>CM077193.1:32484697-33684697 GCA_039654625.1 Rhinogobio ventralis
ATCCAAAAAGGTCTATCTAAAGCAGTGGTCCCAACCTTTTTTTTTGTTTTACCCCCATTATCCACAGCAACATTCAAAGGCCCTATGACTTTTCCATTTTTTCGTGATTGATAAGGACTAAGGATACGTTTATATATATTTTTTAATACTATTTACTAAATTTTTACACAATAAAATATTTTAAAGATGGCATAACTGAAAAAAATAAAATAATTTATATATTGAAATTTATTATTGAAATATTATATAATATTATATAATATTATATATATATTATATATATATATATATATATATATATATATATATATATATATATATATATATATATATATATAATAAATAAATAAATATTTAAAATACCCATTGAGTTATAAGACTTAATTTACATGACTTTTCGAGGTCTAGATATCACACTTAAATATCCAGGTATTTCAATACAGTGGGAATCCTGATTTTTCAAAGAAACAAAAACAACACTTGATGAGGGGGTGAATTAAAATGAGAAATATCTTGATTTTGTTTTGGCTCAATAAATGTGCCATATGTAGGATTTCAAACCTACAAGTAAGTGCATTTTTATGATAGCAGTAACGTTCAATGCTTGTTTAGTCCCATTTTTTTAATTATTTTAAAGGGATAGTTCACACGCATGCGTCATGGTGCTCAAGTGAACAGCATCGGCTGCCGTAGAACTCAAAAGCGCTGAACTTTTAACAATATAAACTGCGTAGGAGACTGACAAAGGCTAGAACGAAATTGTCGAATAAAGTCGTTATTTTTGTTTGTTTTTGCGCACAAACAGTATTCTCGTCGCTTCATAACATTAAGGTTGAACCACTGTAGTCACGTGGACAATTTTACCGATGTCTTTCCTACCTTTCTGGGTCTTGAAAGTGGTAATTAAATTGCTGTCTATGGAGGGGTCAGAGAGCTCTCAGATTTCATCATAAATATATTAATTTGTGTTGCGAAGATAAACAAAGGTCTTACGGGTTTGGAATGACATGAGGGTGAGGAATTAATGACAGAATTTTCATTTTTGGGTGAACTAACCCTTTAAGTAACCGTGAGGCACCCTTAGAAGTTTGTCCCCTGGTGGAGAACCTCTGCCCCTATAAAGCTCATGCTAATTACATTTCATGCTTGTTTTTGTAATTCCTGCTTTTCTTATACAATTTGTACAAACTGTAAATGTGACCAATACAGCCGAATCCCTTCCATCTTTACACAACTTGATATACTGCATACAATAATATGATATTCTTAATTAATCCAGTTGCAGAAAGTTTAAATATGGCAAGGACCTGCAAGCTGAGGGTTCTGAGGAAAACTTTGAACTTTTACTGGCAGACAGCACAAAAAAAAACTTGAATACAGGATGATGAATTACATCGTTTTGTGGGAACCTTTCCAAAGTGCCATTTCTTTGTTTCTTTTTTTCTCTCTTTATTGTTTGTTTCTTTCCACTAAAAACTAGGTTTGCCATTTAAATTCCTCTTTAGAAGGAAGTATTTCATGATTCAAACATGACTATTAGATGCAGGATGCAGCATCAGCTTATTTCTAAACAAGAACAGGAAAACAGAGGGAGATAAAGGCTGTCTTAGTTTTTAACCGCTAAAATCATACATTTGAACATGTTATTAAAGGAAATTAGCTTTTTTAAACTAGCTGTTGATGCTGTAACTTTAAGTTAAGTTTACAGAAGCACTTATTTGAGCCACAAAGTGCACATTAGACATTCATAAGTCTCTGGAGTTATAAATCTGAATGGATATTTTACACATTCCTTTAGATACCCATGCAGGAAGTAACTCAGCAGATTCTTACATTTCCATAAACTATGTCTGCACCAGAGAGCAAAAGAGGACACATCTAATACTGAATGGAAAGGAACCCATTGTTCTGACATAGAAAATGAGGAACTTGCTGGAGATCAGGAAGAGTATGAAGAACATACGGTCATAAAAACAAATCCTAAGAAAGTCCAATTCACACTTAAACAAATGTGAATGATGTAAAAGTGGAAAAGCAAGCTGTGATTCAGCTAAGAATCATTTAACAACATCACAGGAGGAGGAGCAGCACATGCAACATAAAGACTCATATGCATAGTTTTGGTTCAAGATCATGCATTACTTTAAAGACAAAGCAACATTTCTCTAGACATTACTAGCAACGTGACAAGCCCTTTCCAGTTCCAACAGAAAAAATAATAAACAGCCATGACTAATAATAATGGATTCATTAAAATGCTGGATCTCAGTAAAATCAGCACCTATTTTTACTCGTATCTGATTGGCTGTGCCAGCTGGCACGGACAACATCAATAGCGCTGATGTGGATCATGTTCAAGAGCCAAAGTCATGTGACCATGCAGTCACAGCGAGCACTGTAACAAAGCCTGGCCACTTGTTTGTAACAAAATGAGTGAAAGTGCGAGCACAGTTTGACTCAATTAATCAAACCGAAAGTATGCCAGACACTACAACTGCTCAGTGGTGGTTGGACTGAGTGGAATGAAGTTCTCTTTGACTTAAACCGATCCAAATGTAATTATAACTTTCCCAGTTTAAAAGGTTGTTAAAAAAAAAAACTACATTGCAAACAATTTCAACATTTTCATATTTAAGCAGTCAATATAACATGGGATGAGAAAACATCTCAGATCTGGAAAGAAAAACACTTCATGCAGAGACACTATCAAAACAATCAGGCAATGTGACTAAATTCCTAAACATTCCACATGACATTCCTGATCCTGACAACACAATTACAAGCTGCAAGGACTCAACATTACCTCAATTATTATAAGACAGTTGTAGATTAGAAATAGAAATGCAAAACTGCTAAAACTATTGATTGTGCATGACCACAAAAGCAATTCCACAGATTTATGTAGGGTAAATTCAGGGTGATTGGGACACTTTTTGCCATTAGGATGACTTGGAAAAACTGTCCCAATCAACCTGAATTCACCCTATTACACACAGCACACCATCAGAGACAGTTGGGAGTGTTATGTACCATAGAGTGACCCAAAACCCCCAGGGCTGGGACCGGTCTGTCCTGTCTTGAGGTATGTTACTCTCTTTATGTCACTCAAACACACACACTCCTTATATCCGGATAATATCATGCAAGACAAGACATGCATTCAGACAGAATGAGGGGAGAAAGGCGTTTCCTTGTTTTTTAGCATACTCATCTGTTCACCTTCTGCCTGACAATACTAATGAAAGTTGATGGTTAATAGCAGGGGCGTGACTATATGCCCTGCTACTGGCCTAAAGTCTTGAATGCTTTTTTAATAGCCTCAAATATTTTCTGCTTTAAAAAACAAAACAAAACAAAACAAAACAATAATTTAAATAAATAAGGAAAAGTGAACAAAAGAAAAGTGTCCACCATCACATGGAACTTGAGACCTTGCAGTGCAGATACTGTAGATCTATGCTGATTACAGCTGGAGTGTTCTGGGTTGGTCACATTGATTGGGTGTCATTCGTTCTGCAATTTCTAAGTATGAGTGGAGAGGGAACCCTCACAATGGTAACTTTCTAACTACATTCTGGACATCAGAAATAAGATTCTAACTTAACAGTACACACCTGCGGCTGTATTACTGAAACTGAAAAGGTCTATTTCTGTATTACTGTCTATTTCCTCACTGAAATTACCATGGTTACTAAACATATAGGATAGGATTCTGAGGGCGTTTTTGTAATACAGTCTCTGGTGCATAAAATGGTTAGTCTTTAATGGGAGCAGAGATCCCAAGTTTTGTCCCGAAGCTCTTAACCAAAAACTAAATGAAAGAGCAAATCAGGACTGCATTTGCTGTTATCATACACCATTGTATCCCATGCACAAAATGAACACACAAAATACAATTTACTCAAACCTAGTGCTATGGTGTAATGTTAGCTCACCTTGCACAAGTTAAGGCTGGAATACATGAACAGACTTTAAAACACTAGGCATCATACTTGCCAACTGAGATTTTCATACTGAGAATCACACATTAACAGACTTTCAAGACATTCCGAACACAACAAATTCATGCAGAGACATGCGCCATGTTTCTAGGAGATGCATGACAAATGAAAACAATGTTTTTTAAAATCAGGCTAAAATTTCAAAAATAAATAAATAATAATAAAAAAATATATATATATATAAAATAAAAAATAAAAAAATAAAAAATAAAAAATCAGACTGCAAATTGGGACAAAAATCTGGGCAAAAGTCATGTAATGTATTCCTTTAGTCAACTACTTCACTCATCCAACATGTCACTACAAAAAGTCAAAATTTTCTGAAGAGATCATTTTATATGATGAACAGATTTAATTTAGGCTTTTATTCACATATAAACATTGACAAGTGAACAAACAGAAGCTCAACCGTACCTGGTTGATGCGCGAGAACAAACCTCATTGGTTCTTGCAGAAGCTCAAATGTGCTGTGTAACATATGAGAATGCACCTCATTGGTTCTTGCACTTGCATTCTTGAGAATGTTTCAGTTTACCATATCTGATGTGTGTGTTGATGAACATTTATATGTGAATAAAAGCCTAAATGAAATCTGTTCCTCATATAAAACGAGTGTCTCTTCAGAAAATGTGGACAAAACCGCTCAATTCATATGGACTAGCTTCACGATCTCTTTTTTAACTTTTTGAAGCATCAAAGTGCTAGTTGCATAGACTGTCAATGGAGGGATAGAAATCTCAGATTTCATGAACGAAAGTCTTACAGGTTTGGAATGACATGAGAGTGAGGTAATTGATGACTGAATTATCAGTTTTGGGAGTGTGGCTCTCTTATGTTCATTACTTTAATAGATCCATGTTACTATAGCTCGCTGAAGGGGTCATTTAAGATTTTGAGGATATAGTTGGAATGATCCCAACTGAGGGGAAAACCAAACAGGGATAATATCATTTCAGCATTTCTGGAGAACGTGGCCCATATTTTCCTTCTCTAAGACAAACTAAACCAACAGCCAGAGTGGAAAGCCAGGGATGACGTACTTGCCACCTCAGCAATACACATACAAACGCTGAAATGAGCACACAAATAATCTGTCACGTTCATCAAGGCATATTATTGTGCACATACTCTTACCTAGGATGGAATGAACCCGCACTGAGAGCTGCGTACGGAGAATCAAGATGGGCTTTTTGCCTTTTCTGTAGAAAGAAGAAAAATTGAGCAAACTCATTAACTTTCATTTCACATACAGAACCAGTTTGTGCTTCCCATCAGCATTCTAGGTGAGTTCTATTTACCTGAATTATTTCACTACTTGAATAATAATGCAGATGGAGAAAAGTACATTTAAAACATATTTTGAATTTTTCATTTTTCCAGTTGCAGACACATTCACTTTACTGAAGGCCGACTGGAGAGAGAGAGTCAGAAAGAGAGAATATGGGTCGGTAGGGATTAAGGTATGGAAAGAGAGAGTAAACAGGCATGGAAACTATGCATCAAGGGTGTTCGTGGCTAAAAATTGACTGCTCCAAGTCTTACGTTTTCTTCACAATGTTCTGTGTGGTTCACACACCCAGTCACAAAGAGACTCAGACATGAACACACACCACACACACCCCAGTTTTGTCTTCTATTTTCCAAGTGCTGCTGCTTCAAATGACGTGTTTCCTGTTGCCAGTCACAGTGAACCTGAAGGAGCTCCAGCTGCAATTTTGCCGGCTTATAAATACATACACACCATGTATGCTTTAGTGACATTGTGTTCATAATAATGCTACAATTCATTTGGCCTTCTCTGAGAAATGTACAGTACCATTATGTCAATGCATACTCTATTTCTACATGACCAAAATATAAAGTTAGGAGGAATACAATTTTGCAAAACCATAAAGTCCATGGCAGAAGAAAGAGAGGCAATGAATAAAAGTAAAAAAAATATTTTAGCATTATCCTGACAATTGCATCCCTTAGATTTAAGAGATTTAGGTGAATGACATATACACTGGCTACATCTCTTGAGTTTGGGTGCATGGCCGAGCAGAACATGATTTAACAGTGGTCTCAAGCTTAAAACAAATTAAACTCATGCTGAATCAGTTCTTGATCAAATACAGTAATGTTCAAAAGTTTGAGTTCAGTAAGATAATAATATTGTGTAATATTATTTACATTAAAAAAAAGTCTATTTATATATTTTAAAATGAATTGTCAGCATCATTCATCCAGTCTTCAGTGTCACATGATCCTTCAGAAATAATTCTAATATGCTGATTTTCCTGATTTGGTGCTCAAGAAACATTTCTCACTATTATCAATGTTGAAAACAGTTGTGCTGCTTAATACACTGTGGAAACCATAACCCAACCCCTAATCCTAACCATGCTCTTTAATAAGTACATGCTGTTAATTAATATTACTAAGTACTTAAATGTATAATTACACTGTAACAAGGACATAATAGAAGGAATGAAGGAATAGAAAGTTCAAAAGATTATAAAATGCACCCTTGCTGAATAAAAGTATTAATGTATTTCCAAAAAACTGCCCCTAAGCTTTTGAGTGCAATGGAGTGATCTTGCTTTTACAATTACTTCAAATTACTAGAAAAAAGTATTAGAAATACAGCACTCTGCTTTTTACGTGATTCTCCAGACCAAGGCTGAACAAATCTGGGTGGGGGGGTTGAGTACAAGTATTAAAGTTATGCAATACTTTAGTTTGAGCTGACTCAGAGTTCTAAATCTGCGGTTTAGTGTTTTTCCTCGATTCAGTGTATTCTGAGACTGTCAGTCTAAGCTGTGGTCAACACACTCACTGAAATGCTGGCTCTGCCTGAGTGAAATCACTCGTGCCTTTGGTGTGTCCAATGACTGTGCGTTACTAAGCAACGCTAGTAAATGATTTAGTGAAACTGATACGTGTCATAATTAGGCAAGGCCGAACATTCAGGGGGTCACAGACATTCTACATAAGAGTTTGGCACGATTTTAACAGTATAAATGAATAATAAATAAGCATTAATATCAAATTAGTGCTTTTAGTCCAGCCAAGTTTATTCAGGCATTTGTGATATGTCCAGTCAAACATCTTTATAAATTAGCATGTTAAATGACTTAAAATTGGTGTTCTTAAACATCAACATGTGATTAAACAACCATGCTAGATAGTTAAATAGGGCCATTTTCTAGTACCATCCCTCTTAAGTGCCATGGTACATCCCAAACACTGTTACAAATTCATTGTGAAATGAGTCATTGTTGACATTAGTTTTCAAAACAAACAACACAAATTGGGGAATTCCTCAACTATAGTGTCAGACTAAACACAAACACAGAGAGAATAGAGTTATCAGTGCATTTCCTGACTATAACAGAATCAGCAGCATTGTTTCAATTCTGTTCCATCCAGTTAGAGGAACAAATGGATGGATGTGTAGAGACAGAGACCTAAAAACATAATAGAAATGTTCTTGATTTTAATTTGTTCTGCCAGATGCACCTCGCCAAAATGTAATGAACTGCCATGAGTGCTGAATCCCATTCTTTTTCTTAAGTCAAGTTTCTAAATTATTCTACAGACCATGTTATTAAGAATTCATTTATAAGATGCTTTAATATCAGATCTACAAAGCCAACATACAGGAGTTCTACAGGAGCATCAAGAGACTTGAGAACGCAATGCCATGATTATAGTCTGATGACACCACTATGTAATAAAAAGATGACTAAATTTAGCATTAGAGAGGGCAGTGTTGTTAAGCACATGACAAAGTCCCCAGAGGTCAAAATTGGTTTAAACTTTACATTGTTGCACATCCCAAAAAAATAGGTTTATCAGTGGTGTTGCAAGCTTTTCTTATCCACTTTCTCTTCTAAACGCTCTATCATTATAAAGCCACGTTCCCAGCGTCTCTGACTAATGTTGTCCACTCCTTCCCTCTGGCCTCACTAAGAATATCTGAGTAAGTAACATTCACCTTATGAACGATTCTCCCAAATTTGGTTCATGAATGTGACTAAGAACTCTGACTGACCCAAGAATGGAAATAGTCTTTCACTTTTACGGAATTTTATGCTGTTTTTCCTATTCATTAAAAGTATATGGGTATGAATGAGGAAGACATGTTTAAGTCTCTGACGTAAAGTCTAAGCCATGTCTAAAGTCTTTCAAGGCCAAATCAAACCTAAGGCCCTGTTTACATCTGGTATTAAGATGCGTTTTGGTCGATCGGATCACAAAGCCGTTTCAACGGTGCGTACGCACAGATTCATGCATAAGATAAGTTTCATACAAAGTGTGGGATCTACCAACTTGTATGTAGAAATGTGTGTAAATATAAGCACACCTCTGAACATGCTTACGCAGAGAATCTAGTGGTAGAATAGCAACACTACACATAAAAAGCTTTTGTGTCACAGTATGCAATAAGCAATCCACATGTGTCCTGTGTTTCCTTTGAGTGTCTTCAATTTATCATTTTTGTAGTTTTAAACACAATGCGTATTTTGTGTCAAACCCTATAAAAGACAGCTGTGACAAATGTTGGATGCAATTATTTCCTTGGCCCCAACCTACATCCAGTTCCCTTACCAAAATCCTCAACAAGCCGAAATAAAATGGGGCTTTTATGCTATCACCAGATTCCCAAACATTATTGGAGCCATAGACTGCAGCCACATCGTCATAAAAGCACCAACCAAGGAATTTAATGATGCAAATAGAAAAGGGTTTCATTCTGTTAATGTGCGCGACTGTGTCATTCTGTGTTTGTGAAGTTCCTCTTCTTTGCCATTATTACTGTGAGGAAAAAACACAATCACGTGATTTTTAAAGGGAAGTGTTGTCACCATATATGGTTTATTGGAGGCGTTTCCGAATGCTAATGACCGTGAACGAGCATGGTACTTGCGCACATGTGGGATTTATCAACAATGATTGCTTACTCGTGTGCGGAAGAACTGTGTGCACACGTTTGATAAATACAGATTTTCTTATACTTAGGCACATTCTAAATTTCATTCGTAGGACAAAATGTAGAACCTTTTCTACGCACTGTTGATAAATGAGGGCCCTGGTGTTTTAATCCATCTCTTGTCCACTTTCAACCACTTCTGTCCTGATTTCTTTGAGGAGAGGGTCTTTCACATCTTTCGATCTAATGGACAAAATAAACTAATTATAATGAACGAGCCCAGAGACGGCGGAAAAACAGAGAGCAGCAGCTTTTGTTTCTGCTCTGGCAGCCGTAAGGCCACGCCGAACGTTGTGCGTCTTTCCGTCTTCAAACCAAACTTGGGTCTTCAGCTGACAAGGTTTGAATCCTGTCTGGCTAGCACGCTTCCCATTATGTTTACACGTTAGGTCAGTAGGCGGTCTTTTGAGGCTGTTCGAATGCATTCGACCACATGAGCATTTACACTACGAAAACAATCCGGTCGAATGCATTTTGGATTACCTCTAGAAGTGGTCGAAAGTGGACAAGCTCAAGACCTTGTTTGCACCTGTATTTAGTCTCATCCACTTGTGATCTGATCACCCGAAACGCATTTTAATACCAGTTGTAAACAAGGTCTAAGACTTAGATTTGTGGTCTAAGACTTAAAGACTAAGATTTGAGACCGAGTCAACACTCATACTCATATCCCTTTCATTATTTCATAATAGGTTGCTAGTTAGTTTTATAAACTCTGCTGCTGAAAGATCCATTTAAAAAAATATATTACCTCATTCCTCATAGTTTATTCATAAGTCAGCAAGGGAGGGTTTTCATTAAAAAAAATTATTTCTGTAAATGCCACTATTGATTTTTTTTGTTGATGTTTGTTTGTTTTTTGTCTCAGATGCAAGTTTCCATCTCTTGGAAAAGTCCAACAAAGTAAGAGAAAAGCAAAGTAAGAGAGAAAGAGAGAGAAATGTAGTCATGGCAAAATGGCAAAATGTAGTCACTTACTCCACATCGTCATAGAGCTGCTCCAGATCATCTCTCTGTTCAGCAAGTGATGAATCCAGATCCAGATAGTTGCCATTATTAGCCAGTTGCAGTGCACACTCCTCTAACTGAGAGAGCGAGAGCAAAAGAGAGAGACACAAAACAGATGAGTGCTTTATTTTAAATTAGAATGTGCAACTGGAAGTCTTTTTTCCCACATATTTTGATCTGACAAGATACAAACTACATCACAACTCCAAAATAAAAGTGAAAATCCAATCTCAAATGAGTAACCCTTGAGACACATTCACATTAATAAGCTTATGAAAATGCACTCATACACAACAATCAGCTACTGCAAAAGAAAGTGAGGTTATTGTTCTCAAATGGCAGTCTTTGATGCAGAGTCACATCTGAAGCTGTGCTGAAATAATGGTTTGATTGAAGAGCTGAGCTTATCTTCTGTTTACAGATCCCACCCTTCCCGCAAGCTGCAGGCATTTCTGGACTCTCTCAGAGTTACTTACATTCGCTAATATACTATGCACAGAGTGACACACCTAAACCTGTGTACAATTACATACAAGATGATATTATCATACAGCCATGTATAATACCATGTAAACATATTTGGAAACACAGATCTCTGCGAAGTGTTTTAATGTGTAATGGATCAGAGCATGGATCTATTTTGCACACTATTTTAATGATATACGTTTACAGAGTGTCACTGTTCTACTTTCCTAGCAATGATTAAAAAGTTGAAGCTCCAGCAATAAGGCAGGTGAATGAGGAGTTGCCTAACCTAGAGATTCAATGCGGACATTGACCATTTACCTCCTTGAAACATTGTACTATTATTTAGACACATTCCACAGTTTTTCTTTTTCTTTTTTATAGTATCAGGGGCACAAATGCCTTGTTTTTTTTTCCTTATGATATTTAATATAGGTTTAATAAACTTATGTAACAAAATTAAAATTAACTAACTTCAATTACCAAACACCTAGTATCATTATATAACTGTCACATTTTGTAAGCAAACCCTGATACCACGAGAACATCTCAAATTATAGTAACAGCAAAAGAAGCAAACCTCCATGTAAATGTATATCAAAATAAAAGTTAGTTTGACCTTCTAATGTTGACGAACAGCATTTTTGCTCAAAAGCACTTTAGATATGTGCACTCCGACCCTCCCACTATTACATTATAAACTATCACTCAGTACCAGGAGGTTAACCTGTGGACTATTCATTCACATAATGAACCAAGCCCTTTCCCAATGAATACAAACATTAGCCATATTACATTAGTTTGGCGTTACACACAGCTTACACGCGGACACTTAGCAGGCATTCGGCGCAGGTAAGGACCCCTTTATGAGGCAAATGAGGTTCACTGACCTTCAAAGGCGCTTCGAGCAGTTTGTGAACACCGGCGATCTGTTCGTTCAACGGCAAATGCTCGTTCAAGTCATACGGCAGAGGTCTGCGGGGCTCGGGGAAATTTGTGCACACAAATGGGTCTGAGTCCTCCAGATATTGCACTCGACATGTTATTGTAGCCATGGTTCATCCGTGGTCACAAAGTCTAAAAGTTAAACTCGCTTTCCACCGCAGTTTTCTGTTTGTTACAACAAGTCATCTAGAGAAAAGCGACTGACCCGCCACGCGCCACTGTCAACACTGAAATGAAACTCGGGCTGTAACTTAGTCAAATTAAAAAGCAGAGCAATGACGTCACCAGGAAACAGACCGAATGAACTTCAGTGATGCTGAACCACACAGTAGCAGACTACTCTTACTATTTCTGTCTTAGAAAGATATGGTAAAAGTAGTACGAGTAGTAGTATACTAGTATGTAGTTCTTTGTTTCTGTCTTAGAAAGATATGGTAAAAGTAGTACGAGTAGTAGTATACTAGTATGTAGTTCTTTGTTTCTGTCAGAGAGATATGGTAAAAGTAGTACGAGTAGTAGTATACTAGTATGTAGTTCTTTGTTTCTGTCAGAGAGATATGGTAAAAGTAGTACGAGTAGTAGTATACTAGTATGTAGTTCTTTGTTTCTGTCAGAGAGATATGGTAAAAGTAGTACGAGTAGTAGTATACTAGTATGTAGTTCTTTGTTTCTGTCAGAGAGATATGGTAAAAGTAGTACGAGTAGTAGCATACTAGTATGTAGTTCTTTGTTTCTGTCAGAGAGATATGGTAAAAGTAGTACGAGTAGTAGCATACTAGTATGTAGTTCTTGATTCAGCATGAGTCACACGCCTGGAAATACAAGGACTGATATGAGCTCAGCAGCTCACATTTATGATGTCACTCCACACAATTAAGGAAGCAATAATAAAACATTTTAAAATGAGACTCAATAACATTGTATAGGGTATGCTTCTTGACAACCTCACATGTTAGTTTATGGCAAAAGTGTTCATTATGAGCAGCAGGTATACAGTGTATTGTTGAGTAAAATAGTGTGTTATGGCTCCATCTGCTGGTCAGATAAAGTTTTATTTGTGATAAGTCTGTTTGTATGTTGAGTTCAAATTTCATGCAAAGCAAATGACTCACCAACAGCCAAAGGAGAACCTCTCTTTCTTCCCTTGAAACACACAGTGCTTCTATAAACAAAATTTCCCCATATATTCAATAGCCTACGTGTGTGTTAAATAATTATCATAAAGTTCAATGAGTTGGTTTTACATGGCCAATGTCAACCTGGGGTAGAGATATGCGCGAGAAAACCCAGATAAGTGCTCTCTCAAAAGACTTAAAAATGACATTAATACCCTCTGTTCTTTCTGTTTAGAGAAACCCGAATCTACTTTACATTTATATTGGAATTACTCTCACACAGTGACATTTTGGTGTGATATTTGTGATTTTATCAAAGGTTATGTGAATCCTACTTTTGAATTTACATGGTTTTCATGAAGGTGAAAAGAAAAATTATATTTATTTTTTAAATCGTATTTTTCTGTTAGCCAAATATCATATTCATAAATGTAAATTTTCTAACTGCGAATTCATTGAGAACAATGGCTGTGTTTAAGGACTTGGACTTAATCTCGACTGAAAGACTGAAGGACTTTGGCGTATTATATTATTGTATTATTATGGTATGACAATGATAAAAATTGTTGTTACTGTTCTTTTATGCATTTAATAAAAATAAAAATGTGCGCAAGAGTTGACTTCCAGCGCTTGCGTAAACTACGGCAGATAGTGTACATTGACATCACTTGATCGCACGCTGAAGTCTGTTGGACATAGTGCTGTATTAGAGGGAAAAAATGATATAAATACTGTTTGGTTTCTCACACAAACTGATCGTTTCGTGTCTTAAGACATCAATGTGTCCTCACGAGCCGCAGGGTTTAATGCGGATCTGTCTGTACATGTTTTTTTTACTCTCAGAGATTTTGCTACCATTCACATGCATTTTACAACTGACAAGCTGCAATGGTTGCAGTTAAAAATCTTCATTTGTGTTCTACTGAAGAAACAAAGACACCTATATCTTGGATGCCCTGGGGGTAAGCAGATAAACATAAAATTTTCATTTTTGGGTGAACTATCCCTTTAACCTTGCTTTCTGGAATACCCCCCAGAAAGCAGGTTATGTGACATACCCGGGTATGTTTAAGAGTAAGTAAGCGGATAACCTCAACTTTCGGTTCCAAAACCGGAGGTAACTTTAAGGGTATGTAAGTAGCCATAGCAACTCACACTCTGAACATGTTCCAGGGTTAGTTTTTCTTAAGAGGTATTAAGATGCGTGTTATATAATTAATATAGTTATATTAACTAAATATTATTGATTTTACATTGATTTAAGAATCTTCAGATATTTTGACTGGAAATTACAAGACAAAAGAAACACATTTTTTGCAGTGCAGGTACATTCATTCACTGCAAATATTTTCATCAAGAGGACACTGTCAAAATGACAAAAATAGCATCCTGTAGATGCAATCATTTGCAGGGAGTTACATTCATATCAGGAGAGGATTTTTTGCCTGCTGTATCCACATGCATATTTATTTGAGCAGTACCATGTTTTAATGATAGTTTTCTATATAATATCAGGGATGCAGAGCATATTAGTAAGGCCGCTGTATGCAGAGAGGTAGGAAAGTTTGCCTCACTCTTTCTGAATATGTTTGTGTTGTTTCCTGGGCACAAACCCATAAGAGCATCAAAGATGAGTTTCACAGGATTGCAGGTCAGTGGTGTAGAAATCAGGTTAAATGATGTTCACTTGATAACATCTTGTTGCAACCTCTGGAAGAAACCTAATAATTAGCATTTCCTTTAGGATTTCCAATGTGGTTGGATGCATTGATATGCATATTCCTATCATCGCACCTTCTGAAAATGAAACAGATTACTATATGGAATGGAAGAATACCAGAAGGGTAGTCTGAAATATATGCCATACACCACAGGTGTTAAATAAACACAAATTATTCACAATGTATCTGGTCATCTTTATTTGCTAAATACAAAAGCAACAGTTCTTTTTTTCCCCTGTTTTAATATTCTATGTTAATATTCTTCCTCCGTCTCCTCTTCATCTGTCAGTGCTGGTGTTTTGTGAGCCTCTTCCTTCTTGCTGTTGGCCTGAATAGAAGTCAAATGTTAATTTCATTACCCTAATTCACAAATGTAACAGGTTGGATTAGAGAACATTATGTGAAAAGAGCATTAGACTATGAGGAAAAAGCTGCTGCACACTGAAAAAGACACTGAATAATATTTATTTAATTTGTCAAATATTTGTAAAGTCATGAATCCTACACCCATGAACCTTTTATGCTTAAAGCTTTACCTGATTAAATTATATTTTTATAGTTACATTTTAGTTGCTACCACATTCAGGGTAAGTCAAGCCGTTTCTGAAAGAGAGGTAACTTACACTCAGAGTCAGTTACCAGGGTAACTTACTCTGTGAACCTAACCTGGTCATTGATGACACGTATATTCAGAGGTATTGAATAAACCACCAATAAAACAGGGCCATCTCAGGGTAAGTCAATTCAGAGTTCAAGTTGAAAGTGAAGAGTTGGTTGAAGCTTCTTATTGAAACGATCCCCTCAACTTCACAGCAATGCAATTTGCTCTGCGGGTATCGCGTGTGTCTCTGCTGAGACCACACTGAATTTACACGATGAGATGGCTCGATGCATCCCGCCTCTCTCTCTCTCTCTCTCCGCGCTGAAAAAGTGCTGCAGATACAGAATGCCAGAGTGGACGAGCGAACTGCCGCCGGAGCTCACCCCGCATGTCTCGCTCTCAGACTGCTGGAGATATTGAGAGCGCGGCTTACGTTACAGCCTGCTCTCACTGCAGCTCGCTCTTACTGCCATGGCAGTGCGCGCGCCCTGTTGAGAGGGCGACTTACGTCATTGCTGCACTCGATGTCTAGCGCATAGCGGCGTCGTAAAAATTGCGGCCAAGCCCTGCCCCTTTTTCACTCTCTATCACTTCTCCCAGTTCCCTCTATTCAGGCGACTGGAGAGGTTCAGCATTGCAGTATACAAGCCTGTTATAAAGCATGCACGCCTGCACACAAAACACTGTTGCGAGAGTGTTACATCTCTCTACCCCTTCTCCCAGGCCCCACTATTCAGGCGACTGGAGAGGTTCACCATCGCAGTAAACGAGCCTGTTATGAAGTGCGCACACCTGCACACAAAACGCTGTATTAAAGGCGATCCTAATAAGCAATTAAGAGTATTTTCCTCTTATGGCTGTAAGCAGTGTACATAGTGTGCACCCCTGCAAACTCACAATTCGGTCCCTGGATTCTGCTGCTATAATGGCGAGTTCAGTAAAAGAACATATCTTCAAGAAATGAGTTTTCTGTCTCTTCCACACCACATGGAAGTCGTCGCCCTGCACAGCGTGCTGCCTTCCGACGCTATAAAACCCCTGTACAACCGGGCAGAGGCTTGGAAAACCATCCCCGGTCACAATGGGTTATAAAAACAATTCAACGAGGTTACTTGCTCCAATTCGCCCTTTAACGTGACTCACGTCCTCAAAACCGAAGTGGAGAGCCTACTGATGAAAAAAGCTATAGAGGCGGTGCCTCTAGCACAGCGCGAGTCAGGGTTTTACAGCCGCTATTTCCTCGTCCCCAAGAAAGATGGTGGTCTCAGACCCATCTTAGACCTCAGACATCTGAACAAGGCTCTTATCAAACGGCCTTTCAGAATGCTGACATTAAAACAGATAATCGTGCAAATCCGCCCGATGGACTGTTTTTTCTCAGTGGATCTGAAAGATGCTTACTTTTATATTCAAATTACCCCCCCCACACTTTCATGAAGTGCATGGATGCAGCTCTCTCCCCCTTAAGACAAGCGGGAATGCACATTCTGAATTACCTCGACTACTGGCCCAGTCAGAGGAAGAAATAAAATCTCACAAATCTGTGCTACTCAGCCATCTAGAATGCCTGGGTCTCAGAATAAATACAGCCAAGAGCTCATTGTTTCCCAGGCAGAGAATTTTCGAACTCCACCCAAATGACTCTGACTACACAGCAGCTTGCACGCTCGTTCAAAATAGAAACTAACAGACCCCTGAAAACTTTTCAGAGAATGCTAGGCCTAATGACATCAGCTACTCCAGTACTTCCGCTGGGCATGATGCGCATGCGCCCCCTGCAGTACTGGCTGAAATCACGGGTTCCTCCCCAAGCATGGCATTCTGGTCAGCTTTGGATCAAAGTGGGCCGCGGCTGTGTCAAAGTGAGCTTGGAGACAGTTTCCAGACGGATGGTGGTCACCACAGATGCCTCCAACATGGGTTGGGGCGCTCTGTGCGAGGGAGAACCGGCCTTCGGCTCATGGTCGAGCAAGGAGTCACAGTTGCACATAAACTACCTAGAAATGCTAGCAGTAGTGCTGGCCCTCGAGACTTTTTTACCACGTCTCTCAGCTCACCATGTTCTAGTCCGCACGGACAACACGACAGTGGTCTCCTACATAAACCGCCAAGGCGGGCTCAGGTCGAGATGGCTCAACCAACAGGTCAGACATCTCCTCCTATGGGCAAAAGGCAATTACACTCGCTAAAAGCAGTGCATGTGCCAGGCAGACTGAACCAGGTAGCAGACATGCTCTCCAGGGGCCTCGTGTCCCCAGGAGAGTGGACCCTCCATCCCCAAACGGTTCAAATGATATGGAATGTTTTCGGGAGGGCAGAGGTCGTCCTCTTCGTCTTCGAAGACAACTGTCACTGCCCGATTTACTTTTCAAAGAGCAAGGATGCGCTGGCCCACGAATGGCCCAGCAGTCTACTTTATGCTTTTCCTCCAGTCCCGCATCTCCCTCATGTCTTAAAAAGAATCAGGGAATGCGGGCATATAGTCCTGCTAGTGGCGCCACTTTGGTGAACCCACCACTGGCTTCCTGAGTTGATTCAGCTACTATCAGCAACCCCATGGCCAGTTCCACTGAAAAAAAATCTCCTTTCTCAGGCGAACGGGACAGTCTGGCACCCCCGTCCCAAACTGTGGGCACTACATGTCTGGCCACTCAAAGGGAGCTTGAGTACCTCCCAGTGAGTGTTCTTAGCACTATCAGTGAAGCTAGAGCGCCGTCTAATAGACGTCTCTATGCTCTTAAATGGTCAGTGTTCTCTGACTGGTTCTCAGCCAGAAACCATAACCCAGTGTCATGCGAGATATCACAGATACTCATTTTTCTACAAGAGATGTTGGATGCAGGACGAACTCCATCCACACTCAAAGTCTACATGGCAGCTATCGCCGCTTCTAATGCACCGATAGCTGGCCAATCAATAGGCAGACACGACATGGCTGTGAAGTTCTTAAAAGGAGCCAGGAGGCTTAACCTCCTACAGTGCCAGCTTGGGACCTTTCACTGGTCCTGCGAGCACTAAAAGAACCTCCCTTCGAACCGTTGCAGACGGCCGAATTAGCCCTGCTATTAGCACTGGCATCAGTTAAGCGTGTTGGTGACATTCAAGCGCTCTCTGTGAACGCGTCATGTCTAGAATTTGGCCCAGGTGATTCTAAAGTCATCCTCAATCCGAGACATCGCTATGTACCCAAAGTGCTTTCAACACCGTTCAAAGCACAGGTAATCACTCTCTCTGCTCTCCCCCCCTCTGAGGATGAGAGACAGTTACACCTGCTCTGCCCAGTTAGAGCATATACTGAGCAGTCCTCCCACTTTAGACAGTCGGAGCAGCTCTTTGTAAGTTTTGGTGGCCGCACTAAAGGACTTCCGGTCACCAAACAAAGCCTGGCCAGATGGCTAGTGGACGCAATAGCGTTAGCTTAGGACACTATGGGCCTCCAATGCCCCATAGGTGTCAAAGCTCACTCCACTCACTCTATTGGTGACATCTGTAGATCGGCAGGCTGGTCCTCACCGTCTACTTTTACCAGATTCTATAGCCTGGAGGTCCCTGCTGAGTCCTCACTGTATAAGTATACTTAGACGGCCTCTGTAAGCCCGTCCTATTAATAAGTTGGCATCTGGGACCTTCATATGCTTCAATGCTTACAAAAGTTTTTCCTTGTAGTCACTGGCCTTCTCCAGCCCAATACGCATAGAAATGTGTGTGTGTATGTATGTGTTTGTATGTATGTCAATAACTCTAGTCTTGGGCCCTTTATTAAGTGTTCAGCTTGAGAGAGTACATGTCATTGCGCCTATATAGCACAGCGGGATTGAACAGGTTCCCATTGCGTCTTAAGACGCAGTACGACTGACCGTTCGAAAGGGAACATACTCGGTTACTTATGTAACCTCGGTTCCCTGAGATAAGGGAACGAGTACTGCGTAGATGGCCGTGCTATGGCGCTAAAACAACGGGTGATCGTCGCTTCAGTTGATATAACCTGACGTTTTACGGCATTACAGCGTACCTTTAAGGCAGATGCCACGCCCATTTTGCCGGGCTTTGTGCTCACCAAATATCATTCAGTGTGCTACCAATGTGCAGCAGCTTTTTCCACATAGTCTAATGCTCTTTTCACATAATGTTCTCTAATCCAACCTGTTACATTTGTGAATTAGGGTAATGAAATTAACATTTGACTTCTAATCAGGCAACAGCAAGAAGGCAGATGCTGACAAAATGATGGGAGGACCTGCACCACCACCACTGACAGAAGAAGAGACGGAGGAAGAATATTAAAATCCAACAGGAAAAAAATAAATGTTGCTTTTGTATTTATAAAGATGACCAAATAAATTGTGAATAATTTGTGTTTATTTAACACCTGTGGTGTATGGCATATATTTCAGACTACCCTTCCTTCTGGTATTCTTCCATTCCATATAGTAATCTGTTTCATTTTCGGAAGGTGTGATGATGGGAATATGCATATCAATGCATCCAACCACATTGGAAATCCTAAAGGAAATGCTAATTATTAGGTTTCTTCCAGAGGTTGCAACAAGATGTTATCAAGTGAACATCATTTAACCTGATTTCTACACCACTGACCTGCAATCCTGTGAAACTCATCTTTGATGCTCTTATGGGTTTGTGCCCAGGAAACAACACAAACATATTCAGAAAGAGTGAGGCAAACTTTCCTACCTCTCTGCATACAGCGGCCTTACTAATATGCTCTGCATCCCTGATATTATATAGAAAACTATCATTAAAACATGGTACTGCTCAAATAAATATGCATGTGGATACAGCAGGCAAAAAATCCTCTCCTGATATGAATGTAACTCCCTGCAAATGATTGCATCTACAGGATGCTATTTTTGTCATTTTGACAGTGTCCTCTTGATGAAAATATTTGCAGTGAATGAATGTACCTGCACTGCAAAAAATGTGTTTCTTTTGTCTTGTAATTTCCAGTCAAAATATCTGAAGATTTTTAAATCAATGTGCATTTTCTACATAAGAAAAAATACATAAGTATTCAGTCTTGTTTCCTGGGGGACAAAAAAAGCTAATTTAATTTTTTCTTATTTTGCTAATTATCTGCCAATAGGGTAAGAAAAAAAACTCAGTATGAAAAGCATTTGTGCAGAATGAATGAATGAATGAATGAAGTATTTGAACACCGCTGGCACTTTAAAAAGAGGGAGGAGACCGAAAGAAACTCTGGGTTTACCGAAGAAAACCTGCTCCGGGGGGTATTCCAGAAAGCAGGTTATGTGACCAGGGTTGCCGACTCTCACGCATTTTGCGTGACACACGCTTTCAGGCTCTGTCTCACACTCTCACTCTGGCCACGTAAATGTCACGCCAGATTGCCAAACCTGCTTTTGATGTGAAACAAAGTGTAAGCTTTTACATTTTTTAAAGTTTTAATACGAAATTCAAACAGTAAATACCGTTTTGACGCACTTAATGTGGCATAACAGTTAAAGCCAGAGCGTTGAAAAACAGTTGCGACATGCGTTCCTCTCGCGGCGGCGCGCGCGGTCACGTGGTTCATGGAGCTCTCAATAGTTCCACTCAAACCAGCGCTGTGTCAATACATCTGAATGGAATAGACAACAGCATGATCAAACACTAGATTTCTTTAAATGTAAACTTTTAAAATGTTAATAACTTACATCCTAATATCTTTATTGATATATATATATATATATATATATATATATATATATATATATATATATATATATATATAAAGCACACACAAGTGAATATTAATGAATGCAAGCAAATATAATTTAACCCAAGAAAAATTTTAAATAGTGCTAAAAAGGCAAACTTATTTTTCATTATATGTACATATGAATTGATACTGAATCAAGATCGAAATCGATATTTGTGCCAATCACAATTGGGTTAATCAACCAAGAGTTCAGGGTATATGTGACGGTAAGTTAACCTTGCTTTCTGGAATACCCCCCCCCGACCAGGTTAAGTTCACAGAGTAAGTTACCCTGGTAACTGAGTCTGAGTATAAGTTACCTCTCTTTCAGAAACGGCTTGACTTACCCTGCTTTCTTGGGTTTAACATACCTCCCATTCTGAAACGGAAAACCCAGAGTTACCCTCATTTCAGGGTAAACATACTCAGAGTTTTCAATTAACCTTTTTTCTGAAACGGCCCCAGGCTTTGTTGGTACCATGACACTGATCATCAACTTTCTAAAACTGTACATGTGTAATGGATTATGGGTATAATAATTACATAATGTCTAAATTAGGGGTAGGGAACGTTGATCCTGGAGGGCCACTCTCTTGCAGAGTTTAGCTCCAACCCTGAAAAAAACACTCACCTGTCTGTAACTTTAGTAATCCTAAAGACCTTGATTAGCTTTAGGTGTGTTTGATTAGGGTTGGAGCTGAACTCTGCAGGACACTGGCCCTCCAGGATCAACGTTCCCCACCCATGGTCTAAATCATACAAAATTATTATTATAAATAGGCTTTGCTAAAAGCCAGACAATTTTGTCTTTAAAAATAATTTAATTTGGAGCAGAAACTCAGGGAGTGACTTTATTTCGTCAGAGGTCTGTCACTTTGCTCACGGCTGATTGGTCCAATTTCAGTTTGAGATCTCTTATCCAGAACATAACCTACCTCGGAGCAGGTAAGTCGTGGAGCGTTACTGTGGCAATGAACTGCTAAAATCCAAACCACTTTCATGGTGCCGAAAACCCAGGGTTGGCGCAAACTAAACTAAAACATACCTGGCCAGCCACCTAAACCGGCTTCATGGTATAGGCCCCAGGTCTGCTTTTAACATTCTTTACATATAATCATTTTAATGAAACCAGGCCTTTTAGATTGCCTGAAAGTTTTAGATCCAAGTAATTTCATCTACAGACAGAACAAAATATTAGCAATACTTTACAAAATGTTTATTGGTTTTTAAAACCACTTAAAAAAAATCTCAACATCAGTAAGCACTTTTAATACAAAAGAATGAAGAAAATATTGCAGAAATGTTATAACAAATTTATACTACCATTAAGTCTGTACATAAACAATAACAACATGAGGGAATAGCAAAGTTAAGAAAGAAAGACATTAAATTTGACCAGGTCAGTAAATAATACAGTCACAATTCTGACCTGCCTCTTCATTAAAGTAGAAATAGTAGTGCTTGTTCAAAAAACAAATGTTCACATACATACTTTAAGAGGAAGGAAAAGGTACATGAAGACCTTTTAAAATAAAAAAAACAGGTGAACTTCCTTCTGTTGAACAGAAATACTTAAAGCATCATGACATTTATGTACAGTGATTCTGAACAAATGCATATTTACGATTTTGATAATGTAATGAACATTTGATTATTAAAATGTTCAATTTAATTCATCATTTTAATTGCTTTCACATGTAAGTACTTCTTACTTTTAACTTGAATCTTTTTTTTCCAAACAGTGCTTCTTCAAAACAGTATAGTGAGGCTTCATGTATTGCACTGAAATTCTCAAAGCCAAAGTTCATTGAAGAAATTAGAACCACTAGAACTTTGTGAATTTTCAGTTGTTACATTTCCAGTGTTAACGGCTAGATCCCTGTTAAAAAAATAAAAATATGCAATCTTGTAATATAAAACCACAATAAATATTTTAAAATCCATGCTATATTCCCACACAAAAGCACACTCTTCTGCAAAAAAAGAAGCAAAATGCTATAAAAAACTGGAAGCCAATTAATAATAAATAGAAGATAAATCAATGTTTGAAAAATGAAAACTCACACAATACAAGAGATGTCTAGTTGTGTAAACTATTAATTGTAACAATTAAAAACAAAACACAAAAACTGCCAAGGACCATTGATCACTATTGAATGGTCATATTGTAAATATGAATGTTAGTCAAACTGGTAATACAGTGAAATTTTTTTCCTTTTATAAATGGAGCTTATTTACAGAGCGTCACAAACGGAAGTTCAATAGTCAACTTTCTTCATCCCTTAAGAATCATCCTGCTACAAATACCAGAAGTATTAAGTCTGACATGTTCTGTAAATAAATAAAGTTCAAGTGCTACAGTCATCTTATGCAAATGACACTATGTATTCACAAAACAAATTCCCTTTTCAACCCCACAATCTTGGCCCCATTTCAACCTGGGTGACATTTCCACAAATTCATATTAAAACATGCACCTTAAAAGCTGGGGAAAGAATTAAATTTTTCATACTAAAAAGGTAGAATTCCTTCAACATTTTTCTCAGGAACTGAAAAAACTTGTCTTTGGTATGGAAGTAAGGCTAAGATGGACTTCAAAACTACCACACTCATACACTACAAGTGTATGCTCTGATATTCTGAAAGCAGTCTACCAATCAAGTGCATCAGTACAGCATGGTAATGAGTTAAATGTCTTCATTCCAGCTTTAAAATTAGCAGAGTTCATTTATTAGTAATGTGATCTGGGTAATTTCAGTTTCCTGATGTTTTTACAGCTGGTACGATATTTTGTATAGGCTCTTTAATAGTGCATGTTATAAAGAAGTTCCTGAATGAAGTGCTCAAGTAGAAAACAGTCATTGAAAATGCCAAAACGAGGCATGTGCATGAGAGCATATATACGTCAATGAATGTCAAGTATGCAAACTGATAAATGACAAGCATCAATTGGGGAAAATTCATATGAAGTCAAAATGTGGCTAATCATCTATTTATTGGCCTCATAAATGCATAGTTGACAATAAAACAAACATTTGGGATAGTTTTGAGAACTGTCCTATAATCCGCTTTGGCATTTGGTTTTACCAGTTACCCCCCTCCCCCCTTTTTTTCCTTCAATCTCTTCTCAGCCACATTCAAATTGCAAATGCATTATACACTCACCTAAAGGATTATTAGGAACACCTGTTCAATTTCTCATTAATGCAATTATCTAATCAGCCAATCACATGGCAGTTGCTTCAATGCATTTAGGGGTGTGGTCCTGGTCAAGACAATCTCCTGAACTGAATGTCAGAATGGGTAAGAAAGGTGATTTAAGCAATTTTGAGCGTGGCATGGTTGTTGGTGCCAGACGGGCCGGTCTGAGTATTTCACAATCTGCTCAGTTACTGGGATTTTCACGCACAACCATTTCTAGAGTTTACAAAAAATGGTGTGAAAAGGGAAAAACATCCAGTATGCGGCAGTCCTGTGGGCGAAAATGCCTTGTTGATGCTAGAGGTCAGAGGAGAATGAGCCGACTGATTCAAGCTCATAGAAGAGCAACTTTGACTGAAATAACCACTCGTTACAACCGAGGTGTGCAGCAAAGCATTTGTGAAGCCACAACACGCACAACCTTGAGGCGGATGGGCTACAACAGCAGAAGACCCCACCGGGTACCACTCATCTCCACTACAAATAAGAAAAAGAGGCTACAATTTGCACGAGCTCACCAAAATTGGACAGTTGAAGACTGGAAAAATGTTGCCTGGTCTGATGAGTCTCGATTTCTGTTGAGACATTCAGATGGTAGAGTCAGAATTTGGTGTCAACAGAATGAGAACATGGATCCGTCATGCCTTGTTACCACTGTGCAGGCTGGTGGTGGTGGTGTAATGGTGTGGGGGATGTTTTCTTGGCACACTTTAGGCCCCTTAGTGCCAATTGGGCATCGTTTAAATGCCACGGCCTACCTGAGCATTGTTTCTGACCATGTACATTCCTTTATGACCACCATGTACCCATCCTCTGATGGCTACTTCCAGCAGGATAATGCACCATGTCACAAAGCTCAAATCATTTAAAATTGGTTTCTTGAACATGACAATGAGTTCACTGTACTAAAATGGCCCCCACAGTCACCAGATCTCAACCCAATAGAGCATCTTTGGGATGTGGTGGAACGGGAGCTTCGTGCCCTGGATGTGCATCCCACAAATCTCCATCAACTGCAAGATGCTATCCTATCAATATGGGCCAACATTTCTAAAGAATGCTTTCAGCACCTTGTTGAATCAATGCCACGTAGAATTAAGGCAGTTCTGAAGGCGAAAGGGGGTCAAACACAGTATTAGTATGGTGTTCCTAATAATCCTTTAGGTGAGTGTAAAGGTGCCAGCTAGTGCAATAACCAGTGCCATTAATATTCAATGATTGTATATTTTAAAAAATCCCAGCCTCTTCTGTGGGATAAAATCTGAATGATTTCTTTAAATCTAGAGACTGGGGGAAACTTGAGATGCAGCACAGGAAAGCATATAGCAAATAATAATAATAATAATAATAATAATAAAAATCATAGATTAAATTTAGTTAAATATTAGCATATATAACTTTAAATAGCAAAAGTGCACTCATTTATTCACTTTGAACATTATTAATCAACCATCTAACGTAACAAAACAATTTTGTGCAAGTAGCTGCATACTTCCCAATTGACATAGTGGCAATAAGAATGTAGCTGCAAATATCACATCTTACTTATTGCACACAAGTACAATTTGTAATGTGAGCCAATAAGTTATTACTTTCTGACCAGCTGCTGCAGGTATAAGTTGCTGTATTTCAATATTAAGCATCACCTGAAAGCTTTGTGATCTAATGTGATCTTCCCTTATTCTTTGTTTACTGAAGGACAATGAAGATATTACAGTAATATGTTCAAAGTTGTCAATTATTATGGTTTACTGCACATGGAAGCACCGCTTTTCTTTACAGAGTGAAAAAAAGCTAATTAGATGAGGTATAGTACCCCATACAGCTGGTGTAACCTCAAAATACAAATATCTTTCTTTAAGAAAAAGGGTTAAAAAGAAATTCTTATTTTCCAATTTTCCATACAATGCCCTTTGACTGCAAAAATGTTCAAAGGATTATATAAAAGTTGCGTAAATTAATGCACAAAAGTGTAGAGGCATAAAAAAGCTCTCTGATGACTTCTTATGTAAAGCTCTGATGCGTGTTTTCTTTACAAAACTGGTGGGAAAGAGGCGGCAAAATGTGACAGCACTCCCGAGTTAACCTTGCGTTGCACTAACCATTGAGACAAAAACCCAGCAATTTTGAAAGCGCAATAATTTCTGTTCAGCCTGGCACTTCAATATGGACCTGTATCACAATGTCCAGGGGCTTACTGTAGTAGATAGTGCACAACAATGAGGCGAATACATACATCATTGAGATTTCAAAAATACATACATAGAAACCTATACAAATATAAAAACAACACAAAAGCAAATTAACCCAACATTTCCACTGTTGCCTGGTCTTTGCTCTCCAACCAGTCAAAGCCAGCAGAATTCACAGTCTCGCTGCAAATCTGTTGAAAAAGTGGGTCATTCTTCAGTTCTTCCAGTGTTGAGTCTTCATATTGTCCTTGCTGTTGACTAGGGTCAAAAAGAAGGTTGGTGTCCAATGTATTTAAGTCATTTATGCCACCGGTGAGCTCAGAGGTTAGTCGCATATCGCTGGGAAACTCTGAACCCCCAGCACTGAGCTCTGATCCTTGACCAACAAGCTGTGAGCCAGCATTCAAGCGTTCCTCATTTAAAAGTTCTTTGACAGTTCGGTCTAAATCCAATGGTTGCTGGTGCTGATGTTGTTGGAGGTTTTGCTGTAGAGGCAACAGCATGGCCTGACTTTGCTGTTCCTGCCCAAGGAGCTGCCGTCTGCCTAAGTGCTGTTGCTGTTGTGGCGGCTGGTGCTCCCCTGAGGCTGATTGTGCTTGGCTTTCATCTACAGAGAAACTCATCTGCTCCTCCCTGGCATTTTTCATGAGGTAACCAGGCTTCTGGGACTCAAAGGCTGACAAACAAGGTGAGATCAGAGCTTGGTGGCTGGCACTACCAGGGAAGCTGGGCACTGTGGTGGTCTCCAGAATCTGGGTGAGATTCATGCGGGCAGTGTAGTTGGACGGCATGTTGTTGATTCCGAGGCCACGTACCGAGTCATCTCCATCGCCATCCATTTTGCTGATGAGGACATTAGTGATGTTTTTGGTATTAATCTGCTGGCCTGATTGCATGGGTAGAAACTCAGACTGCATCATCACGTTAACTGGAACGGACTGACTCCTCTGTGCCATGCTGCTGACACTTGCATCAGGGTCACTGTTAGAAAAGATGTTTAGCACCTCAGGTGTTACAGGTGAGTTGAAAGGAGAGACCACGGAGTGGTGAACATTGGGAGCTTGCGTCCCACTCAAGTTGCGCTGCCTGACTGCCGGGCTAACGCTGCGGCAACGAAATGTTCCAGACCCTGAGGAGGAGGAGGTGCTGGCTTTATTGTCAAGGGGTGCTGGGACAGCAAAACCCTCTTTCTTGTTGAGGCTAGCCATGCTTGCCGCTTGCTGCTGGACAGGTGAAATGGGTGTCAAGCGGCTGATATGCGTGTCATGATGTCTGCTTTGCGACTGACAGGTCTGGCCAGGAATGGCAAAGGCGTGAGGCTTTCGAAAGTGGTCATCTACCAGGTCTTGGTAGCTGGGTAGAATGCTAATGCCATTGTTAGAGTTCCCACCACTGTTATTGTACCCACTGTTCATCCACTCCAGTTTAGTCTTATCTGGATGTGTTGCCATTGGTCTTTGCATGGGCTTGACAGGGCTCGAGGAGACCGTACTTCCGTCGTGGTATCCAGTGATGCTGGAGTTAATCGGAGTAAATGCAAAAGGGTTCCTGCATTCCACTGGGCTGGGTGGGACACTACTGCTGCAGTTGGAGTGTGGCGTGCCAATAGGTGTTTGTCGACTACTTCCAAGAGCACTGTCGACCGGAGTGGTGGGAGCTAGGCGCAAACAGGGGCTTTCGTGCATCAATCCCTGGCCATTTCCCATCATATCTGAAGTGGGAGTAGGGGTTAGAGTGGGTGTTTGGATTGGGGTGCTGCTGCTATGAGCAGAGCTGTAGTATAGGGTGTTAGTCTGGAGGGTAGACATTATGGTAGTCTGCATTGTTTGATGCTGGCCTTGCAGTGAAATATCCATACAGTTGCTGAAACTTTGTATGCTACTGTTAATTTTCATCTGCTCTTCCATTTGTACAAGTTCCTCAACAATGCTATCCTGGGTCATGTCATCATCATTAAAGGGGTAGTAGCCAACGTTGGCCTGGGTTCCATAGTCACTCATCTGAGCCTGTTGGTTGGCAGGAGAGGGTTGAGCAATTGAAGGAAGATGCGCCATCACTGGGGTGGATATTTGCTTTGGCTCAGACACCATTTGCTGACCATAAACTTCTTGATGTTGTTGAGTGCAATCTTGTGGCTCACTATCCCAAAACACACTCTTCAGTTCACATACTGCAGAGGAGTCTGATTGGTCTAGAAGCAAATCCTGTGAGTTTTTTGTTACTTGTAGCAAAGCATGACCTGGAGCACTAACAGTACGGGTGACCTCAACTCTACTTTCGATTCCTGTTGACGATCCTTCCCATCTCCCTTGGGAGATGCTTCGAGGCCTGCTAACAGTATGAAACATGGTATTCCCTACTGATGTATCCTGACTTGATGTAGAGGTGACAGAAGCTCTATAATCCGTTACTGATGAAGCTTCTTCCCATCTTCCCTGGGTGATGCTTTGTGGCCTGCGAATTGTCTGGAAGCCAATATTCCTGACAGGAGCTGCAGTAGCTTTGCCTATGGCTATAAGAGGTGCACTTTCTGGCCTGATTGGAGTGCATGATCTTGGAAATTGCTTCATCATTATTTCAGACTTTTGTTCATCGGATCCACCGGCTGGTAGCAGAGAGATGTGGGCTTTTTTAACAGGTGATGGGCTCAAATCAGTGCATAAGCCAGGTCTCTTGTGAGGGCTCTTGGATGCAAACACTACTTCTTTGGGTGACGTCACAACTGCATTACTGCTGATTGACTGAGTGCTGCTTGTGTTCTGGTACAAAGTCCTTTCAGTAGTGTTAGACGTATTGCTGCCAGCAGCCAGAGTATTGGCACTAAGGAGTGTCCTGCCATTGCATTTGGCCCCTATGTCCAGTCCCAGAGAGCCCTTGTGAAGAGGAGTGGGTAAGCTAGCCACTCTTGGTTTGAAAGTTCCTGACCGTTGTATACCACCAACAGAGTCTGGAGTGGTTGCCAGCCTACTAGTACCACCCTGCTCTTGACCACCTCCAATTATGGCTTCGATATTTGTTTTAGTGTCGATGACAGGTGTTGTGGTTGAGCGTCCTGATCTTGCCAAAACAGATGGCATTGCAGCTATAGACCCACTGCGAACACGCGTAACTGGCTGTGGATCATCACTGAGGCTGGCAACTCCAGCAGATGCAGGTCTGACTTTGTTGCTGGTAGGGGTATCTGCTGGTGTGCTGGTACCACTGCCATTAGAGCCCAGAGATATGGTCGTCATCTTGACAACATTGACCGAACTGACGTGCGGAGTCGACATTACTGTCTTGATGGGGCTGTTGGTGATAAGCAGGGTTGGCGAGCGCAGGGCTATGCCACTTGAGGCAGATGGTTTGGGCAGGATTTGGGCATACCGGTGTCGGGCTGACCGGTCGCTTACAGGACTAGCTGAGATGTTATGAGGTGTCTTGGGGCACTGCTTAATTGGCTGCACTGACTGCGTAACCACTTGAAAGTTAACAGGAAGAACTTTGCTGTCTGCAGCTGCCATGGGAAGAGGGCTAGGAGACATTAACTGCTTACTCCTCTGAACCTGCAGGAAATACAATAATGAAAAAAGAGAACTATTAGTTAAAAATAGGTGTAAATATAAAATTATTTATATAACTACTATAAAATAAATGTGAACATTTGTGACATAGTTTACCGTGATGGGGCTGGAAACAGCTGCAACCACAATCCCAATAGGTTGTGGTGAAAGAAGGGCAGGACTTCCACAAGGTATGCCTGTCCCTGTCCCGGGAGTTATGCCCCCATCTGCCCTCCTGGCCTGAGTTTCAACAGGGAGTGGAGAATGCAGTTTCTGTTCCTGCTGCTTCTTCTGTATCTTCCTTTGTAGCTGCTGTTTGGCATCTATTGAGGGGGAGACCAGAGTTTTAACCTGAGGCTGGAATGAGTGTGCATCAGCTGTGGGAGCGAATGCAGATGACTGAATGGACATCTTTACTCCTGTGGGAAAAAAAGAGAATCAGTTGTAGTTATGACAACATTAAAAAATAAATGAAATACATTTTTAGGTTTGTCTTGTATTTGTTAGCCACAAGGTGGAGACATTTCCAAGTGTAGGTACATGAAATGAAGTGCTGGGCTGTTCCAAGTTTACTGTACCTGAGGGGGAACCAGTCATCACAGTAAGAGCAGCCACAGACTTCGTTCCAATGTAGTGGCTGTTCAAAAGAAACCGAGCCAGATCTTCAACGCTGTCAAACTGCCGACTCAGCACTTTCTGTGCCCACTCGCACACCAACCCACATGCGGCAATGCGCACCTCATCTTCTGCACTGGACAGTTGACCAGTAGGCTCAAACACTTCACACTGACGAGGAAAAATCAGCAAAGATTTTTAGGCTTTGACACATGCAATTTTTAGGTATTTGAGAGATGTTTAATAATATCATAATGGCAAGAGTGATAAAACTGCAGAGAAACAGAGGTAAGACAAGAAAATAAACAAGAAAAGTTGAGTAAAAAAAAAAAAAGAGAGTAGTAACTCACCCCATCACCTGATTTGTGAAGATCTAGGTTGGGAAGAGATGGCATGTGTACAAAAGCCTTCTTCCTAAGTCCACTATAACAATATGTTTACAGAAGTCAAGGAAGTACATACCAAGAAAAGGTATGTGGATGTCCACATATCAAAAACATACTGAAGATCAATTATTTGTTAAATGATAAATGTTTGTCAACACTGGAATTAAAACATCAATTTTGTTTAATCTACGTCAATATGTAAGGCTAACAAAGTGCCACAAGCCATGCGGGGCACAGGTGTTGGTCAAAAGTGAAGACTAATCACAGAGGTTTCACACCAAACAAAAAATACAACACAGTACTTGACTGTTAATGCATCTACTCTCTTTTGTATGAAAGGTTTGTGTAAGAAAAGAGACAGTATGTAGATCTACATTGGGTTTCGATCTCATGAACACTAACTGTACCTTCAAAGAACATGTCACACAGCTTAGAATGAAAGTTGATATATTTGCCAGATATATTTTGTTCCTAGATGTACACTGTGTATGTTATTACATCAAACATGACCTTCACAAACTTAAATTTATGGCAACTACATTATTGTTTGGAAAAATCAGTCATCAAAAAGCTTAGATTCAATTCTTGTGCATAAGAAAATACAAGATGTCCTTTGCTGGAATGAAAGGGTGGTTTTCTTGGGAATTAGAGTTAGTGAGGATTGGATTTCCGTTGCAGTAGCAACCATCAACAAAACAAGCATGGTTTATTTCAGTGACGCACCACTTTGAAATTATAAATAATATTCATGCTCACAAATGCACTTTCAACCCTGCCTTACCTAACACCAAAATAACAATGACCACAGTTACACAACATAATAATTTCGTAGATTTGACGTAACCGCTAAAGATATGTTGTTGTTGTCGCTTACTATTATGGTATTTTTTAACAAAACACTAAAATAAGCTTTATTTATATCCATATCACCTATCAAATTCCTTCAAGGTAAAATCAAATTTGACTTTTCCAATAAATTAGATTTTTTTCTTTTTCCATTTCAAAATGAAAGTTATGTTATGTAAAAAATATGTTATAAAGGTAGCAATACTATAGCCTGTACTACCTAACAGAGCACAAAAGAGAAATGATCTCCACTGTAAGACAAGGCTGTACAGAAATTTAGGAGCACTTAATGTCTTTTGAAGATCAGCATTTGGCAGCCAATAGTAAACAGGTTTCCTATACAGCAAAACTCTGTCCAAGGACTCAGTTTATTTTCATTCGATTTCTGATCTATATTTAGCACCTACATGAATTACAGCAACAGATGTTTTAGTACACAGAGTTCAGGGACAGAAGCATATATATATGTGTCTGCTTTGGGGGACTGGGAAAAGGGAGGATGGGATTGTTAAAAAAGTTCCATTTGAAGGATATTTGGATTTGCCTCGCATGCCAAGTCGACGTGCTTTCATGTTGGGAAAGACGTTCTTCATGATCTTTCCAAAGTCTGCAGCACTGAGAGCGTGATACCCCAGGCTATCACAGTAACTCCTGAGAAGCACACACAAGTAAAAGAAATTAATTTCAATTTGCACAGAGACCACTCACAGAAAACAATACAACAGCATCTCAGCATATTTTCAATCTCTCCAAGTTGGTTGAGTTTTAGTGTATGGAGAAAGCAAGATGCCACAGGATTCCTGGCTTACTTGTACTCGTCGTAGACTTCTTGTTTAGGCAGTGATGTTTCAGGATGCTCCTCAAGATGGTTCCGAATCCAGCTAAATGCATGCATCTGCTGGGTACGACTTGATGACATGGAGCTCTGCTCACTAAGAGAAAAAAATTAAACAATACAATTTGAATTGAAGAATAGTTGCTAGCCACAGATACTATTTTGCTGATGTTTTTCTCCAACCATTAGCTAAATGTAATATGGAAAAAGATGACAAATGCATTAGTGAAGAGTTGCATTGCCCTCATTTTGCATTTGGATGCAGTTTAGTAGAACACATAAGATCACTCACGTTTTCTCACTGCCACTGCTGGGTCCAGAAGGCAATTTGAGATAGAGGTAGAGTTTTTCAATGTCTGTAAGCTTCTCCACATCTTGCTGTAAAGCAACAGAAACACAGAAGATGTGTGCTCAATATAAAACAGTTATAATGTTTCAAGAGTGTGAAATGGCAAGGACGTCTTACCATCACTTTGAAGTACAGAAGAAGCCTAAGAAAATTAGATTATCATGAAATACTGTAAAAAAAATGTGACATGCCAGCATTTTACTTCCTGGTCACACTAAAAACAAGCTTTTGACTATAAGGAAAAGGTATCATTAGAACCACACAGAAAGTTTTATTAGTTGGACCAAAAACAGTTCTTTTCAGAATATACGCTACTTAAAAGTTTGGGGTTGGTACAGTTTTTGAATGCGTTTCACCAAGGCTGCATTTATTTGATAAAAAATGAAGTAAAACAGTAATATCGAGAAATATTATTACAATTTGAAATCACTTTTTTATTTTAATATATTTAAAAATGTAGCCTGTGATACATGAATTTGAAGAATTTTCAGCATCATTACTCCAGTCTTCAGTGTCACATGATCCTTCAGAAATCATTCTAATATGCTGATTTGCTGCTCAAGAAACATTCCTTATTATTATCAGTGTTGAAAACAGTTGTGCTGCTGAGTATTTGCATAAACCTTTTTACACGATTCTTTGATAAATAGTGACTTTGAAAGAACAGCATTTATTTGAAATGGAAATCTTTTGTAACATTCCAAATGCCTTTACTCCCTTTTTGACCAAGTTTATGCATTATTCCCGAGTAAAAATGTATTTAAAAAAATAATACAAAACTTACTAACACCAAACTTTTGAACAGTAGTGTACACAGGAGGTCAATGGGTCAACATGGTTATAATAACTGGACAGCATGGGATCAAGTGATTCTTTACTGTCTAGCATGGAGGAGCAGTGCTGAACAAAGGGGAAAAAAAAAATCACAGATGTTTGAAAGGCATCAGGGACAGTGTCACATGACATATTCTATCAAAATGATCCACAGACTATTTAACAATAAAGTAATAAATAAATGCTAATTTACTTTCCCAATCATACAGACAGATGTGCGCATTAAATAAAGATCTTATTCTGATCTTCAGGTCTCTTTATCTCTCTTACAGCTGTTGTTAAGTGTTAGTGTAGCACGTGAGCACTGAACAGCTCTTCAAAGAGAATGTGTAAGATGTTAGGGTGGGGCAGAACTGATTCAAATTCTGCCCGAGTAGAGAGCAGTAGACACGAGTCTCTCCCTCCAGGCGCTGCTCCCCATCTTCACACCAGCTCTTTCTCACTTGCAAACATGTGCTTAAACCCACAAACATTCGCCTTTTCTAAAGCACTGTAAACATAGATTGGATAGAGATATTATAGTGATTTTCAAATTGTTTTCTGCACCTTGCCAACGTTGTGAGCTACATGCAAGAGTAAAACTCTGCGGCCTTTAGGCAGCAAGCCGGGCCGAGATCTGCAGAGCTGTGAGCCGTGAATTAAAATAAACAGACTTCAACAGGATTGTAAGGCATAACCCCAAACAGGAAGTCATCCAAGGTAAAAATAATCCTGAAGAATACCTAATCCTTCAGCGATCAGAGCAGTCGGTTAATCCCGCATAAACAAGTCTTTGTTTTCCCTGTGTCTGCCTCTGAGAGTAATGGAAGTGGGGCTCTTCAAAAGTCCCACAACACCACACCACTACATCAACTATGCGGCCAAATTACCTCCTCGGAGTAAAGGCCATGTGAAAATAAACAATACGAACAACACACAGCTTATGAAACTTGGGGAAAGACTGTCAGGAAATGCACCTGTCAGTGTCACCTAAACATTTCTTCATCAGTAATAGCATCATCACTCTCTGCTGATTCTCTCGCCCTCCCCTTTCCATTGGATTCTAAGAATAGTTGTGTCTCTCTCTGTCTTCTCCATTAGTCTCTTCGTTGCTAAGAGTTGATGGCTAGCAAATATCTAAAGTTATCAACCACTGAGCGCCATTAGTGTTAACATTGGAGAGGGGTAAGAAAAGTAAGTAAAAATGGCACGAGAATGCAGACGTCTCGGAGCCAAGTGGACAACCCTATTTAAGAGAGGACTTGGCATGTCTTTTTAAGGGTGGACAAACATAACATAAGCATGTGGAAAACAAAAACAGCACACATACACTACCATTCAAAGGTTTGGGGTCTGTAAGACTGTTCTAATGTTCTAACCAAAGCTGGATTTATTCGATAAAAAATGCAGAAAAAAAAGATTAATACTGTGAAATATTACTGCTATTTAAAATAACTGTTTTCTATTCGAATATATTTTAAAATGTAATTTATTCCTGTGATGGCAAAGCTAAATTTTCAGCATCATTACTCCAGTCTTCAGTGTCACATGATCCTTCAGAAATCATTCTAATATACTCATTTGCTGTTCAAGAAACATTTCTTGATATTAATGTGAAAATGGTTGTGCTGTTTAATATTTTTTGTGGAAATCATGATACATTAAATAATAGCATTTATTTGAAATATAAATCTTTTCTAATATTCTAAATGTTTTTACTGTCACTGTTAATACATTTAATGCATCCTTGCTGAATAAAAGTATTAATATCTTTAAAAAAAAAATCATAATTAAACTTTTGATCTGTATTTTACACAAACATTTTTAAATAAGCCAAACTGAAAGACTCTTGTACTTTGATGATTGATAACACTTTTGACAAAGCTATTGTAAAATCAGCATGTCTCTTAACACTGACATTAACAAACAGGTCATGATAATGTTAGGAAGAACCTGTAACTCATCATCACTTCAGCTCATTCATGCAGGTGTAATGTCCCCTGGGTAGTGTGCAGGCCCCTTACTCAGCACTACTGAGCCTACTAGACATGCATAAATAACTCATGCATTAATCAGAATGACTGAACCCACGTCGCCCAGTTTTTACTGACAAGCCTACAGAAGCTTACCACAAGCAAATTCTTCCCGGCAGGATGCAGAAACAATTTAATACTAGGACAAAGTGATGATGATTCAGTAACAGTCAAACACTCAAACCCTGAACAGTGAGTGAACATAATGAATTGAATCATTGTACAATACCCAGCATGTTTTACATTAACCGCTTAAAGAGATAGTTCACCCAAAAATTATTCAGCATCATTTACACACCCTTATGTCATTCCAAACCTGTATGACTTTGTATCTAATGTGGAATACAATAGAAGATATTTTGAGGAACATCTTGTTTTTTGTCAATAATATTAAAGAACAATGTTGTTTTGGACCCCACTGACTTTAATTGTAAGAACAAAAAGCGGTTTTAATATATTCCTCTATGTTCCATATACCAGTATTTAACAAACCAAACCTGTAAAACTGTTTGTTATATATAGAAACCTTACACACAAAGTTGAATGATCATTCAATTACAGAGTTGACATTGTTTGCTCTGAATTTCTAATTTACAAGGTTGGCCAATATTGCCAGAAAAACTGAAATATTATGACAGAATGCTGAAAATGTATTTATGTATTAATTTACTTAATTATTATTTTATTTATTTATTGGTTGATTGATTGAAATGCGTTAAACAGCAGGGCTTTGTGGGATACTACTATGGAATGAAAGTTTCATGAGAGGAGGCTGATGCAAGACTCAGCAAGAGCTGGCAACATCCTGCAGAGGTCAACAGCAACAGACTAGAGGAGGAGGGGGCGGATAAGGACAGAGGAGGTGAGCAGCAAACACAGGGAACACAGTCTAATATCTAGAGAGGATTTCACATTACTTTTACCTTGAGGGGCCCCACAGACCACTGTCAATTTGTCTTCCCCTTATACGTCACCAAACACAAAACATTTAATGGTTGTAACCCTAAGCCCTACTTCACCTAATGTGAACTTTCTTCGATTTCTCAGCCATGCAGAAACTGCCCCCATCTTACAAAAATTAGCACCTAAATTAAATCACACTGACATGCACACTTAGGTGACATTTGCAGGACATTCACAAAACTGTGAGCTTTGTCTCACGTCCTGCACAGGGGCGTCAATTGGATAAGGCAGAGTTTGGCTGCCGCCATACCTTGGCTGCCTGATTAGGTCAATGCTAAGTAATATATTTATATTGCAGGAATAAACTGAGTTATATTACTGCTTGTAACATGTAATTTGTCAATGTTAATAAAAGAGAAAAGCAAGTAAATTAAAGCAATCTGGTTGTTATATTCGTGTCACGTGAGTTCAGCGACGTTGTTTACGATGTGATTTTTCAGCATTGAGTATTGTAGCCAATCACAGGCATTTCTAAATATCTTAACTGATAGTATTAATCGGTCAAAATTCTTACTTTCGGTTAAAGGTTAAAGGGTCAATATGAGCATCCCTAGTCTCATCATCTCTTTATAGACATGATATAAATGAAAGATCCATTGTATAAAATAGGAGTTCTCTTTTATCATCTTGTGTTCGAGATCCACCTATGGGAAGGGCATCTGTACCTAACCTCTGCAGAAGCATCCAATTGCACCAAGTCTGGCTTAACAGACAGAAGCGTGTGCCCAATGCGCGCCCCTTACCAAAGTGCATAAAGCACCTGCATGCGCTATCTTTCCTCAGTGTGGTTTCCTTTCCTCAGTGTGGTTTTACGGACTTCCCCATTGTCTATACACATCTTTTGAATCAGCCTCCACTGGACGCTTTTGTCCTATCAGACAGGATTAGCTGACCTAATTACTACAAGCAATCCACGCTCGCACTCTTTATCAGGCTGCCCGCCTCTCCTCGCTATTTTCCCCAGTTCTACAGCTGCCCGTCTGTCTGATTATTCTTTTATTTTGTCGATGGCTCTAAACCCACAACTGCTACCTCCAGGAACAACCAGTCGCGTGCCTGCCCGGCCACGTGCGGTGCCCTCCTTGCCGCTAGAGATTCCCATGCCTTCTGTGTGGTGTGCATAGGCCTTAAACATGCTGAAGAAGATCGATTTCTCCAGACTTGTAGCAATTGCCTAGCACTCCCCAAGAAACTTTCGGTGTCGCAGACTCAAAGTGACTGCTACACAGAGTGCTGATTTAGGTTTGTCTAACTCTGATGGGGAAAAAGGCGACGCAGGTGAGCACACGGGGGCCAACGTTTTTTTGAGGACGTCATATCTGTCGAGACCCCTTTTATCGACGAGCTGCTCGGCTCAGAGGACAATGCTGGCCTTTTCAACAGCTCGAAAGACAAGGATGCCATCCCATCATCTGTGATACCTAGAAAGTAGACCCCCCCTCCCATTGAGTCCTCTAGCACCAGGCACCTTAATCATCCTTAAGGTGGGCTGCTTGCCCCTCCCAAACCTGTTCTCCCCGGCAAAATGGATCGCTTTTCTGTGTCGATCCACCAGGCCTCTTATAAAGACTCACCTTGACTGTAAGAGCCCTCAACGTATCCTCACAGCTTTCCGCTTACCAGGCCGAGCTCCTGATCGACATGGGGGAACAACTGGAGGGCCTCTTCTATAGTCCCTTTATGACTGTAAGTGGCATGTGTATGAGAGGTGGTGTGAAGAGCGCTGGCTGGTATCATATCAGTTCTCAGTTTCTGATGTTTTGGTTTTTCTGCAAGACCTTATGGATGGTGGAAAATCCTTTTCTACCATTAAGGTATGTTTAGCTGCTATTGCCGCATGTCATGTTGGGTTTGATGGCTCTACGATGGGGCAACACCCCTTTAGTCGTAGATTTATGAAGGGTGTGTGCCGATCTCTTCCAGTCACTAGAAGAGCGGTTCCAAAGTGGGACCTCTCCATGGTGCTAGAGGCTTTGTCTCTACAAAGAGCGCCTGGGAAACATTCCCCTTAAGCTTAGGTCTTTTGAAGACAGCTCTGCTCCTGGCCTTGGTGTCAGCCAAACGTGTCAGTGATTTGCATGCACTCTCTGTTCATTCCTCGTGCACTACATTCTCTCTCAGCGGAGACTAGGTTTTTCTCAGGCCCAACCCGGCCTTTTTGCCAAATTGCTTCCAAGCGTTCACATGCGAGGTGATTGAGCAGAAGCACTCTGTGTCCTGCATTTGCCTTGTGGGTTCAGGAGGAGTAACCAGTTTTTCCCCATCTCTTGGTCCCCCCACACAGGGAACCCATTTCCATTGGCTTGTGGAAGCCGTATCTTTGGCATATTAATATAAGGGAGTGCAGCCTCCTGAGGGCCTCAGAGCACACTCCATTAGAGGTATGGCTGCCTCTTGGGCTCTGTTTATAGGAGTTTCTTTGCAGGACAGATGTGGCGCTGCAAGCTGGACCTCTCCCCATACATTTGTCAGATACTACGGGCTCGATGTTACCAGGAACCTGGTAGCTTATTTTGTCCTGGGGGTGGGCTCTTCGTAGACTCTGGCTCTTAGGCCCTCTACCCTTCTTTAAGCCTGGGCTGTCTAGCCCAGCATATTGATGTCACTAAGCATGTACCCACACCTGGCACCATAATTTGTGTCATTATGTGCGTTGTCAGGTTTATTCATGAATGCATGTTATCACATGTCATTTCTTCATTGCTGGTGTTGCATTCTCACTTTGTGTGTGGTCTGCTACTTTGTGACGTGTCATGCACCGCCTTTTCATGTGACCATCCTCTGGCTTTCAGGGCCTCGCTGTGAGTGTATTGGGAAACAGGGGAGTTGGGGACCTGTCCATATCTCCCATAGGTGGATCTGATGAGAGATGATGAAAGAGAACAGTAGGCTCACCGAGGAAAGGTAGTGCTTGTCTGTTAAGCCAGACTTGGTGCAATTGGATGCTTCTGCAGATGTCAGGTATGGATGCCCTTCTCATAGGTGGGTCTCTTCTAGAGATCGACCGATATATCGGTTTCCCGATATTTAAGCATTTTCCCATAATCGGATTTTGGTTTTGGAATATTGGATTCACCAATAAATGGCCATCTTGTGGACGTTTTGAGAATTGCGTACAAGCCCGCCATTAAAGTGCTGCGTCTGAGGGGAGATGAGTCAACAACGGTGTTCAAAGGTAAAATAACTTGCATCCCTTAATTAATAAACTTTATTAAACATAACAGCCAGTAATGCACAAATGAGATATGCACAAATAAGATAGACTATGTTATGTAGTTGATTGATGAAAACTCGTAATCTTTCATGTCCCAATAAAGACGTAACTTTACATTAATTAAATAAAACAGCCATGTATGAGTGCATGTTGGAAATAAAAGCGCTGAATTTATTTCTCTTTCTGTTGTCTATGCTCATCTCATGAAGTCGCGTTCAGCCGTTCAACTCGCTGGGTTGTTGCTCTAGCATAGTCACCGTATGTAACTTTTAACAAGACCCACTCGTTTAAAACTCCTCAAAATATATTAAAATCTGCTATATAACATTTATATAATAAACATCTAAATAATTACATACCTATCTCCGCGAGAGACGTTCTGTGTAAACGCATAGATGAAAACAGCGCTCTGTCATCAGCAGGTATTTCACAATCTAGACAAAAAAATGATTCATAATTATGATGACATGCCAGATGAGATGGACTCTGTAATAGCGATGATGTATTCGCTGTTTTGTTTATTTTTTTGACAATGTTTGCGTAGAAAATATTCCAGCACATTCCATTCTCTTCAGCCTATTTATCAACACAAGAACCTTTTAAAGCTGTAAAACGAATGCTCATATTTATGCTTATATTTATGGAGAGTTTATAGACTCACCTGTCATTTATTTATGTTCTTCATTTGAAAACATTACATTTTGTAAATGTGTTTTGCCTGTTGTTAATATGCTGTTGTAATAAATAAAAAGATGCAACAGCATTAATGTTAAAAAGACTTTACTTGCACTGTATTACAAAAAAATTGCACTCTTTCAGACTATTTGTTGATGTAGAAGTGTGTAAGAAGGGAGAGAAATTGCACAAATTACAGTGTTTAAAAGGTGTTATATAAAACACTTTATATAAAGAAAAAAAAATGTAAAAAGTTTGTTCAGTTCAGTGCTGTTGCTATAATTGTAAAAAACAAATAACACAATAAATAAATCAATATCGGTTCTATATATCGGTTATCGGGCACATAAACATGCAACAGCATTAATGTTAAAAAGACTTTACTTGCACTTTATTACAAAAAAATTGCACTCTTTCAGACTATTTGTTGATGTAGAAGTGTGTAAGAAGGGAGAGAAATTGCACAAATTACAGTGTTTAAAAGGTGTTATATAAAACACTTTATATAAAGAAAAAAAAATGTAAAAAGTTTGTTCAGTTCAGTGCTGTTGCTATAATTGTAAAAAACAAATAACACAATAAATAAATCAATATCGGTTCTATATATCGGTTATCGGGCACATAAACATGCAAATTCAATATCGGTCGATCTCTAGTCTCTTCACTTGACGTTGATGTTTCACTCAATGATTTGTGCTGAACTGACTGACATCTCCAGAGATTATAAAGGTAACGTTCTTTTTTTACAAAAATAGATTTATTAATGTTATAATAGTGATTTGACAAATGTATAAAATCTACAAAAATAAATTAAACAGCAAAACGTATGAAAACTATAATAGGGAGTGGAAATGGTGCTCTGCAGCAATCTACTGGTTTTAGTGGTCATTTAATGTCGTTTTGTTTTTTAAATACTATAGGTTTTAGAGTAATCAAAGTGTTGGTTTTTCTACATCGTGAATCTTTTAGTCTTACAAATTGGAACAAACTTTGAAAGATGAACAAAAAATTTTTTTGGTCATCACATTAAAGCTGCAGTCCGTAAGTTTTGCCTCTGTGTCGTCATCTCTGTTTGAAACCTGCAATTGCAGTTATTTGCGGAGTTATCATCTGTACGAGAGTTGTGCATTGGCAGCACCTCAGCATGGATGAATCTAATGTTTTGAGGAGTTTGTGTGGCCTGCTGTCAGTCACCGCACCGGTGTGGATACTGTACTTCAGAATCACAGATTCTACGTCTTGGAGTATAACCTAGATAAGAATTTTCACCGGAAAATGTCACCTGAACAAGTAAGTAACATGTTTGCCATGGAAATCCATCATACCACTCAAATTATAACACATTATTACAAGCTTATCGTTGTGATGGGGCTAAGCTAAGGAGATAGTTTTGAATACTGGCTTGTTGTGTACTTGTTCAAAAAAAGTTTTAAAAGTTTAACCAAAAAAAGTTACAGACTGCAGCTTTAAAAATAACATTTAAATTGGATAATATTTAGACTTTTCATTTTTAAAGAGCTGGAAAAAGTTGTGTGAAGTATTTGAAAAGTCCATTCTTATAACAGTTGTCTATACCGGTCTAATTCGATGGTTTATGATCAAAGCTAATACTGTATGTGATTTATATCAGCATTGTTCCACATTTAAATTTTGTCTGTATTATTTTTTCCTGTGAGTAAATTACAGTGTGTCACTCAAACCTAGGGGTGTAACGAAACACTCATGTCACGATTCGATACAAATCACGATACTAAACTCACAGGCGAATCGTTGTCATTTAGGAATGAGATTGGGTGGGTGTTAGAATTGAGATTGAGATATTTTAAAGATTATTCGTGCAGCTCTACTCAAACCTGGGCAAATTGAGTGCAATCACAGAGCCATTCACAATAAACAAAGCTTATTGGTGATTTAAAGTATGTTATCATTCAACCTCACTGCAAATAGGCTTTCCAACTAATGTAAATCAATATTTACATAGTCTAACAATATTAAATGTATGCATCTTCAATGTGTCCAACATTGTGTTTCTACTTTGGATAAGCTTCCCCCATAATAGATGGTGTTAACTGTTAATATAATCATCTTTATCATTGTTTTCACCACAATAGAGTAAGTGCACTAAAAGACTGTACTGAACTACCGATGACAGTGCTGGACCGGCCAAACCCTTCCTGAACTGTAAACACCAAAGGCAAAGCAAAGTCTGTCAATATTAATGACCTCACTCTGGGTATTCCCCAAGATGGCACACACATACTGTATAACCACACACCTTGTTAGGATTGTCTCTCATGCCATTTCAATAGGTTGCTACAAGTAATTTAGGGGTTAATAAATAAAATTAAATTAAAACTTTCTAGCTTTTTAAGAAAAGGCACAGTCACTAATCTTTAGTAAACCATTTGGATTTCTTCTTCACCATACATGAGAGGATATATTTAGAATTTGTTAAAAGCATTGTAGCATTGTCATATCTGTTAGCAGAAGCAGTATTATCCATCATTTGACAGATCTGACTCACAAACACTCCTCCATCTATCACTCAATAGCCAGTCCTGTTGTAAAAAATACCAGTATAATAACAAATCCAAGTCCCAAAGAGAATCAACTTTTTTTCTCCAGAGGAGGGAGGGACTACCTTAACTTTGAGTTTGTGTTTATCACACCTTATGTAATATAGGCAGCAGTCTACTTTATTAACAAACAATAAAAACATACTTCTTACTTGTAGATGTCCAATCTTATTATTCAATTCACCATGTCAATATCTTAAAATTAATCAAATAATACTATAGTATAATGTTATAATACTATAATCCTATAAATAATATAGAACATTTTTGCAAGCTTTATATATATATATTTTTTTTTTTTTGGTAACACTTTACAATAAGGTTTCATTAGTTAATGTATTGTAATGTAACTAACCATGAGCAATACATTTGTTACTGTATTTGTTCATCTTTGTTAACATTAGTTAATAAAAATACAGCTGTTCATGGTTTGTTCATGTTAGTTCACAGTGCATTAACTAATGTTAAGAAGATTTTAATAAAGTATTAGTAAATGTTGAAATTAACATTAACAAAGATAAATAAATGCTTTAAAAGAGCAGTTCATTATTAGTTCATGTTAACTAATGAAACTTATTGTATAGTGTTACCCATTTTTTTTATTATTGTATTTATAAATTATGTTTAGGTTCAAAATGTCAAGAACTACAATATTCTTCTTATTTAACTCTTATTCATGTATTTAATATGTATTTCCAGTGAATCAACATTTTTCATTATTATCAAATACTCACCAAAATGCAATCCACCTTTGATTGTACAGTTTTGCTGCAAAAAAAAGAAAAGATAAATAATCAGCATGACACAAGGGTAACTCAAGAAACATTCATAAAGCTGGCTTTATTAATAAATCAGTGGCATTCAAAACATCTTTCCATCCTCTAACCCGTCTGCCCTGTCCGGCTCAGACCAATATATCCTCAGGAACACATGTGCTTACGCACAAAAAAAGTATCTTGCTTTAATGTTCCATCACACTGGAGGTCTATAAATATTCTTGCCAATGAGAATGTTTTGACCATCAGGATGTTTGAGGAACCAGAATGAACCAGTATGGAATCTATATAAAGGTATGGAACAGTAGAGAGGATCCAATTTGCAGTCAGAGTAATGTAAAGATACTTTCCTTGTGATGGCTGTAGAATAATTTGAACATTCAAAGGACACTAGGTACATTCTGGGAACAGTCACAGGTCATTCTGCATTAAAGGTGAGAATTGAAAAATGACCCCTTTCAAGATGTACACACACATTTCTTAACTAACTAGAAACTTTCTCTTCCATTTTCTCTTCTCTCAACATCACAAGAAATGTCACATCAGGCCACACAGTGGCTATTCAACAAGGCCAAAGGTTAATTGGCGCAAGGACAACAGAGAACACTATTAATGACAAATCAGTGTAATTGTAACTGGTTGTTCGCATGACCTGCAGTTATATATACACACTTAAATAAATAAATAAAATAAAACAAAATAAAAATTCAAACCATACGGTTCTCCACCCACGGTTCAGCGCACACTTGAACTGACACCAGAAGTATAAATGAAAATCGATGCATAGCCCATGGTGTAGAGGCTATGGCGCAGGTCCGACGCAGAAGTATAAATCAGTCTTAATACACACACAGTGCAAAACAATAAAAAAAAAAAATTATATATATATATATATATATATATATATATATATATATATATATATATATATATATATATATATATATATATATATATATATATATATATATTTTTACATATGTACCTATAATGGTACAAAACCTACTTTTAATGCTTTTATAACAATAATTTCTGACATTAAAATGTTAAAAATGTAATAATAATAAAAATGCTTGGTTTGGTATTAATTACCTGCTGAAACATATTTATCATTTATATAGACTTATTAGGGTTGTCAAAAGTACTGGTACTTCAGTACCAAGTCAATACTTAAATTAAAAAAAGTAAAGATACCAGCTTTTCTGAAGCACTGGTAATACTGAGAACCCGGGTCAATTCGTTACTTGCTGATAGGCGCCTGCTTTCAAACGCTCCTGTGCATATTTGTGTAAGGCGCTCTGTGAAGAGTGGGTTTCTATTTACAATGTGTTTTTGCAGCTCTAAGCATTGTAGCCAATCACAGTCATGTTTGTTGAGCGTGTGAGCACAATCCTCAAAACCAATCAGAGTCCTTTAAGCTAGTCAGAATCACTCAAGCAGACGTTACAGTTACATCACTGCAATTGCGCGCACATTGTGGTGACAGAATAACAGTGATGCGAGATGCACCTTTGGCTGTCAGAATTGGAATGTAAAAAAAAAATGGAATGCAAGCCATTAAACGAACAGGCTAGACCTGCTATTAACGCATGAATTTGATAATCATGAATTTGTAAACAATAGATCTACATAATATTCACATATGCAGTTCATAGGAGGCATAATGTATTAGCCCGTACAGTTACAGCATGAAATAACATTTAAACCTGTAACATTATCATAATCTTATTTTTGGAGGAATGGTACATAATCTTGTGGGAACGGGATTAAAAAAATCCATCCCCTGCAGACCCAAATTTACAGCCCAAATTTCTCTGGCACTGGCCCTGAGCCATCAGGCCATCCTTACTGTCAAGCCTTGATTTTCTAATCACCAAAGCTACACCACACACAATGGCTTTTAATTATAGGACATCCAATCAGGCAGCGTGTTGTTCCAACATTCTGACTTTTAAATCCCATATAAAACCTTTCAGGTTTATGCCACAGGCCAAAGCCAAATAGCATGTTCTTAGAGAGCCAGTCATATGACTGTCCCTATGAGCGAGTGAGAGGTCAGGGAACTAATGAACTGTTACTAGGCGAGTTGTCGTTTGCTTTCATGTGGCTTCAGGCCAGGTAAAACTCATTAAACTGTTTCTAGGTAGTCTTGAAGCAGGTATAGGATCGCACCACTGTTGTCAAGGCAGGCCGTAAAAACAGGATTTCCTGTTAATGTCACTTCCTGTGGCAACACAGGTCATTATCGGACTGTTTCAAGCAGACACCCGACTGAGACTTACTTAATGAGCTAAACATGATGCAATCATCAAGAGCAAAGTTTAACACTATTAGCCCCGGTGTTCACGTGATACACAGATAAAGGGCCCTAATTTAGAGATTTCCGTTATTCTTAACAGAATTGCTATTCCAGTAAATAAAACGTAATTTACTGTATAACATGAATTGTCACAGAATTAATTTTGGATTAATAAATCTAGTTTAGGGCTGTACAATTCATTTAAATGGTGGGCTAGTGTCTGTGATTATTAAACCGCAAAAGACTGAGAGACAAAACATTATGGCCACCTGCCTAATGTTCTGATGGTCATCCGTGTGCCATCAAAGAGCTCCAACCTGCTGAGGCATGGATTACAAGACCCCTGATAGTCCTGTGGTATATGGCACAAAGACATTAGCAGCAGATCCTTCAAGTCATGTAAGTTGCGAGGTGGGGCCTTCATGGATCGGAATTCCCAGCACGTCCCACAGATGCTCAAATGGATCTCACAAGCCTACTCTGACCCAGCCACCTGGCCATAACAATTTGACCCTTGTTAAGAGTCTCTCAGGTCTTTGCTCCTGCCCATTTCTGCTGCATCAAACACATTGACTACAACAGCTGACTATTAATCATCTAATCTATTCAGAACTTGTCTACTACTCAAGCATGCCATCTCACTATACACTCACCTAAAGGATTATTAGGAACACCATACTAATACTGTGTTTGACCCCCTTTCGCCTTCAGAACTGCCTTAATTCTACGTGGCATTGATTCAACAAGGTGCTGAAAGCATTCTTTAGAAATGTTGGCCCATATTGATAGGATAGCATCTTGCAGTTGATGGAGATTTGTGGGATGCACATCCAGGGCACGAAGCTCCCGTTCCACCACATCCCAAAGATGCTCTATTGGGTTGAGATCTGGTGACTGTGGGGGCCATTTTAGTACAGTGAACTCATTGTCATGTTCAAGAAACCAATTTGAAAGGATTGGAGCTTTGTGACATGGTGCATTATCCTGCTGGAAGTAGCCATCAGAGGACGGGTACATGGTGGTCATAAAGGGATGAACATGGTCAGAAACAATGCTCAGGTAGGCCGTGGCATTTAAACGATGCCCAATTGGCACTAAGGGGCCTAAAGTGTGCCAAGAAAACATCCCCCACACCATTACACCACCACCACCAGCCTGCACAGTGGTAACAAGGCATGATGGATCCATGTTCTCATTCTGTTTACGCCAAATTCTGACTCTACCATCTGAATGTCTCAACAGAAATCGAGACTCATCAGACCAGGCAACATTTTTCCAGTCTTCAACTGTCCAATTTTGGTGAGCTCGTGCAAATTGTAGCCTCTTTTTCCTATTTGTAGTGGAGATGAGTGGTACCCGGTGGGGTCTTCTGCTGTTGTAGCCTATCCGCCTCAAGGTTGTGCGTGTTGTGGCTTCACAAATGCTTTGCTGCATACCTCGGTTGTAACGAGTGGTTATTTCAGTCAAAGTTGCTCTTCTATCAGCTTGAATCAGTCGGCCCATTCTCCTCTGACCTCTAGCATCAACAAGGCATTTTCGCCCACAGGACTGCCGGATTCTGGATGTTTTTCCCTTTTCACACCATTCTTTGTAAACTCTAGAAATGGTTGTGCGTAAAAATCCCAGTAACTGAGCAGATTGTGAAATACTCAGACCGGCCCGTCTGGCACCAACAACCATGCCACGCTCAAAATTGCTTAAATCACCTTTCTTTCCCATTCTGACATTCAGTTTGGAGTTCAGGAGATTGTCTTGACCAGGACCACACCCCTAAATGCATTGAAGCAACTGCCATGTGATTGGTTGATTAGATAATTGCATTAATGAGAAATTGAACAGGTGTTCCTAATAATCCTTTAGGTGAGTGTATGAGGACACTCAACATCAGAGTTTACATACTACATTTAATTTGGTTAAAAAAATTATTGCCAAATATGAACAGCAATTTAAAGATTTTAACAACAAACCATCAAAAAAAAAGTTTGGTTTAACTTGAAGAAACTGGCAGAAATATATTAACATTGTAAAGTAAAATGTACATCTCAAAGTAATAATACAAATAGAAATAATAATAATAATTTATTACCAATTCTGTTGTGCATGATTAATTTGAAAAAAAAGGGAATGTTTTGTTGTAAACCTTCACTGTCTTTCCCACAGTGGGAGTTACAGTGTGGAGAAGCCCCAAAGAGGCTTAACATCCGGACTGTTGCTTGCTCAAAGTGAAGCATGGGGGTGTATCAGTGATTGTTTGGGCTGCAATATCATGGCATTCCCTACTGTGCTTGATGGGCAAGAACTACTGAAGCATTCTGAAGGACCATATGCAGCTAATGGTTCAAACATTGTACCCTGAAGGAGGTGCCGTGTATCAGCATGATAACGCACCAATACAGACAGCAAGACTTGTGACAGAATGGTTTGATGAACATGAAAGTGATGTTGATCATCTCCCATGGCCTGCACTGTCACCAGATCTAAATATTTTTCAGCCACTTTGGGGTATTTTGGAGGAGCAAGAAAATGTTTTTCTACATTAGGATAACATAGTGACCTGGCCATTGTTCTGCAGAGGAATGGCTCAAAATCTAAATCCCTCTGGCCACTGTGCAGGACTTGAATCTGTCATTCCCAAAATATATTCATGCTGTATTGGCCACAGAAGGTGTATACCATACTAATAAATAATTGTGGTCTAAAACCAGGTATCAGTTTCATAAATTTTATATAATTTACACACACACACACACACACACACACACACACACACACACACACACACACACACACACACACACACACACACACATCTAATCAACCAATCACATGGCAGTTGCTTCAATGCATTTAGGGGTGTGGTCCTGGTCAAGACAATCTCCTGAACTCCAAACTGAATGTCAGAATGGGAAAGAAAGGTGATTTAAGCAATTTTGAGCGTGGCATGGTTGTTGGTGCCAGACGGGCCGGTCTGAGTATTTCACAATCTGCTCAGTTACTGGGATTTTCACGCACAACCATTTCTAGAGTTTACAAAGAATGGTGTGAAAAGGGAAAAACATCCAGTATGCGGCAGTCCTGTGGGCGAAAATGCCTTGTTGATGCTAGAGGTCAGAGGAGAATGGGCCGACTGATTCAAGCTGATAGAAGAGCAACTTTGACTGAAATAACCACTCGTTACAACCGAGGTATGCAGCAAAGCATTTGTGAAGCCACAACACGCACAACCTTGAGGCGGATGGGCTACAACAGCAGAAGACCCCACCGGGTACCACTCATCTCCACTACAAATAGGAAAAAGAGGCTACAATTTGCACGAGCTCACCAAAATTGGACAGTTGAAGACTGGAAAAATGTTGCCTGGTCTGATGAGTCTCGATTTCTGTTGAGACATTCAGATGGTAGAGTCAGAATTTGGCGTAAACAGAATGAGAACATGGATCCATCATGCCTTGTTACCACTGTGCAGGCTGGTGGTGGTGGTGTAATGGTGTGGGGGATGTTTTCTTGGCACACTTTAGGCCCCTTAGTGCCAATTGGGCATCGTTTAAATGCCACGGCCTACCTGAGCATTGTTTCTGACCATGTCCATCCCTTTATGACCACCATGTACCCATCCTCTGATGGCTACTTCCAGCAGGATAATGCACCATGTCACAAAGCTCGAATCATTTCAAATTGGTTTCTTGAACATGACAATGAGTTCACTGTACTAAAATGGCCCCCACAGTCACCAGATCTCAACCCAATAGAGCATCTTTGGGATGTGGTGGAACGGGAGCTTCGTGCCCTGGATGTGCATCCCACAAATCTCCATCAACTGCAAGATGCTATCCTATCAATATGGGCCAACATTTCTAAAGAATGCTTTCAGCACCTTGTTGAATCAATGCCATGTAGAATTAAGGCAGTTCTGAAGGCGAAAGGGGGTCAAACACAGTATTAGTATGGTGTTCCTAATAATCCTTTAGGTGAGTGTATATTATATATATATATATAGACATTTAAGGTTTGTTTTTCCTGTAAACAGTGGCCTGATTTAAGCTACAGACTCTTATCCTGTTGGTCACTGCCCCTCCCCCTAAGATCCCCTCCTCCAGCTGGCCGCATGTGCTCTGATCATAACAGGAACGTAAACAACTGCCTGAGAGAGAGAGAGAGAGACAGATAGGCAGAGCGAGGGAGAGAAACGGAGATGGGGGGAGGAGGTGAAGGGTCAATGTGTCACTGGTTGGAAGGGATAGAATGGACATTTCTATCTTTTACTCTCAATAAGGTTGTCCTGGGAAGAGTGCAGAAGCCTGTGAGCTTCACAACTAATTCCACATGAACAGAGTGCTGAGCTGACTGAGAGCAGCCAGACATCACAACAGAGAATAACGCTACTGCTAGTCAGCATGACCTACATGTGTGATATTTGTGTGTCAGTGTGTGTGTGCAAGAGAGATTGGGGATGAGAAATCTCTCTCTCTGTCTCTCTCACCGACAGACAGAAAACTCCAATGAACCTGATGAACTCAGCTACTACTGACTGTGCTGCATCTCATAACCTCCTGGGTGCAATAAAGGCCCGATACTTAACAACATCTCGTGTCAATTGATGTCAATTTTTGACATCAATTGAGTTTAAAAAAGCTTGTCAAAGCAAACTTTCCAGAAATGACTGGTAAACACCTTTGAACTACTATTGGTATGTAGTGATTGTGTAATGGGAAGGTTTGGATCTGGGGCTCCGCCTTCTTTTGATGAGGATATCTTCTTCGATTAATTTTTTTATTTAGTCGTCAAAGTGAGACGCAAGTAAAAACAATGGAGTTGCACTTTTATTTGAAAGCAACACTGACACTGTTTTTTCATGTTTAATACTGTAAAGCTGCTTGCTTTAAAGCAATCTATTATATAAAGTGCTATAGGGTACAATGGTGCTAAAGGCACACCTTAAGAAAAATGTGCTTTTCATTACTCCCATAGTGTAACAACAGATTTTGTGTAAAGAAAAAAAAAAAGATTTATTTTGTTTAAAAAGGTTCACCAGCATGGGGCAAGAGGCACAAATTATTTATACAAATACTTCAGCTAAAATAATGTTGTTGTTTAAAAAATAATGTCTAAGTTAATAGTTGTTCAAAACAACCACTTTAGCAAAGTTTGTACTATTTTCTGTTTATTTTGATAAATAAAATAATTAATGTTTGTTAAATAAATATACTGTCATTAAAATATGAACAGAAATTTTAAAAAGTAAAGATTCTGAAAATATTGAAGGAGATCCCAGAATAAATGAATATAGCTCTACAGTAGTAACAATACATTTAATTTTATTATATGATTTTATTAATATCATATTTTTAAATATGATGGTTTCATTATAAATATGGTGATTATCTCTAAGGTGGACACCCAACTTAATATGATATTTACCGTATGACATGTCATGTCAACAAATGGAAAAGTCAAATAATTATTTATCATCATGTTAATTATGGTGCCTTTCGCCCAAACAGCAGGGGTGAAATACCATACTTATTGTTCTGTTTTACCATACATATTGTTCTGTTATTTAAAAACTTAAATTACCTTGAACAAAACTGAAAATCATTAAGAAGACTGTTGAGAATTCTCATGGGATCACATGTCGAGCCAGTCATGGGAGAAGCCAGGTCTCCTCAGGTGCACCAAATGACTGATAAGTTGCCTTTGTTTGGGGTGTTTGTGGGTGTGCAACATGCTGAAGCAGACTGTCCTTTTCCTTCTCTCCTAAATGAGAGCTTTTTTGTAGAGTTTGTGTGTTCCTGAAATTAAACCATGCATCTCTATATCTGATTCCCATTCCACTCTGATTCACATGTCTGATTCCATGCGACTATGGTCTGATTGGCCAGAGGAGAACTGGCACCACCACTGAGCCTGGTTTCTCCCAAGGATTTTTTCTCCATTCTGTCACCTGAAGGAGTTTTGGTTCCTTGCCACCGTCACCTTTGGCTTTAGTTGGGGACACTAAATTTTCAATTATATTACTGATCTGCCTGCATTGACACTATATGATAATTGAAATGAGCTGATGACATCACCGTTTTCTTCAGAGCAACTGCACAGCTGAATCAAATTCTGTTCATTATTTTCCTGTTTAACACTGTAAAGCTGCTTTGAAACAATCGGCATTGTAAAAAGCACTATATAAATAAAGGTGACTTGACTTGACTTGCTGATATGTACAATAAATGAGTACTGGATCAACTGTGTTTTAATGGACACCATCCTGGTAGCACATTTCCTGAACCAAATCAATTCCAAAATGTACAAGACCTTTTTCTCAAAATACATTCCATTATTTTAGCGATTATTAGCGAAAATATTACATCAAATTACAACAAATAAACTTTGCGCTGCTGCCAGTGATCATGGCAAGGATCAGGCAAATTTCCACGTGCATCTTCAAAAGTAGTTATCTAATGGTTTAGAAGAAAATAAAATCAAAAGGCGCCTTTTACCCCGGTGCGCCTTTAGCCTAGGGACGCACAGATACCATTTTTTCAGAACCGATCCGATACCAAACATTCTGAGTATCGGCCGATACCGATACCAATCCGATACCAGTGCAGTTTTGTTTAAAAATTCAATGTAGAATTTCTATACCTCAGTGTGTTGAACTGATAATCACTCTTTTGTGTGTTAAAGACAATCTACTAAATACAGACAATCACAATCTATGACAAAAATACTACTATAAACTACACTCACCTAAAGGATTATTAGAAACACCATACTAATACTGTGTTTGACCCCCTTTCGCCTTCAGAACTGCCTTAATTCTACGTGGCATTGATTCAACAAGGTGCTGAAAGCATTCTTTAGAAATGTTGGCCCATATTGATAGGATAGCATCTTGCAGTTGATGGAGATTTGTGGGATGCACGAAGCTCCCGTTCCATCACATCCCAAAGATGCTCTATTGGGTTGAGATCTGGTGACTGTGGGGGCCATTTTAGTACAGTGAACTCATTGTCATGTTCAAAAAACCAATTTGAAATAATTCGAGCTTTGTGACATGGTGCATTATCCTGCTGGAAGTAGCCATCAGAGGATGGGTACATGGTGGTCATAAAGGGATGGACATGGTCAGAAGCAATGCTCAGGTAGGCCGTGGCATTTAAACGATGCCCAATTGGCACTAAGGGGCCTAAAGTGTGCCAAGAAAACATCCCCCACACCATTACACCACCACCACCAGCCTGCACAGTGGTAACAAGGCATGATGGATCCATGTTCTCATTCTGTTTACACCAAATTCTGACTCTACCATCTGAATGTCTCAACAGAAATCGAGACTCATCAGACCAGGCAACATTTTTCCAGTCTTCAACTGTCCAATTTTGGTGAGCTCGTGCAAATTGTAGCCTCTTTTTCCTATTTGTAGTGGAGATGAGTGGTACTCGGTGGGGTCTTCTGCTGTTGTAGCCCATCCGCCTCAAGGTTGTGCGTGTTGTGGCTTCACAAATGCTTTGCTGCATACCTCGGTTGTAACGAGTGGTTATTTCAGTCAAAGTTGCTCTTCTATCAGCTTGAATCAGTCGGCTCATTCTCCTCTGACCTCTAGCATCAACAAGGCATTTTTGCCCACAGGACTGCCGCATACTGGATGTTTTTCCCTTTTCACACCATTCTTTGTAAACTCTAGAAATGGTTGTGCGTGAAAATCCCAGTAACTGAGCAGATTGTGAAGTACTCAGACCGGCCCGTCTGGCACCAACAACCATACCACGCTCAAAATTGCTTAAATCACCTTTCTTTCCCATTCTGACATTCAGTTGGGAGTTCAGGAGATTGTCTTGACCAGGACCACACCCCTAAATGCACTGAAGCAACTGCCATGTGATTGGTTGATTAGATAATTGCATTAATGAGAAATTGAACAGGTGTTCCTAATAATCTTTTAGGTGAGTGTAGATGGTGGATAAACTAGATTAGTGGATAATTCAGCAGCAAAAGTTACTCTAGACAAATCATGAGTGCACAATAATTGTATAAAATCTAAACATTTAGTGAAAAAAAAAACAAGTGGAGAACAAATAAAAGTGAATAAGTGTAGCACTAAATCTGGTAAAATGTTACACATTGTTGTAAAATACATTCATGAAAAACAAGTAAATATATTTATAGAAATAGGGCCTATATATAAAAAAGCTGCGCTATACATTTAAAATAAATGTCTTTTAATTTATTAAATTAAAAGACATTTATTTTAAATGTATAGCGCAGCTTTTTTAATGAGGCAGCAACATATTATAGATAGGGCAGAACAAGAAAGGCTATTAATAATCTTTTTTATTATTAGGAAATTTTCATTTTGGGGTGAACTAATCCTTTAACTGCTATACTGCTATATATGTTGTGTTTATATTGTTATTGAGAGAAAAACGCTCAGCACATATTTCTAAATGCAATCACAGCAGCATGGGCAGCGCCGGGGTGTTTGATAACTAAAGATAGGTGCCGAGTCTATTTTTTATGGACGCTGCATCCAAGCCACACAGTTAATACAAAATAAAAGTAAAAAATAAAATAAAAGCCCTCCTGCTCACAGGCACTGTATGTGAAATATAGATACACGATAATTAAGGATGTATTTTAAATGACAAAAACACAGCTACAAATATTTTATCCTTGTCGTTTATAACTGGTCTTTTAAGTGTATTAACTTTTTCTGTAGGCTACAGCATAACAAAGTAGGGCATAGCAATAAACACAACCAGACAAAACAACCGTTTAGCCAAGTTACCCATGGTACCCCAAAATCAAGAAAAAACACGAAAAATCAAGAAAAACAACAGACATGTAAAGCTTGTGGTCTCGTGAGTCCAGTTGCTTCACTTCTGAAATGCTCCTGGTGTGAGATGGCATTGCGTGGAGGATGGAACAAAACGTCGTCTGAGCAGTAATGCGCCGTAGACATGTGCGGTGTAAATAAGGGGTAAGTATATTGGGGCCTTTACACACACACACACACACACACTTAATCAAGCCATCAACACTGAGCACAGTGTCATGCTACACTTTAAATGGGTACAATTTATATCTATAATACAGGTATATTATAATTAGATTAAATGTACACCACTGCTATCACATCTACAATTACAAATTACTTTTTTTTTTTTTTTTTTTTAAAGCAGACTGCTGTAAGCAGAGGGGTGATCTAAGGTTTCAAAAACATGCCTAGTAAACCATTGATATCTTAGAGTCTGTTCTCAATTGCAAGTATAAATTTTATCCTGGTTTGCTTAGCATTCACACGGTCATTTTTAACACCAAAACTAAACATATTCAACAGAACTTACTGAACATCCAAAACAATGTGTGACGCCTGTACTAAACTGTAACGAGCAACATCGCTCCTACGATGAGAAAAACCAGGTATGCTTGAGCATTCTGTACTTTTTAGGGTCACATCTTGTGACTTAATGTCATGTTTTTGGTTTGTTTAGATGTCTTTGGTTCTTGTTGATTTGGTGCTCAAGAAACTTTTATTATTATTGAAAACCGTTATCTTTTTTTATGAAAACCGCGATACAATTTTGGTCAGGATTCTTTGAATATAATGTTCATAAGAACAGCATTTATTTGAAATAGACATATTTTGTGACATTAAATGTCTTTACTGTCACATTTGATCAATTAGGACATCCTAGATTTTTTTAAAAACCTGGGGAAAAAAAACAGTATTGTATACAGTATATGTGTGTGACACTACTGTGTGTATACATTAAAATAATATCATCAAAATGCATATTTCTATTACAACTTTTCCTGTGCAAGGTGTGCAAGTATAAAATGACATGCAAACCAAAACCTCACACCTTCTAAGTAAATCTCAGAAAGTCAGAGAGGAAATGCTATGTCTTTTCAAACAGGACAACTGTAAACTTCATTGGGACTAAGATTATTTTGCAGACCTAATAGAATGTTTATGCAGCAAATCCACAGATCCTTCCATTGTTTGAGCAATGAGCATCGGCCTAAATGTAGGCTAAACCAAAACAGAATCATCTAACAGCAGCAAAGCAGCAGTTGAGAGCCATTCTCAGAGACTGCAGCTTGGCAAAAACAGCTGGGCTTTTTGCCAGCAGTGCTATGGCTCATTTTAATTTCTCTTTGAAGGTGATTACCACCATTGTGTTTAGATCTCTTCCCCTCCTGTGAAAGATTCACACACACTGATGTGCATGTACATACACATGAACAGCCATTTGAAATAAGGGACCGAATTCACCCCTTTCAAACTCAGCTTTGTGTGGCACTATGAATTTAAAATTACCTGACAAATTTGGTGTAAACCAAGCGACAACATCTCTAAAATAAGCTCGAAGAGCTAAATCACAGTATTACACAGAACGTACAGCTCATTCTTAAACAACCCCCTCTGCTGGTCTTTTGGCAACAAAAAAAAAAATTGTAAAGTAATATAATTTAGAGATTTGTCTGCTACTTCTTTTCAGTTAATAGGCAGTATTTATGCATTAATAATCTCCATCATCAATGTATAAATTACAAGATATTCCCATTAGTGACAAACTAGTTACTATTGGCAAATCACAATCTCTTTTCCACAAGGTTCGCCAGCACCAGTGCCAAATACCCTGTTCTTTTCCACAGGGACAGTACCATGTGCCAACCAGCATGCCAAATGCAGCTCAGGGGTATCAGCTATCACATTGACACGACAGGCCTAACCTTTAGAGCTCTGCTCAAAGTGAAGGGCAAGGAGCACCGGCTGAGATGGTCCACTCATCATACGGATGCCTGAGTAAATGGCCAATCCATTTAATAGTACTTAGAGCTATAATGAACAGCAAAATTTGAGTGTGAATGACACACAGCTTCAAGTTAAACTTCAGTCAAATTTACAACAGAAAGTAGTATGACAACTTTAATCAATAACAACTATAAAAAACTGGTTAATTTAATTAATTGACTGCTAAAAGGTCAACCTATAGAAAGAAATGGGTAAAATCTAATTTTATTTATTTTTTCCATCTCTAAATGCTCGGAAACTAAACTGATATTGTATAGTATTTTTGTGTGTATTTATTTTTTATTTATTTGTTAAGATTAAATTAATTGGTAACTGTTAGTTATGTCCAAAATAACTGCATTAATCTATTCTGAATCCACTGATAACAACAGTCGACCCCACCAAGTGCGACTATATTCAAACAAAACTGCATTCAAAAGGAAGTAAACACTGTTACTTAATGATTGGATTAATTGCTATTTGTCCTCCTAAACCAGTCTGCTTAAAGATTCCCAGGAAATGACAAGTAAGGTCATAATAAATATTACATTTCCGTTTTTTTATAGTTGCTTATGAGTACTATATATAGATACAGAATTATAGACACATACATATCAGACAAAACATTACAGAAAATTATTTTCTATAGAAATGTCCATGATTCCTATATCACACCAAAATACTCTGCAGAAACACCAATAACATATATTTTTGCACGTTCTACGTCCCAGACTGGACGTACAGTAGCCGCTGCTTCAGATGCATGTCGTTGAGAGCATGTCTCAACATGCAAAAACAAGGGTGGTGGTGAGAGTGAGGGTGGTGAAGGCTGAAAAATAATCGTGTCAGCGATTTTTTTCCCCTTTTTCGCTGCCACAAGCAATGTCCATCAACAATTATCAATTCTAGGTAAAACTACTAACCTAAGAAAGGACTGGGTTTAGTGACCATGCACACAGAAGATATATATTGTCCTCACAAATATACTGAGTAATACAAATGCATGTAGAACGCATGCGCTGCTACGCATCATGAGCCATGGCTGCATGTTTCACGATGTCTTCGTCTTTAAAAACAGTAACTAAGCGCGTAGCCGGTGAATGAATACACATTTTGGATCACCGCAACACAAACTACAATGTGAAGCGTACAATAGGTTTGTCGGATGCAGTGGTGCCTACAAGGACAGCATGTCAATGACGCACACTGGCCGTTTAAATGCGCGCGGCTGTACCCGGCTGCTGCTGCACGCGAGTTGTTTACCATCACTAGCGCTCCCACTAAATCTGTTAAGAGCGCATGGTCTCGGAAATCTTCCGCCCACTTCAAGACAGTCATTTCACTTTCTGCACTTTCACAAGACAAAAAAAGCTCTTAGCCGACAAATAACGACTACACTGTCCAAGACGGGCAATATGAGTAACCAACCTCAGATTTTTTTTACATTTTGAACATCTACTCAGTCCAAAACAAACAACTTTGATAAATTCACTTATCGTTATCATAACAAGGAAAGAAACGGTGAGATTAGTTAAACACTGTCTGTAGCCATGACTCACTGTCAAGTGGAAACGAGGGACCATCTAGAATAGAGCTAATTAGGATGGAGAGCTTTCGATCCCATTAACCCCCACATATTCAGCAGCAGCACTCACTTACTGGCCATTTCAGACAGACTCACCAGATTGAGTTCTTTATTTTTAGCTGCAACGCATTCGCCTCATGTCCTTGCAATCCTTGAACCGCGGAAGGTAAAGGTCCTACCCCGGGACCAGACTGCTGCTGGTCATCAGCCATCACGATGCGACTCTGTTGAGACGAGGATGGGGATCTAACAAGTAGGCCTTAACCTGAACCTGGAGAATGCAGCTTTCCTCCGTAAATAGTACATCACGATCACCGCCTGTTGATTTCACTGACAAATCGGATTCGGCTCCAATAGACCACGTTGGTAATTCATGGTTTGTGGTTGCAGTTGAGGTCACTATCCCTGCGCGTGCACCAGGAGCAAGGAAACACTTCGAGCTGCAGCAGGTTCACAGTCAGACACTACCTACCAAGTAGCTCACTGGCGACCACTGGGGAAGCTGCTGCTGCTGCTGGGACCGCGCATGCGCACTGCGCCACCAGCGGAAACCCACACGAGGGTGCTGCAGCGAGTTCGTCTAGTTCAGTAGCATAATCACTCATGTTCTTCTGAAGCATAACTGCCTGTCAGTAAGGATTGATAATATCCCTCTCATTGTTTTACAAGATTCCCATCATATTCGATTGTTTGTCTCTTTATCAGTCACATAAAGAATTCACCCTGGAGGTTGTGTTGGAATTTCCTGTCATGTAATGCAATAAATAAATGAATAAACAACAAATGATCTGAAATGCACATTATACTTCTTTTATATTTTATTTATTGTCAAGTAAATTACGTAGGCGTTAAACGATTACATGTATATTAAAACAAATAATGGGGGGTTAAAAGAATCAATAGTGTGTATACATAAAATCGCCTTTTGAACGCGATATGACATATAAATGTCCTTAAATAAATGCCTCGGATGAAATGGGAAGGTAGACACCGTTGCTTAGCAACGGCGTCTCGGCACTAACAAAAATGGCAGACCGCACACCCAGACCCGCGCTACCTCCTGTAAGTCTAACTAAATAAAACTCTTTAATCCTCTTTTCGAGTTATGCTGTATTAATTACAGTTTTACCTAAAGTACTCTGTTGTGTATTGAATAAAATAATCTACGTTAAATACCAATATTGGCAGTTCTTTTACTACTCGATTGCAAATGATCAGACATAAAAAAAGGAATGTCTGTTACCTGAAAGAAAAATAGCCGTCTTAACTGAAGAAAAGCCGTAAGAAGTAAGAAAGAAAGTAGTATTTTGAGTGCGGAGAAAGATTAATAATTGCAATAATAGTGATACTTTATTTCTACTTAGTTAAAAAAGCCTCAAACGTCTTACTCGGAAAGGCCTTCCAGACCAAGACCTCAGAGCAGGGCTTCATCTGCTCCTTCAAAGAAACCACCGCAAATGGACCTCTTAGCCAAAGAAGAGGAATACAAGTATTTATGGTTTTATTACTTAAATGCACATTCGTTTTAATTCGCTGCTTTGTATGTAGCTTATACCCAGTGACTGCATAACAGGTGCCATAAATAATTTGGATTAGAACAAGGTGTCTTATATATCTAACTGCTTGCAACTCTGATACTCCTCAGACGTCTCAATGCAGAACTAGAAGCAAAAACAGCAGAACTTGTTCGGGAAGCAGAGAAAGTTATGGTAAGTGTAGACAAAAGTATGAATGTGAAAAATAGCAAATGATTTTGATAAGAAATCTTTGAAAGATCTGAGAGAATATGGTCTGTACATTTAACGTGTATGCATAGCTTATAGTAGCCTATGTCATATGTATGATTTTGCAACCAACACAATCACTGACACTGTTTTCTTTAATTGTGGTTTTCAGAGGGATCAAAATGAGGTGCTCTCCAAACCAATCTCCTCCCATCTCTCCATTGATACCGACCGTGATTTTAAGGATTCTAGGTAAAAGTTTTCACAATTTGACATGAGCATAAGCAACATCATTTGCTGTTTGCGAGCATAACGTTTTGTTTGTCTTATTAGGACGGTGAATATAAAAAAAGAAACAACGTCTAAGCAGCCCACTACGGTACAACAGAACTATCATATGAATCAGTGCAAATGTGGATTAGATACAAGACCCCATTACTTACAGGAACCCATTTCTGTTGTGTTATGTAGATCATAAAAAACAAGAATTTCTCTGAAAAATCTTCAAAGCCAAGCAAGCCAGGCTCAGGAAATAGAAAAAATGCTCAGTAAGTGTATTCTCAAAATTTGTATTATTATAAAATAATTATAAAAACATGTATATAATGAAATGCTATAAATCTGAATGATTTTTGGTTTTTGGGGTAGTTTCAACAGAAAAGCAACACACACTGTGGTTGATGATGTTGCTATTCCTGAAGACTTTGGGGATTTCTCACTTGCTAAGACAATCAGCATAATCGAGAACAGGGTTAGTGATGATCTCACTGAAGAACACTTGCAGGATGACATCATGCCCAGTGTTGGAGATGAGATGGGCGCAGGTTGGTTAAAAAGACCAAAACTATATTATATGTAATATATATATATACCAAAAAACTTGTTGTGCTGTTATACTATTTGCATTATGACTTATACATTCATTTCATTCTTACAGAGGCTCAGATCAGATTTTTGAAGGCTAAACTTCGAGTAATGCAGGAAGAATTAAACAGACTCTCATTTGAATGCAACAAGAAGGTTAGCAGTTAGAGATGTGTTCAAGGTGGGTTAATCTATTCAGTCAGGTCAAGTTACTCTTGCTCAAAATCACTTTTGTGTCTTGAAGGATGACGAAAACAGCACTTTAAGTAGCAAACTGAAGGACGTGGAGGAGGAAAGGGCAAGAATGCAGAGGACTACAAATGTCCAACAGACTCAGGTTGAGAAGCAAAGAGCTTTAGCTGAAGAATCCAGTCGGAAGTGTGAAGGTCTGCAACAGCAAGTGGCAGCACTGCAAAAGGTACTTGAATTGTTGGCAAAATATTATTCAAAATTCTTCGCACAATCTACTGAAACTTATTAAAGTTACTTTCTGACAGAACAAGTGACAGAAAAATGTTCTGCATCAACTAAGTATCAATCTTTTTTTAACCTCACAAAAACCTCAATTCCTATAGGAGATGTATAACATTATATGCCATAATTCCTGTGAATCAGAGCTGTGCCAGGATCCAGAGCTGTGGAATCCTTGGCATGGGCCCTTTAACCTGATTCGTCCTCTATGTGTAAAGTGAGACTATGCCACAGCTGCTCAGAGTGTAGAGCACACTGCACTTGGGCTTCTGGGACGGATATCTTTGGAACTCACTCTTTCCCTTATGATAAGGACATGGAAACTGAATGAGGGTAGAGAATAACAGTATAACTAGATAGAAATTCCTATAAGAATGGGACGTATCACTTAAAAAAACACCCATCCTACTATAGACTTATTGCATGTGCATGATGTTTGGATAGGTTGGGGTCAAAAGCTTTTCTTAGGCCTTACAAAGATCCAAATTCCATCATCATTTACTCACCCTCATGTCGTTCCAAACCTGTTAGACTTTCATTCATCTTCGAAACACAAATGAAGATATTTTTAATGAAATCTAAGAGCTTTCTGTCCCTCTTTTGACAGTGCACGCAACTACCACTTTGATGCTTCAAAAAGTTTGTAAAGTGATTGTAACTGAAATGAGTGGTCTAAATTTTCTGAAGAGAAAGTGATCGTTTTATGTGATGAGCAGATTGAATTAAGGCATTTATTATCATATAAACATTGACCAGTGAACATAAACTGAAGCTCAACCGTACTTGCTTTGGTGCACGAGATTTGAGGTGAAAGCTCAAATGTGCTGCGTAACACACAAGAATGAACCTCATTGGTTCTTGCACGTCAAGCAAGCATGCTTAAACTTCAGTTTACCATATCTGATGTGTGCTTTGATGAATGTTTATATGTGAATAAAAACCTAAATTCAATCTGTTCATCATATAAAGTGGTCTCTTCAGAAAATTTTGACTAAACCACTCAATTCATATGGATTAGTTTTACAATCTCTTTATGATTTTTCAGTTGTCAGTTGTCAGAGTGTCAGTTGCATAGCTGTCTTTGGAGGGACATAAGTCTTTCAGATTTCATTAAAAAGATCTTAATTTGTGTTTCGAAGATGAACGAAAGTCTCACTGGTCTGGAACGACATGAGGGTGAGTAAATGATGGCATTTTTGGGTGAATTAGCCCTTAAATATATATACCATTGGGACATCTGCATCTGCAAATACAATTTGCACTGTATGTTTTCTTCAGTTATACGTAAATGCCTGTCTGTACACTCTAGGAGTTGGAAAGCATGAAGAGGACCCATAAGCAGGCAGCCAGTACACACAGTGCAACAGAAGTGCGGTTGAATAGAGCTCTGGAGGAGGTTGAGAAGGCTAAAACTCAGCTCAACAAACTCAAACAGAGCAGTAAGGTAATGTGAACTCAGATAAACCGGCATGAAATAAACCAAGTGATGTGTATTACAGTTTTCTGTGCAAATCCTTGAGTGTACTGTTTGGCACAACAATTTACTCCAGAAGTATTTCAAATTTAGATGGCATTTTTGTTAATTTAACTTATTCTCTAATGCTTTTTTACTCTACCGAAGGATTCAACCAGTCAGGAGCACCAGAAGATTGAAACCCTACAAGCTGAGAACAGAAAGCTGGAAAGACAAAATGCTGAGCTCATCATGGGTTTTAAAAAGCAACTCAAGCTAATAGATATTTTAAAAAGACAGAAGGTAAGAAATCAGTATCTTACACAATTACAGTAGTAGCATATCACACTAACTAACCTTACTAGAACAAACATAAAAAGCATTTTATGTTTATGCTGTATTTTTGAAAGATGCATTTTGAAGCGGCCAAGCTGTTGTCCTTCACTGAAGAGGAGTTTATGAAGGCTTTGGATTGGGGAAAGGATGGAGTCTCATAGGTTTCTATTTTGTTCTTTGTAAATAGATTTAAAATTAGATGATGTTGTACAACAGTTAGTTTAAATTTTAGGAGATCATTCACTGTTCAACAATCTTAAAACTTCAATAAATAATAATATGCTGAATATTATGACACTGTTTATCAACCCTGCCACAATAATTAAATTACATCATGATTGCCATCTAGTGGTGCATACTGAAATAACAACATATATCAAAATATGACTTTTTCATTTGAACATTTAATCATTTGTTATTTTTATATACAATGTATACACAGAACAAAAATATCTTATTCCTGCTAGTAAATAACTGCTTTATTCAGGGTATGGCCCAAACCCACTCTTCTTCATTAGTAGTCCACTGTAGGAAGTGTGACCATTCTGATGAACTCCTCATAATGAACAAGTCCATCACGCCCAACATTAGCCTCTTTAAAAAGCTCATCCACTGAAAAATAACACACAATTAACAGTTAAACAACACATTAATTCTGTCTAATAGTGCTAACATACTGACTTATACAATTGATTTCTAAACTCCTCAAACATCCATAAAAAAGGCATGAATTAAATGGTTAATATTTAAATGTCAAAAAAAAAAAAAACACTTGTGCCAATTTCATTTGATTAGCTCTGATCTTTGAATAAATCAAAATAAAACCAGGAGAATCTCAGATGATTTATACCTTCTTTTTCAGTGAGCTTTTCTCCCAAGCCAGTGAGTTTAGCCCTTAACTCAGAGGCCAGAATGTAGCCCTTCTTGTGTTTGTCTGTCATGCGCATAGCCTCCAGAATTTCAGTCTTAGGATCCTCCTGCTGCATCTGTCTGTGCATCATGGTTAGAAATGTAGAAAAGTCCAGCTCCCCTGTCTTTTCTGTAGTGGGATACAGCAGAAAGGATGTATGAACTACTAACATTAAAGAAAGCAAAGAATTGATTCAAACACAGTTAAGTATTGAATATTATACTTTATCTTTTGTTTGATTTCAGTGCCTCAACAAGCTCTTACACTGGCCATATAAATCATATGTCATAACTAAAAATCTGATTGTTAATTAAAGGGTTTGTGTGTGTGTGTGTTGTCATTAGCACAATGAGAGCACTGGTCCAATGTATATCGCCATTAGCCACAGGTGGCACAAGGAAGCTGAAAGAGTTGACAAGAAAGACATATTCACAATTCAATGGAATGTGTTAATCATGAGGTCTAAGAAAATGTTACCTATTTTGTGGATTTGCAGATGTCTATCCACTTCATTAAATGTGGGACTTGTACCCAAACAGCGCATGACAGTAATAAGGTCTTTGGCTTCAATCTTCCCCTTTCGCTTCTTGTCATAAAGTGAGAAACATTCTTTGAACTCTACATGAAAACATGTAAAACTACAGTGAAAAACAATTCCACAAAAAAATCGAATTTCTTATACATGTACTATACATGTCGTTTTTTTAAAAATAACAATTTAGTTTATTTTAATATATTTGTGGATTTACATTGCACACTTTCTTTCTGTGTAATACAGCTTACCATCAATCTGAGTTTGTGTTAAGAATTTTGCCTGTAAAGAGTTTTAAAAAACATGTTGAAAAATCAATAATAATTGAATGAAAATAAAATATAAGAGAAAAACAACATCAAACTCACCATGTCTACACACGTATCGGCTGTTCATGGAAAGTCACTCCCTCTGGATTACCTGTAGGATCTAAAGTCCACTGCAGTGTTAACGTAATTGATAGCCTTGTTGTCATAGGAACATTGATATAGGATTCCAACTATCATGTTATACTGTCTGCTACAGTAGGTGCAGCTCATGATCACACTCACTGACTCATAAAAAGATATATTTAGGGAGTACAAACTTTATTTAACAATTTTAAAGTAAGCCACAATGATGAAATATCTTTATTCAATATACCACAATGACAAACATAGCACTGTATAGTTTGCCTTGGGCAGACATAAGGAATAAATAACACGGGAACTTAAAGGGGCCACAAACTGCTTTTTAATTTTTTTAAAATATTTTTTGAGGTCCACTTATAATGTTATCAAGATTTTTACATCAAAAGACATCCTAATTTAGAAGTAATAGGCTATTTTCTATTCTGTTTTTGACCTTTTTTTTTTCAAATACTCCGTTTTGATATGCGTGCCACATTCAAGACTTGGAAATAAACGGCCACTGCTATGATTGGTAAACAGTTTTGCATATTAAAAATCTCTCATTACATCGTTTTTGCTAACAATATAAAACATTTATGCGTATTACATATGCTTTATAAGTCTTGGTTGTGGCAAATAAAGTTTAAGTATTTCCACAGTTATAGTTGACAAAGGATGACTTGCTGTGTTTAGTGTAAACAGAATTATGAATGAATGTATCATCGTTTGTTGCACTGTTGTTCTCATAGACTCATCGTTCATCCTTTTCAATAAAGTGAAAAACTTTTACATTGTAATTTGCAGTTTTGTGTTTTAAATAAAATGAAACATGTCTTTTTTGATGACAAAACAGAAGACGTCGCTCACAAAAGCTTTTATTCAGGATTACAGTGAATCAAAACGACAACAAAAAACAGCTTTCTCTACGTGCGCTACGGTTTTAATAAATCTGTTTTCGGTAAGTTTTGAGTTCTGAAACTTACAGGATATTTCATTACCCCTTTAACCCTAACCTGAATTCAAGAGCACATATTCAATTTCACTCAAGGTGTCGTTAAACACTTTATTGGAGAAATATCAGTGAAATGAAGTTCAGATTTGCTGTTCGTATTTAACTGCCTTTGATGTGTAAGGTGTAAAAGGACCAAGGCTCAGGGACATAGATGATACTAGGATACTTTTTGCGCAAAACTTTATCATTCCACAGATATGCCACCCAAACCAGAACTAATCCCAGAGTAATGATGAAGTTAAAGAAGAGGAAACGGCCATTGCTGTCTAGCCTGAAGCCCATCCTCCTCTGGCGCATCACAGTGGCAACCATGGCAAAAAAGGTGAAGACATACAGAACAAAGATCTGCCCCTCAGTAATCAGATACCTGAAAAAATAGACCACATTAATGTTTGGACAACATTAACATTTAATTTCTGATGACATTTTCTTCTTGTTGAATCTTCTCTTTCATTTGGAAATATGTTACATTACAGAAATAAAGTGACTTGAGAGTGTTGCTTCAACTTGATTCACTCAATCTTGAAAATGAACTTGCATAATTTTACTTACCAATAGTACACTGCACTAGGGCCAAGTAGCAGCCAACCTGAGTAAGGCATCTTCTCATCTTTAACTTGTGTAAAGCAGCCAGTGAAATACAAGAAGAGGATAAGGAAGAATGGGACATACCTATAACAGTGGAGGAGGGGATGTTTTAAACTATATAATATGATGTAAACTTGTATGCAATAACAGATTCAATGGAAAATATACTTACCACATGCAATGTCCTAAGTGCTCATCATAATAATACAGAAGCTCAAAGGAATCAATCTGAAAACCACATAAAGTATTATTTACCATTAGAAATAGTTTCTTCAGAGCACATAATTTGTTAGATTTGTAAATCGAGCTACTGACCAGTGAGGTAGGCTTCAGATCCTTGATAATGGGGTTTTCTCTGACGGAAAGATGAAGCTGGTATCCACTAAGGATAAGACGATGGTTAATAGAGTCTCCCACTAGGTGTATGCTGGCTCCCATGACAAAGGTGATGATGCTGAGATAAACAGCAGAGCGAGGAAGGGCCGTGGGACTCCGCTCAATCAGCTAAAAAAGGTTACAGACAGATCAAAAGAACACTTTACTTTTACTGATGCATCTCAAAATGGAAGCACACTCAAAACATAAGGATTAGAGATGGGGAACACCCTATAAAAACACATCCTTTTGTTTTTACTTTAAATCATAGAAGAAAATGGGTACCTTCAGTAATAAGAATGGTGTAATGACATTATATGCCATGTGAAAATAATCTCCAACACTTGGCTTATTTAGAGGAAACCATTCTAGAGGGATTACGATCTAGATAAAGAACATACAAAATTGTTATTGGTATTAAAGAAGAGAAAAGGACATCTTAATGCATAGATCACACCTTGTTTGAACTTGTACCATAGCAATTGGCCTCCCAAAGTCCAGTATCCAGTTCTGCACAGTGAAACAGAGCCAGAGATCCGTGTGAAAATGGGATTGTGCTGCTGCAGAATGTGTTTTCTCAGTCCCAGCCCTGCTTTTAAACATAGTACAGCATTTTCATAATAAATGCTAGTCGAACATGTTTGTTGAATATACAGTCTGTGCATTAGGAAAACGGTCATTTTAATCGCATGCCATGCTTTTGAGCTCCAGACAAATGACACTTTATATTACACAGTAAATCATCCGTCTACCCTGTGACCTGTTCAGGTACTAATATTGCACAATTAAATGGTGATATTAGATAACATTTCAGCATTAAAATCTGACCTCAAATATCCCAAAGCTGCAGACTGTGGTCTTCTCCGCATGGTTAATCGCAATGTCAAAGTATTCTTTGCAACTCTACTATAGTTTTGTAGCCAATCATTTATTCATTCAGCCAGCCAGCCACATGCCAGGTTATACACCGACGCTGTAAAAGTCTAAACACGCCATTAATTTTGTATATATCTAACTCAGTTTCAGTTCACTGACACAGTCAACTATATGCTTATTTCTTACGATGTTGATATTTTTGTTTGTTTGAATCACGTGAGGTTCTTCCTCAGTTACGGCTGCAACACATCACATAGGACACTTACTGCCATCTGCCGGACTTTATTAATATTGTCTAGCCAGCCTACAAAATACTCCATATTTTTATATCTTTATATGGCAGACGTAGTAAGTATAATATTCCGCATTCAGCCCTCAGCAATGACAGTAATCATTTTATTAAAGTAAAAGTAATTATATTGAATTTTGCTCAAGGCTGTCTTCATGTTTACAATATTGTTTTTTGACTGATTATTTTTGTTATCCTTTTGATTCTCAATTTTCCACAATTGTTATATTTATAATACCACTTCGTCAAATATATCGGTCAAAGTGAAGCCGTTGGCACTAAGGCACTTTTATTTTGAAGGCACAATACAATAACAGTCCTGTGATTGTATGTAGCCATCTTAAAGCTCTCTCTCTCTCTCCACGGCCTACCTAGGCGTTTCTCTGTTCACATCGTCAGTGTAAAGTTCACCGTGCTGGATTAAAGATCTTGTCAACAGCAGCAAAGCGAGGTATCACTAGAAAATGAGCGTTATTCTCATCTGACCACGTCATCTCCTGAGAGAGTTACATGAGTGTTTACGCGGTACAGGGGCTGTGTAATGAGGTATATGTTAGCTCATGTAGCTGTCATGATGGGAGACATGTCTGTCAGTGCTTCATATAACGCCTGTAAACACCCCGGATCAACTCACTTACCGCAAGGTTGTCAGATTTTATTTGTCAGTGTTTAGATGGTAGTTGTTGGGATTGTTTATTTTATTACACCAGTATTGTTTTAAGGTGCGAAGGCTAACAGGGTGTTTTGGCTAGCTGATGAGTGCTACCACTATCATTGCTGTTCAATATAGTTTTATAATCCGTAATCTGTCCTGTTGATCATGTCCTGTGTTTATTAGAGGCTAATCCTTAGAGTTACAGTATTCGGGGTGAAGTGCAGACTAAAGCCGTTAACATACTCGGAGCTGAATCCTTCACTAGAAATTCGTGTGAAATAGCAGTTATGAAGTTATCTGGAGCTGTGTATACAACTGTTACACCGGTCCTCTAATTTGACAGGTGTAGTGAGCTAACAGGTGTGCTGATAATTATTAGTATGGCAGCAGTGTCACTGTTTTTTATGTATTTGTTTTTACTTGCGCATCGTAACGTAGTTGTGTGACTCTTGCCTGCAGCGACGAGCAGGCTGTGAAAGTCAGAAGAACGTCTGTGTTTACAGGAGCGCTCTCAACGGGTTTCTCTCTAGTTGAGCACGGGACGATAAATGGAAAACATGGAGTGGCGCTACGGAATGGGATTGCAGAGGCGAGGAGTGGCTTTCAGTCTTTGCTTTTGTTAGTGATGATTGATTCTTTTGGAACAATTTTCATTGTTGTGCAACATAACTGTTATAAAAACAATAATCACATTTGCAGTTGTGTTGGTATTCGTAAAATCGGCATGTGATGAAAATGTATCCTATTTAAGTGCATGTTTTAGATCTGTGAACGACGCATCCATGTCGATGTTTTTTTTTTCTTTCTTCATTTTCCTTTTTTTGACCTCGTACTTTTTAATCAATCAAACTGGACCTTCTGGTGGAAATGACAGACTTCTCTCTGGTGATGTATGCCAGATTTCTCCAATCATTTAGTCTGGTTAAACTCCGCCCCTGCAAGCTTGTGTTCATTTTTTTTCCACTTTCGAGAGCAGTGTCCACATCTCAAAATCCAATCAAAAATGAATGCATAGAGCAAAGTCCCCACCTTACTTTTTTTTCACCTTACATTGTGATGCACATCTGAGTGTAATGGATTATTGCATTACACTCAGATGTACATCACAATACAGAAGAAATTAAAACTTGCTACTTCTGTTGTGATGTTAATAGCAGCATGTGTAGGCTATGTAACCTACAGTTGCAAGAAAAAGTATGTGAATCGCTTGCAGAATCTGTGAAAATGTGAATAATTTTAACAAAATAAGAGAGATCATACAAAATGTGTTAATTTTTATTTAGTGCTGTACTAAATAACATATTTTTTACATATAGTCCACAAGACAAAAAAAATAGCTGAATTTATTGAAATTACCCATTCAAAAGTTTATGAACCATTGATTCTCAATACTGTGTGTCATTCCCTGGATGATCCACGGCTGTTTTATTGTTTTGTGATGGTTGTTCATGAGTCCCTTGTTTGTCCTGAGCAGTTAAACTGCCCAATGTTCTTGTGAAAAATCCTCCAGGCCCTGCAAACTCTTCAGTTTTCCAACATCTATTGCATATTTGAACTTGTCTGGCTATTGCCAGACCTAGCTCAATTTAAGATTGAACATTGGTCTAGGGAGTCTGCTATGCATTTTCTACTGCACAAGAGGCGTGATAAACAAGCATAATTCAAATAACTCTGTACGCAATTGGATAGTCCTTCAACCAATCAGACGACAAGAGGCGTGATCAACGGGCAACGACCCATCGCTTCTCTATCCGTCATCGTGTTAAACCCGCCAATAGCGCGCCAGGTGGATAAGCCAGTCTGTGATTGGTTCCCGCAAAAGTGTAACAGAAGCAGTAGAAATGAATGTACAGGTTTCCAGACTGAGTTGCAGGGCGAAATCAAATCGCCGGCAGATCAGGCTGGGTTTACCCAGTCTATATGTGAAAACTTTGAACAGGATGAAAATGTAAATTTTTTTTCATTTAGTACTGCTCTTCAGAAGCAACAATAGATACTTACATGTTTCTCAGAAGACAAATTAAGTACAATTTACCTTGATCTTCAAATTCAATAAGTTTTCACCAAGTTTTATTAAATTCAGCTATTTTTTTGTCTTGTGGACTATATGTACATATTTTTTATTCCACATACTTTTTCTTGCAACTGTACATGCAACATAATGTACCATACCTTCAACATGTCACACTTTAAATAAGCACACTTAGCAGCGACGAGTTTCTGAGTCAAATTTTACCAAAATGTTTTTTTTTTAATTAATTTTAGCTATTTTTTGTTGAGACATTAGACGTTGGTGTACAGTCTTTGCCATCTGTAATGCTTGTAAAAGAGCCGTGTTTAACTGTAGTTTTGTTTACAGTCGTGGAGAAAGTTATGCCTTCAGTGTGATACACCGTTCATATACACTCACCTAAAGGATTATTAGGAACACCTGTTCAATTTCTCATTAATGCAATTATCTAATCAACCAATCACATGGCAGTTGCTTCAATGCATTTAGGGGTGTGGTCCTGGTCAAGACAATCTCCTGAACTCCAAACTGAATGTCAGAATGGGAAAGAAAGGTGATTTAAGCAATTTTGAGCGTGGCATGGTTGTTGGTGCCAGACGGGCCGGTCTGAGTATTTCACAATCTGCTCAGTTACTGGGATTTTCACGCACAACCATTTCTAGAGTTTACAAAGAATGGTGTGAAAAGGGAAAAACATCCAGTATGCGGCAGTCCTGTGGGCGAAAATGCCTTGTTGATGCTAGAGGTCAGAGGAGAATGGGCCGACTGATTCAAGCTGATAGAAGAGCAACTTTGACTGAAATAACCACTCGTTACAACCGAGGTATGCAGCAAAGCATTTGTGAAGCCACAACACGCACAACCTTGAGGCGGATGGGCTACAACAGCAGAAGACCCCACCGGGTACCACTCATCTCCACTACAAATAGGAAAAAGAGGCACGAGCACGAGCTCACCAAAATTGGACAGTTGAAGACTGGAAAAATGTTGCCTGGTCTGATGAGTCTCGATTTCTGTTGAGACATTCAGATGGTAGAGTCAGAATTTGGCGTAAACAAAATGAGAACATGGATCCATCATGCCTTGTTACCACTGTGCAGGCTGGTGGTGGTGGTGTAATGGTGTGGGGGATGTTTTCTTGGCACACTTTAGGCCCCTTAGTGCCAATTGGGCATCGTTTAAATGCCACGGCCTACCTGAGCATTGTTTCCTCTGATGGCTACTTCCAGCAGGATAATGCACCATGTCACAAAGCTCCAATCATTTCAAATTGGTTTCTTGAACATGACAATGAGTTCACTGTACTAAAATGGCCCCCACAGTCACCAGATCTCAACCCAATAGAGCATCTTTGGGATGTCGTGCCCTGGATGTGCATCCCACAAATCTCCATCAACTGCAAGATGCTATCCTATCAATATGGGCTTTCAGCACCTTGTTGAATCAGTGCCACGTAGAATTAAGGCAGTTCTGAAGGCGAAAGGGGGTCAAACACAGTATTAGTATGGTGTTCCTAATAATCCTTAAGGTGAGTGTATATAGTTCATGCATAATTTACCTCACTCCCATTATTGAATACTTTGCATGAAAAGGTGGGTGAGCATGGTACATAAAGTTTTGTGGGCTTTTTATATGAAAGACCACTTTTTTTGGCAATAGGCATAGTCTGTTTCAGGGTGGAAACCAGCCTATCTTTTCCGTTTTAGTATATACGTTTCTTCAGCAATTTGGTTAATTTTAGAATGTAAGAAGTAGTTCTGTGTTGAGAGTCCAACCCAAGTGTACTTTTAGACTAAATCGTATGCTACCATTTTGCATTATGAATCTGCATCCTATGTATAGTAGGGGTTTCTTCCTCTTAATTCTCATGACAAACTTAGAGGAAGTTTGTAGAGAATTGGAAAACACCACTTCCTGAAATAAGCTGATTCTAAACTTCAACCTATTTTTGGGCTTGAAACTTTCAGGCAGCACTTTGCAATAAACACAACTTATACAGGCAAGAGCAAACAAAATATTTCTTCTGAAATGAAGTTGCCTGAATGATAGCCTGTTATTCTTGTTTCAGTTGTTCATTGTCACTATCCAGCTATCATATCTGCCAGCAGTTGACCTGACTCTTGCTCTGGCAGATGTAGAGCACACTGGTTTACAGGACAAAGGTTACAGCCCACTGATAAGTGCAGAACATTGGACATGAAAGAAGCCTTCCATCGGTTTACATCAGGTCATGTTCAATGTGAATTTAATGTGTTTAATTTAAATAATAGCTATTCAATTCATTGAGTCCTTGAAAAAAGGGGATCATTTGAGACAATGACAGGATTCTTTCTCCGTTGTACAACTGATCCATTGTCTTTTCTTACAGCTGATATAATGTGTGCTGATTATCATGCAATTTATGAACAAAATCTGCTTTTTTAGAAGTTTATCTTATTTTCGAGCTTGTATATTAGAAATGGTTGTTCAGAAAGTGCATTATTGTTCATTATCTTGGGCTGCTGAGAGTTTCTGACTTGTTATGGTTTTATAGTAGCAGTTACCATTTTATTTGTTTTAAATTCTAAGTTTTGTACAACTGGTGACAACCTGGACTTTGGTCTGTTCCTGGTGTAGGTGTAGCAGTGGGATGACACAACATCAGGGTTGTATCCCAGTTTGCTGACTTTTTATGATGTCTAGTGGTGGGACTCCTATTACTGCTTATTTTTAATTCAATAAACCCAGAATAATATCCAGGCTTTGCAGAAGTTTATTTGTTTGAGTGCCCTGACTGTTTTCTATAATTGGCTTCCTTTTATTTTAAGATTTTCCACTAAAATGTTCTCTGTGCATCTTTTCACTCTTTTGACTGAATCTTTCTGCATTATTTCCAAGATGTGCTTTGGGAGACACTTACAAAAGGTGGAGTTTTGAGCTCAGGCCTCTGGGGATTTCACAGCCATGTGAATGACCGCTAGTAACCTCTCATGTGCCCTCTTGCCCTCTTTTTCTCCCTCCTTTTTCCTTCTCTCACTCTTACTCACTCATTCATCTTCTCCTCTGTCATTCTGTCCATTTGCTTGTTTTCTCTCTTGCTTTCTTGTTTTTATATAATCCTTCTAAACACCTCAGCTTTGGAGCTATACAACCTCCAAACAGAAGTCACTCTTGTTTTTCCTCTCTTTGTTTTGCTGTCAGTCAGAAAGCTGTGACACAGAAGAGTCTATTATAGGAGAGACGTTTTCTCTGATGGCATCCAGACTATTGGAGAGAAAAAATGTGATGTGCTGTTAGTGATGCAGAGAACAACATGGATAGACAATAACAAATCATCATTCTAGGGGTAAGTAGGGCTCTCACTCACAACAACATGCTTCAGCGCCCATATGCACTCATACAGTGTATATATACATACAGTATATCAATACATTTGGAGTGTTTTTTTATTGTATGCTAAAAAGATTTACCTTAATGTTCAAATCTACTTATATTCATAGTTAGATGTGTTTTAATTTGTCATGCTGATATTCCAGATGTTAGCATGTGTAAAAAAAATTGTGTAACAGCCTAATTAATTATTCCATTATTTAAAGGCACAAAATATCCAAAAACCACTAGAACCATGTTATATATTTTTGTATTTTGAGCTGTGTACTTACATTATCCCAAACACTTCCAACAATGTTTAAATCCAGAGAAATCAGTGTTACGGATGCTACCCTTGATTTCCCTCAAAATCAACAAAAAAATTATCATTATTATATAGCGCAACATGGCTAGTCTTATACAATGCCTCAGAGACAACGCTATTTTGTCAAGTGGCTAACATAGCATAATCAGAGAAAGCTTTCTCCATCATACAATATATTTTAAAATTAATTGCATGTCATTTAGTCATCCAGTTTTTATTAAAGGGATAGTTTTTATACCCAAAAATGTCTGTCAATTCTGTCATCATTTACTCACCAAGCAGATCTTGGCAGCCATTAGTGGAGGTGGGGGGGATACTATGGTAGTCAATGGCTGCTGAGATATACTTGGTTACAAACATTCTTCCAAATATCTTCCTTTGTGTTCAGCAGAAGAAAGAAATGTACAAGTCTCTCATACCCAGCCACCAAACGAATGCACAGAGTAACATTATAACAACTTTCAACACACTCAAATGTATTTAGTATGATTGTATTAACCATGTAAAACAGCACTGCGTTAACCCACATACGCAACGCATAAAAGCATAATAAAAGCTCTCGGTGCGTCCTTCTTCATACCACTGTAACGCTAATAAAACTTTAATACATTCACTCATCCATGAACATGATTTCTGCACGAGTCATCAGCTGTAGAGGTGAAGATTCAAGACTACAACTCCATGATTCCATGCTCATTCACGACATCATCAAGCTAAGCCTTTGTTTTGAATAAACAAAACTCACATACTGTGCCTTTAACTGATCTTATTGGTATATCAGCGTACAGATCAGAATTATTATGAAAACAGAACAGAAATGTTATGGCCAATATTATAAAGCTATTAAAATGTAAGAAAATTTAAACATACTAAAAACTAAAATAAATAGTTTCTGTGCAACAACTGTTTGATTTAGTAAATAAGTGATCATTATAATAAAGTAGGAACCTCAGGGACTCTGGTTAGACTGTTATAACCTGTGTATTTTAATGAGTAGTTGGGTATTTTATGAAAAGTTGTTTGTGTTTGGTCCAAAACACAGTTACCATATCTTCATCAATATAAATTTAGAAGGATCTGGAATACATTTGGCCTTTCAGTTAACACCATTATCATTTAAAGAAGTTCCTCCTGCTTTTTTTTGCTGCTTTTTTTTTTCAAGTAGTATTTTATTTTTGTGAGTCATGGTTCTTGTCCTTTATAGCTGATAAGGTCATATTGTAGAATTGAATTAGCATTTTTTTTGCTTCATTCTTAATGCATGGTCACATTTACACTTGCACAGCAAAGTTTCACAGGCAAAGTAGGCAGGACCCGCATGTGGTTGTGGACTGCCCACACAGAGGTCACTGCCAGACTAAGTAACTTGCTATTGGTTAGTGCTGCGGTTTTTGCATGTCGAAATTCACCAAACTTTAACTGATGCGAAATTCGCTTCGTGAAATGTATCCACCATTAGAAGTCCATCAGGAAAATTCCATTAGGCAAATTTTTGTCAGGGTTAATGCGATCAAACCTTTATCCAAAGTATTATTCCCCAACTCGGATGTCTATTTCTGTTAAAACGGTTTCCTAAAACTCTCAAAGCAACACCCATGAGTCTTGATCGATTTTTTTTTTTTTTTTTTTTTTTTTTGTACTTTCAGTTCCTATTCTCAAGTAGGCAGTTCATACATTATGCTTAGCTGGCAAAAACATGCACTCAATTTAATGAATATTTCTCAATTTGTATTCTTTTTTGCTTTGCACAGTTTAGCAAAAGAAAAAATTCCCACAATGTGAAAGGGTGACTGTGTAGTTTTTGCGAGCTTTCCATACAGAAGTATGACTACTTAAGGAACTGTACTGACAGTCATTAGTGAAGATCAGCATTGCGTGCGTTTATTGTCAGTGAGAGTGGCAGACCACTGCTGCCTATACGTGACTGGCTTGTGTGTGTGTCAGGTGTGTCATTGTTGCTTCTCCACTTTGATTTAAACACACTCTGCCGTTTGCTGTTCTACTCTGAAGGTGATTTTGATTTAGTATTAAACTTTATATTCAAAGTTAGTGTCGGTTTGAGGCAGTTCTTGTGACTGAATATTATAAACTGAATCGTTGACACAAACAGGCATTTTGTCAAGACTTCAACTTTGCCTTTCATTGTGCTTTGCAGGTGCAGTGTTGGTTCGTTATGACAAGTGGCTGTGTGGAAGATGTCCACCCTTTCTACGACTGATATCACTGATGTTGGTCATGGTAAGACTCTTGTTTTTCTTTCACTAGAATGTGAAAATGTTCCCATACAAAGAGTAGATAAAAATCAGACAAAAACAAAAAATACAACATTAGATTAAATAACAAGTGGGAGAATATAGAGGGGACAATACAAGTTATTTGATAATAGTTCTATAATGCGGGATGTTTTCAAACCTATTTTTATTGGCCACATTTTTATGATATTAGTAAACTATCTTGCTTTGTGAGTGTGTACCCATCATACAAATTAAGTTTATGACATCATCTAGCTCCTTATTACCAGAAACATCACAATGAACAATAACCTTAATAGCAGAAATATTCTGAAACATTTGAAGCCAGAAATGTTTTTAACAGAAATAAAATAAGAGAGAGTTTCTTCCTCCTTTTGGCAGTTAAATTTATCAAAATATTTAATGCAAGGATAATAATGATGAATAATGATTTCATTTTATTATTTGCATTTGTTGGGCACTGTCCATACTTTATGAAAATTAACATATGGGTAGAGTGCTAAACATTTGCCATTTTAATAATTGAAATGTTACTAGCAATGATGGAATTTCCCATAAATTAATGGATTCTTGACTTAGGTGTGTTAAAGTTTGTAATTAACCAATTAATACATAAAAAATAGGTTATATCAATGTGTTATAGTATATTAATGGATGTTGTGTGGAGTGTTATAGTCACAGTGATTTGTCATCCATCAGAACTAGAGAAGTATAAAACACATTTTCACATCTCGTTGGTTTCTTGCTTCAATGACTAGTCTTAAGGACTCCCTATACACTCACCTAAAGGATTATTAGGAACACCATACTAATACTGTGTTTGACCCCCTTTCGTCTTCAGAACTGCCTTAATTCTACGTGGCATTGATTCAACAAGGTGCTGAAAGCATTCTTTAGAAATGTTGGCCCATATTGATAGGATAGCATCTTGCAGTTGATGGAGATTTGTGGGATGCACATCCAGGGCACGAAGCTCCCGTTCCACCACATCCCAAAGATGCTCTATTGGGTTGAGATCTGGTGACTGTGGGGGCCATTTTAGTACAGTGAACTCATTGTCATGTTCAAGAAACCAATTTGAAATGATTGGAGCTTTGTGACATGGTGCATTATCCTGCTGGAAGTAGCCATCAGAGGATGGGTACATGGTGGTCATAAAGGGATGGACATGGTCAGAAACAATGCTCAGGTAGGGCGTGGTATTTAAACGATGCCCAATTGGCACTAAGGGGTCTAAAGTGTGCCAAGAAAACATCCCCCACACCATTACACCACCACCACCAGCTTGCACAGTGGTAACAAGGCATGATGGATCCATGTTCTCATTCTGTTTACGCCAAATTCTGACTCTACCATCTGAATGTCTCAACAGAAATCGAGACTCATTAGACCAGGCAACATTTATCCAGTCTTCAACTGTCCAATTTTGGTGAGCTCGTGCAAATTGTAGCCTCTTTTTCCTATTTGTAGTGGAGACGAGTGGTACCCGGTGGGGTCTTCTGCTGTTGTAGCCCATCCGCCTCAAGGTTGTGCATGTTGTGGCTTCACAAATGCTTTGCTGCATACCTCGGTTGTAACGAGTGGTTATTTCAGTCAAAGTTGCTCTTCTATCAGCTTGAATCAGTCGGCCCATTCTCCTCTGACCTCTAGCATCAACAAGGCATTTTCGCCCACAGGACTGCCGCATACTGGATGTTTTTCCCTTTTCACACCATTCTTTGTAAACTCTAGAAATGGTTGTGCGTGAAAATCCCAGTAACTGAGTAGATTGTGAAATACTCAGACCGGCCCGTCTGGCACCAACAACAATGCCATGCTCAAAATTGCTTAAATCACCTTTCTTTCCCATTCTGACATTCAGTTTGGAGTTCAGGAGATTGTCTTGACCAGGACCACATCCCTAAATGCATTGAAGCAACTGCCATGTGATTGGTTGATTAGATAATTGCATTAATGAGAAATTGAACAGGTGTTCCTAATAATCCTTTAAGTGAGTGTATAATAATATCAGTGTGAAAAGAGATATATCTGTTGTTGGTGTGTGTACAGGGGACTCTCTGTGCTGTGCCAGTGAAGAGGGCCCTTCAGCAGCGACAGCAGAAGTGAAACAGGAGACTCTTAGTCAGACGGCCCCATACAGCACCTCGCACAATGAGCTGAACAACACGCTGCTCATGGAGCCCAGTGACATCAAGATGTACCCCTCAGAGGACACCCCTGCACCAGGTGAGATTGAACAACTGGAGCATACTTCTGGACTTGTCATAGATAATATACCTCATGTTGTTCTAGTGTAAAATAATTCAGATAAGGCAGAGTTGAACTTTACCTGTTACATAATGTGGGACATGGGACTTTTACTCATGTATGAACATGCATGTCAGTATGTGATATGTGTGGATGAACTGGCTTAATTTAAGTAAATAAAAATGCATTACTTAGTTAATTTGTTTGTTATTTGTGTATGTTGCTTTGGATTTGCAAAGCTCATACATTAGTGTCTCTGTCCTGTGTGTGTTTGTGCAGAGGGTCAGCCAGTGAAGAGAAAGAAGGGTCCTGCTCCCAAGATGTTGGGGAATGAGGTGTGTAGCGTATGTGGAGACAAAGCATCTGGCTTTCATTATAATGTGCTGAGCTGTGAGGGCTGTAAAGGTTTCTTCAGACGCAGCGTGATCAAAGGAGCTCAGTACAACTGCAAGAACTCTGGCCGTTGCGAGATGGACATGTACATGCGCCGCAAGTGTCAGCAGTGCCGTCTGCGCAAGTGCAGGGAGGCGGGCATGCTGGAGCAATGTGAGTGACACTCTTCGACCATAGATCTACACTAACATTCAAAAGTTTTGGGGCCGGTCAGATTTTTTTATGTTTTTAAAAGGAAATCTCTTATGCTTATTTGATCAAATATACAGTAAAACAGTAATATTGTGAAATATTACTATTTCTATTCAAATCTATTTTAAAATGTTTTTTTTTTTTTTATTCCTGTGATGGCAAAGCTGAATTTTCAGCAGTCATTACTCCAGTCTTCAGTGTCACATGATCCTTCAGAAGTCTAATATGCTTATTTGATTCTCAAGAAATATAACTTATTATTATTATTATTATTATTCAGTTATTAAATATACTTAATATTTTCATGGATGCTGTGATGCATATTTTCAGAATTCTTTAATGAATAAAAAGTTCAAAAGAACAGCATTTATTTGAAATAGAAATTTTGTGTAACTGTGCAACTGTCACTTTTGATCAATTTAATGCAATCTTGCTGAATAAAAGTATTGATTTATATTGATAATTTTATTGACCAAACTTTTGAATGGCAGTGTACCTTTCTTTCACCCATGTCTGGCTTTTTTCCTTAAACATGGATGTCTCGAGTAGTCCATGCAGCTGTCGTCAAATCTCTTATCTTATTTGTTATGATATGTCCATATGACATTGTGTGTGCTGCTTGTTTTGCTTGTTTTGTTTGGCTTTATCTCTCTGTCTCTTATAGGTGTGCTGTCAGAAGAGCAGATCCGACTGAAGAAGATGAAAAAACAGGAAGAAGAGACGGCACGTACCTCTACAGTGGCAACACCCAGCCCTGCCCCTGAGATGCCCCCTCTGGCTCCTGAACAGCAGGAGATGATTGAAAAGCTGGTGGCCATGCAGAAGCAGTGCAACAAACGCTCTTTTCTTGATCGGCCCAAAGTCACTGTAAGTGCATTTTTGTGCACTGTAAGAGTTTGTTTTCAAGCAGACTAAAACAGTAATTCGTTATTTTAAAATGTCATTGTATGACTGAAATCGTACCAGTCTGGTTTTTGTGAAGTCGGACTAACAGACTTAGATAATGCGACAGCAACTTGGCTTTGTCACGTTTATCAAACTGCAATTCATAGTTTTCACATGACGTCACACCCATATAGGAATGCTCACCTGGAGGGCAAAACAAGGCTTTACTCTGCTGCCTGCCAGTTATTTTTACCAGGTTTGTACTAAATATTAATGTACCAAAACAGTGATATTAAAACATCCAATTCAGTATGCAACTTACTGATGATGCATTCCAAGTAAACACATGTGCCCAGAATATGAACGCAACATGCTAAATTGCATGTTGAGTGTTTAAACCATTATAAAGAAAATGCTAAATGTGGTTTAATTCATTAAGACAGTGATATTTGAGGACCAAATTCACCATAACCCTTATTAATTAAACATTATCTATAGAAAAGGAGATGAAGCCAGAATATGAACGCAAAATGGTTTTTCTTTTTAAAAAGGCTTAATGTGCAATTTAGGGTATAACGTTCATGGTATGCATCATCAATAAGGTGTATATTGAATTTGATCTTTTAATATTAATGTCTTGATACATTTGAGTACGTCAAGCAATTTCACTTTAGTGTTTCAGAATGTCACAGTTTTTTTTTAGTGATTGAAATATTGTGGCAGGTGCTGCATATGGATCGCAAGTACCCAAAGCTTGCAGTTTGTTCACACATCTTTGTTTTTCTTCTTTTGAGAGGTGATCTAAATATTTGTGGCTTGAAACTAGGGATGCACCGATATAAAAATTTTGGCCGATAACCGATAATTCTTTATATTTGAAAGCCGATAACCGATATATTGGCTGATAAATCTAAATCCAAATTTTTATATAATTTTTGAGAGCCTGATTACAAAAACAAAAGTCTCACCATTAAAAGCCATGTCTCAAGCACATAATTATTGATGTTATTATAATTTTATGTAGTCTATATGACAGACTTGCACTGTGCATGTTGCACTTAACTGTATTTTCCTTTTCAAAATGATTCCAATCATATTTCAAACAATTCAAAATACCATGGCAAACAGTGCACATCTGAAGTGTCTCAGATGAAGGAAATAATCCATTATTTATCGGCTTTAATATATTGGCCAAATTTTCTTATTGGGCCGATAACGATAACATTAAAAATAAACATTATCGGCTAATGCCGATATGGTGGCCAATATATCGTGCATCCCTACTTGAAACAGATGGGAAATGGATTGGCCTGTGCTGCTGTTCTATCGATGTTTTGCCCTCCAGGGCTCTGTACCAGTCATGTGACTGAAAACTATGAATTGGCCTCTCCATTGTGCCCTTGCTTTGAAAGACATGCATTTAATCCTTCAAATATCCAATTGCCCATTGTGCTATCTTTCTGATTCTCTGATGCATTGATCCTAAATGTTTACATCAAGATTTGTTGTTTTTCAGCCATGGCCACAGAGTCAGGACCCACTTAACCGAGAGGTTCGACAACAGCGGTTTGCTCATTTCACTGAGCTGGCCATTATGTCTGTGCAGGAGATTGTAGACTTTGCTAAACAGCTGCCTGGCTTCCTGGAGCTCACCCGAGAAGACCAGATTGCCCTGCTGAAGACCTCAACTATAGAGGTTAGACTGACTGACCCTTAACACACATTGTTTTCAGTCATGTTCTGTTACTGTTTTTGTGTGCACAGATGGATCACTCTTGTTTGGCAGACTTGTTTCTGCTTTTGTTTTGTAGCGGGAAGTACTTTAGAAAAAATGCCACCTGGTGTCAAATTGTTTCTCATGAAAAACCAAGCACAGCCTGTACTGCTTGTTTTACATACCTGCTAAACTTTCTTTTCTTCTGTAGATCATGTTGCTAGAGACTTCCAGACGTTATAACCCAGCGATAGACAGCATCACCTTCCTCAAAGACTTCAGCTACAATAAAGAGGATTTTGCCAAAGCAGGTACTGTTTAAAATGTTGTATGGGTGCTCGATTTTAAACTTGCCTGATGGATATAATAAAGAAGAATATTATTTGCTAACATTAAGCAACTACATTAGTTAACATGAACTAATAATGAAAGCATTTATTAATTTTAATGTTAATTTCACCTTTTAGTAATAGATTAAAGACCACCTATGTGGTGTTTTTATATATGGAGTTTTATAACAAACCATATGCAAATTAATGTCAAGACCATTTGTATTGTCTCCTTAAAACGGCAGTGTACCAAAGACAGACTCAAAACCGCCTGTTTCCTACCGTCACATACATGTAACCAATCCTGTCAATGCGTGGGGCGGAGCTTTTCTGCAGTGAGCACAAGAACACCTTTAAGAAGGGACAGGAAAAATCGGTATATGTTAGCGGGTGAATTGTGTATATGATGTATGTTACGATGTAATGATGAACTATATGCCATTCTCCACTGATTTTCTATGATGTTTAAAGCGTTTTTAGAAGGTGTCTGTCTGACTCTGAGATGGCGAACGGGAACATGTGTTGTGTAACATTAGTACACATAATTAGCTGTTTGATAACGGGGTCAAATGCTAATCATATTAATTACCGCTATGTGTCAGACGTTGTAGAACGCGATACATAAAACCATTCTGATACATCGACTTGTAGATGACCCTGTATAATTCGCCCTTTCTTTTCTTCTGATTCAGTTTCTAGTTCAAACATGTATGGCTGAATTAAACCAGTATTAAACAATGTTGTGTAGCGTTTACAGCCTATTCCATTGTTGAATCAGACGTCATTCTCTAGAGAACTCTTCTACTGGATTGCTAGGTGAAGTGCTGTGAGACTGGAACTGGATCTGCTGTTTGGATACTTAATAGCTCTTTCCCCCGGTTTCACAGACAAGGCTTAAGCTTAGTCCTAGACTACAATGCATGTTTGAGCTATTTTAACAGAAAGCAACTTGCATTGGCATATCTTAAAAAATATGTCAGTGCTATTGTTTTGTCTCAAGATGCACACCAGTAATGTTTTTTTTCTAAGGCACGTTTATAAAAGCTACATTAAACTAATTTAAACTAAGGCCTAATCCTGGCTTAATCTAAACCCTGTCTGTGAAACCAGTTTAGTTTGTTTTAATCTTCCTGGGAATCTAAGATCTTAGCTTGTAAGTCTATACTGCTACTCAATAAAGGATATGACTTGAGTCATCACTGTTCTAACCGGACAAAGCTGCAAGCTGTTCAACCCATCCAAACCAGAATAGAAGGGTTTCTACTTCACAAGTTTTTTCAGTGTGGTTGTATTTGAGACCTGTTTTTTTGTTGTTGTTCATGCCCTGAAATGATCTCTGATCTCTGTCCTCTCTGACTCTTCTGCAGGGCTGCAGGTTGAGTTCATCAACCCCATCTTTGAGTTTTCAAAAGGCATGAATGACCTCCACCTGGATGAGGCAGAGTACGCTTTGCTCATCGCTATCAACATTTTCTCAGCAGGTCAGTTTGACACACACGAACCAATATTAGATTGTTTGTATTCTGGTGAGTCTTATCAGGCATTACATTTTGGCCTATTCCCATTAAGAAATATCAGTAACACCCTGTTTTCATGGGTGAAAGAAAAAACAACAAAATAATTATAGTACAATGGGTTTTATATAACTCAAATTATAGAAGAATATTTATATACCATTTACCAATGGGGTTCTAATAATTACTTGTTTGGGTTTATTACAATTTTATGATTAAAGATAAACATTAGCTCAGTTCTGAAAGGGGAAGGCATTTTTAATCATCCGTTAGATTTAGTAGATACTAGTTAGATTGAGATTGCCATCTGGTGTGCTGTTGGTTTATTTTGAGAGCTTTTAATGATTCATCCTACAGTACTTCCCAAGGCAATTTCTCACAAAACTAATGAAATGCAGCATCATTCATTTGCGTCAATCACTCTGTGTGTGTGTGTGTGTGTGTGTGTGGGGTCAGACCGACCGAACGTGCAGGATCACGAGCTAGTGGAAAGACTACAGCAGCCATATGTGGACGCCCTCCACTCTTACATCAGAATAAAACGACCCAACGTGAGTATGATTTACCTCATTTAAAATAACTGTTATATTTTAAAATGTGATTTATTCCTGTGATGGCAAAGCTGAATTTTCAGCATCTCCAGTCTTTAGTGTCAAATGATCTGATAGAAATCATTCTAATATGCTGATTTGGTGCTCAAGAAGTATTTCGTATTATTATCATTGATAAAAACCATTGTGCTGCGTATAATTTTTGTGGAAACCGTGATGCGTTTTTTTTTTCAAGATTATTTAATAAATAGAAAGTTCAAAAGAACAGCATTTATTTGAAATAGAAATATTTTGTAACATTTATAAATGTTTTTACTGTCACTTTTGTTCAATTTAATGCATCCTTGCTGAATAAAAGTAATGATTTCTTTAAAATAGAAAAATCTTACTGATCCAACAGAACAGTAGTGCATCAAGATTAGTTTGTCAGAGGACTGCTATATATTTTGCCTGTTGTTTCCTTTTACATCCAGTAGGTGGCACTGGTGATTCCACCCTTTCATCAATAACGTACAATAACAATTGACTATAAACAGTTATTTTAGTATACTATTATAGTATTTATTAATATTTTAAATGAGCTCTTTATTTTTATATTTTAATTTTTTTATTTAATTTTAGTTTGTCCTAGTAATTTGGCACTGTTCTTGACATTTTTATTCCTTTTTTTTATTTTATTTTTTTATTTCAGTTTCAGTTTGTCATTTTAATGCTTCAACTTCAACTTAATTTACTTTCATCTAATATTTTATATATATTTTATTTTAGCTTTATTTCAATTAATGAAATTATTTTTAATAGTTTTAGCAATAATAATACTGTATAATTGATGATGTTTTGCTATTATATGCTATGTATTCCTAATCATCCACTTCCCTTTAATTTACACCAAAGGATCATCTGATGTTTCCCCGAATGCTGATGAAGCTGGTCAGCCTCCGCACACTGAGCAGTGTCCACTCAGAGCAAGTCTTTGCTCTGCGCCTCCAAGACAAGAAACTCCCGCCTCTACTTTCTGAAATCTGGGATGTCCATGAGTGAGCCAGATCTCCGCCTCCAGGACAGAATGAGCCAGTGTCAGGGAAACCTGGATGGGCAGGGATCGTCTACAGACAGAACACAGGGTCCTTAAGGGCTGAAATGTCTCCCAGAGTCACGAGGAGCCTGGTTTTATCATTCTCTTCCTTGACTTCTCTATTTTGAACCCAGTGGTCAGTGAGCTGCTTCTTTTGAATGTGCTATTGATAAACTGTATGGCCAGAAGTAGCTCAGGGACCGTTCAAAACAGGTAGTGGTTATTTGACCATCATTTGAGCTTGGGGTTCCGGATGGGTTTGGATTCAGAGACTTGCTTGCTAGAATGAGCGGCCACAAACAATGTGGTCATGGTTCTTTTTTTTTTCCTTTTTTTTTTTTTTTTTTTTTTCATGTTGTTGTTGTTAATACTTAATGTTTCCAGTACCAAAAGCTTTGAGCAGGTTTTGGCAATGGTTTCTACTCTATAATTCACAGAAGAGGTTGTCTTGAAGGTTGTTCATTACAGAAATGTTTATTTACAGTGTTTTGTGGTTCCACTCTGGCTGATTGGTTGGAAATGGCTGGTGGCATTCTGCTATTTTGAATTTGCATAGATCACGCACAGAATCAAGGAACAGTCTTCTGTTAGTAAAGGCTAATTGGCTCATTTTTATTACATGATGTTTGACATGCATTTAGTTTTGTAATTCATGTTAAAATGCAATCTTCTGTTAACACCCAAAGGTTTTTATAACAAAAATCAATCAGTGCTTTACCATATTAACTCAGAGCCCATGTTACACTAATCCACATTATCACAACGTTCACAAGGAATTCTGTTTTCTGCTGGTTGGAATATTCAGAAAAAGAACTAACAAGCCAAGTGGCCTGATTTTATGAAGTTGAACGTACTGCCCAATGTTTCGGTGTGGTTGAAAGTGCTTATCAGTGTAGAATATGGTTGACGGGGATCGGTAAGTCACTAGATCTGAATCAGTGTGCTGCTCAACTCACAGCAACTACTGAGATACATATACCTCTGAAAACACAATGCAGACCATGACTATTCCTTTCCCGTTTCATTATCATGTTTAATTACGGCAATCTCCAAACTACCATGGCATGCTGTAGTTTTTTTATTTACTCATCAGTTCTACCTGGTGGAGGGCTGATATTGTTTGACAGTTCATACTTAAAACATTAACATAAATGCACAAAATCTATCTCCAGTTGATGCCTAAGATGTCCCCAAAGTAACAAATTAACAGTACGGTAATATACATCTTCCAAAATCAGTGAATGAAATTGTCATACAACATTATGTTTCATCACCTCACTGTATTTTTTTTTTCCTTCCATATAATATTATATTTAGTTCTATATACACCCATTCCTCAGTGAGGATAGTTTTGACATCTTTTATTTCCACATACTAAATAATTTTAAATATTTTATAGAATTTTTTTTTTATGTGATTTGCAATTATCTAGCATAGTCTGTTTTAACAGTTTTGTTGTCCCTCACTTATACATTATGATAATATTCAGATACTCTGAATGCGCTTAGAATAAAACCTGTCCCGTCCTCATCAACCTACTTTGGTTTTAAACTGAACCATATCACAGCAGTAGCTCTGAAATAATGGACTAGGCAATTGAGAGCACTTTGTAATGTCTACTAGGCTCTGTGACGATACAAAAATCCAGTGTGACCATGTACAATTCAGGATTTGCTGATCACAAAAAACACTTTTATGATGGACATGGGTTTTTGTGAATCAATGTATTATGGAAACTAACATGCAAAAATGAGCAGGAAGCAAAATTTCTGTGATTGACTAAACAGTTGGTTGTTCACATTGTTGAACCTCTATGATCTTCCTGTTGATGTCATTGCTTATCATCTGTATCATCTGTGCACATAGGAATTGTGATGAAGGCTTAGATGAATTCTAGTCATTACTGTAATGAGCGTAATAAGCTTTTTCTAAAAAAACTGAAATGATAAAATGATCTTCTAACAGAATGTTACTACATGAGGCAGAGTGAAATGCAAAGTTGATTGTAGTTGTAATTTATTTGTACCCTCTCAGCTCAGTGGACCTCATTACTCTGATTAACTTAGTCTTCGATACAGAGTCATGGAAGGATGACATAGAAATGCAACCTTAAGTTTTAATGCCTTAAGTCCTTGGATGTATACTGCTTTATATGTATAAATTAAAAGTAGACTAAATTTATTGTTTTGTGAGAGTATATATTTATCTGATGAAAATGCTGAAAAAAATTAGATAACTCAAAGCCTATTCTTTATACAGAATTACATTTACCTAAAACAGGGAACCTCCGTATTGTTTCTGTCTTTTTATTATTCTGCTGTTTTTTAATAGATCAGGGTTGATCCTGTAAATAAATACTGAATCTGAACTTACACCATTGGTGTCAGTGATCTGTCTATTAGCACTTGTGTTATGTAAGCCTCTCTCTGCATCCTTATTTAAGGAATATCAGCTTCCGACGGAAGCAAGTATTGTGTTTGTTTACTCAATCTTTTACTGTCTATGAATCAAACCCACCCTCTCTGAGCAATATGCAAATAACGAGTCGCCTACGTCATTGGACATTAGTTTGAGCCTTTAGAAAATAGTCTTCCTATTGGAAGAGCTCCACTCTGCAGCACATAACGAATGTTTTCATTTTTAACCTCGTTTCTAACGTGTCATTGTTAATTAAACGAATAAACGCCAGGAAACCGCCAGTTCATGTGTCTGACTGTAAGCGTAAACATGAAGAAGGCATGTCCCCTCTAAATGAATGAATGGTACAGTCCAGGCTCCGGCTGTATGCGGAACTAATTTGGCGGAACTTGCGCTCGGTTCGTACAGTAGGGAGTGATTCTTTTCCGCGAGTCGGTTCTTTGAACAATTTTTTTATTATATTTTTCTCCGACAAGGCACAAAGAATATAACATTTACTAGCCAAAAATTCTAGTTACAAAGTGAAATTCTAAATGAACTAAAGCACCATGTAAGAGTCTTACAAGCTATTTAATTATGGAAGTTCTTAAATCAATTCAAATATACATCAGCATCTTTCTTTAAGAAGAGAACCGTTTGAATCGATTCAGACGGATATGTGCACAGATCGTTGAGAACAGTTCAACGGATTCATTGAAAAGAACTGATTCAAACGAGCGATTCCATCACGAATCGGACATCGCTATCGTACAGTCAGTTTGCAAGTAGAGAGAGAGCCAGAGAGAGGGAGGAGGACGACGAGCAGCACAACCATCACCGCATCACTGACTGAACCGCTACCGCAACACACGGATGGGCAAACGTCGCGTCGTGCCACTGTCACATCATGTGTTCGTCATCGTATGTAGCGATGAATGTGTTTTGAGACGCTGTTTCGCCGCAGAAGGGCCAGAGATACGCCGCTAAAGCGAGTGGCACTGACGTTAGCTCCTGGAGGTCAGTATCCCTTCGATTCCCGTTCTCACTTATAACCGATATGTGACGCTTATATGATGGTTTGCTCTGGATCAGTGGTGCAGTGATCAGATGGATGAAGATGGCTGCGTTATAACGGTGTAGAAATGTACGCAGCTGGTTGTGTAAGCAGCTTTGACAGCTAGCTATTTGATCCTGTTAGCTACTGCTAGCAGCTGATCATTGTTTTTCACTGTATAAATGTGTATTACCCTGGATCTCTGCTCATAATATATGACCAAAGACTCTTAAATGTCAGGAGAGCCTAAAGACAAGGCTGTCGATAGACAGAGCTCTCATAATTAATTGATGCCCTCATACTCAGTGCATTTGATGAGCCTGAATCATAAACAGCAGTTTAACCACACACCCTTTTCCAAAAATGATCAGATCTGCATCCCTTCATTTGATTCTTGTAAAATCCTGTACAGATGTCCGTATTTTTGTCCTCCAGACCAGAGGTCATAACATAAGGACACATGTTTTCTCTCCAGAGGGGGTAAGGATGTAAACCTGTCATCATGGTGATGATGATGATGATGATAATTATAATAATTATAATGTGACAGGAAAAGCTTGGCTATATCACCTCTTTGACTTAGTAAACCTTTTTGCTTTGCAATAGCTGCGACATCAGGCTGTATATAAGATGACTTGGGTGGTGTTGTTACTCTCTTGGGTGAAATGTGAGACAGCTCTTTGCCTTTGTCATTTCAGCCTGTTTCTTGTCACCATTTGCAAAGTATTTTTATTTAGTGGAAGAATCCATTTAATTGAGCTTAATAAAAATCACAAATATATTATGAGCTCTAATTTGGGTGTAGAAGTACAATTTAGTTTACTGCTTGATACTGTGTCTTTGATAGAGTTAATCACTGTGTGTCAAAAGGCAAAGTGTCTGTTAAAAGTCAAATAATATGTTAAAATCCATGTACAGGATTAGATCTGGTCTGAAGGCATAATTCACAGCAATACGCTTTCATCTCTCGTATATTAAAGGGTCAGATGGGGATAAATAGTATAAGTGTCCGTATAAATGAATTTTGGAATTTGTCTCCCACTCTCTCTCCCTTTGAAAAGTTTAATTTTTATGTGTGAATGAGTGATTCTCAGTTCCAGCTGTAAGTGGAGAGTTCATACTGTATTTTGAATGAGGTATATGGGAGAAACTTTTTTTAAAAATATTTTTCTCAAAAAAACAAAAAAACAATCCTATATGCGTTTTGTCCATTAGAAATGGGGTTTTCACTACTGTAAAGAGAAGTGACTGGCTGAAGGTTTCCCAGCACAACGCGCAGACACGACTAATCGATAATCAAATTCATTGTCGATTATTTTATATTTATATTATCAATAATAATCGATTTTATCGATTAGTTGTTGGAGCCCTAGATAAAATGTTATTTTTGTCAGCTGCCACTCGTTAGATAGCATTCTGCCCACAGAGACACAGAGATTAAGTTTTGCGGTAAAGTTAAATTTATTTGATTGAATTATAGGCCTAACATTTAGCAATATAGCGGGTGAATTATGAATATGATGTATGTTATGATGTTATGATGAACTATATGCCTTTCTCCACTGATGTTCTATGATGTTCAAAGCATTTCTAAGGATACTGATTGGCGCCACTGAGATGGCGATGCATTGAAAACAAGTTTCTGTGCTTCTGATTGTTTCTGTGTGTGTGTGTGTGTGCGGCTTCAATGTATTTTTCAGTGCATTATTATAGAACAGTGATTAAACTGACTTGCCTCAGTTGCCTTTTTTATTAATAAATAAATGAAAATAAATATAGTGAAGAATTAGTAGCCTAAAGAAAATGCAAAACAATGATAAAATAAAATACTGGCCTTGATGAATTTCTAATGTTTTATGTCTTATCTTAAACATTTCAGCTGCCACAGTGTTAGGTGTCCTTCCCTGACAGAGTTCAGTTTAAATGTACATGATGCAGCAGATCATTTGTAGTGAGGCTCATTTTACAGGTTTGAATGCAATTGCACAGTCATTTCTCCTTCTAGGGTGTGGTTCTGCTATATCCTCAGAGATAAAAGATGGAGATCTTTATCAGGTCTACCTAAGCAAGTTGTCGTATATGACTCAACACTATAGAGATATTTAACTAGTCTCATAAATATTCAGTAGCAACTGTCTGTGAGAAATTCAACTCTGAGACTCTTTGAGGGTGGTTTTAGTTATAGATTTATGAGAAGCCCAATGGGATTACTGTATAATTTGTTTCTCTGCTATTGATTGGGTGGTCAAAGGGCTTATTTTATCTCAGGCACAGCAGAAGCTTGAGGGCTGTGCTGTGAGCATGTGTGCTGCCAATGGGTGCGATCAGCCTCTTTCTACCACATCAACAAGTCTGAGTAATGCATCGCCATGGCTTTCACAGTTTACACTGTATTTCACCACACCTGGAGTTTTTGGGAAATTACAGTAAAATATTGCAAATTGTGCAAACTCATTATTAAGCATGACCATGCTTTTTTGTAACATAGTGCCTTGTTAGAGAAAATGAGGGATTCAAAACTATACATTTAGGCTGCTTGTGTTTCATGAAACCGCTGGACTGAGTGAGGTCTTCATTTGTTTTCTTCCAGAGTTTTGTTATTTTAGTTTAGCAGAAAACAACTGAAAGTGATTTACATATATAGCGTGTATTTTCTCTACTAACAGCAAAAATTTCTAAAATGGTTTGAGGATTGTAACCATTGCAGTGTTATTTTAGTATTATGTATATATCATATATGTGCTACATTGATGTGCTTTTGTTATATGTATTCGTTTTTAATATTTCTATTTAAATTTTAGTTTTATTAATTTTAGTACTTCAACTTATTTTATTTCAGTTTTGTTAAGCTTGTTTTTCATCTGATATTTATATTGTATTTTATTTCAGATTTATTTCATTTAACAAAAACACATTTTTAATCGTTTTAGTTTGTTGTTATTCAGGTTTGTGCGTCTGTCACAGCATGTTTAAATTGAATCAAGCCCGACAGGCATATTTTTGAACAATTTTTATTTTTAGTAGGTCACTCTTTTATTCTGCTTCATATATATTGCAAAAGCTTGTGTTTATAAGTAGGTTTATTGTGCATTCTCAGTGTGGGGGGTGGGGGGTGGGGCTGGTGAGAAATAGGCTTAACTTAATCTGTGATGATGATGCTCACGCAGGTAGTGTGAATTTGGGTGGCAAAATAAATACATTATGTGTCACAGATGGATGTGTGAAACAGGCCTTGTTATATATTGTTTGCACTATATATATATATATATATATATATATATATATATATATATATATGTATATGTATGTGTGTGTGTGGGTGTGTTAGAGCTGCACGATTTTGGATAAATTGAGATCACAATTTTCCCACGATTCTGAACAGACCGCTTAACAAAATAACATGCAGTTTACCAGAGGTTCTGACAAATGTTAACTGCTGCAGCCTATTTAAAATGTTTAATGAATCTGAATAAATTATAAATAAATCACTTATGGTATTGATGCATCAAGTTACTTTCAAAAGGTGATTTACTCAAATAATAATCGCTTCCGTAGACATAATTGTTTATATCCAAACTATAAACTTTTATTCCAGTTCTTTTTGATCATTTAATTGTAACACAGAACTCTTGATACTGTGTGGTAGGGCTGCAACTAACGATTATTTTGATAATCGATCAAAAAACGTGCTGTCCTTCAAACAAACGTATTAGCTGAGTGCTATGAAAACATACATAGTGAATACATCTACCATTACATAAATTAACCATGGTTTTACAATGAACAAAACAAACAATAATAATAATAATAATAAATAAATAACAGGGTTATTTTAGTTATTCAGTGGTAACCACAAATGAACCACTGTTTTGCTTCAAATCCATAGTTTAAAGATATGGAATTTGTGTAGTTATACAAATGGTAATCAATACGGCAAAAACCGTATAATAATAAAACTAAAAACTAAAAATAATAAAACACATTATAATGTGTTACTGAATGAAATGTCGACCCAGGACTGTGAAGCTTTGAGGTGTTGATGGGCTCGATCTGTTACTCCATCTGTGTTTTGATCACCAACCAATATGAATCCCATCTGTATGTAAGTTCTTTGTTAAAAACTTTTTCCTCAAAATGTTGCTTTTTGTCCTGAAATGTACCCACATTCAAGTGTTGATTTAAAAAAATGCATGAAGCTAGAATAAAAAAGAGGCTCTGTTCTTTCTTTTGATATATTGCATGTTCAGATATTCACACAAGATATTCTGTGAGCCATGAAACTTAAACACTGGTGGTGACTGGCAAATTTCATGTTTACACTCACTTAAGACATAACCGACTATGTTTACAATGGTACTCGACAAGACCGGCATTTTGACTTAATTTTGTGTGAATATTTGCGCGCTGTGAGACGCATGGGCAGGTCATATATGCCGATGCCGATATATCTGCGACAGGCTCATATTGGCCGATAAAATCGGCAGACCGATAAATCGGCCGGGCTCTAATAAAAATGCGTTATTCAGTGCTGTAATTTGGCGCGACTGGTGGAAGCTCGTGGTGCACAGAGGGCAGACCTGACTAATCGATAATGAGAATCGTTATCGATGATTTTCATTATCGAATTTTATCGACTAGTTGTTGCAGCCCTAGTTGAAAGACTATTTGCGAAGCTGTTTCATACCTAAACATGACAGCTGCTCTCTCTGGCTCAGCAGCAACGCAGATTTGAATGTTGGATTTTGATTTTGTTTAATAGACGCATGCAGGAGAGTCATGGTCATTCAGGAATGAGATCGCGTGGGTGTTTGAATCGAAATTGCGACCTTTTAATGATTAATCGTGCAGCTCTAATGTGTGTGTTTAGACTGTGGACCTTGTAGCCAGTAAGTTGACTGTTGACCATCAGATCACGTTTTGTCAGTGCTAATCCGTTTTAAGTGGCTCCTAAACAATTAAGATCATACCATGTTATAGCTACTTCGAAAAAAAAAACCCTGTTGCAAACCAGCTGGGAAAAGTGGGGGTACAAAACCTTAAAAGAGTCTTGAGAATTTTGAAAAAGCCTCAGGGTGATGTTAACCCATACTAAACCTCATGATATAACCTGTGGATTGTTGAACTGTGTGGAAGCATTTGTTCTTAGAAAAGAACATCTTCACAGATCAAAGTAAAATGTCATGTTTAGATTTAGATTTTCCAGAGTTTTATAGTGTGTATTCATTGTTTAATGAACATTAAAGGGAAAATCCCTTACTGTTTCATTTGTAATTTGGTATGTAAATTGTCACAATATTGACGTAAAAGTCAAATTAATAACACTTACTGATAAAACAAAATAAAAATCTTCAATATCTGGACTATAATGAAGAAAGAGAGTATAATTCTGTTTCAATTTACAGACCTTATCTTTACAAGAGCTAAATGTTCCCAAACATGTGCTTCAAGACTATAAAGCCAATAAGAGACTACTCCCCCACCTAAAAGACAAATACTTTTCCATTTAAACACACATACCAGTATAATGAAAGCTTGAAGAGCGATAGACATCTCAGGATGAAGCTGGTTACACGGTTTGTGATCTGTGGAGTAGCTCTGGAAAGTAAGTGACTTTCTCGTTTTTGTCTGTTATTTAAATTAAATTAAGCACACAGACAGCAGCAGGTATATTATTATATTGCTGCCACTTTAAGACCTAATACAGAGATCCAATGTATTGACACATTTTCTCCCAACTGTTTACATTCAATTAAAGGTGCACTGTGTAAATTTTAGCGGCATCTAGCGATGAGGTTGCAAATTGCAACCGCCCACCTCCCTTTTGAAGCACATAGCTACGGTGGCTGACACAGGACAAAGAAGTTATTGTCTGAGACAGCAGAGAGTAGCTAGCGCTCTGTAGAGCAGTTTGTCCATTTAGGGCTACTGTAGAAACATGGCGGCACAAAATGGTGACTTCACTGTAAGTGGACCTGCGGTGTATGGAGATAGAATGGCTCATTCTAAGGCAGACCTCGACAGTAAGGACTGCCCGATGGGCCAGCGTGAATGGCGATCATGGTGCTGATCGGACCAGTGCTGCATCGTAGGGGTGTGATATATATAGTCTACAATAATATCATTATTGTTGTTTTAACGATCTGACAAATATTGAGTATGTCCCTCACTTTACAAAAGCCAGAAACACACCTATAGAGAGCACGCATACACTCAAGCAGTTCGACTCGTGTGCATGCACATTTAGAGTGCACACTGCAAAAAATGCCAATGGGGTAAGCAAAATGTTATTTCAAACAGAAAACAAGATTATTTTGCTTACCCCATTTGCAGATTATTTTGCTTGTTTTAAGAATTTATAGAGATTTTTACTGGAAACAAGACAAAAAAATCTAAGCATTTTTTGCAGTGCACGCTTTCACTGCATCTATTAAAATGCATTTAGAATACCCCCAAAATTCAAGATAAGGGGTGAAAATGGCGCGTATGTTTTAAATTTTTTTTTACATTATTTAATATAGTTAACCAACATCACACAAATAGTGCGTTGTTCTCCAAATAACAGTATGATTACAAATGATATTCATTTTATACAACAGTTCAATAAACAAGTACTTAATATTAAGAGACTTGCATTTTAGATACCTTTTTGCCTGGTTTCTGCTCTATTTCGACAATGAAAGTAGTTTCAAAGATCAAAGCACTGCGAATCGTAGAGATTGGGATCTTTTATGTCCTCGTAATAGCGGGACTTTTCATTTGACGGCGCGCCAGACTTTTATTTTGACTGCTTCAAGAACGGCGGCTCTGAGAATGGCAGTGCATTTCGCTGGATGAAAAAAATAAAAAAAAAAAAAGTAAACTGTATATGAAAGAGTATCATAGCGTTTACTTTTATATTATTAGTAACAAATGCGCATTTTTTTTATCCTTTAAACAAATCTTCGGATATCTAATAAACATTTAATTTCACAAACCTTGCAGGTGTATTCAGCTGTCAGATATTGTGAAGTGTGCATTTGTGTACCCTTTAAAACTATGCTGCGCTATATTCAATTGCCCGCTATGTCATATTCATGTCATTTTCACTGTGTGCTGTATGTAAAATTAATGTTACCTTGTCTTTATTTGAAAAATTCCCAGTGCGCTAATAGGAGTGTCCTATTGGTTACAGTGTTTATACAGTGTATTCTTTCTTTCTTTTTTTTTTTCAAACAATTTCTTTATTTGTAAAAAATGCTGTAATATGATTACAGAATCAAGAAGTTACAATCTAAAGTAAGTCTGTTTAATTTAGAGAGAATTAAAAAAAAAAAAAATTCTATAAATACAAATTATTTCTATAAATATTAATTCAATATCAGCCATTGGCAACCCTGCTCTTTAAGATATCGGCACCGGCCATCAAAACAACCAATAACAGTCGACCACTCGTTTAATGACTATTTTGACAACTGATTGTTTAATTCAATACTGTGTTTTAAATTGTGCAAATAGATAAGTCCATAGGCTTGTTCCAGTCTGAATATTCTCGATAGTACATCTCAAAAGTTGGCAAGATTGCAATTCAGATCGTGGATCGTGATTGTTATAAGATCGTGATATGAAATTTTGGGAAAATCACCCACCCCTAAACTGACTATTCTTACCAAATACTCACAAAGATGGCTATTTTGACATATTTGTGTTTTTGCCCACCTTTAGTTGCAGTGCTAGAGGGATGCAGAACGATGTGTCGTGACAATGACTGAAACATAAAAAAGTGCGGTTCAAACATAGTCTTTTTGCTAGTCAGCGTAGCAAGAGATGCAAGTTATGTTTCAGTTTGTGTTCATTGAGTTAGTTGCTTATAGCCTATTACGTCTTTTCCCTTAACTGGTATATATTAAGATCAAGATGTACACTTGTTTCACAAAGATTTTTTTGTTTGTTTGGCAAGGCACACTGGCTCTTAAAGCTCAGCTAAGCTTTTAAAAAGCATGTCCCTTTAAAAATAGTGCCTCACTTACTAATCCAAGAGGAAAAACATGCTCAGTGTTTGACGTCCTCTTGAGGTGCACATTGATTCTCCTCAAGTGTGATTCTTTTCAGTCATTTCTGGTTGTTTAGCTATGGTTCACTCTCATGTACAGCAGAATCTTAGTATCTGTTTCGTTTAGCAACAGATTAGTTGAGTTCTAATTATTTAAGACAATTTTGTGCTCCGACTTTCTGAAACGCATGAAAAGCCCTTAACTTCAGTCAGACCCATTACAGACGATGAAAGGTTTTCTCTGAGTGCTATACTGAACTAAATGCAATAGCTGATTTATGATTAGCTAAAGCATTTGTTTGTTCATTTCTCTGGATGGAAAGAAGCAATTAGCCCTGCTCATTTTCTTTTTGCTCATGCTCATTTTATTGGCCAAAGGCTGTTCATTGTAATTCTATGTGTATGGTGATTGGGACAGTGTATTGTCTGTTTAAAATAGCCGTCACAGCTGTGCTCATGAAAAGAGGCAGTATTGGTTTCCACGGCGACCGTGTGGAATCTCATTACCCGAGGCTGATTGTAGAGCCATGAGGCAGGCACACTATGATTGACAGAGTACGAGATCATGTCACGTTTCCAATAGACTCATGCACATATATGTTCCCTGGAGGTGATGAGGTCTGGGATTTGTTTTACGCTACCTAATTTACCAGGTAGTTTAGTAAAATTGAGGGCACATTGAGTGCATCATTACTTTACAGCTGCGTATTATTGCCTTTGAATTAAATATTTAGATGCTTCAGGAAAGTTATAATAAAAGCTAAACTAAATGTGTTTATGTTGTGTGTGTATGCCACATTTTTTAATGAAAAAAAATAAACACAAAGGTATGTATTATAATGTAGCTAATAACAAAAAAAATTCCACATTTTTATGAGCTTGTTGAAGATCGTTGAATATCACATCATGTATGATTAACACATCATATCAACTTATTATCTTACACAAATTCTGGTAATTGTAACTAGTAGCTAAATGCTAAACCATTATTTGTGGAATTAACCTACATTTGATAAAAAATAAAAAACATGAAAAATAAAAAAATTGTTGAGGAAATAAATGTAAATAACAGCATTGTTGTGTAAAGCTATTGCTTGTTAATCCTATTTGTAAAAAGTACTGTAAATTTCTACTCATAAATGAATATATATATATATATATATATATATATATATATATATATATATATATATATATATATATATATATATATATATATATATATATATATATATATATATATATATATATATATATATATACATACACACTCACCTAAAGGATTATTAGGAACACCATACTAATACTGTGTGTGTATATATATATATATATATATATATATATATATATATATATATATATATATATATATATATATATACACACTCACCTAAAGGATTATTAGGAACGCCATACTAATACTGTGTGTATATATATAAGTAGCCATCAGAGGATGGGAACATGGTGGTCATAAAGGGATGAACATGGTCAGAAACAATGCTCAGGTAGGCCGTGGCATTTAAACGATGCTTAATTGGCACTAAGGGGCCTAAAGTGTGCCAAGAAAACATCCCCCACACCATTACACCACCACTACCAGCCTGCACAGTGGTAACAAGGCATGATGGATCCATGTGCTCATTCGGTTTACGCCAAATTCTGACTCTACCATCTGAATGTCTCAACAGAAATCGAGACTCATCAGACCAGGCAACATTTTTCCAGTCTTCAACTGTCCAATTTTGGTGAGCTCGTGCAAATTGTAGCCTCTTTTTCCTATTTGTAGTGGAGATGAGTGGTACCCGGTGGGGTCTTCTGCTGTTGTAGCCCATCCGCCTCAAGGTTGTGCGTGTTGTGGCTTCACAAATGCTTTGCTGCATACCTCGGTTGTAACGAGTGGTTATTTCAGTCAAAGTTGCTCTTCTATCAGCTTGAATCAGTCGGCCCATTCTCCTCTGACCTCTAGCATCAACAAGGCATTTTCGCCCACAGGACTGCCGCATACTGGATGTTTTTCCCTTTTCACACCATTCTTTGTAAACTCTAGAAATGGTTGTGCTTGAAAATCCCAGTAACTGAGCAGATTGTGAAATACTTAGACCGGCCCGTCTGGCACCAACAACCATGCCACGCTCAAAATTGCTTAAATCACCTTTCTTTCCCATTCTGACATTCAGTTTGGAGTTCAGGAGATTGTCTTGACCAGGACCACACCCCTAAATGCATTGAAGCAACTGCCATGTGATTGGTTGATTTAGATAATTGCATTAATGAGAAATTGAACAGGTGTTCCTAATAATCCTTTAGGTGAGTGTATATAATTTTACATTAAAGTAATATTGAATCTCAACTCAATGTAAGATAATAAAATAAAAACCTACTTCTGTTATCTGAAAATGTTAGTTTAGTTTGTTAACATTTGAATATAGTTGTTTATAGACTAATTGTTGACCATGTTCACACTTAAGTCAAAATCTGCAGAAATGTCTCTTAACGAGAAAAAAAACACAGTTGTGGCCCGATGCGGTTTACAGTGAAGTGGATGTCATTGGCTTTTAAAATTCAGCCAGGATTGTAATTTGATTGGATTAGTAAGAATTTTAGTTATGATGATCTGCAAAAAATAAAACACTTAATTTTTGCCTTTGGAAATGTAGCTTAGTAAGAGTATAAGTATTCAGTTTCAGTATTCCTCTTGTAAAGTATACATGACCCTAAATAAATTAAGCATAATTACTTTACAGTACACCCCTGCTCTACTTTAAATGTCTGTTTTTAGGCATCCCATAGCTCCTAGAAACTTCCGCTGCAAGTGATTCATGTTGGGTCAGTTGTGAGAGCTGTGATTTAAGAAAAGAACAACACAGAGGTCCTGGTGTCAGATGAGCCGGGTGATGCTTAGAGGAAGAAACAGAGGCGTTATTGATGTGTTAGTCACAAACCATCTATCTTCTCTCCTCACTTCCACCACCTCTTCCTCTCAGAGCTGTTGAGAGTGACGGAGGAAGAGCAAAAAGTGTCACTTCAGCAGAAAGAAGAGGCTACTAATCACAGTTTGAACCCATCGGCTCCTCTCACACCAGAGATTAATACATCCTATTGGACAAGGCCAAACTTGCTGACTGGACTAGTCAATCAAAAGCAGTTTGAGTCAAGGTTCAAGATAAATTTTTGTTCTATGTAGAATTAAAATGTTCCAGGCTTCCAGAGGACATGGCTAAGTATAATATGTTTTCAGGGAGGAATAAGATGAGAAGAAGTATTTTCCTTCATGTTTTGGGGACAATCAAGTAAAAAGATAAGACTCTACATTTTAATTTTTAAATGAAGTTATTATATGCTTATAATTATTATGCCTTCAATTGTTTACCCTTGAACAATAGATACATAACCTGCATTATATGACCAACCACGACAGAAAATATTTATTTATTAAGTGGATAAGTCATATTAGTTTCTTGCATGTTTGCAGAGCATCTCTCTCTCTCTCTCTCTCTCTTCCTGCCTTTCTTTTAGTAAACTCAAAATATATATAGCTGTGGTGCACAAATTTTGACAAATGAACGTGAATCTCTACTATAGAGTAAGTACCTGCTCAGTGTTGACTCTGATGAGATGCTGCTGAATGCAGAAGTCCTTATTTCGTGAGCTGTATACAGTTGCAATGAAGGATTCTGCTTTTAGGGCCACATGAGTTTTATTTAAAGGGCACCTATTATTTTTTTATTTTACCTTTCCTTTAGTGTGTAATATAGCTGTTTGTCAGTGGCGTAATTTTTTTTTAACTTTGTGTGTGTGTGTGCTTGTGTGTGTGTGTGTGTGGGGTGGGGGGAATGCTAAATCAGATTGTTATTTTTTCTACAATTGTTATTGTACATTACGATGTCCAGAAATAAATGTCATGTTTAATCTGATAGTTTCATTCTTTATATATATGGATCAACGATTTTGATGACATCACTGCACTTCAGTTTCTCATCAGATTTTCTGTCCAATCAAATACTCTCTAGAATCTGAAGCATCCCGTCCCCAACACTATGAATAGATGCTGAAGCTGCGGCTAAAATCGGTCACTTGTTCAATTACTATTTTCTATGGTGAATGGCATATAATGCACTATAGGGGATAGGGAACGATTCAGATATCAGATAGTAAATATGCTTTGTATTGGGGCGATTAAAGTCTAGTTTCATGTTAGTGTTACGCAAACTGCTGCAGAGCACACACAGTCTGCTCCGGTCCAGATACATGATAACACAGAGCGGATCATATGCATGAGTTAGCACAGACCACAAAATTTATCGGACCTTCGCACTTCAGTGAGACTTTAAAGCCAGATGGAACAGCACTGACAAACAGGAAAAACACTGCGCAATGATACAGTCAGAAGTCTTTTCAATCTACAAATCACCATTTACTGCAGCAATACTAACTAATATGGGATATTCATATTTTATTTATATGAAATTTTATTATATTATTAATGTAGACATGTATTAGAAATGGAATGTAATTGGAAATAATGGAATATAATTGCCGTATTTTTTGTGAAACTCAAACAGTCAGAATGTTTCAATTTTACCATATAAAAATGAGGTTGTTAAAATTTTTACAGATGTTACTGTTTTTGTGAACATAAACATAAATTTACATCTGCATCCTAACTCAAGCTACTACTACTGTCAACTCACTGTCAAATGTTGACTGGAAACTGCGCTGAAGATATGCATCATCAAAGTCAGGCAACACAAACCTGTTTCATGACTTGAAACAATATCACCCATTAGCACATACAGAAACTGAAAATTAATTTGTCTATTAAGATATTTACTTTGTTAAAAGGAAACCTGACTGGAAAAGTGTAAAGAATTCCAAAAACGTGAAGTGTTTAAAACCACAATTAACAGTCTGGTTTTACAACTTTTACTTTGGGGCAAAAAATGTGCCTTTGAACTTTAAGGAAATAAAGAATTTACATTTATTGTGATAATTATCGATATCGACTGATATAAAAAATATTATCGTGATTATTTTTTTTTGGCCATATCGCCCAACCCATGCTAAAGTTAATTTCTCCCAATTTCTCCTTAGTTTATACCATTATTTCTGGGTCTTAGCTAAGTCACCATGTTACACATTATACTCGTATATAATGCGTAATATAGACTCTTGTCTTTTTAATTATGAGCTGTGATATTTACATTTACATTTACATTTATGCATTTAGCAGACGCTTTTATCCAAAGCGACTTACAACTGAGGAGTACAGGAAGCGATCCGTTATGAAGAGGCGTAGAAACGCAAGAAGTGCCTTAAATACTACGTTTCGGGCATTGCTCAGAGTAGCGTAAGCTAGAATAGGGAGGGTGTAGAGAAAGATAGAGGAAAAAAGAAAGATTCTTTATTTATTTAAAAAAAAAAAAAAATGTTATGATGAGATTAAGTGGAGAGTATGATGTATTGATGATGTGTGTGAGTGCTGGTAGGAGTACAGGAGAGATGGCTTGTAGCAGGTGTGAGGGGATGGGATCTAGGGGGCAAGTAGTAGGATGGCTGGAAAGGAGAAGTTTAGATACTTCTGTCTCAGTGAGTGTAGAGAAGGAGGAGAGAAGATGTTTGTCTGTGGATGTGACTGATCTAAGATCCTGTGTGTGTGGAGGTGAGAACTGACTACTGATAATTGTTGTTTTATCAGTAAAGAAATGGGCAAAAACGTCGGCAAATAAAGAGGTGGTGGAGGGGGACAGAGGAGAGAGTTGAATGTTCTGAAAAGTGTGCGTGTGTTTGAGGTGCTATTGATTTTGTTGCGGAAAAATTAGGATTTAGCTGCATGGACATCATCTGAGAAGGATGAGAGCAGAGATTGGTACTTACCCAGGTCAGATGGGTAATTTGATATCAAGAAATTACCTCAAACCATTAAGCTTCTGAAGCAAAGGTGATACAATTGTTTGTCAGATGTTGGGTGCAGGTATCGGTCTGTGTGTGAGAGCGTGATGGAGAACTCTCTGCAGTGCAGATCATCCAGAACTTTAGATAAGCACTGACCCACTTTTGGGTCAATACAGGAAAAAAAACACTGCAGTAAGACAGAAGAATCTGCTTCTGAAACGGCATCTGGCTCTCATTTCATAATTATTGTTCTGTTTACGACCTTTCACAAGAGTGTCTTAATGTTTGATTTAGTTAACAAAGTACAATGAACCAGAAACATGTCCTGCTTGAGTAAATTGCATGTTGATACTAGACAATACAGCTATTATTGACTTTTAGCAGATTTCTTGAACAATGGTGATGTTAGTTGAAATGATATCGTCCAAACCTTTTCTTGGATGAAATCTGAGTTTGCTTTCATTTGTATTTACATTTGAGGCATGTGCTAATGTATGGGCTCTAATACACGAGGAACACAAATGGCAAATCCATGCGGTGAGGACACAGCTGGGCTCCAGTCCCTTTAGCTTATTAGAATGTGTGTTTGTATTTACATTTCCTGCTGAGCCTCCTGTCAAGATGTGTTAGTACTTGTACTGTGTGCTTTGTTTTGACTGTATAGTTTGATGTCAGAAATATATGAATGGTACTGCCAGACACAAAATAGTTTTGGAATAAAAATTATATTTTGAGGTAGTGATGCACCAAAATTGACTGAATAGCCTGAAACAATGATGTTTAATTAGTTCTTATCTAGCAAAACAGTGATAAGCTACAACATACGCTCACCTAAAGGATTATTAGGAACACCTGTTCAATTTTTCATTAATGCAATTATCTAATCAACCAATCACATGGCAGTTGCTTCAATGCATTTAGGGGTGTGGTCCTGGTCAAGACAATCTCCTGAACTCCAAACTGAATGTCAGAATGGGAAAGAAAGGTGATTTAAGCAATTTTGAGCGTGGCATGGTTGTTGGTGCCAGACGGGCCGGTCTGAGTATTTCACAATCTGCTCAGTTACTGGGATTTTCACGCACAACCATTTCTAGAGTTTACAAAGAATGGTGTGAAAAGGGAAAAACATCCAGTATGCGGCAGTCCTGTGGGCGAAAATGCCTTGTTGATGCTAGAGGTCAGAGGAGAATGGGCCGACTGATTCAAGCTGATAGAAGAGCAACTTTGACTGAAATAACCACTCGTTACAACCGAGGTATGCAGCAAAGCATTTGTGAAGCCACAACACGCACAACCTTGAGGCGGATGGGCTACAACAGCAGAAGACCCCACCGGGTACCACTCATCTCCACTACAAATAGGAAAAAGAGGCTACAATTTGCACAAGCTCACCAAAATTGGACAGTTGAAGACTGGAAAAATGTTGCCTGGTCTGATGAGTCTGTTCTGTTGAGACATTCAGATGGTAGAGTCAGAATTTGGCGTAAACCGAATGAGAACATGGATCCATCATGCCTTGTTACCACTGTGCAGGCTGGTGGTGGTGGTGTAATGGTGTGGGGGATGTTTTCTTGGCACACTTTAGGCCCCTTAGTGCCAATTAAGCATCGTTTAAATGCCACGGCCTACCTGAGCATTGTTTCTGACCATGTTCATCCCTTTATGACCACCATGTTCCCATCCTCTGATGGCTACTTCCAGCAGGATAATGCACCATGTCACAAAGCTTGAATCATTTCAAATTGGTTTCTTGAACATGACAATGAGTTGACTGTACTAAAATGGCCCCCACAGTCACCAGATCTCAACCCAATAGAGCATCTTTGGGATGTGGTGGAACGGGAGCTTCGTGCCCTGGATGTGCATCCCACAAATCTCCATCAACTGCAAGATGCTATCCTATCAATATGGGCCAACATTTCTAAAGAATGCTTTCAGCACCTTGTTGAATCAATGCCACGTAGAATTAAGGCAGTTCTGAAGGCGAAAGGGGGTCAAACACAGTATTAGTATGGTGTTCCTAATAATCCTTTAGGTGAGTGTGTGTGTATATATATATATATATATATATATATATATATGTATGTATGTACACTCACCTAAAGGAATATTAGGAACACCATACTAATACTGTGTTTGACTCCCTTTCGCCTTCAGAACTGCCTTAATTCTACGTGGGATTGATTCAACAAGGTGCTGAAAGCATTCTTTAGAAATGTTGGCCCATATTGATAGGATAGCATTTTGCAGTTGATGGAGATTTGTGGGATGCACATCCCGTTCCACCACATCCCAAAGATGCTCTATTGGGTTGAGATCTGGTGACTGTGGGGGCCATTTTAGTACAGTGAGCTCATTGTCATGTTCAAGAAACCAATTTGAAATGATTCGAGCTTTGTGACATGGTGCATTATCCTGCTGGAAGTAGCCATCAGAGGATGGGTACATGGTGGTCATAAAGTGATGGACATGGTCAGAAACAATGCTCAGGTAGGCCGTGGCATTTAAACGATGCCCAATTGGCACTAAGGGGCCTAAAGTGTGCCAAGAAAACATCCCCCACACCATTACACCACCACCAGCAGCCTGCACAGTGGTAACAAGGCATGATGGATCCATGTTCTCATTCTGTTTACGCCAAATTCTTACTCTACCATCTGAACAGAAATCGAGACTCATCAGACCAGGCAACATTTTTCCAGTCTTCAACTGTCCAATTTTGGTGAGCTTGTGCAAATTGTAGCCTCTTTTTCCTATTTGTAGTGGAGATGAGTGGTACCCGGTGGGGTCTTCTGCTGTTGTAGCCCATCCGCCTCAAGGTTGTGCGTGTTGTGGCTTCACAAATGCTTTGCTGCATACCTCGGTTGTAACGAGTGGTTATTTCAGTCAAAGTTGCTCTTCTATCAGCTTGAATCAGTCGGCCCATTCTCCTCTGACCTCTAGCATCAACAAGGCATTTTCGCCCACAGGACTGCCGCATACTGGATGTTTTTCCCTTTTCACACCATTCTTTGTAAACTCTAGAAATGGTTGTGCGTGAAAATCCCAGTAACTGAGCAGATTGTGAAATACTCAGACCGGCCCGTCTGGCACCAACAACCATGCCACGCTCAAAATTGCTTAAATCACCTTTCTTTCCCATTCTGACATTCAGTTTGGAGTTCAGGAGATTGTCTTGACCAGGACCACACCCCTAAATGCATTGAAGCAACTGCCACGTGATTGGTTGATTAGATAATTGCATTAATGAGAAATTGAACAGGTGTTCCTAATAATCCTTTAGGTGAGTGTATATGTATGTATGTGTATGTGCATATATATGTATATTTGTCAGCAGTGTGGACGCACTTCAACCATTACCAAAATTAATAATATGTAGTATTAATTTGTAAAATTATGCTCTGCTGAAATATCATGAGGAAGCTTGTTTCCAAAGAACTTTACTACGACTTGTTTAAATTTGGTTTCATTAAAAAAAAAATTGAAATGTAAAAAATTGTCTGTTCGGGCATGTTTTTCATTTTTAAAGGTGTCGTAAGTGATGTTAGCCTTTCTGGAACTTCTGCCAGACTTAACTATTGTATTAGACAATCTCTCTCCTTACGAAACTCTGCACTTTAAGGATACCATTATACCGTTAAGCAAGAAAAACAACTGAAAACTGTATATGAAGCTGAAAATGCTTCTTAACACTAATGATCCACTAATAAATTAATTCTTTCCATAAATGGGCTGCCCTGTGTGCAAAATGATTGATTGACAGCCAGAAATCAGCTTAGAGTCTACAAAGGATCTGACTGCATCTCGTTCATCATTTTTTTACAGTTTATAAACCCTAGGGCTGTCACAGAGTCTGCTGGTGATATTTCAGGACACCTATTTTAGTGATACTGTCAGGAAATGGGGATCTTTTCTGAGTGCCGATCCATTAAAAACATTTTTATTTAATGCACCTTTAAGCATTGCAGTAGTGCAGAAGGCTTAGTGTCACTGCAGATTAATTGTTGTGTGATGGATGACTTCTATAATGTTCACTATTACTCTTCTCCAGACCCCATTCCTGCACACCACAGACCGCAATGATTGGACGCTGCCTGCCTCGATTGTCCAACTCCTAGTTCTGCTGCACCTGATTGGACGACTTCCTGCCTCAGAGCCGATCGTTTCTACAGTTGCCATGACTTAGAAACACTCGTGATACAGAGATGGAGAAAAAGAAACCATGCCCCCGCCTCCTGGACTACCTGGTGGTAGTTGGAGCCAGGTAAGGAAGATTGTTCAGTGGTGTGGGTGTGTTTGTGTGTGCTTCTATAGGTGCTTAAGTAAATTGCAGAATAATTGAATCGGTAACACTTTACAAACTAATAATGAACTGCTCTTATAAAGCATTTATTTATCTTTGTTAAAGTTAATTTTAACATTTACTAATACATTATTAAAATCTTGTTAACATTAGTTAATGCACTGTGAACTAACATGAACAAACCATGAACAGCTGTATTTTTATTAACTAACATTAACAAAGATGAACAAATACAGTAACAAATGTATTGCTCATGGTTAGTTTATGTTAGTTAATACATTAACTGATGTTAACTAATGAAACCTTATTTTAAAGTGTTACCATTGAATCAAAGGTGAACTGATTGTGTGTTTTGTTAGTACATGGCCTGTGTTACAGGTGCCCGGCCTCAGCAATACACTCTTAGTAAATGTTAAATGTGGTTGTATATTATTGTCATCAGGTGTAGTTTTGACAGCAAGTTACAATATAGGAGTGTTAATATGTTTATGGAGTTTATGGTCCTTCTCAAACTGTTGTAAAAGTATTTTTATTATGTATGTGTATACTGTATATATGTACACGACCGTTTAAATGTTTGGGGTCTTTTATTCTAATCAAGGCTGCATTTATTTGATATTGATACAGCCGAATTTTAAAGGGTAACTCAACCTCTGATCAGAGCCTAACTCCATCCACTGGCAATATTTGAAAAATGCGGGAAAAGTGGGCAGAGCCCAGCGGAGACAGAGGGGCCGAACCAAGGCCGGGGCTGAGCGGGGGTGTGCATCTGAGACCCGCAGTGACGGATTGATTGATAGCTGTCAGACTCGCAAAGATGGAGAGTGACAGGAGTGGCGCAAGTAGCTTTGCAAGAGCGATCATTCGAAGTAGAGGACTTTTCTCCCCCACCTTCACCTGAAGTGGAGGAGGGTGAATTGTCTGTGGACACAGGGCCAGAGCCTTATCCATTTGAGCCGCTGGCTCAAATTGCGGTCTTAACTCCTGATGCTAGCGAAGCAGCAGCGCAAGAGAGAATGGGACCACTGACCAAATCTATGAACAGTCAAATCCTTATACTGAATGCCACTAAAAATAGATCAGATAACGTTACATGCGATGTATTTTTATTCAAATTAACTGAATCAATAGGCAGCGCAGGACCAATAAGTTCAAACCTAATAGCCTATTATAAACAGATTTCCTCAAATAAAAGTTAGACTATATACAGCAGCACGTTACAGTATTGTTGCACTTGCGTGTCAAGGCTTGAAAGCGCGTCTCGTGTATGAAAAGTATCTGTACACATGACAGGCGGCAAAAATATCGCAAGAAAAGCCTGACGTGTACTGACAACTGCATTATTTAACCGTATTTTCTTCATTAGAATGTTGATGGTAAGTGTCAAGTAAGTTTCATTCATAATGTTTCTGCTTCATGTAACATGAGTGTTCATACTGGAGTGAAGCCGTTATCATGTGATCAATGCGGGTTGCGGGAAATAAACCCGGGTGAGCTCGTGCCAGGGGCGTGTGTAGTGAGCCGTTGGAAGCATAGACATAATTATGTCTATAGAGACAGAGCGACACGCATCATAATCTGAAAACCACGCCCACCGGGGGGGGGAAACAAACCAACCGTCTCCATTGACTTCATATTGCGTGAACCGGCCTCCTTGTCATTTCTGACTTATTACGAAAACAGAACAATGTCTAAAAGCTGATATGTGACAAAACAAAATATTTACTCAGGATCCCCAAATTTACCCATTCTTCCTGCTGAAGCTTCATGTCTTATTACCTGTATCCACTTTTGTCTCCTTTAATGCTGTTTTTTTTGGGTCGACAGCTTGTAAAAACTGAGTTCTGGATTTTTTTAGCTTGTTTGCTGTACACCATGTCACATATCAGCTTTTAGACATTGTTCTGTTTTTTTGTTATAAGTAAGAAATGACAAGGCGACCGCTTCACGCAATACAAAGGCCCTGTCCCAAATGGCACACTTCATGTGCACTTTCAGTCTTGTGGACTTACAATGGCTGCTGCATGCGCGTGTCCGTTAAGTCCACGGGACCGGGTCCTATTCGTCATTTAAGCTTAAAGAAGGGTGCTCGTGAGCGCCCCCTTTGCGGCAGCTATGCACCCTCAATGCACTTCAGTTTGCAAGCTACGCAGAGGACTTCTACCCGGCAGTCAAAGCGGCATTACGTTGTGAAAGTGTGGACTCAGAGGAAGACCGTGAGGTTTTAGGGTGCCATTTGGGACAGGGCCAAAGTCAATGGAGAGCATTGGATTGTGGGCCTCAGTGTGGGCATGGCCTAAATGCGCTCTATCTCTATGGTTGGAAGAACCAACATAAGTCACGATGACCTACAACGTCCAATAGGAAAATTAAACTGCAGTAGCCACCGTTCAACCTTAAGAGGGCAGCGCTCACACTTTTTTACACCATATATTGTAGAATTAAAACACTATACCCAAATGTCAAAACATTTACTTCAATGAACAACACTAATAAAGCCCCAGTCTTGCAGATCATTAACTAAAAAAAGTTGTTTTAGGGTGTAGTTACCCTTTAAGCAGCCATTACTCCAGTCTTCAGTGTCACATGATCCTTCAGAAATCAGTCTGCGGATTTGGTTTAAGAAATATTTCTTATTATTATCAATGATGAAAACGTTTGTACTGCTTTTCAGGATTCTTTGATAAATAGTTAAAAAAAGAACTTTTATAATAATGAAAAAGTCTTGACTGTCACTTTTGAACAATTTAATGCATCCTTGCTAAATAAAAGTATTCATTGATTTATTTAAATATATCTGTAGCCATTGCACAAAGTGCATAAAAGTACAAGCACTAGGGCTGAGAAAAGTCTTTTCCCCTTTCCTAATCAGGCAACCCTGCAGCGATAGTGTGGCACAAACACCTCAGCTGCTGAGGCGCTATCCGCTGGAGGACCACAATGACTTTCCTCTGCCCCCTGATGTCGTCTTCTTCTGCCAGCCCGAGGGCTGCCTGAGCATCCGTCAGCGCCGGGTCAGTCTGCGCGACGACACTTCTTTTGTCTTCGCTCTCACCGACAAAGACTCAGGCATCACCCGCTATGGAATCTGCCTCAACTTTTACAGATCTTTCCAGAAGGGCCACCACCGCCCACGAGCTGAAGGAAAAGGTTAGTGGTTATAGCAGTTCTATGAGGTGTAACCATTTTATTATCCTAATTTAACTGATTAGTGTCCTGGTTTTGGCAACTAACCATCTGTAACCCATCTTGAACATCACATATGGCTGTAAGGGTGCAGTCACGACATCATTTGTCCTGAATATTTTTCTTTATACAGGAGAAAAGGACCCTTATGCAGACTCTGCATTGGAGGCCACAGAGAAATCTGACCCCTCCATATTGACACTTCCAGGGGAATCTATGGTGCCCTCTGCAGGAGATGGGACTTTGCCACCAGGCGAGCCAGGCTGCATTGGAAAGTCTCCACGATCCAAGCGCAGTGGCCGACTGGCACCACAGAACCGGAACAGCACGTTAACGTCTCTGTGTATTCTGAGCCACTACCCTTTCTTTTCTACGTTCAGAGAGTGTCTGTACATCCTCAAGCGCATGGTGGACTGCTGTAGCCAGCGGCTCAACCAGAGACCCGGTGCTGCCAAGTCCACACAGCGGTGAGAACAGCCTTCTTTATTATCTTCTGTGGATTATGTAGTTATGTAACTTCACCCTGAGATTTAGCAAGATAATACTTCTGCAAAGAAGCGATACCTAATAACCGCAATGTTTTGCAATATCTTAAAGTAGATGTGTGAGTGTCAAATTCTGTGGTGGTGCCAGAGGATGCTATATCTAACACCATCACAACTGGCAACATTCTGCCTCTGTGTTTACAAGTCCTGTTACTGTCTGCATTCCATTTTTGTTTACTTTTTTCAGCTAGTTCACATAAAAAAAGAATTTCTAGTGATGCAATGAAATGAAAATTCTGGGCCCACTGGGTTGAAATCTGAAACACTTCATCAGCTTTATTTCTGTTTTAATATTAACTCTTTCCCCGCCATAGTTTTAAAAAAAAAGAAGAAAGTTGCCATCTACTGCCAGGGTTTTTGGTCATTTACACCAAAATTTCATGGCCCCAAAATATTTTGTTGTATGAATATCTGAACATGCAATATACCAAAAAAACTGACCCTCTGCTTTTAAACAACAACAAAAAATCAGTTTCTAGCTTCACGTATTCTTTCTTTATTAACACTTTAATGTGGGAAAGTTTCATAAAAAAGCTACATTTTGAGAATCACGTTTTTGTCAAAGACTACGTCTGGATCAGATACAGTTGATGATCAAAACATAAATGGTAGTAGATCGAGTCCATCAACACCCCCAAAGAAAGCTTCACAGTCCTAACCACTTCCTGGGTCAACATTTCACTCAGTAAAATTAGGCAGTTTTGATTTGAATGATGTTTATTGTTGATGATCACATTATTTTTCATGTGCATCTGCTTAATATGATATTGCTCATTTCTGCTTCTTCTTGTCCTGTGTTTTGATCTGGAGATACTGTACTCATTCAGGAGATGCATAATAGCGCCCCTACATTATAACAGTGATAACACGGAAAGCCATAAAATCTTGTCAATGGCAGGGAAGCGTTTTCTCATAAAAGACTAGATGAATGGCGGGGGAGTTAATAAATTACATGATCACACTAACTTACCTCAGTTGATTTTACAGTATCTTATAGGCTTAAAAATTTAAAAAGGCTCAATAAAAATCTGAAAATATTTTCTCTCAAATCTCACTCATCTTTGTGCACTTTAAAATCTTGCAAATCGTGATACATGAGCGAACTCATTAAGGCTTCTTCTTTTCCTATATGTTGGTATTGCACTTTAAATAACAAAGAACTTGTCTCATGTCACTTAATTGAGCAATATGAATATGAGAAGATAATGAAATAATTCCATTTTGAGGGGTGTAAATATAAAAATATATTATGCTGGGAATGCCGTAAGGGCTCTATTTTGTTAGATCCTGTATAGTGTGCTGATGATTTTATAAAAGAAAATCACAAGTGAAATGATGTGTGACAGCCCTTATGAGAGGGATGAGTGAGAGGAAAGAAGTGTGAAGATGAGTTTTGGTGTGACAGAGGCTGGGATTGTGTGAAGGAGAGAGGTTTTTTTCTACCTGTAAGGTTGTGCAAGCGTGGTTCTCCACTCCACACAGGAGTGGTTTCAACAAGATCTCATTCACATATCACTGTGGTAACGGTAACTAAATCCTTGAGTGTCTATTGGTAACAATCTGCATGATAGCACTCTGCTGCAGATCAATAAGCATTGAGTAGAAAGATTTTTATCTCTGTGAATTTTTTATCTTTCCTCAGCAAAGTCTATTCTTGCGTAACCTAGCAACCACATCCACCATGAGCCACAGTCGCGCTTGCAGGCCTCAATTTGTTTGCAGTTGAATTGTCCTGCCAAACCCCTTTTATTTGCTTCCAAGTGTGGAGAATAATTTAACCAGTATAGCAGCCTGTGTTGAGTGTTCAGTTATGAATTTCATATTCCATGTAGATGCAATGTTTTATCTTTCTATCTTCTTTTTCTTGCTAATTCAGTTGATTTTTTTCATTAAATAAGCATTCAGTATTTTTTTTTTTCAGTTTAGAAAATAAAGGAGTGGAAAAACATCTGCGATGAGATGAAGACTCCAGTCATATGATAAACTATTTTATTATACAGTGGGTAGAGTCACGTCATCTTTAATATGTCAAGATCACATGACTCACTTTTTCAGAAACCCTCAGTTATTGGACACTTTTGCTTGAGCAATTCATTATTCATGGCTAACTGGAAATAGAGTATTTCTACAATGGCATCTGCAAATTCAGCTTTTGCCGGATGCTACTTTATGCATTACTAAGTGTTAGTCCATAGTTAGTGGTCCATAGCTAGTGGATAATCACACTATAAGACCCATTCACTCCAAGGACAATAACTATAAAGTTTTAATAATTATTGTAATTAAATGAGAATAGGGAAGTTCACACCACAGCTGTAACAATAATGACACAGAGGAACGATATAGTTGAAATCCCTTTCAGATTTTCTTTTCCCTACCTGATGAATAAATCATTGACAGCCAATTAGAATCCACCCAACATTATTGGACACTATCATTATAGTTGTGACCTAGTGTGAATGTGCCTTAAAAAATTTTTTTGTGGTTTTCCTTTGATGGAGGTAAAAAAAATACTGATACAGAATCAGATTTCTTTTAAGCAAGGTTGTGACCCACCAAGCTGATGTTCGGTCAATGAGCGTCTGTCTGGGCTAGTTTGTGGTGTGTTCCTCACATCGGCTGTAGTCGGCCCCCCGTCGATGACAGTTCAGATGATTCAGCATGTTGAATTGTCGTTGGTGCCGGTTAGATGATGGTTGATCAGTTTAGCGAGCGAGTCAGTGCATGAGAATCAAAGGAAAAGTACTAAAAGCAAGAAAAGAAGTCAATACAGTAGGTATAGACTGATGGCTGTTCTAATTTTACGTCATCTTACCTGAGCATAATACTTTCATAACAACATGAGCAGCCTGGAATGAAGAAAGTGAAGCAAGCACTGTTTGGTTTATGGTTTGTGTAGGCCTTTCTGCAGTCCTAGTTTAGGTTTCTCTTTTTAAATGTTAATATAGATTATTGAAACCTGCTGACAGTTATTTCCTTACAGGCAGAACGTGCATGCTTGTTGGCAGTCGGCTGTAGTCTTTGCGCACAGCTTTTTGACCTAGACACACAAGGCAAAAACACAGGCTTTTGTCGCCGCTAGTTCTTTAATGTCGGCTTGTTGTGTCACGGCCTTTAGATTAATCTCAGCCATGAAAACAGACACACAGCATAAAAATATTTTTTTTTTATAAAGATGAATCAAACTTCAATCAAAATCAATCGTCTTTAGGGGTGGGCGATATGACCAAATTCTTATTTCACGATATGAGAAATTTTATTTCACGATAATATATACATCACGATAATATATACATCACGTTATAGTTATTTTGTATTATTTTATCTAATTTCTGTTAAAAATAAGAATCAAGAAGCAAATTACAAACAATAAGACAAATACAATATAACAAAAAATTTTATTAAAGTTTTTCAGGTACAATTAGTTTATTTAACATTTAGTTAGAATTAGTACAGATTTAATAATCAAATCTAAAAATGAAATATTGCATAGTCTTCACTGTAGGAATTAAATATAAATGTATCCTACTTAAAGCTAAACAAAAGTTATTCAGTCAAGAGCAGTAAGTTATTTTCTCTTTTGTTTGATTCATTATTAATGACATTAATGACACAGCAAGTAGGTATATTAGACCAAATGCGCAGATACCTTTTACTGATACACATCCGGTTTACACCCAACTGTTTACTTTCACTTGAGACATAACTGCTGTGTTTACATTAATACATAACATGATGGCCATTTTAACATAATTGAGTGTGTATTCGACCATTTCAAAACTAAATTTGCGATCGCATGCTAAGAGACGCAGCTTTCTGTGCGTCAGTCAGCTCGTGCACAGCATTGAGTTCTCTTTCACTGCTTAATAACACTTTTAACATCAAGCACGTCCCAAATTCACGATCGCCTTCCAAGAGAGGCACCACCCAGCCCTAATTGTGCTGTGCACTTTCCGGTCATAAACGGCCTACGGTTTTGGCTAATGGACTATATTACTTGATGAAAGCTTAGTTTATTCTTGCATTGTGCCTAAGCACACCCTAATTTATTGTTTTAATCAGAGTGCCTACCTACTTGGCAGTCTCAAGTATGCGGCCTTGTGTTACATTACAGTGAAAATTTCAAATAGGAATGACTCAGACACCATATGTATATATGCCACTATAGTGACTTTGCAATGAGTGTGTTTTTAAAGACCATTTCTGACTCAGTCATCATGTTCTCTCAGTACTGCAGTGACCTTGGCTTTACCCACGTTTGTAGCCTTTCAGTATGCACGACTCAACCTTGTAATGACAAACCACACCATGCGTCATACTGTTCTCAACTGGGCTACTCTGTGTGAGAATAACCATATGCCAGTCCAATGGCCCTAATCAACAAACCAGAAATCAGTTTTCAGTTTATCAGCACACTTAAACCACTAAAGCAACTCAGTTTCACTATTGTTGTTCTCTATTAATGAAACACAGGAAACCTGTGGTATGAGAGAATTTTAAAATTGTAATGTCCTGGCCTGGAAAAGATAGAATTTCATATATGTGAATAATCTAAATATACACTAATTACTGTCAGTAAGAATTTTTTTGAACTTTTATTTAGCAAGGACACATTAAATTGATCAAAAGAGCAAGTAAATACTAAATGCTTTTTTTTTTTTATTATTCATCAAAGAATCCTGAAAAAATGCATCACGGTTTCTACAAAAATATTGAGCAGCACAATGGTTTTCAACATTTATAATAAAAGGAAATGTTACTTGAACACCAAGTCAGCATATTAGAATGATTTCTGAATGATCATTCTAGAAGAAATAAGAAAATTCACAATTTGCAATCACATAAATAAATTTCATTTTGAAGTAATTGTAATAATATTTCACAATATTACTGTTTTATTACTGGACATATTTTTAATAAAATAAATGCAACCTTTTTGAGTTTACGAGACAGCTTTCAAAAACAGTTTTACAAAAATCTTACTGCCCCCCCAAACTTGTAAATGGTAGTGTATGTTTCTATTTATGCCCAGTTCTAAAATATTTCATTGGGTATATTTTTGCTCCTTTTGAGTGGAATCTTTTTATTATTACTTATCTATTTATTTTGTATGACAGTAAAAGCATAGAAAGTTATGGAACTTTATTAGTCAAAAGGTGCAGGAGCAATAATTATAATATTCAACTAATTTGCATATTCTGATATTACATTAGCAACATACTTCAGTGCAGAACTGTGGTTGGCTAGAGAGTCAATATTCATTAGCATTCATGTCCTTAAACAGGCCTTAATATGCAACTACACCACATATTAATAAAGATGTCTTAGTGGTTTTGACACTGCAAATTGACATAGAATGGAAAAAGATAACGACGGGTAGAGTGCGAGAGAACAAAAATGTTAAGAGCTAGAGAGTGTTTGGATCTGGTGGAGACAGGCTGTGTGACAGATTGAGGCCACTGACTGTAGAGCAGCTGTGAGAAGTGGGAGTTCTCAGATGAACCAATTATGACTTACTGCAGTACCTTTACTCAGCCCACACAACCATAGTCTGCCCTGTCTGAATCTTTAAAGGAAGACACTGTGTTATGTAGGCCTAAATGATGGACCTGGAAAGCCTTGACAAACTAAAATCATTGTTATAAGCAAAAAGGAAATCATAATTGCTGGTCTCCAATTATAATCTTTGATCATATTTACCAGGGGTGCCAATAATCCTGACCACAATTATATATATTGTTGTGGTTAGAATTATTGGCACCCCTGGTAAATATGATCAAATATGGCTGTAAAAATAAATCTACATTTGTTTATCCTTTTGATCTTTCATTTAAAAAATTCACAAAAATCTACACTTTCATTGAAGTAAAATAATTAAAAGTGGGGGGAAAATCACATTATGAAATAAATGTTCCCTTTCAGTCGGTCTCGTTCTACGTACGTAGGAACTGAATGACGAATTGGGGATCATTTTCAGAGACCAATCTACTTCGAGTGTATAAAAACGAGCCAATAATGTTAAAATGCGGTCCACGCACCGCCCCGCAGCGCGGGTATAAATACGGAAGTGGAATACCGCATCCTCACTTTCAACTTCGGAGCCGAACGGTTTGTTGCCAAGCTGTTTCTTTCTACAAAGAGTGTTCGTGTACGAGTCTGGAAGAGGATCGCTCACTTACCGGGTGCTGGTGTGACGGCGCGAGTCAGCGAGTGGCCGCTGCAACCTCTCTTTTGTTTTGTTGGTTGGCTGGGCGTTTCCTTTACTGAGTGCTCACACGCGGGCTTGCACTTCCGGACCACTGTGAGCCGCGGCAATCTCCCTGAGTGCTTCAGCACTACTAAAAGAGCAGTTTCCCTTTCTAAAAGAGCAACACGGTTTGACCCTGCGTCTTTTTCAAGATGTCATTCAAACCGTGTGTTTCTGGATGCTGTCGTTTTCTGTCCCCAGTTGACGGTCATGATCGCTGCCTCACGTGTTTGGGCATTCAGCACGCTGAGGCGGCGTTCGTGAATGACTCATGTTCTCACTGCGGGAACATGACCATCGCAGTATTACGGTCTAGGCTCGAATACCTCAGAAGGGGTGGAGTCCCATTGCGCATCCCCCATCTAGTGGTCCTCCCGCTGCAAAGCAGAGGGCTGCTACTTTGGCTAATGCCTTTGGTGGAGACCTGAGAGTGACTGTGGGAGGGAGATGGTGTCCGCAAACCCCCCGGAGGAGGACCGGGGGGCCAAGACATTCAACACCTTTCTGCCGCTGACTCCTCCGGGCCGTCCGGGTCAGGTCCGACCGCCCCACCTCGCTGCCCCACCCTGGGTACGTCTGTGGTGCCGTTGGTCCCGCTTGTACGTTCTCTGGAAGCCTGGCTAGCGCTCCCCAGACCGTCCCACTGGCTCATCCGTACCATCAGACTCGGTTACGGGATTCAGTTTGCGCACCGGCCACCCAAGTACAAGGGCATCCTCTCCACCTCTGTGCGGAGCAGCGATGCCCACGTCTTGCGGTCAGAGATCGACGTCCTACTGGCGAAGGGCGCGATCGAGCCGGTTCCTCCAGCCGATATGAAGGCGGGGTTTTACAGCCCCTACTTCATTGTACCCAAAAAAGGGGGTGGGTTACGGACAATCTTGGACCTGCGTGTCCTGAATCGGGCCCTGCACAAGCTTCCGTTCAGGATGTTAACGCAGAAACGCATTTTCGAATGCATCCGTCCCCGAGATTGGTTTGCAGCGATCGACCTGAAGGACGTGTACTTTCATGTGTCTATCCTCCCTCGACACAGACCGTTCCTACGCTTTGCGTTCGAGGGGAAGGCATATCAGTACAAAGTCTTACCCTTCGGGCTGTCCCTGTCGCCTCGCTTCTTTACGAAGGTCGCGGAGGCAGCCATTGTTCCACTCAGAGAACGCGGCGTTCGCATTCTCAACTATCTCGACGACTGGCTCATTCTCGCCCAGTCTCGGGAACAGTTGTGTGAACACAGGGACCTGGTGCTCCGTCACCTCAGCCTGCTGGGGCTTCGGGTCAACCGAGAGAAGAGCAAACTCTGTCCCACACAGAGGATCTCTTATCTCGGCATGGAGCTGGACTCAGTCAGTCAGACTGCGCGCCTCACAGAGAAGCGAGTCCAGTCAGTGTTGAACTGCTTAAATACGTTTAAGAGCAGGGCAGCGGTCCCACTGAAATTTTTTCAGAAGCTCCTGGGGCATATGGCATCTGCAGCCGCGGTAACGCCGCTTGGATTGCTTCATATGAGACCTCTTCAGCACTGGCTTCATGGCTGAGTCCCGAGATGGGCGTGGCAGAGCGGCAAGCACCGGGTTCTAGTTACCCCGTACTGTCGCCAAACCTTCAGCCCGTGGTCGGACTCTTTGTTTCTACGGGCGGGAGTGCCCTTAGAACAGGTGTCCAGGCATGCTGTGGTTTTCACGGATGCCTCTTCCACCGGCTGGGGGGGCCACGTACAACGGGCATGCAGTCTCGGGTCTGTGGACGGGGCCCCAGCTGCATTGGCACATAAATTGCCTCGAGTTGCTAGCAGTCTGAGGTCGCTTCGGGCCATTCACATCCCTGGTGCGCAGAACCAGACAGCCGATGAGCTCTCTCGCCAGCCGACACCACCGGAAGAGTGGCGACTCCACCCCTGGACCGTCCAGCAGATATGGGACCTTTTCGGAGCCGCACAGGTAGACCTGTTTGCCTCTCCGGACTCGACCCATTGCCAGTTGTACTATTCCCTGACCGGGGGGACCCTCGGCACGGATGCACTGGCACACAGCTGGCCCCAGGACCTACGCAAGTATGCGTTTCCCCCAGTGAGCCTTCTAGCACAGACTCTGTGCAAGGTCAGGGAGGACGGGGAGCAGGCTCTGTTAGTTGTGCCTTACTGGCCCAACCGGACCTGGTTCTCCGAACTGACTCTCCTCTCGACAGCTCCTCCCTGGCCGATTCCCCTGAGGAAGGACCTTCTTTCTCAGGGACGGGGCACACTATGGCACCTGTGTCCAGACCTCTGGAAACTCCATGTCTGGTCCCTGGACGGGACGCGGAGGTTCTAGGTGGCCTGCCACAGGCTGTGGCAAACAGCATCGCTTCGGCTAGAGCCCCCTGTACGAGGCACCTCTGTACGCTGAAGTGCAGCGTACCACGATGTAGTAGCAGGTAAGTCGTCAGGTTCCTCAGAGGTGCGAGGAGACGAAATCCTCCTCGTTCAACCTCGGTACCCTCTTGGGACTTAGCCCTGGTGCTAAAAGCACCCTCCCTTTGAGCCTTTGCAGTCTGCAGAGTTAAAAATCCTGTCTATGAAGACAGTACTCCTGCATTGGCCTCCATTTAAGAGGGTAGGGGACCTGCATGCACTTTCGGTCAACAAATCGTGCCTAGAATTTGGGCCGGCCAACTCTCACGTCATCCTGAGACCCAGGCCCGGATACGTGCCCAAGGTTCCCACCACTCCCTTCCGGGATCAGGTGGTGAGCCTGCAAGCGCTGCCTTCGGAGGAGGCAGACCCCGCCCTAGCTTTGTTATGTCCCGTCCGTGCTCTTTGCACTTACGTTGACCGGACTCAAAGCTTTAGGACCTCAGAGCAGCTCTTCGTCTGTTACGGAGGCCAGCAGAAGGGAAAGGCTGTCTCCAAGCAGAGGTTAGCCCACTGGATAGTGGATGCTATCGTCTTGGCTTACCAGTCCCAAGACGTGCCTTGCCCGTTCGGGGTGCGAGCTCACTCCACTAGGAGTGTAGCCTCCTCCTGGGCGCTGGCTCAAGGCGCCTCGCTGACAGATATTTGTAGAGCTGCGGGCTGGGCGACACCAAACACGTTCGCTAGATTCTATAGCCTCCGTGTAGAGCCGGTTTCTTCCCGTGTACTCGCCTCCAGCGGTCGGTAAATGTGAAGTACCCGCTCTTGTGTCGGCTTGCAACGCCACTCCCGCCCACTGGGCCGGATACGTGCATCTATTGTCTCCAGTTACCCCTTCGGTGCCAGACATTGCGGCCGTCTGACGCTAGGCCTGCATCCGTATGCTTGTGGAACGTGTGTGTAGGCTGGGTCCCTAACGGTAACCCCATATGTGTATTCTCCACGGTACCAGCTACCCTATTCGGCTAGCCCTGTGTCTTTCTCTTGACAGAGCTCGCTTTGTCGTCTCCGGCGGTGTTCTCTCCACCCTGGCATCAGGTTGGACCCACCCCGGAGACCACCATATGGTACTCCCCTAACAGGTTAGTCCTTATGGGTTTCCACCTCTCCTCCTGGAGGACGTGGCTCCGCAGCATCCCGTCTACCTGACGGGCACGCTTTCCCAGCGTTATCCAATAGCCTCGCTGAGTGGGTCTTGCAGAAACAGCTGTGACGGACCTTCCCTGCTTGGTGCCCTGACTTCTGCTCCAACCTAGGAGCAACCAGTGAGCCTAAGCAGGACGCTGGAAGGGCCAGCCTTCCTGGCGTGTTGGTAGGGATCCCCAATTCATCGGTCAGTACCGACGTACGTCGAACGTGACCAACTGAAAGGGAACATCTCGGTTACGTATGTAACCCTCGTTCCCTGAAGGAGGGAACGGAGACGTACGTCCCGTCGCCAGGAGCTGTGCTTCCGCTGAAGGGCCGGCTCACTTTTTCGGCTCCTCAGTTGGAAAAGCGAGGATGCAGTATTCCACTTCCGTATTTATACCCGTGCTGCGGGGCGGTGCGTGGACCGCATGCCAACATTATTGGCTCGTTTTTATACACTTGAAGTAGATTGGTTTCTGAAAATGATCCCCAATTCGTTGGTCAGTTCCGACGTACGTCTCCGTTCCCTCCTTCAGGGAACGAGGGTTACATACGTAACCGAGACGTTTTTCTCCAAAACATGTTGGTCACAATTATTGGCACCCCTAAACATTTTTATGAGTAAAATATCTCTGGAGCATATTCCCATTAATGTTTACATTTCTTAGCACACCAGGGTGAATTTGACACAGGATGAAATTGTCCAGCTACGACTTCTTGTTTCACAGGAGTATAAATACGTGGGAAAGACAAAGACCAAATTCCCTTAAAGCTGCAGTCTGTAACTTTTTTTTGGGTTAAAAATGATCCAAAATCAATTTTTGAGCAAGTACATAACCAGCCAGTGTTTGAAACTATCTCCTTACCTTAGCCTGATTGACAACGGTAAGCATTTAATGTGTTATAATTTATCATTTCAAGAAAAACCTCCTCGCTCATCCAGAAACAAACTCCAGCATATTCAGTTGTCAGACACTGGAACTTTAAAAGGGACCTGGTTCTATGGTCAGATGAAACTATAAAAAGAGCTTTTTGGCTGCAAACCCACCATGGGTTTGGTGCGAACAGGGATTAAAAGTGCCCCATGCCCACGGTTAAATATACAGCTGATCTTTAATTTTTTGCTGGAGGTCCTGGACATCTTGTTCAGATACATGGTATCATGGATTCTAGCAAATACCAACAGATAAAAAATCAACCTGATTGCTTCTGCTAGAAATCTTATAATGGGCCGTGGTTGGATCTTCCATCGGGAAGACACAAAATCAACACAAAAATGTGTCACTGAACACAAAATGAAGCTTCTGCCATGGCCGTCCCAGTCCCCTGACCTGAACCCTATAGAACATGAGTGGGGTAAACTGAAGAGATGACGCACCAACATGGATCTGGGAATCTGAAGGATCTGGAGAGATTCTGTATGAAGGAATGATCTCTGATCTCTTGTCAGGTGTTCTCCAAACTCATCAGGCTTTAGAGAAGAAGCGCTGTTATCTTGGCAAAAGAAGATTGCAAAAAGTATTTAATAAAAGGGTGGCAATAATTATGGTCAACGTGTTTTGGAGAAAAGCATTTATTTCATAATGTGAATCAGAAACATGCATAGGGTTTGGAATTTTATTATTAAGTTATTGAAATTTATTTACTGAGAATTTTGACCTTGGCTGTTGGTCTGCTGTACACAAAACTGAAGTGCTGAAGTTTACGTCGCTTGTGCACCATTTGTGCACCATTTTGAAAAATCAAACTTGATACAAAACAAAACACCTAAAAAAAAACAAGTAATTCCATGTACTTTCTTCTCTGTGGTGAATGATGTATCTGTTGTGTTCCATTTGTAACCACAACAAAGTGAGTTTGCACATACATATCATTCTCAAATTTTTTATGACTTTCATCTGACAACCGGAGTTCCAGTCTGGAGATATTCACATCAGAGAAGAAAGCATACTTTTTTGTAGTTTAAAAACGATTGTATACAAATCGTTTAAATAAAAAAAGTTTTTATTTGCATTAGGATTGAAAATATATGGTGATGGCGCAAACAGTAAACTGAGCTTTTGAACTGTGTGCCTGATTACTGCGGTACCATAATTTTACTTAAAGTGATTAGTAGTTTAATCCTGAACTGTAGATGCCAGCTGCCACTGTTTTTGTGCTATTTCTGTCCTCCAAACACTAGAATAGACCACTGAATCAAGACAATGCCTTAATGTACTGGACAGTTTGAAAACCAATGAACAACAATTAAATGTTTAAAAATTCAAGGAATGAAATAGAAATGTGCAGCAATATAAACAAAGGTAAATGAAAGGGGAAGAGAGCCTGTCATACTTATTACTGATCCAAATAATAGAAAAATGTACACGTGTATGTGTGTATTTCTCTCCCCCAGGGACACAATGTGGCGTGTGTTCACAGGCGCTCTGTCCATTGAGGAAAAAGAGAAGGGCAGTCAGGTGCTACAGGACCTGAAGGAGATTGAGTCATGGGTATATCGGCTGCTGCACTCCCCAGTGCCTGTCGCCGGTCAGCGACGTGTTGATGTGGAAGTGCTGCCCCACGAGCTGCAGCCTGCACTGGCCTTTGCCCTTCCAGACCCGTCCCGCTTCAGCATTGTAGATTTCCCTCTCCATCTGCCCCTGGAGTTGCTGGGAGTGGATGCTTGTCTGCAGGTCCTGGCCTGCATTCTGCTGGAACACAAGGTATGGATGGCCAGAGGAACACTACCAACTCTATCAGATGGCATAGGCCCATGGATTACCATATTTGTGTACTCTATTCATGGTACTCAAAGATACATCAAAGAACATGGTACCACCATGGTAAATGTCCAGAAATACCATGGTACTTTTTTACATGGTACTTCGGACTATGCTTACATGTTCCTCACTGTATATAGATGCACCATATACCTGTACCTTATCAGTTATTAGAATCAATATTAGAAAGTTTTTAATTTATCAGTAATCAGTATCAGTCAATATTGTATATTTATTTGTTTACGCTCATTTCCCCTATTTTTCATTTAGATTACCTTTGCACTAGCAATTTAATAACACTGTTAAATATAAGAATTTTATACTTATATCATTGTTATATTATTATACTTGAAATGAATTTTCAATTTATCTAGACAAAATATTTTATTTGATTAAAATTGAATACAAAATTCTAATATTGACCATTTATTATATCATATCTTGTTATCATAGCATGAACATGATTATCAGCCAGATCATACGTGGTTCCCAAACTGGGTTATGTGTACGCAAACAAAATGCTGAGTTTTGTCGTTCATTTAATTCTACCCCATAAAAATAACATTAAAACCGAGCAAGTATTCCTAAAAGGCCAAAACTGACTGCATCCACACAAGCAGCGTGCATATGATTGCTTGCAGAGTATGCTGCCATAGCAAATCGCACTACATTACTGCCATTCTCGACAATGTACCTTTGTAAAAGTCGTGTTTTAGCACTTGCTAGCATGAAGAACAAATATAGACACAGACTGTGCATAGAGTTCGATTGAAGACTCAAACTCTCTTCAATGCAAAAACAAACAAAAGGGTCATATTAAAGTGCCCCTATTATGCTATTTTAACAACAGGTTTACATGCATCAAAGGTCAAAAAACACTTTCATTTTCTCATAATATGCATTGCACATCACCACAATGTTCAATGATTCTCAAAATGACTCGATGGATGAATCAGTCTCTCTAAATCCCTCCTTTCTACGAGCTACTCTGCTCTGATTGGTCAGATGGCCTAGATGGCCCAGTCTGTTGTGATTGGTATACCACGTACAGCACGTATTTTAGAAACAAACGGCCATTGCCATAACTGATCTTCAGCTCCGTCCGGTGTCCAGAGGCTTTGATAGTACAAACAGTAAAAACAGTAAGGATGACGTCGATTTTACATCAATCCCAGCGCTAGTCCAAATCGATGAAACATTGGAAGTTGAACTAATTATTCAACCCCAACCTTGAGCAGGACGTTTCTCAGTGATGCTACACAGTTTGAGGTACATTTATGAGATGTTTCAACTGTAAATCCCCACCATCAGCATTAACAAGTGTGCGTCCATCAACAAACCCATGTGTATGTGTGTTTCTAATTTATTGCTGTCACATGCGGGAACTGTATCAATAACTGCACATTCGTTAGCTGATGACTGATGGACTGATGGAAAATTAAAGTTTACAAAACAAATCTTGCTCCACCCTTTACCTTTACTCAAAGTAGTTAGAATTACAGACAGTCTGCATTAATAGACACAGTTTTAGGTAATACTGCAGCCCACAGCTGATTTACAGTAGTATTTCAGTAAGACCGTAATATTGTGAGTTACCTACCTACACAATATGAAACACAATAAACACATTGTAGAGCACAGCGTCTTCTCGACATGATGCTATCCAGTGTCCGCTGCAGTGTTTGAGGTGGTTCAAGTTTTCCCTGTTGTCTGCGTGTGCAATAAGAGGACGGGCAATTAGGGATGGCTCAATACCACAATTTTGGCTTCGGTACGGTACCACAATCTAATACTGAAGTACCGATATTAAATCTATACCATACAGGGTCTGAATTTTGGCATGGGTATTGCGCATAATTTTACTCATTTATTTTTAAGTAAAAAATGTATTGGAAAATCAATTTAAGGAAGCAAATATCATCCCTTGATGGAAAAGGTGTGACTGCAGTCTGTGGAAGTGGGGGTTTACGGTATGCAGAAGTATGTTAAACGCGGGTTTTGGAACCAGTGCTCTCTGCAATACTGATGTGTATGTATATGTATGTATATATATGTGTATATATATGTGTATATATATATATATATATATATATATATATATATATATATATATATATATATATATATATATATATATATATATATATAATATATACTCAATATAAATTCACTTGTAGCATTTTTAAAATGTATTTTCATTCATTTTATTCATTAGTATGATTACCAATTTACGGTGTTAACCTGATTTTTCATAGTGCATTGCTATTTTAAACTCATATAGCAGTAGTGTAATCTGAGCTTGTTGTATTTTTGGCACTTGATATTTCACAAATATCCTTTAAGTTTTGTGTCATGCATGGTGAGAGTTTTCAATGTAAACATTTTTTAATGCTGTATTTTAGTATTGGACAGGCTGACACTTAAGAGAAAGCAACAACATTTATATAAGGCAGCTTTTGAAATGTTTTAGCTTTTTGAAACTATTGCTGTGTCATGGATTAGATTAGGTTAATGGTTGTCTGTAGATCTGCTGTTTCAAGTGGATCTAGTCTATCTTCATTTTGTCTATTTGGGTCACACTGATAGTGACAAGGAGACTTACTCTCACCCTCTGCTGTCTCTAGGTGGTACTGCAGTCCCGAGATTATAACGCCCTCTCAATGAGCGTCATGGCGTTTGTTGCAATGATTTATCCCCTTGAGTACATGTTTCCTGTCATTCCACTGTTACCCACCTGCATGGCCTCCGCAGAACAGGTAACATTACATCTTTTTTGTGCAGTTGGTGTATAAACAATGAAGCTCTTCTTATATCTGTCATACCCATCTCTTCTATTTCTAGCTCCTGCTAGCACCCACTCCATATGTCATTGGTGTGCCTGCCAGTTTCTTCTTGTACAAGACTGATTTTAGGATGCCTGATGACGTTTGGTTAGTGGATCTGGACTGCAACAAGGTGTGTTGTCTATTTACACGATCTGTAACTACCCAGACAAGGATTTGTGGATTCTAACATGTTGTAAATTGTGCATATAGCAGTCTTATGTAGGTTGTATATCTTTATCCCTGTAGGTCATTGCTCCAAGCAACGCAGAATTGCTCCCTCCCCTTCCTGAACCCGAGGCCTCTGAGCTGAAGAAACACTTGAAGCAGGTAAATGAACCAGATGTTCTCATCTCTCTAAGGAGCCCTACCATTAACTGTGAATCTGAAGTGAACACTAACTGGATTCTAGAAGCAATGCATAGTAATTATGCCGTCATCTAGCAGCTGCTGTAAACATGACTAATTATAATAGTGCAATTTAACCAAAGAGAAGGCTGACAATGCAAAGATATTTTTAAACTATCATTTGAAGCCAAATGCAGACAGAAAATTAGACAGTTTCTGATGTTCCTAAAGTTTGATTACCAATTCATAATTTAGTTGATCACTTATGTATTGTAATGACTGTATATTCTCCTCCTTTTTTGTTCCAGCTCTTGGAGGTAATACGTTTTGAGTTTCCCCATCTATAGACTTGAGAAAAGTTCTCTAGTTTTCTCACTTAACCCTTTGCAATCCTACATAGACCCTTATCTAGAGCTTCTGACCTGATTCTGGGCACCTCTGAGCTTAAGCAAACCCTATTAACATTTGACTGTGTTGTCATCAATCATTGTCATACATTGACAAACTCTGTCTTTCCTTATGCCTCTTTAATAGAGACGCATTTAATTTGACCACAATCTGTTGTCTTTGTGTTTGTTAGTCTGCAGCAGAATTTCTCAGCCAAATTGATTTACTTTTTTGTTTCATCTTGCATCAAACATAATTGCCATGCTGTCATTGTAATATCTCAAGCCAAAATAGTCAATACACTGAATCATCAGTCATGAGTCATGACACTTCATTCGCCATTATGAATACCCATTAATCAGGTCCTCATCTTCAGATCATGATTGTTTTGAAACCTGACTTAGATTGAAGGTCATCTTGTTCAGTGGTTTATAGACATACGGTAGTGCCCTTTAATTCATAAAAAAAAAATGAGGACACACCGTGGTTCAAGAATTCCATGAGCCAATATGGAAGTTTATATTTTTCTTGTCACTGTCATTCGGTGCTCAGGTTAGCTTCAGATATCAGGGAAATTTGTAACATCCTTAATATCACTCTGTTCACTTTAATACACATTTAATACATGGGGGTGGGGTGACATCACCAAAAAGTGTATCCTGCTTCACTTATTGTTCGTTGAAAATCCTGTTTCACACTAACACCTCCCAAATAGGGTTTAAGTTTTGCACACATTCTCCAGAGAAGTTTGTGTGAGATCTGCTTCCCTTTCCATCTCATAACCCACTGGTTTTCTTCAGATTTTTATTTCCTGTGTACACTCATACTGTCCAGTTCATGGTGTGTTGTGTCCTTCTCTATTTGTATCTCTGTTTTTTCTCCTTTTTTTAATTGTCTCCGCTCACTTTTGGTCACATGATTTCCTAAACTTTCTCAGTGACAGGTAGTCATGTGACATTGCCTCAATGTTTTCTTGTGTCCTTCAGTGTCTGGTAAGGTTGACTGTGATCACCCAAAAGCAGATCTTCGCCTCCGATTCCAAGGTTCACAAATCTTTGCATTTTGAATGTGCACGGAAAAATAACTCCTGTCTCTCCCCCTGTCATCAACCCCCGTAGACCTACGCAGACACTCTCTGTAACCTTAACAAATATTGAAGCCATACAGATACTTCTTTATTCTACACCCTTTGAATAAACACACTCAGAAACACACAAACTTGTGACTGTGTTTGCCTCCATAGCCTCTAACTCTCTGCACTCTTCCTCCCCTTCTTTCTGTGTGATGAAGGTCTTACAGAAGCCCCCTGTTTCTCATAGCACTATGTTTGGCTTGAGCATGTTCCAATGCAACTTCTCACTTACATTATGCTCATTAACCTAAAGCAAAAGAAAAAAAAAATTGTAATCAGCAGGAGCGGATGATGCAATTGGTTTGATCAAATGGTGTGGCAAAGGCAGGGTCTGATGGAATGCCAATTGAGAGGCATTGAGTGAGCAATGGCAGAATTCCCAGAGTGCTTTGTTAATGGCTCTATGTGATGACCGCACCCTTCCCTCTAACATTTTGACTATTAAATTAAATGCAGCTCCGTCGGTTCAGGCAATTACTTTCTCGCTCATCCCTTTGTAACATTTTCAGATGTTTAGTTCATCCAGAAATGAAAGTTCTGTCATCAGTTTCTCACTCTCATGTCGTTGCAAACCTAAAAGACTTTCATCCATCTTCGAAACACAAAGGAAGACATTTTTAATGAAATCTGAGAGATTTCTGTTCTCCCTCCATTGATTCATAAAATTCATAAAGACATTGTAAAAGTAATCCATATGAATATTCAGAAGAGGCATGATCACGTTACATGATGAATAGATCAGTTTTTCCCACAGTATTTTGTGAGACTGGTGGGTGGACCTCGGCCCCTCCGCAAGAAAATGTTGTACGTTTTAAAGTTAAATTCATCAATCTGGTGCAGTCTGAAAGTTCAAAATTAAGAGCTCCAACCCATGTTCACAAAAAATCTGTGAATTGACTTGTACCTGAACTTTAAAAGGGTATTAAAAACTTTTTTTTTTTTCTTATATAGTGTCTACATTACATTCACACTGGTGTTTTAGAAAGCCAAATAGTTAAAGTATAATAATAATAGTAATAATAATTTTATCTTTTATTATTATCCCTAATACCGTAATAGCCATATATTGTAAAACAAATGCACTGTAAAATAAATGAAAAATGAATACTAGGTGATAAATGAATACTTTCTACACTTGCAAGAGAAAAACCCTTGAGCTTTTTTTTTGGACAGAAAGTGCAATTGAGCTTTTTGGTGGAAAACACCGGATCATGAGCTGTGAAATGTGCGTACGAGAACCAATGAGGTTTGTTCTTGTGTGTCATGCAAGCATTTGAGCTTCCGTAAGAACCAGTGAGGTTAGTTTTTTGTGTCAAGCACAATATTTGATGTGCTCTATGTATGTGCGTTTATCAGTGTTTCTATATAAATAACTGCTTAATCTAAATGTGATATTAAAAGACACTGGGTTTGGAAGTGTGTAAATGATGACAGAATTTTCATTTTTGGGTGAACTATCCCTTTAATCTAATCTTGTTTAAATAAAAACATTGACTTTGGCTTCACCTTTGCCATTCAGTAGGTTTGTAGACAGAAGTTAATAAATATAGGCCAGCAATGTGAGACATGATTGCCTGAGGCGATACTGCTCTTACTTCAGTCTTCCCTGTCAGGATTCATTCATTAAATTGATCTCTCCTGTATCCATATTCCTCCTCCACCCCCCTCTCTCTCTCGCTCTCTGTCATCAATTCCTCCATGCAGGCTCTGGCTAGCATGAGTCTGAACACGCAGCCTATTCTGAATCTGGAGAAGTTTCAGGATGGACAGGATTTGTCTTTGTTGCCCCCTGGTCGTGACAAAGCCTCCCCCTCTTCCACTGAGTTCAACCCGCTCATCTACGGCAATGATGTCGACTCAGTTGATGTTGCCACAAGGTATGAATTATTGTATACTGTATCTAGCATGGCGGGATTGGCCGGAGTTTCTACGTTAATAGTGTGTCATTTTAGTGCCATTTGAGGTGCCAGTGGTCTCTTTCCTAACATATAAAGGCCCAAAAGCCATAACATGTGTTTGTAGACTTTCGTATATTTCTGAGCAGTCAGTGGGTCTCATTCACTAACTGTTTGTATGCTTGAACGTTTTCTCGAATTATGATTAATTAATAACTTTAATGCTAAAATGTATTCTAAATTTATGATAAAATGTACAAACAACTGAAAGCACGCATACGCATTTTTTAATCTGCCATTAGGGTGGCGATGGTGAGATTCTTCAACTCTCCAAACGTGCTACAAGGGTTCCAGATGCACACACGCACTCTGCGGCTCTTCCCTCGTCCTGTGGTGGCGTTCCAGGCCACGTCTTTCCTAGCCTCTCGTCCACGGCGGAGTGGATTCACAGAAAAGCTCTCCCACACCCAGGCGGTAGAGTACTATGGAGAGTGGGCTCTTAACCCCACCAACCTGGCTTTCCAAAGGATTCATAACAGTAAGTGATATAAATATACCTGATCCTTCATCCTTAAAGGAACACACCGACTTTTTGGGACTTTAGCTTATTCACTGTATCCCCAGAGTTAGATAAGTCCATACATATAATTTTTATCTCTGTGTGTGCCATAACTCTGTCTGACGCACCCACCGCTAGCCTAGCTTAGCACAAAGACTGGATGTAAACGGCTCCATCTAGCCTACTGCTCAATAAGTGACAAAATAACGCCAACATTTTCCTATTTACATGTTGTGATGTGTATAATTACATTGTCTACTAAGACCGACGGAAAATTAAAAGTTGCGATTTTCTAGACCGATATGGCTAGGAACTATACTCTCATTCCTGCGTCCGGAACTTTGCTGCCGTGCCATGGATGCAGCGGCGCAATGATATTACGCAGTGCCTGAAAATAGGCTGACTTCCGTCAACATAACCAACGTGACAACCTGCTTGCACAGAGAGCATGCTGAGGACTATTTTCAAGTGCTGCGTAATACCATTGCGCCATTCCGTCTGCCTTAGTACACAACGTTAACTATACACATCACAACATGTAAATAGGAAAATGTTGGCATTATTTTGTCACTTATTGAGCAGTAGGCTAGTTGGAGCCGTTTGCCTCCAGTCTTTGTGCTAAGCTAGGCTAGCGGTTTTTACATTCAAAGACATCATAATGAATAAGTAATAGGCTATTTTCTACCCTGGTTTTAAGGCTCTCTCATCGAACGCTCGGTTTTTATGGGCGTGCCGCACTGAAGACTTGGAAGTAAATGCCCACTGCTATGATTGGATAAGCTTTGCATATTATAATGAGCTTTGGCTCCCCCGTGAGTGCACGTGAGGAATTATTTTGAAAGCGCGTGGGAAAACGGCAACCGGAATGATTCGCCCACAGGGCTCGCAAAATGTCTTTATCAAACTAACACAATAATTTATCTCTCTTCCACCTGCAATTAATTGGAATGTTTTATTTTATTACTTGGCCTGCCCAATCGGTGGATATAACCGCGAACCATGCATCACTAACACGCACGCACAAGCCTCACTGCAGAGTCAGACAAATCAGCATGATCAAAACATCTGCAATTGTATTTTTCCTTCAAATATCAAGTCAAGAGAGTGAACAACGCACACCAAGAAAGGAATGTTATTTCACTATTTAAGATAGCCCGTCAGCAGTCCGGTGATACGTTTTGGTAGCCCGTCTGGAAAACGCATAGCCCCTGGACGCTGGGCTTTGCGAGCCCTGGCCGAGTCTGATCACGAATCACAGCACAATGAACCAACAACACCTCAAATAAAGGATTCTCCAGCCTGTGACAGCGTGCTAAGTTATGTTCAGTTAGACACGTACACATAATCAATAGATATCAAACGATCTGTAACAATGCAATATTATCACATATAAAAAAACATTTTTTACTCACATAAGTGTTTTGCTTCATTCATTCATATAATCTCATCCCGTCTGCACATCCAGTCTCTTGTTTACAAACGAATCCGTGGTGAAATGAAGGAACAAGCGCAATGTCTTACCCACGTGAGCTGGATATTTATTAAAAATAAGTTCATCCATGCAGTCATAATATTGGAATCCGAATGAAGCTTATGCAGCATGTTTATTGCTTGGAAGTTTGATCCGGTTTAGCTCCACGTAGGCCTGTTATTTATCTATAACATGCCATGCACAAATCGGTGGGCGGAGCTACAGAATCAGGCGTTCTTCTTCAGTTAAGGCGGTGTTTCACCACACTCTGACGTCACAGCTTGACACATTCTGAGATCGAGCGTTTGCTGGGCCTGGTGTCAATAAAAGCTTTTCTTTGACTAACAAGGAAGTTTTCAGCTCCGAAACTTACAGGATATTCTTATATCACGATGAACTTTTATATATCAAAGGCTGAATAAAAAGTTGATTTCTCAATTCATGACCCCTTTAAGCTGCGTTTTCTTTGACCTCCAGATTTGACTGTTACTTTCTTCATATCTGCCAATTCTGGGGAAGTGTTTATGATAAAGTTAGAAATTATTGATGATTCTCACTTTTGCAAAACTAAAATCAAATCTCAAATCTGCAGAGGGTGACAACTCCACACAGCCCTGTATTAAGTATTGTACAATACTATTATCTGCTGTTTTTCCTAAGCAGCTTTAAACTTACCTGCATGTGCAGTCTCACTGTAAGCACTGTCCATTATGTGTTTCCCACTTTGTGTGTATTTCAGATGTGTACGACCCCTCTCTAATAGGCGATAAGCCTAAGTGGTATGCCCACCAGTTACAGCCAGTATTCTACCGAGTGTACGACGGAAACTCGCGTCTGGCGGAGGCGTTGAGTGGACCCCTGCAGGATGAGACCAATGATTCAGACCCGACAGATGACAGGTTGAAAACCAGATACACACATATACTTGTCTGAGTTTTTGTGAACGTGCAGCTGTATACACATTTACAAAAACTCATAGACAAATGCTATTGATTCTTTTTTACATTCACATATATACATACACTACCGTTCAAAAGTTTGGGGTTAGTAGTTTTGAAATAGTAGAAATTAATACTTTAATTCAGCAAGGGTATATTTAAATTGATAATAAAAAAAAACAATACAGACTACAGTAATGACTTTTATAGTGTTACAAAAGATGTTTTGATGAATATTTCAAATAAATGCTGTTCTTTTGAACTTTTTATTCATCAAAAAAATCCTGAAAAATGCCTTTACAGAAATTACACTTTAAAATAGAAAATAGTTTTAATTTTAAATGATAATTTCCTAAAATTACGGTTTGTACTGTTTTTTTATCAAATAAGTGCAGCTTTGGTAAGCATAAGAGATAAAAAAAAAAAACATTTTTAATAAATCTATCTCTATCAGAAACATTAAAAAATCTTACCAAACCCAGACATTTGAACGGTAATGTATATTTAATAGATTTTTGTGTTCAAAATGTTTTTGACTATTTTAAATTTGATTTATTTGTTGTTGTGTACTATTTATTTATTTATATTTAATATTTATTATTTCAGTGGTAGTGACAGTGAAGCATACGATGACTCCAGCTCTTCCTACTCATCTCTTGGAGATTTTGTGAACGAGATGATCAAAGGGGACATACAGGGGGACACACCAAGTGAGCTTCACCATTTTTAGCCTCTTTTTGACCATAGACTCTTCTTCTCACTGTATTTATCATTCTATAGAGATAAATCTTGATTAAACTCAGAACTGTTGAGAAGTTCAGCTTCATAATTGTTATATTTGCTCTTTAGATGTTGACCCCCTGACCCATGCTGCATTAGGAGATGCAAATGAGGTAGAGATCCATGACTTCCAGGAGTATAAGGGGGACAGTGGGGACAGTGGGGACCCAGAGCCAGAAGGTCCCCTAGAGGCAGCGGACAGCCAGCCGCTGCGGTCCAGCTCCAGCACCACGGCCAGTTCCAGCCCCAGTACAGTCATACAGGGAGTCATCCATGTCAGTGATTAAACTACATGTGTTATCTGAATCTAGAGCAAAGACTTGTGTGGTGTGATACTTAAATTATATGTGTTTCTTTGTGCAGGAGCAGAAGGAACCTGTTGAGGTAGAGGCGACAATAAGTATGCCGCTCCAGAACTCTGTCCCAGGACTGGGTACTCCACCTTTTACAAGACCTGCCCCTGATCCGGTGCCTGTTGACCCAGGCAATAAGAAGCGAGAGTATGATAATCCCTATTTTGAGCCCCAGTACGGCTTCCCTACAGAAGAGGATGCAGATGCAGATGAGCAGGAGGAGAGTTACACACCACGATTCAACCAGAATCTTAATGGCAACAAGTATGTACTCTGTTAATAGTCCTACACAAACACACAGAATCTTCATCTCACAGACCAGCATTCAACGTCCTCTCCCTAAATTGTGTGTGTGTGTGTTTAGGCCATCACGTCCATTGAGACCCAGCAGTCTGAAGCTTCCAGGGGAATCTGACGTGGAGGGAGATTCCAGAAATAGCTCTCCGAACTCCACCATCTCCAACAATAGTGGCGATGGCTTCGGGGGACTCATGTCCTTCGCCAGTAAGTGGCCTGCTTAACATAACCTCTATTCATTCCTTAGTAGCTCATGCTCCCTTTGCAAAATTTGACATCAAAATACTTAAAACACAAATTAACATAAATATATATATTTTTTTGGCTGAAGATATTTGCCTAAATTTCCGACGAACGTTGAAATTATTGAAAAATATGTGGAGGTTACATGGCATCCTTTTTAACAAATTTTGTTAATATTTGCATTACTGTTCAAAAGTTGTTTTCTTTTTAAAGAAAAAACTTTTTTTTTACTTTTCAGTATTTTATATCAGGATTACTGAAGGATCATGTGGCAGTGAAGACTGGAGTAATGGCTGCTAAAAATTCAGCTTTGTCATCATAGGACTAAATTACATGTTAAAATATTCAAATAGAAAAAAGTTATTTTACATTGCAATAATATTTCACAATATTACTGTTCTAACTGTATACTGTATACAAATAATTGCAGATTCGATTCTTATATGAGCCTTCTTTCATAAACATGAATACAACTTACCAATCCCAAACCTTGAACAGTAGTGCATATTAATATTTATAAATAAGAGTATCTTCATTAGCATATTGGCTTTTGCTGAGAACTAACTAGGGCACTTGACTAAGTATCTGCTATTTTGACAACTCCATTACACACAAACGTGTGTTCCCGTTGTACATTTCTCCTGAATCGCGTGTGTGCAGGTAACCTGTATAAAAACCATGGCACCAGTTTCAGTCTGTCCAGTCTGGCTCTGCCTAATAAAGCACGAGAGAAGAACACACCGTTCCCCAGCCTCAAAGGTACACACGTCCCCTCGGATCTCTCCATGTGACCTTCCCGTTCATCCACCCATCTGCTCGCCCTGTCTCATTCCTCCAGTCTAGTCCAGTTATCTTCTTCTCCTCTTCTTTTTCCTCTCCTTCTCTCCAAACCCTTTTATAATTTCTTTTCCTGTATTCTTATTTTTTTTACCTCTGTCTTTACTAAGGCAGTGTAACTAATGCTTAAATCACTCCAATTAGTCTGAACTTGTATATTAACTCCACTGAAGTAATTTATGAGTCAAATAAGGGTCAAATAAGTACATGTCGTAGTAGTTATAGAATTAGACAATGATAATTCATTTAAGAAAATCTGTAGTTTAAGAGAGTTTTTGAGAACGAGATGAGTCTGTCTAGTACAGGCATTCGGTATAGAGAGACTCCAACCTCAGCTGTTAAAAATTTATTCTTACTTCTTTAGTTGACTAGTTTTAATTTTTTCCAATTTTTTCTCTTCTTTCTTTATATTTTGTTTTATGTATTTAATTTAAAGAATACTTTAATTTTGATTTAACAGAGGACACAGATCAAGGTTTGTGGGAATGTTTGCCTGATTTCTTTGTCCCAACCCATGTCTTTTATCCAGTGTTGCTGCCTTGAAAGTGACGAGTATCATGCCTCCTCTTTGCTCCACTAAGAAATTGAATTAGTGGGAAAATGGTGGCATAGACTAGGGCTGGAACTAACACAATTTATCAAATAATCTAAAACTAGTAAACTATTAATCCTTTGGTTAATTTACCAATACATAGTAGCCATAGCTACTCTGTGTATGAACTTTTACCTAATGATACTATTTATGACAAAAGATTAGATTTATGCAGTGTAAGCCTAATTAGGAAGGGTGTTCACTTTGGCTGCATTTCCGATCGCGATGGTGTAACAAACCATAGCAGTAACCATAACTAAAGAATTAAACATGGCTGTGTCCATAAAACCCTAAAGTTTTACCAGGATTGACAGTGCATTATTAAATCACAGAGTCCAATCGAGGCGCGAGTTCATTCATTACATATTTTAAATAACCAACAACAGCGGTAAATGCTTTGGAACCGGTACGTTTGAAGCTTCGTATAAAACTGAATGCTGTGTGAACACAGCCATATTAAGCACAAAATATGGGACTGACAACCATATTCTAGTGATGTGTAAAAATTCACTATAATAGTCCAAATATTTTCAGTGCCATCTCATCGTTTTGAGGTAGAAGACCCCCGGGATGTTTTCTTTTCAGATGCTCCTACAAGTTATGCTGCTGTGGCTTGCCATTTAAGTTTTAAAGATTTTATTTAGTCTCTGTTTAAAAAATTCCCACACTTTAGATATTTTTGTAATAACGGCTGGTATTCAGCATGCCCAGGGTAGCAGCCGCCATCATTGGGAATGGCCATAAACAGCGCTACGAATTGTCGCATTCAACGCAAATGGACGATAATTGATTGCGTTAACTCATTGTTCCAGCCGTAGTGTAGACATATATTCACTTTCTAAGCTAGCAACCATGGTTCTTATTATTGCTGTTGTTGTTATTGTTGACTTTATTTTCTGTTTGTTTATGATTTTGGATGATGTTTGTATTGCTCAGACGATGGTGATGACAGTCCTGAAAGTCCTGGTATGTTTCATATCTGTAGCCTGCCCTAATAGGAAAACAAATAGCTGTTTATAGTAATATAGAAACTATGAGTCCTGAGAGAATGAGAAACCCACTTTTCTCACTTTGAACCTGACTGACAGACCTTCATTGGTTTCTAACTCCTGTCCTGGATGCTTCCTTTTATACCCTTGAATCTAAACTATAACACCAAACAGCACTTGTCATGAACTGATAATGTCTGCTATTTCAGGGTTGGAAAATAAAATTACATGGGACAGCAGTTTGGAACCTCTTAGATAGAGGATATATCTGTGCTCACATATATCCGCTATACCTTTCCTCCTCCTTGTTCCTACTCTGTGATTGTTAGTAATGAACATTATAATGGTGGCACACTTTTTAGTAGTTAACAGCCAGCTCATGGTTAAATTATTCAAAATATTTGTATTTTTCTATACAAAAAGTAGGTTTCTGTAGGAATGGAATGATAACATTTTTGACTGCTCTTTGTGTTGTGTGCAGTGGGTTTTTGGAGTGATCTTTCCTTTATTTGTGTGTCACCTCAATTAGAGACAGAGTTGAGGTCTGTTCTATTTCAATTCCACCTGAGCTCCCTGGGTGAATTGAAGATAACAAAACACTGAGAGAAGTGCAGTCACTCAGTATATTTCAAGCTCTGATCAGCTTCAGAACTGAAATGTAGTTTCCATTAACCTTGGATGATAAATTTCCATCAAAGTCTCGGTAAAGGAGACTTTGAAGTCTGATCATGGTTGTGGTGTTTTAAAAGAAGTCAATGATATGTCAAGGATTGTAGCTTGTACACACAGATAGCGCGCAGCTTTAAGCAGAGAATAGTAATGCTGCTTTTAGAGCTGGTACAGGAGAAAACCAGTAGAGCACTGCAGGAGACGAAACCACTCTGCATTCCAGCTAGCACGTTGACTGGTTGATTTTCTTCTTTTAGTGATCAATGAACACAAACATACCCCTTTTCACTGTCAAAACAGATGAACAACAAATGGCCATCTCTAGTGTCTCTATTGACCAGACAATCCCTCCAGCAGTTAGACCATGTGAATTTGAAGAATGTGTTCTTGACCTTTTTTCTTCACAAAAAAAAAAAAAAACATTTAAAAAATGTGTCACCCTTTGCCATCTATTAAATGTCATTTTTGCTGTATTCTTGACATAAAAACAGCATTAAAAATCACCGGAAATTCATATATATTATAATATTATATTATTTATTAATGAATGCAAGCTTGCTGTCAATTGTGGAGGGGCGGGGTAAAGTGAACTAAATGATTAGAAGTTGTTTTCACAGATAGATCGAGTTATGTCATTTTTGATTAAACATGAAGATGTCAAAAAATTAAACACAGGCATCAATTAATTGTTCATGATAATATGTAGAACATGCATTCACAAAATAGATTTTCATTTCACGCCGACTTTAAAAAAATATTTTTAATTATTTTTGGAATTAATCGCAAATGTAACATCTTTTTAAAAGCACTAAGGGCTGAAACATTCTAATATTAACATTAATGTTTCTGTTTATTGTATCCAAATGATTTGTTTAGTTTTTGCATGTTTTATGAATGGAGTTTTGTAGAACTGCTTCATTCTGTCATTAATGTGTAATCATAGTTAATCAAGACCTTCTGAATCACAAGCTATTCTGACCAAATGTAAATCTGGAATGCTCAACTAAAGTCACGTATCTTTTTGTGAATTCCGCCTTTCTCTTATTTCTCTCTCTCTCTCTCTTTCTCTTCTCTTTCATATTTCATGCTCTCTGCTGGTTTTCTCTGTTGTTATATGTACACGTGTTTGACGCTTGTGGTTGTGGGTTGATGTTTGGACTGGTTCTGTCTGGGCCGGTGTTGTTCTCTGTCCCCTCTTTGACCCCCTGCACTAATTCTGGCTTCTGTGTCCAGTATTTGGGCTAAATTCTCTAATGGAGATTGTAACAGAGATCGGCCCGGGGAGCGGAGAAGGTGGGTTCCGCCCTTTGCTGCGTGAGCTGCATGCTTCTCCAAAGCCAGTCAGCTACATCTCCCAGCATCCTGTTCCACCATTGCTTCCTCATTCCTCAACTTCAACAGTCACTTTTTGTCGGATGTCACTCACTGTGATTGTTACCATTTGACTCTTTTGTTCACATGCATCATGTCTTTAATTGATGGACTGGGCCTGTAGAATAGGACTGCTATGTCATGTCATATAGAAAGATTGATGATGTCTGTTAGACTTGGGATCAGTCTATAGGATCGTATATATGACAGACAGTGAAGGAAAAGCCAAAAAGTATTTAGAATGCTTACAAGGCTGCATTTATTTGATCAAAAATACAATAAATACAGTATATTCAAATAAAGTAAATAAAGTAATATTGTGTTTTAATTTTATTAAGTTTAATATTATTAAAATGTAATTTATTTCTGTGATGGCAAAGATGATTTTTCAGAAATTCATTCAGAAATCATCATTTCAGATCCTTCAGAAATTATTCAAGAAACTCAAGAAAGATTTTGTAAAAAGTTGTGCTGATTAATATTTTTGTGGAAACTTGGACATTTTCAGGATATTTATTTTATAACATTATAAATGTCTTTACGGTTACATTTGGTTAATTTAATGCATCCTTGCTGGCCTCAAACTTATATATATATATATATATATATATATAAAGGACATATACTAGTTATATATTATGAGATGTAATGCAGCTTATTACAGAAGAGCCGCAGTGCACTGAGCCACGTGAATGATTAGCTCTCCACTGGATATTCAGCAGCGATAGTTTATCCCATTAAATAACAATGGTATTTTCTGTTTAAATTACTGACAAACTAATCCTCCTAGCAGGCTTCAATTCGTAATTCATGCATTTGGTTTTACTGCTATAAGGTGTTTCAAAACACCTTTTTGGCAGGTTTGTAATAGCATATAGTTATTCAGACTTCATTGTGTGGCATGTAAGTCTCGTCTGAAAGTATTTCCTGGCCCAATCTAACATGTAATCTGCCACACAGTGTAAAATGTGTGTAAACATGGCCATCTGTTAATGCCCTTGTATGTAGCACAAGCCATCAATGCACCGGCTGGGCTTTATGCATGTAAAAGATCTATGCACAGAGGCTGGATAGACACACACACCGAATTGCTTTGTGTGTGTTAGTATATGTGCTGTTGCTGTTGCTGTACACTCACAGCTACAGTAAGTGTGTAGTACAGTCATCTAAACTGAGAAGGCTCATTTCAAATTTTTTTTGTTGTGTTGTTTCTTGTTGCCATCCAGTCTGTTTCTCACTCACACATTCTTCCACTCATTTTTCTCACTCTGTTCTTTGCCTGTATGTGTGTGTTTGCACCAACTAGCGTCATTGCTCCTGTACTGTAGCTCTCCTTACTGCTCCAGTCCTTGAGTCGCCCGCTGTTAGCGTCATTAGTCATGTAATACCCCCACGCTGCAGTATCCAAAATACTGAGGTGCAAAAGAAAGTTTCAAGTTAAAAGCTCTGTGTGTTGTCCTTTACTTCTATAGATTCTATACTATTACCAGACACGGGATTAAAACATCTGTGTAGGGGCCTTAGACTGCACTGTGTTTTAATGCTGTAGTCATTGTGTTTCTGCTGTGGTGATTAGATGTTTGTTTTCAAGTGATGTGAATTTTTAACTAAATGAATTCACTCTTTATTTGTGTGTGTGTGTTTTGGGGTGGGGGACGGGTAGGTTGGTTGATGGATGGGTATGGACGCATGGAAATAGGCATACATACATATGAGGTCCAGTCTGACAGAGAAAATGGTCTGTTGTAGGTGCACGAGCTCCGAGAGCGCTGGTAGATCAGAAATCTTCTGTTATTAAGCACAGCCCCACTGTCAAGAGAGAATCTCCATCTCCTCAGGGCAGAGCCAACAACACCAGGTACTGCACTTGTCTTGATTTATGCACTTTTATCCAAAACATCTTGCAAATTAGAAAAATACAAGCAGATGTGATTAATCCAAATGAAAAAAACTTCGTAATAGTAGTGAGGGAATCATGATAAATGTTTTTTTCAGGATTTGTTGTTGAATAGAAAGTTCAGTAACACTTTAGTTTTAGGGTCCAATTCTCAATATTACCTAGTTCCTTATTAGCATTTATATTACTAGGGATTGGCTGTTTATTAGTACTTATAATACACATATGAATGCCTTATTCTGCATGACCATATTCTACATCACTTACTACTATTAATAAGCAGTAATTAGGAGTTTGTTGAGGCAAAAGTCGTAGTTAATCGTTAGTTAATAGATAGAATTGGACCCTAAACTAAAGTTTGAGCGAAAGTTCAAAAGAACATGAAATATAAATATTTTTAACATTATAAATATCTTTGACACTTTTGATTTAATGATCAATTTTAAATAAAAAAAATAAATTTTTACTGACCTAAAAGTTTTGAATGGTGGTGTATGTACAATCATTGCCACTTTATTAGGTACACCTTGCTAGTACCGGGTTGGACCACCTTTTGCCTTCAGAACTGTCTTAAATCTTCATGGCATAGATTTAACAATGTGCTGGAAACAATGGATTGGGATCTGGTGACTGTGGAGGTCATTTGAGTATAGTAAACTCATTGTCATGCTCAATAAACCAGTTTGAGATGATTTGAGCTTTGTGACATGGCATGTTATCCTGTTATAAAAGGATGGACATGGTCAGTAGTAAAACTCAGGTAGGTTGTAGCATTTAAATGATGCTCAGTTGGTACTAAAAGGCCCAAAATGTGCCAAGAAAATACCCCCCCACACCATTACAACGCCACCACCAGCCTGAACCGCTGATACAAGGCAGGATGGATCCATGTTTTCATATTGTTTACGTCAAATTCTGACCCTATCATCTGAATGTTGCAGCAGAAATCGACACTCAACAGACCAGGCAACATTTTTTCAATCTTCTATTGTCCAATTTTGGTGAGCCCTTGTGTATTGTAGCCTCAGTTTCCTGTTCTTAGCTGACAGGAGCGGCACCTGGTGTGATCTTCTGCTGCTATAGTCCATCTGTTTCAAGGTTGGACATGTTGTGCATTCAGAGATGCTCTTCTGCATACATCAGTTGTAACTAGTGGTTATTTGAGTTACTGTTGTCTTTCCTATCAGCGCGAACCAGTCTGGCCATTTTCCTCTGATCTCTGGCATCAACAACTGCTGCTCACTGGATATTTTCTCTTTTTAGGACCGTTCTCTGAAACTCTTGAGATGTTTGTGAATGAAAATGCCAGTAGATCAGCATTTTCTAAAATATTCAGACCAGCCCATCTGGCACTAACCATGCCACGCTCAAAGTCTCTTAAATCTCCTTTCTTCCCTATTCTGATGCTCAGTTTGAACTTCAGCAGATCTTCTTGACCATGTCTGCATGCCTAAATGCATTGAGTTGCTACCATGTGATTGGCTGATTAGATATTTGCGTTAATGAGCAGTTGAACAGGTGTACCTAATAAAGTGGCCAGTGAGTGTATGTAAAAATATTACACATAGTTATTCATAGTTTTGTTATTGTTAAAAATAAAGCATTCATAACCTCAGAACAGTAAAATTCTAAAAAAAAATATGGGTATGGGTTTTGTACTTTTGTAACCCGTCTGTTTTTACTTCTGTTGCATTCTTTTGAGTGCCTATGAAGCAAATATGTGGCTCTTGCTCCATTAAACTTGGTCTGTGCAGTGAGAACCAGCAGTTTCTTAAGGAGGTGGTCCAGAGCGTGCTCGATGGCCAGGGTGTGGGCTGGCTCAACATGAAGAAGGTACGCCGCCTGCTAGAAAATGAACAGCTGCGCGTCTTTGTGCTCAGTAAACTCAACCGTGCGATCCAATCAGAAGAAGACGCTCAGCAGGAAGTTATAAGAGATGTGGTGAGTTAGAAACGATGAGTCAAACAAGAGTTGATGCTGAGCTAAAGCAAAACTCTAATGTTTTACTCATTATATAACTCTAATATTTTATTCATTATATTTTTTTGTGTGCCTATATGTATAGGAGATAAACAGGAAGGTGTATAAAGGCATGTTGGACCTATTGAAGTGCACAGTGTCTAGTTTGGAGCACTCTTACTCTAATGCTGGCCTGGGAGGCATGGCCAGTGTCTTCAGTCTGCTAGAGATAGCACGCACACACTACCAAACCAAAGGTAACCTTCATTTGAATGTTCAAATAATTTTTTTTTTTTTATGTTTAGCATCAAACATTGTTTCTGCCTGCAGTCAGACCAATAGATATATACCAACACAAAGATTTCCCGCTTTCTAGAAGCTTCTTGTTCTTCTTCACAGCCATGTGCAACTTGGTGTCAGTACCCTTGGGTTTCAGCCTTTTTTTCCATACCTGTTTAGAGAAATCACCTGTAACCTATCTTTAAATTTTACTTCTATCCCTTTTTCTCCATGTGCTATTTTCTCTTCTTTCTATTTCCCCTGCTCTATTTCCTCTGTGCCTGCTTGTGGCTCACAGACCCAGAGAAGCGGAAACGGAGCCCCACAGAGGGGATTAGCAGCCCAGGAAGTAAGGAGAGCCCATCAAGCCGAATGGAGAGTGCCAGGGCGGCAGGTGTCCTCCTGGTACCCCGTATACAATTGCCACCACCCTCCTCTGGGAAATCGTCACGGCAGTTTGATACACGGAGTCTGAACGAAGAGAATTTTATTGCCTCCATTGGTGTGTAAACTGCAGTCCTCATTGCATGCCCCCCCCCCTTCTCGCTGCTTGTTACGTTCCCTGAGCTCACTGGGGGCCACGTGTCCCACGGGTCCGCTTCCTCTATTTCATTAACTGTCTACACCGACTTTGTGCCAAAACTTAAGAAATGCAATGGCTCAAGTGTTCCCTCACCTGAAAATTTTAATTCTGTCATCATTTACTCATCCTCATGTCATTCCAAACCTGTATGACTTTCTTTCTTCTGCAGGACACACAAAAAAAGATATTTTAGAAGTCAGTGGTGTCCAAAACATTGACCCCATTGACCTTCGTTGTATAGTCCAAAAAAAATCTATCTACTTTTCTGTTCCACAGAAGAAATAAAGTCACAGATTTGCAATGACTTGAGGGTAAGTAAATAACGACAGAGTTGAACTCATACATTGTAGTATGAGTGATCCTTCCAAAAACAGTCAAATTCTGCAGTTCTCTAGCTTTTGGAGCCAACAGATATTTTAAGGGGGCATTGGTTGGTGTAGACACATTACTGGAATATTGTGATGGATATGAACCCAATATATGTAGACGACTTCTGGAATGTTCAGCGTGTTTTTTCAAATCCTGTTTGCCAGTCCCGACTCACCTTAAATCCATTAGATGCATGTTAGTGAAAGACTCTATGTAGCTGAGAGTGAACTAGTGGGACGGTGAAGGTCTTGGACTGAACCACTACTCTCTATAAATGGGTCCTGAGCTGTTGTCTCCCCTGTTAACAGTCCTATGATGAGCCCTAAAGCCAACCGCAGACACTGCTTACATTTGAAACGCCTGGAGTGGCATGTAGATTTTTAGGCCCAGGCCTCTGATTGGCGGTTGTATCTGGGTCTGTGTACAGGGGATCGTCCACCACCCCCTCTCAAAACCCCAACCCTCATAACCTTGCCTTGTCTGTCCTACGGTAATAATGCACCTGCAATTCTACGGAATGTCTTTGAGACTGCATCCCCTGCTTTTGCCACACCTCATTTCACTCACCAGCTTTGAGGCTGATTTGTCGTTCTCATCTCACGCCTTTTGCACCTCCCAGGCCGTCCACCCTCACTTGGAGAGCCATTGCCCATTATGGATGACAAGAATGGGGAAAGAAAACCAAGATATGAGGCTGATTTTGTGTGAAATCCATCATTTTGGCTCTTCGGGAACAGGGTGGCATAGCTTAGGATGTTTTGTAATGGGACCACCACTAGCTTTAAATGATTGGATGGTTTTATATGACATCAGATCCTTCATTTAGCTTGCATATGGCTGTGTGAACACTGCAAAACATCCTTGTTTTGGAACATGCGACTTTGCACTTGATCAGTTTTATTTATTGTTTTTTTTTTTTATTATTATTTTTCTCTCTAAAAAAAAAGCTCATCCTCCATATCTGACAATTCAACCGGCTCTCTGATTCTCTCTCTGTCTTTCTCTCCTTGCTTGCAATGCATCTTGGGTAGAATTGTGGAGCAAGCACCAGGATAACAGAAAGCAAAAAGCTTTGGAAAAAGAACAGAGTAAGATCACTTCCCTAAGCACCCAATTAGACTTTCCTTTCCAGAACTGCAAAACAGGGACTCTGTCCTTCTACCTGCACCAGTCCTCTTCCCTTAAACCACTTTCTATTGTGGGTAGAAACTGAATCTGCCCCCAAATATTCAACTACTTCTCAAAAAGCCCATTTAGACATGTGGCCCAAACATTTTGTCAAGGAATTTAATTTATTTAAAAGGAGAAAGGTATATAGATACAAAGTTAAAATGGCAATCCATCCAAAGTTAATGTTGAGGTATAAAATAAGCCCTGTACACATACAGAATTAGATTATTTTGAAATTAAATCAGTATTGGGCCAGTATTTCTAAGTGTGCAAATCTGACTCTTGACTAGGGATGTGCATTTTGGTTATTTTGACTGCTTGAGTACTTGACAGATATTGAGTACTTGTGTCAAAAGGCGCTGTTTTTTAGCGCCTCACGCCATTATGGGAGTGTTTTTTTGTCTAATTTAAAATGGTTCTTTTAAAAAAATGCATTGCAAGACCCCTGCGCTAGAATGCGTTCCTGCGTATACACAGTGTTAAGTGGCGTTGCTCATGCGGACTGAAAGTCAAGTCTCTGTATATAGGTGCTTTCCAATCAAAGAAATTGGACCGCAAGGTACCACCTGATATTCTAACACATCACAAACTTATCATGATTGATCAATGCTATCACTTCCCAGTACTCGGGTATTAATGCCCATTCCTACTCTTGACTGGTTTGCTCTGTTTTTGACTTGGCAACTTATAATTTTAACAATAAACAATAAACTTATAAATTTCTTTCTTTTTTCGACTGTGATGGAGTAGATTTATATCACAAGTACTTTGATTTTTTTTTACTTTGAGTTCCTATATTTAGTTTATTTTTAATTCTTACCAGGTGGTGTAAATAAATGATAATCAGGTTATTTTTGAGTAAATTTGTAGTTATATTTTACAGTTACTTCTTAATGAGTCACTAAACAAAGGCATGCATTGTCTTTGTTTTTACTTATAGTTACTATACTTGCAAGTATGAGATGTGAGAAACTACAATCATGCCAGATTTCAGTTACTTTTTTCAGTCGAGCATTGAAAGAGATTCAAAGATCATATGCACATGCATTCTGTTTCACTTCGCAACTTTTACAGCGGAAGATTTGGAATTCAGCTTAAGTATAATTTTTTTGGTCTTGATGCCTCGTACAGCAGAATAAGTTTTAAACAAGTTGGGGTTTGCCCCAATATCGGTTTCTTCATTTAGGAGTGCGCTAGTAGCATCTGAAGCTTCCTCCTGTCCGATTGGTTGACTGTGTTTGCCTGCATGTGTGACTGCTTTTGTCTGTGTGTCTGTGATATCTAGCAGTACTGTGTATGAACTGATCTTGCCCACTGTCAGCTGATCTGCTTCTGTGAGTTTCCCTAATATGACCGCAAGCAATATTTGTTTCTGTCTGTCTGCTCTGCATAGTCTAATGAGTGGCAGCCGGCTAAAATGGCATTAATCCCCTTGGTGATAACTTTCATGTCGCTCTGTAGAACAGAGATGGCTTCAGCTCACTGTTAGTCATGTGACGTCCCAGAATGCAGTGCGGAGAGTTAATGGATGGAAGAGCTGATTGTATGTTTTATACAGGGGCCGATGGAGCAAAACAGCGTCTAGAAGGTGGAGACACTGATGAAAAGAAATCACAGATCAGTGCTGACAGTGGCCTCAGTGTGACGTCTGGTTCACAGGTTGGTGTTAACCTAATATCACAATATAAATCTAATATAAATCTTTAAACTGTGACTATTTTATTACATTTTTTGCTATCTTTGGCCTGTTTCATCTATGTTCTTCCTGTTCGTCCCTTCGCCAGAAGAGTGATACGGAGTCCCTGGCGAGCTCCGAGCCTCCTGCTCTGACGAGAAGCACCAGTCAGGACTCGGAGGCTAGCACAGTGGTAGGGCACGGCCAATGCAGAGACACTGCCATCCTTTCCCTTTGATACACTTCTGTATATCCAAATTATATGTAGTTCCCACAAACAGTTCTGTCTTACAGCTTTTACAGTCTTTTTTTTACAGTCTTTCTTTCTTGCATTATAGACAAGTTTGTTACTTTTTTGTTTGTGCTAATGGATAGTTCACTCAAAAATGAGAATCATTTACTTGCCCTCTATTCATTCCAAACTTTGATGATTATCTTTCTTCTATAGACCTCACTGACCATAAAAGTAGTCCATACGACTCAAACATACAGTAACACTGTATTCCAAGTGTTCTGAATGTAAATACTATTTTCTAGAGTTGGAGTAGAGTTGGACTTAAAAATGTTTCAGAGTGCAAATTATGCAAATGTCACTGGCTCTACTGTGTCAGTACTGCATCATTAAAATCTATTTAATAATTTATATCATTTAATCATATACATCTACACTCACCTAAAGGATTATTAGGAACACCATACTAATACTGTGTTTGACCCCCTTTCGCCTTTAGAACTGCCTTAATTCTACGTGGCATTGATTCAACAAGGTGCTAAAAAGCATTCTTTAGAAATGTTGGCCCATATTGATAGGATAGCATCTTGCAGTTGATGGAGATTTGTGGGATGCACATCCAGGGCACGAAGCTCCCGTTCCACCACATCCCAAAGATGCTCTATTGGGTTGAGATCTGGTGACTGTGGGGGCCATTTTAGTACAGTGAACTCATTGTCATGTTCAAGAAACCAATTTGAAATGATTCAAGCTTTGTGACATGGTGCATTATCCTGCTGGAAGTAGCCATCAGAGGATGGGTACATGGTGGTCATAAAGGGATGGACATGGTCAGAAACAATGCTCAGGTAGGCCGTGGCATTTAAACGATGCCCAATTGGCACTAAGGGGCCTAAAGTGTGCCAAGAAAACATCCCCCACACCATTACACCACCACCACCAGCCTGCACAGTGGTAACAAGGCATGACGGATCCATGTTCTCATTCTGTTTACGCCAAATTCTGACTCTACCATCTGAATGTCTCAACAGAAATCGAGACTCATCAGACCAGGCAACATTTTTCCAGTCTTCAACTGTCCAATTTTGGTGAGCGCGTGCAAATTGTAGCCTCTTTTTCCTATTTGTAGTGGAGATGAGTGGTACCCGGTGGGGTCTTCTGCTGTTGTAGCCCATCCGCCTCAAGGTTGTGCGTGTTGTGGCTTCACAAATGCTTTGCTGCATACCTCGGTTGTAACGAGTGGTTATTTCAGTCAAAGTTGCTCTTCTATCAGCTTGAATCAGTCGGCCCATTCTCCTCTGACCTCTAGCATCAACAAGGCATTTTCGCCCACAGGACTGCCGCATACTGGATGCTTTTCCCTTTTCACACCATTCTTTGTAAACTCTAGAAATGGTTGTGCGTGAAAATCCCAGTAACTGAGCAGATTGTGAAATACTCAGACCGGCCCGTCTGGCACCAACAACCATGCCACGCTCAAAATTGCTTAAATCACCTTTCTTTCCCATTCTGACATTCAGTTTGGAGTTCAGGAGATTGTCTTGACCAGGACCACACCCCTAAATGCATTGAAGCAACTGCCATGTGATTGGTTGATTAGATAATTGCATTAATGAGAAATTGAACAGGTGTTCCTAATAATCCTTTAGGTGAGTGTATTTATTTCCTTTTATTTTTTTATTTTAAAAATTGATTATTGCTATGGTTTATGCAGGTGTGGCTTGTGTATATAGACAGGCATGGCAGAGCCCTAACAAAATATTAATTCATTTGAAAACAGATTCATACAATAAACTGTATATTAAAAATGGCTTGGCTGACAAAAAACATCTTTCCAAAAAACTTTCAGTAGACAAAAACTCCATAAAACATTTTTGAAAGTTGTGAGATTTGTAAGTTATTTTGATCTTGGACCTTTATACACACTACATGCCATTGTAAGGACTCAGTCCCTCACAGCCTCTTTTTCATCCACGTAAAATTCAATATGGCACCTACCCTGACCAAGGCCTGTAGCCAACCACCTGTCATATAAAACCCACACAAAATGCACAGCTGCAAAACAGAGAGAAAACAGATGTGTCTTTTCAGATCCCAGTACGCTATTCCCATTCACCAAAATAACCTGGTTACGGTTGAATTTATATTGACAGATACAATCAAGTCCTGCTCTATAGTTTTTCTCATTAGAAAAGCTGTTTCACTCAGAAATGTCACTATACTGATGTCAAGTTGGCCATAACTTCCATTACATGGTGACTTGTAGTTTGCTCAGCAGGGTACTATTAATGAGATGATATGAAATCCAAAACCTAAGATATTGACTTAATGATGAACATAATATTTAGTTGGACTCTGACTCTGCCCTTTTGGACTCAGACTCAATTGGTTAAATACTCTGACTCGAATAAGGTGGACTCTACATTTTTCTGTGAATAAATTATGGCGGTTTCAGCCTGTTCCTCACACAAAGCTGTTGTGTAGTTTCAAAAGACATGGAATACAGCTCAAGCTTTGAGCTTTGGTAATTTGGGTCATTTTCATTTTATACACTACCATTCAAAAGTTAGGGGTCAGTAATCATTTTTTTTCTTATACTTTTATTCAGAAAGGATGCATTAAATTGATCAAAAGTATAAACATGTACTGTATAATGTTACTAAAGATTTCTGTTTCAAATGAATGCTGTTCTTTTGAACTTTCTTTTTCATCAAAAAATCCTAAATGTGTCACGGTTTCCACTAAAATCTTAAAATAGAAAACCGTTATTTTAGATTGTAATCTCATAAAATTGCTGTTTTTGCAGTATTTTTTATTAAATAAATGCAGTCTTGATAGGCATAAGAGACTTCCCAACCGCAAACCCCAAATCATAACAACCCCAAACTTTTGAACTGTAATTTTTGTTTAACTGAAAAAAATCATGCCGATTTTAAACAACATTTTGATTTTGTAATGAACTATCCTTTTAAGAAGTTGTAAAATCTCTCTTGTTTGCTGTACTATTGCTAAACTCTGACCTTGGATCTGTAGGTGAGTAACAGCTCAGGTGAGACGCTGGGTGCGGACAGTGACCTGAGCAGCACTGCTGGAGACGGCCAGACAGGAAGACATGCTCAACATCTCAACCTGTCCCGTGGCACACTGTCCGACAGCGAGATTGAGACCAACCCTGCGACCAGCTCTGTGTTCGTGAGTGTCTCTTGCATATCCATATCCTCAGGCTTAGTTTCAGTCATCCTCACTACGTCTAAACTTTCATTGTTATAATAACTACAAACTACAAACATTTGAACGGTTGTTTCTCATATAGGGCAAGACCCATAAGTTGAAGCCAGGAGTGAAGGGACCTGTTGCCGTTAATAAGGGAGCACCAGCACCGCCCCTTGAGGATTTTAGCATGAGGATCTACCTGTGTGAGGGACTGCTGGGTAAGACTTAATCTTCCTTCTTATTCCATTCAGCATTCCTTTCCTTTCATTCATTTTTTCTTTTCTTCTTCCATGTCCGTTCTCTCTGCTTTATTAATCAGCTCAATGTCCATGTTAATGTAAATTTCCAAAAGTTATCAGTTTGCTTTCCATAATCTTAATGTTTAAAAATTGTAAAAACATGTCTGCTGCACAAAATAATCCTTTATTACTATCTAGAATCTGTTGGCAACAGTTTATTCTGTAAACCATGCTTACATACTGACCACTAGAGCTGTGTAAAATCCTCTGTGAATTTGCTCCAAACTGTTTTTTTGTATTAACCAGCATGTGATGAATTATTAGTTTGAATATCTATGACAGCACACAGCTTTGCTTCTAACACTCTAACACTTTCTTTGCCTTCTGCACTGCGGCCTCCACTTTTTACCTTTCTCTTTCCTTTTTCTTTTTTCTCCTCTCATTTAATGCCACGAAGGGCGAGATAAAAGCTCAGTTTGGGACCAACTGGAGGATGCTGCCATGGAAACCTTTTCTCTGAGTATGGATAAACTCTGACCTTTGACATTTTGGATGTGTGTATTTTGGGATTGTAGTATTAGACACTACATGCCTTCCCTCACATCCATACTATGACAGTGTGTTTAAGTATTGTATGGAGCATGTTTTTTTTTATAAATATTTGAATGTATTGGTGTGTGCATGGTATTGTTTGCATGAATGTATGGTCCATTTATGGTGGTTTTATCTGAAATTTAAGAGAATTAAAATAAACAAACCAGACAGATCAGATAAGCCAATTTAATTTTGTAATTGAATGTGTTTGTGTGAAATTGAGGGGTGATTAAAAGCTGCTTGAGACAATGTGAATGCTGAAACAATAAGCAGATGTATGGAGGCGTGTGTTAACTCTGTGTTAAAATTTATTTCATAAGGTTTGATAGCAATCTCTATTTATTACAGCATGCTGTGCAGTTGCTTTGGCTTTGCTTGAACTATCTTTGTGTTCATTTTTGTTGGGTTTTTTAGTGTAATACGCAAATTATTTTAGTTTTGTGACTTTATGGTTTTGAACATCTGATGTTTACTTTAATAAACATTCATGCTGGCATGCTGAGTTGAAATATTGTTTTATTCAAGTTAAGAGTAAAAATGTGTGTGTGTGTGTAGGTAAGGAGCGCTCTACTCTGTGGGATCAGGTGCAGTTCTGGGAGGATGCCTACCTGGATGCCGTAATGTTGGAACGGGAAGGAATGGGGATGGATCAGGGACCACAAGAAATGATTGACAGGTTAGTGTGTTCTGTAAGTGCCTCCAGAAGTGTTAACACAGAATCGAAAGCAACAAAAACAACACAAAATAGGAAAAAGGCTAGCCCAACATGAATTTCATCATTCAAAATGGTTTGATTTCTAAAAGTTAACATACCTTAATGAAGGCACAATGCACACTGGGTTCTTTTTCATATGTTCCGCTCCCGGAAAAGGACAACATATTGGAATGAGCCTTAAAGGGTTAGTTTACCCAAAAATGATTTACTCACCACAATTTACTCCCCATCAAGTCATCCTAGGTGTATACTTTTATAAAGTTTTAAATATGGATATTTTTCTTACACAAACTTATCGCTTCGCTTCAGAAGGCCTTTATTAACCCCCCGGAGCCGTGTGGAGCAGTTATATGATGGATAGATGCACTTTTGTGGACTTCAAAAATGAAGCAACAATTTACTGCCATTATAAAGCTTGGACGAGCCAGGACATTTTTAAAATAACTCTGATTTTATTTGTCTGAAAGAAGAATGTCATATACACCTAGGATGACTTGAGGGTGATTAAATCATGGGCTAATTTTCATTTTTGGGTGAACTAACCCTTTAAGCTATAACCTTTTTGGTCATGCTAGGATTCAGATTTAAACTGTTCTTTTGTATTTTGATTATGCTGTCCAATCATGACTGTGCTGTGGTCTCTCAGATATCTTTCTGTGGGAGATCATGACCGCAAGAGACTGGAGGACGATGAGGACAGACTACTGGCCACTCTCCTGCACAACATGATCGCCTACATGCTTATGATGAAGGTTTATATAAAAACTCACTTAAAGTTTTTTTCTTTAAAACTACCTTCGTATTTATTTAAATCAACAGTTAGGGGGTAAGAAATTAATCATTTTATTCAACCAAATAATTAAGTATATATATATATATATTATACCTTTTTTCTTTGGAGTGTCTGTTTACACTGCAAATAGCGTGCTTTGTTGGCTATTTACACTAGCTCCGCCCAGCAATGCCTGGTTGGTCCACTCAAGATTAAAAAAGACGCACATGTTGTAACGTCTCCAGTGGTGTAGTCAGTAGAGCGTAAGGTTCATGAAACTAGCTTTTGAGGCAATCGACCAGGGTTCGAATCCACCTTTTGCGAGCTCACTCTTCTCCATTTTTTCATCACATAACACAACAGAAAAGCATTTACTTTCAATAAAAATGAAGAAAATGTTCTAATAGTGGAAATAAAGTGCTTAATGACTGTTTAATAATAAAAAGTATTTATTGGGTAGGGTTAGGGGTAGGTGTAGGGAGGGCTTTTATTGTCCCATTAAGGCGGCATCTATGTAATAATTTTAATAAATATAATAATTTACACTCTGTTATTATTGCATCCTGTTAATGTACAAAAATACTGAGGTTCAAATAGTATGTATCTGTCAAAATAAAGTATAAATGGCTTCTAATTACTATTTACACATATAGCAAAGAACTGCTACTTTTACATAGTGTAAATGGCATCTATTGCTATTTGCTCTTAGTGCTAATAGCCGCTGCCTTTTTTTATTTGTAAAGAAAAATACTTTTATTCATCAAGGATGCATTAATTTGATCAATTTGATCACTGTATAATAAATATATATATATATTTTTTAAAAATGCTGTTCTTTTAAACGTTCTTTTCATTGAAGAATCCTGAACAAAGTGTACATGTTTTCCACTAAAATATCTAGCAGCATAATTGTTTTCAACATGGATAATAATAAGAAATGTTTCAAATTAGCAATGATGTCTGTATAATCATGTGACACTGAAGACTGGAGTAATGGCTGCTGAAAATTCAGCCTTGCCATCACAGGAATAAAATGCATAATATTTCACTGTTACTGATATATGTTATATGTTACTGTTTTTACTGTATTTTTTATCAAATAAATGCAGAATTGGTGAGCAAAAAAGACTGAAAATTTCTTACTGAGCCCAAACTTTTGCTCGGTGGTGTACTCTAACTATTCTCCATTTATCTAGGTCAGTAAAAATGACATTAGGAAGAAGGTACGGCGTCTAATGGGGAAATCTCACATCGGCCTCACACACAGTCAGGAGATCAATGAAGTCCTGGACCGCCTTACAAATTTGGTAAGAGCCAGTCAGATGAAGAGTTACAGCTGTTGCATGTAAGCCAGTAGCCAAACATATTATGATCAGGTGATGAGTGATTGACAGATTGTGTTTTGTTGCAGAGTGGCCGGGAGCTTACCATCAGGCCAAGTGGCAGCCGACACATTAAGAAGCAGACATTTGTTGTGCATGCTGGAACTGATACAACTGGTGACATATTTTTTATGGAGGTATGAGTTTTGTGTCTCTGCATGCCTCTTTTTTTATTCTATTTAACTTGTCTGCATGGAAATATGTTGTAACTGAGCATTCAGTCCTTTTTTCCTCTTTGTGTGTGTTTAGGTGTGTGACGACTGCATCGTCTTGCGCAGTAACATTGGCACAGTCTATGAGCGCTGGTGGTATGAGAAGCTCATAAATATGACCTACTGTCCCAAGACCAAAGTGTTGTGTCTGTGGAGGAGGAACGGCCAAGAGACACAGCTTAACAAGTTCTACACTAAGAAGGTGAGATGCACATCAATGTAAAGGCATACTGTAGTACACACATACACTCTCACTCTAAATTCACAGATTTTGTATTGTTTCAGTATCGTTAGTGTTAATTACTGTGCTTTAATTTCTCTCTTTCTGTGTTTTTTGTGTGTTAAGTGTCGGGAACTGTACTATTGTGTTAAAGACAGCATGGAGCGTGCTGCTGCACGACAACAAAGCATCAAACCAGGTACAATGTGTGTCTGTACTAGGGGTTGCGTCGACTAGTCGCTGGCCTATAGAGGGCGCAACAGGATAAGCCATTTCCTGACACGCAGGCTGTTTCCAACAGTTAAAAATGACAAATAAATACATACTCAGCGAGCTCTCTTCACAAGACATGTTTGATTATACCATCTGGATGCTCAAAATTGATTGGGCGAATGCACGCTTATTGTACACACAAGTTAATGACCGTTCTAAACTAATGCGTGCTGCATTGTAACACAAAATTGTAACACCTCACACAAAACCATTCAGTAGCGCAGAAATGTATTGTCAACACTGTTCTGTGGTTCATCAATAAAATAGCTTAGAAACTGAAGTTATAGCATATATTTCTTAGTAACTAAAACTCACAGCTATTAGTAGAGAGACGCTGGCAGGTAGAATTAATTCATATGCAATCGCTCTCTCACTAATGCATTCATAAAATGTAATCTTTATTGTGCTACTTATCTGGTTCTGATTCAGAACGAGCAGAAATCTGTGAGCAATGTAACGATCCAAAGACAAAAGAACTGATACAAAAGCTGTTGTGTTGGAGCAATAACCTTATGGGCAGCACTGTCATATGCCATAGCTGTCCTGTGCACAAGAAAACCTGTGTTTGCGTCTCAGCTCAAGGTTCAGGGTTATTTGTTCATTGATAATGTCATTAGCGACTAGTCGACGTCGACTCGACTTTCATCACATAAATGTCGACTTTAAAAAATCGGAAGTCGTTCCGATACTACACTTCAAAAAGTTTGGGGTTGGTAAGATTTTTTTTATGTTTTTATTGAAAAAGTCTTTTCAATTACAGTTTGTTACATTATTATCGTTTTACAATAACTGTTTTATATTTTAATATATATCTGTAATGGCAAAGCTGAATTTTCAGGAGCCATTGCTCCAGTCTTCAGTGTCACATGATCCTTCAAAAATCATTATATTATGATATAATTGTGCTGTGTAATATTTGTGGAAACCGTAATAGCCTTTTTCATGATTCTTTGATGAATATAAAGTAAAAAAAACAAAAAAAACAGCATTTATTTAAACTAGAAATATTTTGTAACATTATACATGTCTTTACTGTCACTTATGAACAATTTAATGTCTTTGCTGAATTAAAAGTATTCATTTTCTTTAAACAAATCTTACTGACCCCAAATGTTTGCACTGGTAGTGTAGGTGTTTGTAGGTTAAATTCAGTTAAAGTGGGCCACTTTTTGATAGTGATCTTAATAAAAGTGGCCTAATTTATCTGAGTTCACCCCTTTTTTTTTAAACATAAAATTGTTTGAATAAACTTTTTATGAAATTAGTCTTTTTTTTCTTCTTCTTCTTTTTTTTCTCACTGCTATGTGCTTTTTCCCCCATGTGTGTAGGTCCAGAGTTGGGAGGCGAGTTTCCTGTTCAGGACATGAAGACAGGGGAGGGTGGTCTCCTTCAGGTCACACTGGAAGGCATCAACCTCAAATTTATGCACAGCCAGGTAGGAGGTGATGCCTTTATCGTAACCATGACAAAGTGCTTGCCAAATTCAGCACCAACCCTTCCTCTCATTCTCAATCCATACATTCCCCCGTTTCTCTTTTCTGCCACTTCTTGTGTGAATTCATCTCATCATCTCTCCATGTCTCTACTCCTTCCTCTCACTCTTTCTTTCTATTTGTGCCTTGCTTCCTCTGAGAAGTTGTTTGGAACAACTCACTAAGTAATAAAAATATGTGCCAAATAATTAAATACACAGTCAAATCTAAAGTCTAAAATAAAATAAAATCTAGAAGCTTTTAAAAAAATGTCTGGAAGTGTTGTTCCTGAAGAATCTCTCAGAGGAATAGCTGTTTTTGTTGTTGTCGCTGTTGTTTGGCTTTATTTGCTGGATGTTTGTTTTTGGGTTGCTTAAATCACAAGCAAGCAGAGATTTACTTTTCAAATGTCAGAACATTCCACCCGCTGTGTGTGTTAGTATGACGTGTTAATGGTCACAGTGCCCAGCTCTGGTCCTTACGGTATGTGAGTGTTGGTGTGATGTCGGTTTGTTGTGGTGTGCCAGAGGTAAGAAGTAGAACCTTGTGCAAAACATATTCAAAGCAGTAATGTACAAAATACATCGCTGGGGAGGTTTAAAGAATACATTTCTAATTTAAAACCACTTTAGGGAGGTTTAGTTGTCTACTTAACCAAGTATATAAAAATATGCTTTAAATTAGTTCTAATGGGAGACAATCATGTAATAGTTCTTAATAAACCTGATTTTATAGATGCTACTTGTGATTGTGATTGCTTCTTGTGATTAAGAGCATATGTCCGCCTTCTGTGACCTAATACCACTGTTCTGTGATCATTTAACCTGGTTAATTTGACTGAGAAAAAATGCATATTAGTGAACTCCCTCAAGGTGAAAAGCAGTAGTTACGTAACGCTGATACTCTGGAAAAGACTGGAATGATTAGCAAACTATGTAAACCTTAAGCAAGTTATTTATTTTCATTCTAACATACTAACGTTTTTTGCCAGGGTCTTTCTAGGTCATAGTCTTCAGTTGCTGTTGCTGACCTAAAGCTTTGGTTCTCCAAAAAATGAAAATTCTGTCATCATTCTCTCAACCTCATGTCATTCCAAACCTGTATGACTTGCTTTCTTCTGTGTTACATGAAAAAATATATTTTGAAGAATGTTTGTAACCTAACTGCTTCAATTCCCATTTTCTTCCATTGTATTTTTGTACATAAAATGGAAGTCAATGGAAGCCCAAACAGTTTTTTGTATGTTCTTCAGAAAAAGGAATGCGTACAGATTTGGAATGATGTGAGGGTGAGTAAATGATAATAGGATTTTCATTTTTGTCTGAACTATCCCTTTAATATATCATTATGACATATAGGTGCCTCTCTGTGGTCACTAGTCAGTTACTTGATTACAGATTGCTAACATAACTTGCCTGTATGTCCAAGACAAATTTCCCTAGGGACAAATAAAGTAATCTTGAATCCTGAAAGAAATCTTGAAAACTTAAAAAATCATCCATGTAGTGTAGTTGTGTGTTGTAATGGTTTTGGCACTATTCTGTTTTGGCTGTAGGCATGTGTGAGGGAGCTGGTCTTCGTTGCTGGTGGAGGAGGCATGGAGGGTAATGGGGTGGGAACACATCAGGGCTTCAAAACTAACAAACATAATGGCAGATATTAACAGTTAATGTAAGAAGACTTTGTTCTTTCTGGATGGAATCAGTGGTTGTAGTTTAATCCTGTAAGAGTGGGCTCGTAAGCACCAGAGGGTGTTTTGTGCTCTTTTTGTCCAATAATAATCCAAACCGTTTCTCTCCCATGCTCTCTCCCCCTGCAAGGAGCGGAAGGTACACAACCTCTGCAGTCTTTGCTTTTTAGCATAACATTGTCATTTACTTTTTCTTTATTTTCCTTGTTCTATAGCTTTTCTGGCAGACGTCACTTTCGTGTGCTTATTTTTTAAATGTCTTTTGTATTATTTTCTCTCTCTCTTTGGTTCCTTTTTGGTCTGTGTGTCTGTCTGTCTGTCTGTCTGTCTTTTTTTTATGATGATGGAATTTTCCATGGATGTCTTTGCATGGGCCCTTTCAGCACGTAGGGGGATCAGTGCCATGATTTCGTTCCCACTTTTGGTGCAAATGTTCACAGCTTCAGGTTCATATTATCTCTTTAGTGCTTTAAAAATACATCTGTTATACAAGTCTCCAGTGCCTCAAGAACACGTCATAGCAGACAAGGATTGTAAATATAGAGTGATTCTCTTTAAAGCGAGACTCTCTTAAGACTTAGGCTGTTGAATTTATTAATTTAATACAATGTTCAGAAGCTGTGAGTTTTTAGTTACTAAGATGTTCATACAAAATGTATATATATATATATATATATATATATATATATATATATATATATATATATATATATATATATATATATATATATATATATATATATATATATATAGGCTTACTTTTACTCTCTAGAATATGAAGACCCATAATGCTGCGCAGGTGTTAAAACGTTCATGGCTCTCCATTTGCGTCACTGGCCCATGTAATCCTGTAAACATGGAAATTTCTCTTTCTGTGCAGTCATATTTCAGTTCTGATAGCTTTTCAACAGCTTGCTTATCATGTTCTTTCTCTGTTTCTCCCTAGTTTACAGTTACTAACTGTCCAGATTGTCATCTCTTCAAAAAATACTTTTTGTTTTGTTTTCTCACAAGTGTGTGATTGAGTTGGTAACAGTGTGTCCTGTTGTTTTTTTGTTTGTTTTTTGTTTGTTTTTAGGTTTTCATAGAGCTGAGTCACATTAAAAAGTGCAATACAGTGAAAGGAGTCTTTGTCCTGGAGGAGTTTGGTAATTACCCCCATTTTGATTCTAGGCCTGTACGCGACACAGCAGTAACTCAGTCACATGCAGAGCAGAGAAGTTATCACGTTCAGTACTGTTAGATGTGGCGGTGAGAATGATGTGTGTGTGAGCTTCAGGAGCAGAGGTTATATATAAGACAGATATAGGACCATACTTTTAGCTGTTGGTTCATTAATGTACCGTCTGAGGATGAGATGTTACATAAAACGTAAAACCTAAAAGGAGCAAGATCCTTTCTGCCTGCAGAATCCTGTCCCCCTTGGACCTAAAGCCCTTTCATCGGCTGAGACAACTTTTTTTATGAGCACTCTATTCAGGCTTAAAAAGTATCAATGGAAAATCATTTTATGGTGTATTAATTATCAATCATGAAAATATGTTCATTAATGTTTTTAACTACATATAGGGATGCACAATGTACCAGCCAATATTGTTTATTATTATTTATCAGTCAGTTATTGTGTATTTAATTGTGCTTGTTCATTTCCTCTTTTTCATACTCTACATGTTAATGTAGTAATCCCTACTTTCACTAGCAATTAAAATTATGAATTTTAGTTTTTAGTGTTAAATTTTAATTTATTTGAACAAATGCTATATAATTTTAATGACATCTTTATTGGTTATAACATGAAAATAAGTATTACTATCTGTCGAAATCCCTGTATTATTCACATATAAAACTGTATTACCAAAGCTAAAAACATTTCCCTTTCTTTGTGTTTGCATCTTCTGTTAGCAAGCTAATAGCTTAGCCTAGAGCTAATCTGTTAAATAATGTTCTATTTATTAGCTAAAACAAGATATCAAGACAACACACGGTTTTTATCAGGCATGGAGGAAGGGGTATAGGATACTGCATGGCATCAGCAGCTTTGAGAAGTTTTTGAAGACAGTTCAAGTTCTTCTGCGATAAATTAATCGATCAGCTCAGTTTTAGATTGCTGTTGTTTCCTCGGATGCATGTTTTGGAGGAGGAGTCACAGTGTAAATCAAGAATGTGGCTTTAATGTTTGTCATAGTCTTCAGAAGACTTTATAGATCTTAGATAATAACCTAACCGTGCAAAGATTGTTTAACCGGTTCTTTTGGAGATCTATATTATGAAGGTAGTTGCAGTGTATGAAATCTCTTCTGTAGCCATAAAAGTCAGCTCTAGACTGGGTTAGTGCTGTGTCTTTGTGCTTCTTTTTTGTAATCCGCCCCTCATCTTTGCTGCTATGAAAACCTTCATTCTCCAGCAGGTAAAGTGCTGTCACCTTTATCTTTTCTTCTTCTCTTCCCTAACCTGTCCTCCTCATTTAACTCTACATCTGTCATCAACTTTCATACACCCTCTTTCACCACTAATGGCTGTCGAATCCTCATCTGCACTGCACTGCCTTCATGTCAGATGTCGCTTCTAAACTTGAATTCATACACTCATGCCTGTAGTAAAAGTCATTCCAGTGATGGAAAAACCCAGCAGACTCCGGATTTCCTTTCAACTTCAACTTGCAATGAAATTCCCTCTCCTACTTTCTCGCTCTCTCCCTTTCTATTTCTCTCTCTCTCTCTCTAACCTCCACCTCTCTTACTTTATATCTTTCTTTCTCCTCCTCTTGAGCCTGCCTTTATTCAGTTCCCCATTGCATAAGAGTTTCCTTGTGGGAAACGTCTACTGATGATAAATCCTGTTCAGTCATATGAACTCTGTAAGTTCTGCTGCAAGATACAGAGCTCTCTTGCTCCATCTGAAATGTGGCAGGACCAGATATAGATTATTAATATTCATTTGTCATGGGCCGTATGTATGCCTCCCCTCTTCTCTCTCCCTCTCTCCCTCTCTCTCTCTCTCTCTCTCTCTCTCTCTCTCTCTCTCTCTCTCTCTCTTTCTATCACTCTTTCTTTCTCTCTATTTCCGCTTCTTGCCCTTGAAAAATTCATATTTGCTATTCCACTGCTGTTGAACATTTTATTTTGTGTCTTCCACGGGATTTGCAGTTCCTGAAACTAAAGAAGTGGTGATCCATAAGTACAAGACTCCTATGGTAAGATTTCAGTACTCATACAATAATGTACACCGTAGGGCAGGGTATCGATACAGATTTTTAGATTCAATATGAATCACAAGCTCTTAATTCAATTCCGAATAATTTTATATATAGCAAACTAAAAAAATATTCAATGATTGAACCTTTTACCTAAATGCTTATTTAAAAATATATATTTTTCAATGATGTTAATAGGGCAAGCTCATAAGAGTAATTTTTTCACGAGTAGTGAAGTCACCTTTATTTATATAGCACTTTATACAATACAGATTGTTTCAAAGCAGCTTCACAGTGATAAACAGGATAATAATGAACAATGATGCAAACTTCATCAAATAGGGTGAATTCAGGGTGATTGGGACACTTTTTGCCATTGAGATGACTCGGAAAAAGTGTCCCAATCAACCTGAATTCACCCTACAGTACGAGACAAATTCAATTTCTGCTGTAAAGACAATAGTGTCATCTTTATTCAGCTCAATTTAGTTCAGTGTTTATTCCCTTCAGTTCAATAACTGTAAAGTTCATCAATGAAGTAATTTTAATTCAGCTATAAGCAGTTCTACAGAATACAATAGTCTTGTTATTCAGCTCAATTCAGTTCAATGTTGATTCAGTTCAGTAATGTTGCAAAATTTGTCAATTATGAAATCAGCTATAAAGCAGCTCTGGTGTTATCATTCAGCTCAATTCAGCCGAAGTTTTGTGCTCCAATAGTGTCAGTGCAGTCAAATCGATAATATTACTGATTATTAAGTGTCATTTAAGGTATGTTCACACTTGTAGTTCGGTTCTCTTGGTTCGGACTAAAAAAAGAAAATAATACATTTAGTTCTAGTTCACTGAGCACTAATTTTTAAGGCCAAACCTGAACAAAATACAATAGAACAAAGACACAAATTAAATAGACCTACCTGAAAAACTAGAAATTAACTACATAAAATTTATAAAGTAATCAAATGCATTAAAAAACAATGTATAGTCTTTACTTTGTAAATTAAATATACATTTATTCTTAAAGTTACAAAAGATTCAGTCAAGAGCAGTGAGAGATTTTCTCTTTTTTGTTGTTTGATTAGCATTAATAATGACAGCAGGTAAATTTGGATGCTGTCACTTTAAGACCAGCTGCACAGATCCATTATACTTATGCATTCTTTCTCAATTTCTCAGTTCTTTCTCAACTGATAACATTCACTTATGACATAAATGGCTATGTTTACTTGCATATACATGTCACTTTGACATATATATAGGTATGTGTAATTAACCATTCAAGCCCAATTAGCCCACTCAAGTCAGTTCTAGCAACGCCTAGCAACGATAAGCTTTCTTGGCCGCACAGCACAGTAACCGAGCAACGTCACATGAGCTTAACTGTGATAGAGACGATAGTCCAAATTTCTAGCAGTTAATCGAGTCTATCGGTATATTACCCACCCCGGATGGCAGCGTTCGTTTTAATTGAACCAAACCCCTAAACCCCAACTTTGCAAGCCAAAGGCAACAGTGGCAAGGAACCCAAACTCCATCAGGCGACAGCTTTTTTTCTCCATTTCTTAGGCATTGGAATGCACTGGTTGACCTGTATGATTTTTGATTCACTAAAAAGAACAGGTTTAAGGTGAGCCACCAATGAAAAGTGATTCAGAAAGCACTTGCTTAGAAGGAAAAAACAACATTCTTGGGATTTTAAGAGTTAATATTGAGATTGTTCTAGTGACGATCACAGATAATCAGGAAATCAGTATTTTTGCCCCGCCCTACAATACGTTTTAAAGTGATATACTTTTCTTTTTTTTCACGTAAATAACTCTGTTAACTCTTCTGTCTCAAACAGGCACATCAGATATGTTACTCGGTGCTCTGCCTCTTCTCCTACATGGCGGCGGTCAAAGGGAAAGAGTCAGAGGGCAAGCCCAAGATGCTGTCCCCTCGTCCACTACCGAGCTAGCACATTTCTCTCGTACGTTTACTTCAGCCCGCTCCTGAACTCCCTGCAATACTCCTGTTCAGCTGACACTCCTGCCAAGCTCCTTTTAGGGACCTCTGTTCCTATTCCAATTCACATGTAGATGTATTCGCATATTCAACACATTTGTCCTAAAAGAAACGACCCATTCATGTATCTTATCATGTACCTGATATAGTATTCCAGTCCGACACTAAAATGCTGGTGATTCATTTTCATAGTATGGACCAACCAAAATAAGAACAGACTTTGACTACTATTGGTTGGCGCCCTCACATTTATACACTTTTATTTATTGCAATCGAAGGCATTTGGTTGCATACAGGTCCCATGCGCAGCTCTTGTGAGTTGGCACTGGCATGCAGAGGTCAGGCTCTTCAACCCCCTCTGATATCAGTCAACAGGCTGTGTATTTAATATTTATGTGCTAAGTTGTACTGTAAATTCCAGTCTGTTCTGTCTGTGGTGGGTGAAATGTTCAAGTCTTTGCAATCTTGCGCTGCCACGTATGAGGGGTTTGCCTTAACCGTCCGTGACGGAGCAGCTGATCCATTCGTAAATGTTCCTTTTGCCCTCCTCCACCTGCTGTAAGCGGTCTAAGGTCTGTGTATCTCTTTAGCTCTTGCCACGTGAGGCTCAAACTACTGTGCTATTTCTGCTGTAAAGTTCCCTGTCTGTGAACTGCTGTGTTAAATTGCATGTCACCTTAAAAGAAAATTGAATATTTAAAAAAGGAAGAAATCTGTACATCTCTGAAGCAGTGCTGAAAAAGCAACGAAAATGTTTATGAAAAACTGTAGTATGTTTTCTAGATGTGCAATACTATCACTAGTGCGTACAAGTCAAAGTCCACGTCCAAGAACAAGTCCAATCACGTCCTTCGAGTCCATCCACTGTCCTCTAGTGTTCATAATGAGGTGAAAGGCATTGCTTTTGTGTTTTCTGTTTGTTTGTTGCCGTTTTTTTGACGCGGCAATGAAAATGGCATTATTGATCTAGAAGACAGCTGCATTTGGAGGTTGTTTGAAAAGTGATAGAAAAGTCTTGTCCAAAATGTCTTGTTTAAAGTGTCCTCTTCCTGCTTGTCTGTGTGTGATTGTGTGTGTTTGTGTTAGAAACACAGATAGCAAAGAGAGTGCGTCTGTTCTTCGAGGTGCAGATTGTCTCTGACCATCTTTTCTTGACTACTAGATTGGGCAGTACAGCTGTCATTTACATATTTTAATATTCTTTTATGTTTTGCTCACATTTTTAATAATTTACATGTATGAATGTGCACGCGAAAAGGCGTCTCCATTCAATTCTGTTGTTGTATGCAGACTGTAAATGGACTTGAAAAGCCCACCGACTATTGGTTTAGAGATGTAAATAGCACAAAACTGATTTCCCAGAGTCCAGAGTCTCCCAAAACAGAAGTTTTGAGTTGGACAGTGTATCAGGTCCTTTGTTTGAAAGTGTGAGAGAGATGAAGTTGCACATTATTTGGGCTTTCATTTTAGTCTGTGTATTGTTTAGAACAAGAGGGGGATAAGGAAAGAATAAAGATATGTAAATATTTCAGCATTTAAAAATATTTATAGAACCTGTACAGCTTTCGCAATATGAAAATAAAAGATGTCCAACCCAAATCTGTGGCTGCAGGTAACTTTACTACGTGAAATACAGTTATTATACAGCTGACAGCAGTGTCACATATTATTATTTTAATGGATATATTGCATCATAGAATTGATTTTCAGGAGCATTGACATTTTTTCTTTAACCATATAAAAACTATTTAGCTTTTTTTTTTAACAAAGTCTGTCAAATACTTTAACTAGAAAATCAACATCAAACACAAATGTAACATTATCATAAAATAAATGCTGATATAATCATAATTTAATAACTGTTTTATATTTTTTCATTTCTGTATTTTTTTTTATTATTCCATCAAAAACCTTCTGATATAACCACAGTTTTTGTGTAAGTGCATGAATGATAGAAAAATGTCTGGGTATATTATAAATGTCTTTTATTGTAATTTTGAAAAATAAAACAATTTGTCAGTTGCCAAAACATAAGTAACACTAAAGCTGCAACATTTTTTATAAACTAATAGCCGCATGAGCTATATTTGCATTGTTGCTGCATTTATACAAATTGGCCAGTTTTATTTAGAAATGTCATATTTGAGGCTTTTCAAGTACCAAAGAGCTTAATGTCTACTGCACATGACAGTCAGTATACAAGTACTGATCATTAATGAACTATCCAATCTCCATATATCAAAACGGAGATAATTTGTTTTGGACATCAGCTTATAAATAGTTTTGTGCCACATGAAAAAAAAATTCTCTCTGCAAAGGTCAATGGCCCATCATTGTCCAAACTACTATTTACAATACAAGCCAATATAAATTGAATGGTTTGTTAATCTATACTAAAATTAAGTGCAAATCAAGCAGCATATAAACAATATTTGGTAAAAATCAACATATATTAAAAATGACTGCATTTAAACAGTACCATAAATCATGGTCTTACAACAATATTTATGTGGAGAAAAGGGAAAAGTACTGACCAGTAGAACAACAAGACATAATGTAAGACAATCAGAGGTTGGCTAAAACTTTCTTTTTTAGCTCTGTAGACACCATATGTGAAATACATAAATGCTAAGAGTAATAAAATATGTATCAAACTTAACCTCAAAGTGTGTAATCTCGGGCTTGTCCATCATGTCACTTTTTTACAGCATGTGCTATATGAATGATGAAAACATTGGTGGTTCAGAATAACCCCATTGTATTTGTTTAATCTAGTACCAAACTTCAGGCAGTTGTCCACACAGAAGCTAAGTATTTAGTTCTAAACGAAATTTCACTGTCAGTTGTGATCCTTAATATAATGATTAAAACTAAGTTTAAATCACATCTTGAAAAAATTAAAGCCCCCAAAAAAAAGACTGCGCTTTCTAAGTAAGTGCATGAAAGTGCTTGAGACTCAAATAGCCCCTCAGTAAAAGGCCACAGTAATAGAATATATTAAACTACAGAAGAACAAATATCTACTTGCTTTCTTAAATAGTTTTTAAAGTTACTAATGAGGCATCACCAGAAGACAGATCAGAAATCAATTTTGCTTCCTATCATGACTCTGACTGTAGTGTGGAGGATGAAGAGACGCGTCTAGCTGTCTCCACGGACAGTCTTCCGGAGGTTCCTGAGACGGGACATGACCTCATCCCAGTCCAGATATGCTCCTTCTAGATGTCTTGAGTTATGACCTCGTGACAGATAGCTCTTTCGGCCATGCAACAGACGCCAGTTGTCAAAGGTCACCAAGTCACCTGCACAGAGATAAAATGAACAACCAGCATCAGTCCCTTATTTAGATGTGCATATATTGGGTTTAGTAACAAGTACAGCGACAATGAAAAAGCTTTAAGGATTCAATTGGTTTTTGAAAACCTTGTAATAAGATATTAAATGAAAAAGTTTCCCAAGCACAGACTTGAGTGTAGTCCCAAATTCAAAAGCCTTCTAAATGTAGAGAAAATTTTGCAGTCTGTGTCTATTAAGCAACTATGACTTTCAACTACAGTAATCTTCTATAGTTAAAAAGGCCATACTGACCTGGTTTCATTCTGTATGTGAACACATTCTCAGGCCTGCTGAGCAGCTCCACAAAGGCCTTTAGAGACGAGTAGAAAAGCTGAACCTGATGCAGAGGCAGATCCAGCACAGAGTCTCGTGTGGCGTTGTTATAGTTGATCCTCACAACCCGACCCTCAGAGTCCACACTGCACATTACAGACATGTTTGTATTAAAAATTATGAGGATTTATGAGAACTTTACAGTGTCTTGGTGTAATTTATTAAAACAACCAGTACAAATCTGTGTTACACTGTGGAAACTCATACAGGCGTGGAACAACATTAGGATGGAAAATATGACACAATTTTCCTTTTTATAATGGACTATCCCATTAAACATTAATTTGTAGAGATTTTGCTCTTGTGAGTCTCAGTTCCACAACTGACCATGAGATGGTGCCGTTAAGTATATTATTGACGTATAGTCAATGATGATGAGGATTACAAGTGACAAAGCTAATCCATTGCTTTAGCTATGTGTGATTATGTGAGTATGTATCATCTGCTGGAGTCACAGTCTGTCTTACTCTATAATGTGGTTTTTGGACTGCACGCTGAAGTCACAGTAGTCAGAACCGCTGTCTGTGAAATCAACCCTGAGAGAGGAGAGGATGTTAAACGCTTCAGGATCCTCTCTCCGGAGCAGCTCCGCCATGTGAAACCCATCAACTACTTCACTCTCACCACCCTGTTCAGCCTGACGGATACAATGCAGGAACTGCACCTACACACACACACACACACACATATATACATATACATTAATATATATATATATACATTAATAATATATATATATATATATATATATATATATATATATATATATATATATATATATATGACACATATAAAATGTATCTAGGAGCAATAATTAACTTAATTTAAAAACCACAGAAGAGATCCAAAAGAAAAATGCATATATTGACACAATGAGTAATGCAGCACAGTATGGTTTGTGTGTGTGTGCTGTGTGTTTTTCTATCCCGGTGGGGACTACAACCTGAATGCGCACTGATTCATGGGGACTCGTGTCACTGTGGGGAGCTAAATTGAGGCTTATAAATCATACAGAATTAGTTTTTTTGAAAACATAAAAATGCAGACAGTTTTGTGTGGTGGGTAAGTAGGGTAGGGTTAGTGTAAGGGGAGAGAATATACAGTTTGTACAGCATAAAAAACCATTACGTCTATCGAGACTCCCCAAAAATATAGTGAAACAGACGTGTACTGTATAACCACCAAATGTCCCCACAAAGATAGTAAAACCTGAGATCACCTACATTGTGGGGACCCGCCAGCAGTTGTAGAGTATTTTTGTGTTTGTGTACAGGTATATGTGGTTTATGAGGACACAAATGTGTATAATGGCATGGGTATTACAACATACTTCCTGTGTCCTCATAAACCAAGTGGCTTAAAAAAAATAAAAAAAAAACATACTAAACAGTTTTTTTTTTTAATAAAAAAAATGGCAAAAGTTTTTTGTGATGGGTAGGTTTAGGGGTAGGGTTAGTGTAGGGGGATAGAATAAATACGCTACTAAAAACCACTATGCCTATGGAGATTCCCCGTAAACCGTGTGTGGTGTTTGTGTGGTGTGTGTGTGTGTGTGTGTGTGTACTCACCCCAGGTGGATGGTGCAGAGCAGGGTAATCTGTGTGCAGGCTCAGCTCTCCAGAAGTGTACGCAACATTGTTAGCCATGGGCTTGTCCTGCACTTGCCACGTGTGTCTGTGAAAGCACAGAGGGGACAATGGATCAGAACAGGTGACTATGTCCTTGTAAAGTTTTACTGCATCTCTCCATGTATTTATTGTAGGAAACCACAGCTGTAAAATGCTTACTTGATTTAGTAGCATCTTGAGAGTAAATTTAAAGACTAAAGAAAACACTGCAATGAACAAAGCAGACACTTTTGTTATGGCAACACACTGCAATAACTTAATAGTGATTTTTTTTTTTTGGTGGTGAATTCTTGATGAACCTGCTCATTGCAAAAAAATTAATAAAAAATTTAATAATTGTATTGAATCAGTTTTTGTCTTGTTTTAATAATAAAATTTAAAAAAAAAAGAATTTACTTTGAGAAGCAAAACTGTAAGATAAAACTTTTTTTTCATAAAATAAATGTTAAATATTAATTTAATTATTAGAAATTATACATTTTTCTGCTTTTGTCAGATTTATGCTTTAAAAAGTTCAATGAGGTATGAAAAATAAACCGATACATAAATAGATTCTCTTAATACAAAGGTTTCCCAATTTGCATACTTATGCACCGTTTCATGCCATATGCCCTGATAAAATAAACAAATAAATTTAAAAAAAATTTAAAAAGAGTGCGTCATTTAACACAGGTCTTACACAATTTTGCATCTCCACTCACAATTTTACTGGAAAACAGTACATTACTGCAGTTTGTTAAAGTAAAAAATAGCAGGTTTGCTAGAACAAACCTAGAGAAATAGAAGAGCTCTATAAAACACCAATTTATCAAACTGAACAACGGAAGGAATGGGAGTCGTGGAAGAGGAGTATGTGTGGCTTTTTTAAAAGAAAAATTAAGCAGATAGTGGTCTCAATAAGACTGTATTAGAGACCAGAATCCTCCATGTGAGACACACCACAGTCTCCTCCTTCAACCAAAAGATCCCTAGCCAATGAAGTCTTGATTTGGCAGATACAATGGTTTTTGTTCCTGTCTGGGTCAGGTGAAGCTGCTTTTTGGCCAGTTTGACTGTGCTCCTGGGGCTAGCATGGTGTTAAATCACTTAGCCTGTCACTTAACAGGTGTCAGCTGGGCCTGAGAGGGAGCTCACATGCAGGACTTTGTGATTACAGCCAAAAGCTCACAGTGTGTCTGTTTCTGTTCTGTCTCTTCTCTCCAGATCCTCTATCTGTCTGTGATTTCCATTCACTCATCCTTCCCTGTAAAAAAAAATTCTCTGCATGTTCTTTGTTGTCTGGCAAGAATAATAAATCAAAATTTCAATGATTTGACTTTAGGCTCACTGATCATCTTCCAGTAAATCTAGAGCAATGGAACAGGTTTAACTGTAAAGCAAAGCTTTCACATCAGCTCTCATTTAGATGCTCTCAGAGGCAGTTTTCTGAAAATGGAACATTGTTCTGATTGTTGGCCAAGAGTTACAGCACAAAATGCTTTCATAAAATGATGGTGTAGACAGATGACTCATACCGTGATATCCATGATAATCTTTTACGGAACAGTTCTATGGACCAGCTCTATGGTTGCATTGCCAATTTTACACACTACTTTACTCCCAGTCAATAGCCAAGATTTGTGTGGCAGAAACAGTCATATTTTGCCTTTAGAAGATTCAAATAAATGCTGTTCTTTTGAACTTTCTATTCATAAAGAATTATGAATGAATGCATCACGGTTTCCACAAAAATATTTAGCAGCACAACCGTTTTCCAAAACTGATAATAATGATAAATGTTTCTTGAGCACCAAATCAGCATATTAGAATGATTTCTGAAGGGTCATGTGACAGCTTTGCCATCACAGGAATAAATTACATTTTAATATAGATTATATTAAAATAGAAAATTATTTTACATTGTAATTATATTTTATTTTATTTCATATTTTAACAAAATAATACTCCTTTTACTGTAATTTTTAATTAAATGAATGCAGCCTTGGCCAACCCCAAACTACCAACCCCCAAAAACCCCTGGTCCTTTAAATGGCCTTGCATTCCTTGGCCGTTGAAAAGAATCCTCAGACCTAAAGAAACGGGTGCCCATACCACTACAGATCCCCTACCACGTTTTCAACAGACATTGTGGCTTCACGCCCTGACGAAACTTACCAATTCACAAGATTCACGGAATGCATAGCTGATATAAAAAATTGGATGACTAGTAATTTCCTGCAACTTAATTCAGAAAAAAATGAATTTTTAATTATTGGACAAAAAAACTCCACATGTAGTAACCTAGAATACTGTCTAACACTTGATGGCTGCTCTGTCAAGTCCTCGTCGTCAGTTAGGAACCTGGGCGTGCTCTTTACCAATCTCTCATTTGAAAGCCACGTTTCTAGCATCTGTAAAACTGCATTCTACCATCTTAAAAATATATCTAAATTACGGCATATGCTTTCAATGCAAAATGCTGAACAGTTAGTTCATGCGTTCATGACCTCAAGGCTAGATTATTGTAATGCTCTACTGGGTGGTTGCCCTGCTCGCTTAATAAATAAACTGCAGCTGGTCCAAAACGCAGCAGCTCGAGTTCTTACTAGAACCAGAAAGTATGACCATATTACCCCGGTTCTGTCAACACTGCACTGGCTCCCTATTAAACATCGCATACATTTTAAAATCTTGCTAATTACTTACAAATCACTAAATGGTTTAGCTCCCCAGTACTTGAGCGAGCTCTTAACGTATTATACTCCATCACGTCTATTGCGGTCTCAAAACTCTGGCCAGTTGATAATACCTAGAATATCAAAATCAACTGCAGGCGGTCAATCCTTTTCCTATTTAGCACTCAAACTCTGGAACAGCCTTCCTAGCATTGTTCGGGAAGCAGACACACTCTGTCAGTTTAAATCTAGACTAAAAACACATCTCTTTACTATGGCATGCACATAAAACATTTTTAATTGATATTTTATTCAAATTGTTAGGCTGCATTAACTAGGTCAGCCGGAACCGGGAACACTTCCCATAACACCTGATGTACTCATTACATCATAAGAGGAATGGCATCTACGCTAATGTTAGTCTCTCTGTTCAGATGGTGGACCTGCGCCTGGACATTACCAACGCATCCCTGAAGTGTCTGCAGAGACCGTGTCAATTAGTCTACCCTCTGAAATTGCTCATCGACATGGCATCCTCAATGGATCCATCTCCGGCGTGATGATTCCAATATTTCGAATATTCCCATTTAATAATTGTTTAATCGACACGCCATCCTCAATAAACCCGTCTGCGGCGTGATGCCTCCGATCTTTCAAATAATCCGATCTAATATTACTTCTGACCTATAAGGCTGCCAAAATAATAATCATACACTGTTTGTTAACTGGCCAGAGGAGAACTGGCACCCCGACTGAGCCTGGTTTCTCCCAAGGTTTATTTTTCTCCATTAGGACACCTGATGGAGTTTTGGTTCCTTGCCACTGTCGCCTCTGGCTTGCTCAGTTGGGGACACTACATTTTCAAATAAATATCCAAATAAATGTAATTACTAAACTAAATTAACTATATCAACTACATTACTGGAATATATATGATAATTGAAATGAGCTGATGACATCACTGTTTTCCCCAGAGCGGCTGTACAGCCGAATCAGATTCTGTTCATTATTTTCCTGTTTAACACTATGAAGCTGCTTTGAAACAATCTGCATTGTAAAAAGCGCTATATAAATAAAGTTGACTTGACTTGACTTGACTTGACTTGACTTGAAGGACTTTTTATTTCCTTCAATTATAAACCTGTCCAGATGTAGAGCATTAGGGTGGAAGATCAGACCACATTACTCATCACACCATATTACATTTCCATGGCTGGTGGGTTTGTGCCCTTTGCAGCAGGTTATTTTTTTTCTTTCTTTGTAGACCTTGGAATGAGAATGACAGTTCTAGCATAAATGGCAGTTTTGCCCAGTTTTTGGTGTAAACACAGAGTCACAGATGTTCAAAATTAGTTCAACAATTTATGAAATGGTATTTTTGAGAAACTTACTGTACTGCCTGCGATCACTGTGTTTGGAATTTTTCATATAATTTCCAGTGACAGATTGCATATTTTTGCACTATACAAATAGGCAGTCAGTTAAAGAACCATCAAGCAGATTTTCTTGATCATGAGGAAGGTCAGTGGCGAGGCAAGAAATCTCCAAGTGGGTGGACCTTTATTTTTTGTCTAATATATTAGTTTATATCTTGCAATTCTGACTTTATTTCTCGCATTTATGAGATAAAAAGTCGCAATTTTTTTTTAAATGTTTTATTCTGTTGCGGAAATAAGCTTCCATAGGTAAGTACTAATGTCAGCAGTATAATAATGACTCCTATTACTCTAATAAGTCTGCACTATTAAAATGATTGTATATGCAACTTCTGTTAGTGTCTTGCTCACTAATCCAATTGTTAAATAAATCTAAATATAGACATTCCATTGCTTTCATTAGAGAACAGCCAAAGCTACAGACCATACCCATAAAAGGTGAGGCGGAGATAGCCAATTCTCTGGCTCAATCTGGCCACCTGGCCCTGCTCCGATGGCACCCCCCTCAGGTAGACGATGCCAATGCGTCTCAGAGCCTCTAGCCAGGCCAGTGCAGCCTTGTCATCATGTAGAACCTCCTTGAAGTCTGCTGTGGGGATCTGCAGACCAGAATCCCAATACTTGCGCTCTGAAACATCACAAAGCAAAGGCACAACTTAGTGTCTACAATCACCCTTTATTTTACTTAAACTTGTGACCACTCCTGGAAAACCAAGATCCTGAACTACAAACACTACACTAGAAGGATTCCCAAACTTTTTTTTGCCAGCCAAGCCCATGGCCAGTACCCCCGGAGAACTGAGAAGTGAGAAGTTAACATTTCAATAATGTAAAAACATGATTGCATGATCAGTTTTCTGATGTCGGTTAATGGTCACATGACATGCAGGTAAATAAATATATACATTAAATAATTTTTTGTTTTCAGTTTTATGAATTGATTTGCTTTTCATCAACTCACAAACCTCCTACAGTTCCCCACAAACCTCCATTGGGGAAATTCTGCATTAGAAGGTCCAGTGGCAAATTACAAAGCAAAATGTCAGTGACTCAAGTCAGAGAATGATGTCAGCATTACTCAAAAAGTAGCTAAAATCTTTTCCAAGCTAAACATGTTTCTCTCTCTCTATCTTTCCCATCTCTTTTACTCATTCTCCAAGCACCCCAATTTACAATGCAAATAAACACATGATAGAAACTTAAACACTTACTGTGTAACCACCACTAGTGTCTTTCTTCACATAATGAAGGATTGTGAGTGTGAGTGTGTGTGCGTGTCAGGGTCGAGGCCAGAACACATTGGTCAGAACACTGTGAGGGCCTGCATGTTTGACTGTGAAGGAATACTGCTGGAAAGTCTCATGTCTACTTTCACAGACGGCCTCAAGAGAAGTGTGCATATGTGAACCTTAATTTAACAAAGCGACGAGAATACTTTTTGTGTGCAAATACTAACGAAAATGACTTTATTCAACAATTTCGTTCTGGCATGTTTACACTGAAAATACAGTGCAGCTCCCGCGCATTCGTCGTGGTGCTCACGTGAACAGCATCGGCTGCCATAGATTTTGGAAGTGCTGCACTATTTACAACGGAAACAGCATTGCACACAAAGTATTCTTGTCGCTTCATAAAATTAAAGTTGAACCACTGGAGTCACATGGACTATTTAACAAAAAATGTTTGCTACCTTTCTGGACCTTGAAAGTGATAATTAAATAGCTGTCTACGGAGGGGCCTAATAGCATGTGTTCCAAAGATGAACGAAGGTCTTACGGGTTTGGAATGACATGAGGGTGAGTAATTAATGACAGAATTGTCATTTTTGGGTGAACTAACCCTTTAAGTTATTTCCCCCAATTTAGGAAGTCACATACACTAACATTCAAAAGTTTGGGGTCGGTAAGGTTTTTTTTATTTTTTTTAAGAAAATAGTTTTATTCAGCAATAATGTATTAAATTGATCAGAGACATTAAAGACATTTACAATGTTACATGAGATTTCTATTTCAAATAAATACTGTTCATAACTTTCTATTCATCAAAGTATCATACATACACTCACCTAAAGGATTATTAGAAACACCATACTAATACTGTGTTTGACCCCCTTTCGCCTTCAGAACTGCCTTAATTCTACGTGGCACTGATTCAACAAGGTGCTGAAAGCATTCTTTAGAAATGTTGGCCTATATTGATAGGATAGCATCTTGCAGTTGATGGAGATTTGTGGGATGCACATCCAGGGCACGAAGCTCCCGTTCCACCACATCCCAAAGATCTACTGGGTTGAGATCTGGTGACTGTGGGGGCCATTTTAGTACAGTGAACTCATTGTCATGTTCAAGAAACCAATTTGAAATGATTCGAGCTTTGTGACATGGTGCATTATCCTGCTGGAAGTAGCCATCAGAGGATGGGTACATGGTGGTCATAAAGGGATGGACATGGTCAGAAACAATGCTCAGGTAGGGCGTGGCATTTAAACGATGCCCAATTGGCACTAAGGGGCCTAAAGTGTGCCAAGAAAACATCCCCCACACCATTACACCACCACCACCAGCCTGCACAGTGGTAACAAGGCATGATGGATCCATGTTCTCATTCTGTTCACGCCAAATTCTGACTCTACCATCTGAATGTCTCAACAGAAATCGAGACTCATCAGACCAGGCAACATTTTTCCAGTCTTCAACTGTCCAATTTTGGTGAGCTCGTGCAAATTGTAGCCTCTTTTTCCTATTTGTAGTGGAGATGAGTGGTACCCGGTGGGGTCTTCTGCTGTTGTAGCCCATCCGCCTCAAGGTTGTGCGTGTTGTGGCTTCACAAATGCTTTGCTGCATACCTCGGTTGTAACGAGTGGTTATTTCTCTTCTATCAGCTTGAATCAGTCGGCCCATTCTCCTCTGACCTCTAGCATCAACAAGGCATTTTCGCCCACAGGACTGCCGCATACTGGATGTTTTTCCCTTTTCACACCATTCTTTGTAAACTCTAGAAATGGTTGTGCATGAAAATCCCAGTAACTGAGCAGATTGTGAAATACTCAGACCGGCCCGTCTGGCACCAACAACCATGCCACGCTCAAAATTGCTTAAATCACCTTTCTTTCCCATTCTGACATTCAGTTTGGAGTTCAGGAGATTGTCTTGACCAGGACCACACCCCTAAATGCATTGAAGCAACTGCCATGTGATTGGTTGATTAGATAATTGCATTAATGAGAAATTGAACAGGTGTTCCTAATAATCCTTTAGGTGAGTGTATAGTAAAATGGAATAATGGTTTCCACAAAAACATTCAGCACAACTGTTTTCAACATTGATAATAAAAGGAAATGTTTCTTGAGCCCCAAATCAACGATATCTGAAGAATCATGTGACACTGAAGACTGAAGTAATAGCTGCTGAAAATTTAGCTTTGCAAATCACAGAAAAAAAATAAAATTTTAAATGTATTAAAATAGTATTTCACAACATTACAGATTTATTGTATTGGTGATCAGATAAATGCTGCCCTGTTCAATATGGCAACTGCTGTTCTGCCTTACAGTTACAAATTTCCTTTTTCGAGAGGCATCAGCCGTTTGTTTACGATTGAATGCACATTAGCTGGACTAGCCCGAAAAACGCTGTTTTTTGAACGAGTTCAGCTTAAAGTGCCCCTATTATGGGTTTTCGTATATTCCCTTTCATGCAGTGTGTAATATAGCTGTTTGTGAATGTAAACGTTCGGCAAAGTTGTAAAGTCAAAAGTGCATGATAAATAAAAGGTATTGTCTCCGGAAAGAATCGACTCTGAACCGTCTTAACGAGTCGTTTATATTTGAAATCCCACTGCGTGACGGTTCTACATCACTAGAAAATACATTTGCATAATGTCCACCTATGTAGTACATTGTCCGATGTTACATCAGTCATTCACGTTAGTGCTGGGCTGACGTATGCACTGTTATTGATACAGTTCCCACATGTGCACCACAATAAATGAGAAATATACACATCGGTTTATTGATGGATGTACACTTGTTAATGCAGATGGTTAATTGTAGATGCAACATCTCATAATGTATGACAAACTGAGTAGCATATCACTGAGAAATGAGAAAGCAGAGATCAATTTTATGGTAATGGATGTTTTGGTTTAGTTGTGCGCTTAAATGGTAGACCAATCAAAACAGACTGGGCCATTTGGCCAATCAGAGCAGAGCAGGCTCGTGGAAAGGAGGGATTTAGAGAGACTGATTCATCTGACGAGTAGTTTGAGAATCATTGAAAAATGTGGTGATGTGCAATGTATATAATGAAAAAATGAAACCTTTGATGCATGTAAACCTGTTGTTAGAGACCTCCAAAACAAAATTAGGAACCTTTAAAATAGTATAATAGGGGCACTTTAAGAAGCTTGGCCACCCAGCTGACTAACTAAATTGTGATTCTGTCAATACTAACCATAGTTATAATGAATTGTGTAGTTTCAAAATGACAAAATGCAATGAAAAAAAATTAAAACCCTGAGAGAGGAAACCTTATTTCTAAAACAGTCACTTACAGAAGTATGAATACGCAATCATATAAACATGCAATCAAGCTAATGCAAACAAAACCAAAATTGTCTGACATGCAAGGCTGAAACAATACCCAAAATCTCCCTCTAATACTAAGGCCCTGGAATGATTCTGCTCTTAGAGAGAGAGAGAGCGAGAGCTGGGCACTGGGCCCAGGGTGAAGTGGTTCAGTCGGTCCAGGTCAGTAATTTTCAGCTCTTAGAAGCGTGTAATGCTCAATATTCTCTGTCTCACTGGCATACTATGGTTTCATGGCAGGGCTGATGTCGTCTTCAGAGCCAGAGATTAATATCATGTTATCATTCTGTGCAGCTGGGCCCTCTGAGAGACTTTAATAAAAATTGACATTATTTTTCAATGACCCTTTCAGTCTCTAAAACAGACGGGGAAACACATTTATGCACACAAAGGCAAGCAGGAAAAGAAAGGTGACAGCTTATGTGTGTCTGAACAGTTTCCATCAGCATTGCCTCTGTGAGTTTTCCAGCTATGGTAATGTGAAGCGGTGGCGGCTGCTGGCAGACCGCTATGTCCAGTCAAACTCTGTCAACAGAGTCCCTACTGAGCGCTCAGCACAGAGCAGAGTTCACTAAGAACAGGACAGACAGAAGCTCACAACCAGAGTACAAACCACTTACAGCGATCACTTTCAAAATGGGGTTTGGAAAATGGATTTATATGATTTGAATAACTCAAATTGCATGTGCGCAGCATCCTATATTCAGTTCCTATGTGCTTCTCAAATAGATTAAGTAAGGCACCTCATTTGAGTCAAGCCATTAGTTTTCCATAAACCACTTGGAAAATGAAGGTTTAAATGTACTACTTCAACTGTTGTTTAAGTCATCTTAAACTTTGGTCTGTGTCAGTGTGGTCTTTTTCGGTGTGGGAATGGTGAACTGTTTTTCATCTAATGCAGCAATGTGACTGTTTTGCTATTTTGAATTTAGATGGGAACAAGGAGTGCTCTGAAGGATCATGATGTCATGGCATGTACAATGTCAGCTGAACCAGAACATTTTGTAACCGCAGTAAAGCACATTTGTGCCCTCTTGTAAATGGGACACTACAGCAACACTAGAAAACCTCCTTTAAGTGAATCAGTTCACTGGGTCATAAAAATCCTACTGTGAGCTGTATACTTTCAAGAAGAAAAAAAAAGGTTAAAGGCTAGAAACAATGGCTATAGTCAAAAGGCTTATCATAATTACATTATTAATGAGTCTAATAACTATTCTCTCCAACCTCTGTATATATACACTGTATAGACAGCCTTGTTAAGCATTAGAGACTTTTTTCAAAAAAATCTTACTCCAAACACACAATCAATGTGTGTATAAAAAATATATACACTATTACAATTTTAAAATAGCTGTTTTCTTTTTTAATATATTTTATAATGCAAGTTATTCCTGTGATGGCAAAGCAGTGTCACATGATCCTTCAGAAATCACTGTAATATGCTGATTTGGTGCTCAAGAAACATTTCTTATTATTATCAATGTTGAAAACAATTGTGCTGCTTAATATTTTTGTGAATTATAAAAATATTTAATACATATTTTTTGTTAAAAATAAATAAATAATAATAATAATAATTAAAGCTGCAAGCAGCAATGAAAGGGCCCTCGCACCCGGGACCACCGCCACCCGGTGGCCTCGGGAAAACAGCGAATAGTGGGCGACATGCATTTAAGCCGGCAAATATAGGAGAAATATGGCAAAGTCACTTCAATGTGCCACACTTCTTGATGCCAGCAGGTGGCGCTTTGACTATAACTGAATATTGGCATGTAGATGTCTTCAGGCCAGGACGATTATAAAACATGTGAAGTTTGGGGCAGATCGAACATTGTATGCCTGAGTTACAACAACTTCCTGTTTCATGGGGTCAATCGCATACGTTAGAACTTAGCCATGCGTTGTATGATTCAGTGTGTTTCTAGCATGTTTGGTACTTCATGGCATATTTAAATAAGTTTCTGGAAGTGAATTATAGTGTAAAGCATGCCATTTCCTGTTTCCAGCAGGTGGCACTATTACAATTTAACGTCACAATGGCCTTTAGATTAGACTGTGTAAATATGATGTTGATCTGATTAAATCTCTAGGAGGAGTTAATCACAGTGTAAAACATGCCATTTCCTGTTGCCAGTAGGTGGCGCTGTGACTGTAACTGAATATTGGTGTGTAGATGTGTTCAGGTCAGGACTCTAATAATACATGTGAAGTTTGGGGCAGATCGGACATTGCATGCCCGAGTTACAACAACTTCCTGTTTTATGGCGAAACATCGAACTTTGTGAGGCCACCACAGACACGCCCTCCAGGGAAAACTAACTTCAATTTAACGTTGCAAAGGCCTTTAGATTAGACTGTGCAAATATGATGTTGATCTGATTAGATCTCTAGGAGGAGGAGTTCAAGTATAACGTCTGGAAATGGCAAAATTTGCAACAATTTTGCAAAGAATATTAAAAATATCTCACTTCCTGTTGGTTTTCAGATTTCGTACCAGGAGACTTTTTTGTAGGTATTGGGCTGTTACATGAGTCTACCGAATTTCAAACCTGTACGTGAAACGTAGCGGGAGGGGCACTTCGTTGAAATGTTGTAGGTGGCGCTATCGAGCCATTTTGCCACGCCTAATTCTGAAACCATATCAGACGTAAATTTTCACCACTTTTGACGCGTGTGCAAAGTTTCGTGAGTTTTTGAGCATGTTTAGGCCCCCAAAAATGTGATTCATTTGGGAGAAGAATAATAATAGGCTGAGCAATTCTAATAGGGTCCTCACACCATCGGTGCTCGGGCCCTAATAATAAAATGACTAACCCCAAACTTTTTCTAACAGTAGTGTATGGACAGAGTAAAAAGAGAGATTGAGTAACGGAGGACACATTAGTTGTCAATAACTGGTGCTAACCAGTCAGGAAATGACTAATGTCAGATTACTGCCCGAGACAGACATATTACAGCAAGGTGAGTGCTTTACAGGCCTCTTTCAGGCAGCTTTAAGCAAGTTTATACGAGAGGTCGCCAGTTAAGGAGCTTTGTTAAACGCATGCAAGCCTTGTATGTTTTACACCTCAGCTAGAAGCAGACACTTGTGATGCGTAGTCTATGCTTTAAACCGTGAAAATGTATTAGTCGTCTTTCGCGGTTTTAGGGGGCACAAGGGGATGCCTTTTGTGCCTTTAAACTAAACAGCAGCATCATTTCCTAAACATTAGAGAGGAAATCACAAGGTTGAAAACAACAGTAAGATCCGTAAAACTAAATAACATTTGTGGTGAGCAGAATCTGTTTCAAAGCCCCACTGACATGCATTAATTTGAAAATCTAATCTTAAAATCTCAAGACATGCAAATATGTGCAAGATGCTTGTTCTGGCAGACACATTGTTCAGTCTCCTCTAACCACGGCATCCCTCAAAAGCGGTGTATAAGCACAACAGCTCACTCTTCTCAAATAGCCTTAAATCTCTATTCCATGTGGCAGGAAATGGAAAAAGTCTTTCCACTCAGGGGTGATTTTAGGGAGAAATGCCTGCACACTACAAAAGTAACTGCTGTCCAGACCACACGTGCTACAGATTAATTCAAATAATGCACAAAAATGAGCCTACATGAGTACATTTCAACTTTATATGAAGCCATCCTAAACATGGTTGTCCAAAATAAAAACAAAACCCATCCAGTCTTCATTTTAGAAAATTTGAGTGCCTTAATAGGATATCAACAGATATATAGGTTTAAATTCACCCAACACACAAGTAGTATGTACATTAATCAAGAGCATAACTATAACAGCAGGCTGACAGTTTCTTAGCAGCATAACTTAACTTAAAGTGAGTCTCCTGGTTGCTATATAGAATACTTTCCTTAATAATGGCCATACATTATAAACCATAGAATATGTATACTATAAGTAAATAGAAAAATAGGTAAATAGCTAATACAAAGATTATGGCAACAGAGACAAATAGATTATGATGAACCCACCATTAAGGAAGAGCTCCTCTTGCAGAGCCTGTCTCGCCTCAGGGGAAAAACACCGTTTCTTCAGCCAGTCAGGATCAAACTCACTACTGTGCTGATCAGGCCAAGTTATGGACACCTACAATGAGTTTCATAAAACAGGTTTAAGGACAATTGGACAATGACCTCAACATTGATAATAAAAGGAAATGTTTCTTGAGCACATGCAAACATGTAAACTTAGGCTGAAAAGACCAGCATAGCTGCTCAGTGGTATGTACTGTGTGCTGGAGTCCCCACCAGACTTCATAACCGTTTTAAAACCAGCAATACTACAGCAGATATACAGTGTTTAGGTGTGGTCACATTAGCAAAATGTAGAAGAAATTTCACAGGCAAAAAAGGTCCACTGTTTTTTGTCAATAGTTTAGCAACGTATGAACAACATCACAGACAGAAGTCACATTAAAACCAAGCAGCTTTTCTGTTGGTCAATGTGACAACTTTGAACCTGATGCGAAATCTTTTTCTTTTTAACACAAAATAAATGACTGGTTTATATCTCATTTAAATGACTGGATTTTGATTGAGAAATATTGCAGAAAAACAGTAAAAGTGGCTGGATTAAAACATCCAGAGATTAAAGATGCAGAGTCAGGTTTAAAGGAATAGTCCATCCAAAAATAAATTTTGTTCACTCATTTCGTTTCATATATAAATGACTGCTGTTATTTGTCATATGAATAGGGACAAGGCCTGTCAAGTTTTAAAAAAAAAACATAAAACCACTAGAGTTGATGGAAGGTTAGCAGTCAATAAACCTAAAATACAGCACACATAAGGACTACCTTTATTTTATGCTTATGGAATGCAACAGATTTAATTCCCATCTACTTTCATTATAATCAAAAGAGCAGTGTGGACATTCTGCAAAACATCTTTTTACAGAACATTCAGCAGAACATCATTCCCATTTGAAATTACATGATGATGATGATGAAATAACAAATTTCTATTTAGGATGAACTATCCCTTTAAGCTTTGCTTAACAAGACCAACCTTATTGTCCATCAGCTGTACTTGGTCCATTCCGGTGTGCACGTCCAGATCTGACAGCAGCAGGCTGCGTGCTTGTGCTGACTGCAGCGTGCAGAGAGGACACTGGCAGTTATCCCTCAGCCAGGTGAACGGATACAAACTACAACTCCCATCATCCCAATCAATCTGCAGTAGTCTCTCCTGATCCAGTGCCTGGGCCTGCCTCACTCCAGGACTCCCACCAGTGAAGGGCAGAGGAGCCGCTGCCAGGGTCTGATTCCCAATACAAGGCGTCTTGACCAGTTGATGACGATTGCCTGTCCTTTTCAGTGCCTGGAAAGCACCTCTGGACACCCAGCGAGTAAGATAGGACAACATCCTGAACTGGGAGTAGCTGCTGCTAGTCTGACAACACAGAAAGTACGAGGTTATTGTGTTCATGTAACCTCCACACCCCTTCACATCCCCTTTCACCCAATAATGAGTCACCACAGCAGAATGTACTGTTGTAAACACCGAATATGATTTATGCAAGCAGCACACAGGTTGTCAAAGTAACCGCTATCATACAAATGCAAAATCCTTTTTCTGTCTTAAGAGTCATATTTTGTCATTGTTTTTTAATAAATTAATAGTAACATACTTTAACTATTTGGAGTTATTTTTTTCTCATAAACAATTCTCATTACAGATGCATCTTCTTTAATTGGTGACTGAATATCTGTAACACTTTTGATGTAATAAGGAGTTGCAAAGAAACTAAAATGGGCTCTGCTGTATAGTCATCAAACTGCTTGCAGAATGATTACACTACCGATCAAACGTTTGCATTCAGTCAGATTTTTTATGTTTTTGATAGCAGTCTCTGATGTTCAACAAGACTGCATTTATTTGATAAAAATTATGTGAATTTTAATGCATCCTTAAGCAGAAGTATTCATTTCTTTAAAGTAAAAATCTTACTGAACATTTGAACAGTAGTTAAATAGAAAAAATAATGCTTATTTATTAACATAGGTTACTGGCAGTTTGTTGTGCTGTTGGTCAGGGAATCCAAAAGTGGAGTCAGCTCTTGATGAATGATGAATGCAATGACGTCACCCAGATCTGAATTATCTGAATGACTGGATGCTTATCTTTGACAACACTAAATACAAACAGTATTACATCAAAGTAACCAAGATTAAAGCGAGCTAATCCAGGGCTAAGGTGACTTGACACTGCCACACTAATCAAACTATGACTTACTCTGCACTTCAATTCTACTTACACTAGTAAGAAGAATTTGACTCTTTCGTATGCACCACTTCAAAAAAAACACTCAAGGCTACCTTTGTGCTGCGTTTCATAACCCAAACAATAATGAAAACAATAATTTATGTACATTTAGAATGTCTAATTATGAGTGTTGTTTATCCATTAATCCCAGTTATTTTATTCTGTTGACAGCTGTGGTTTCTTGTGAGATTTATTATATTGTTGTAATAATGTATAGAAAAAGGATATGCAGTCATTTTAATACAAAGTAAGTATTTTTGGCTTTATAAATACCATGTTATCTTTACAATGTAACGCTTACCATTTTCCTCACACATTTCAAATGGGGTTTTATACATAAAAATGCATAGACCTAGTTTGTCTATCAGGCAGCAATGCAATAATCACATTTGTGGGTCCATGATATAAAATAAATATAATAAGCAATATGTTCAGTGTATCGTGAACAGACCTTTGAACATTGGTTATGTAATGTGCATGCACCTTAGCTTGTCTCAGGGAACACGGAAGTAGGTGAAAGGTCACCACTCCATTCCCCCTGCAAACAAACACATCGCCTCCAACGTTACGACAGCACGTACACACACACACACACAAACGTTGTAGTTGCCATGGAGCAGAAATCAAACCAACTTCAACATATATTGTCTTTATTTAGACTTGATAGCCAAATATCTGCCTCTGTTATTTCCGGGTAATTTTAGCACTCGTCCTCTTTCTAGTGCGCTTTAGTAAATGAACTGTGAAGCAACTGACAAACTTCATTTCGTGAAATTACACGCGCCATTAGGACGTATAGTCGCTAATAAGCGACAAACACAACGCTATCGATCTTTCATTCGTCGGACATGATACACGCGAACTTCCGTTCATTACATAGACTTCAACCACTATATTTCATTTTCGTTATTTAAATTTTATGAGACATTAAGAGAAAATACAAACAACATATGGCACTTACCGTGAAGACGTGGGTAATGTACCCGCGGTTATTTCAGCCTTGTATAGTGCTGAGAAGCGTGAGAACTACCGTGCTGGAAGTGGGTGAAGGGTCACATGCACTATAACGCTGCCGCGGCTGCTGCACACACGAACACTGTAATCAACGTGATGTGTGCGCTACACTGGATCTGACACTTAGCCAAAATCACGTGCAGCTTTGCTCGACAACTGTTCTTTTCAGTGATTGTTATTGTAACTGCATTTTATTGGAGCTTATGTGGATCACTATACATATTTAAATGAATATGTAGGCCTACGCAATATGCATTTGTAAATATATATTTTAAACTGCATTATATTACAGTATAAAGACCTGTAATGATTTCGTTTTTCATTACACAAAATATGCAGTGGATATAAGATGTCCCCTTTTAAATCAATGTAAAAAAACAAATATAAATCATATCAGAATTTTTGCACATTTAAAATAAAAATTACAACCTATGTAATGCCACTGAAAACCAAAGTGACATTTCAGAGAAAAAACTAACTGCATAACTTTATATATCCACTGTACACGTCACAGACAGACTTTGACAGCCCAGGTCTCTTTTTTGAAGATTGTTGGATCAGCATATCTTTATAGCTTTTAATAATTGATTGCCAGTTACGGTTAGTACACAACAGACCAACTAACAATTTAGAGTCTACAAATAGCACTCTAGTATTTTTTTTTTTTTTTACATTCTGAATTCTTTCACTTTTTATAATATATAAATAAAATATTTAATACAAAATTATATTTTTATACTGTTTATGTTTTAGATGTTAAAAAATAAGAACTAACACTACATTATTAAAACATTTTTTTTGTAGACAAAAGTTTTAGATAATGAACCATGTAAGGGAACAGGCTTATTTCTAAATATTTTTTTCCAAAAATGTGTATTTATGCACTCTATAACTAAATTTGTGTCAACTCTGTCAGACACACTAAAAAGCATGCTAATTTAATTTAAACTATCCAAAAACAATGTAAAGTCTTCAGTTATGTAATATTGGTGTTCAGTAATGGAGCTAAGTCATAAAATACATTTTCTGTTTATTTTTTGTTTATTATTATGAACAACCCAGTTTCTAAATTCCTTAATTCTCCTCCCTCCTTTTAATATTAAACATATATCACCAATGTTCTTAGGTAATTAAGACATAATATCATGTAGTTCCATTGATGTTTTAACATTTTTACACAATAAATTGAAAGAAGAATAAGACATTTCTTTAAAAATTAACCAAAACCTTCACCCGACGGTGTAAAATACTGACGGTGTTGACAAAGGTCGAGCTGAGGCAAATATACAGTATATGTAAATAGAATCATGAAACAGCATTAGAAGAATTCCCCATACGCAAAAAACACATTATACAGACTTTTTGAGAGCACTTGTCAACCATCAGACAAAACCTGAAGTTGACGTCTGAGGGAGTTGACAAAATTTAATTTTTTCCACCTTAACCACATGTTCTACAGTGGAGCAATTTAGTTTTTTTCCTCAGTTGTAGCTGCCTTAATAAACTTATTAAAATGGCAAGATTTATCCCACAACTATTTACAGAAACTATTACAGTATTACGGAGTTGACATTAAGGCTGTGACCACAGAGACTTCAATATTGTTGACGCAAAGTGAGGACATAACTTTTATAGCTATTTTTTAATGGAAAATATAGTTCAATATTTACTTTTTGTATTGTTTGATATCTTAAAGATCTCCGCCTTTTAATGTAACTGTGTATTTTTTTATTTGTTGCATTTTTAAACACTTTGTTTGGCAGTTTTACATTGTGACCTAATGCTGAGGACAGGTTAGATTACATGCGTATGGAGTGTATGGAGTGTGCTTTTAAAATAATACTAAAGAAATTATTTAAAAGTATACGTTTTACGTATAAGTAAAAATAAAAGTCCTGAGTTTACAAATTTCCCTTAGATGTAACTTTTTAAGTATTTTTATTGTGTTGATATTCTTACTTTTTAACATAATCTCCCTTATCTCAAGAATCAGTTTTATATATATATATATATATATATATATATATATATATATATATATATATATATATATATATGCACACACCGATCAGGCATAGCATTATGACCACCTTCCTAATATTGTGTTGGTCCCCCTTTTGCTGCAAACACAGCCCTGACCTGTCGAGGCATGGACTCCACTAGACCCCTGAAGGTGTGCTGTGGTATCTGGCACCAAGATGTTAGCAGCAGATCCTTTAAGTCCTGTAAGTTGGGGCCTCCATGGATCGGACTCGTTTGTTCAGCACATCCCACAGATGCACGATTGGATTGGATTTGGAGGCCAAGTCAACACCTCAAACTTGTTGTGCTCCTCAAACCATTCCTGAACCATTTTTGCTTTGTGGCAGGAGCATTATCCTCTGAAAGAGCCACAGCCACCAGGGAATACCGTTTCCATGAAAGGGTGTACATGGTCTGCAACAATGCTTAGGTAGGTGGTATGTACCACATGGATGGCAGGACCCAAGGTTTCCCAGCAGAACATTGCCCAAAGCATCACACTGCATATGCTGGCTTGCCTTCTTCCCATAGTGCATCCTGGTGCCATGTTTTCCCCAGGTAAGCGAAGCAAACGCACCCGGCCATCCACGTGATGTAAAAGAAAACGTGATTCATCAGACCATGCCACCTTCTTCCATTGCTCCATGGTGCAGTTCTGATGCTCACGTGCCCACTGTTGGCACTTTCGGCGGTGGACAGGGGGCAGCATGGGCACCCTGACTGGTCTGCGGCTATGCAGCCCCATAGGCAACAAACTGTGATGCCCTGTGTATTCTGACACCTTTCTATCAGAACCAGCATTAACTTGTTGAGCTATTTGAGCTACAGTAGCTCGTCTGTTTGATCAGACCACACAGTCCAGTCTTCGCTCCCCACGTGCATCAATGAGCCTTGGCCGCCCATGACCCTGTCGCCGGTTCACCACTGTTCCTTCTTTGGACCACTTTTAATAGATACTGACCACTGCAGACCGGGAACACCCCATAAGCGGCAGTTTTGGAGATGCTCCCAGTTGTCTAGCCATCACAATTTGGCCCAGCTCAAAACCTTACACTTGCCCATTCAACTTTGAGGACAAAATGCTCACTTGCTGCCTAATATATCTCACCAACTAACAGGAGCCATGATGAAGAAATAATCAGTTTTATTCACTTCACCTGTCAGAGGTCATAATGTTATGCCTGATCGGTGTACAGTTGTGGTCAGAATTATTGGTACCCCTGGTAAATATGATCAAATATGGCTGTAAAAGATCCTTTTGATCTATCATTCAAAAAGTTTGCAAAAATCTAACCTTTCATTGAAGTAAAAGAATGAGAAATCAGGGGAAAATCACACTATGACATAAATGTTTTTCTCCAAAACACATTGGCCACAATTATTGGCACCCCTAGAATTTTTTTATGAGTAAAATAACTCTGAAGTATATTCCCATTAATATTTATATATATATATATATATATATATATATATGACACCTGCATAGCCTACCTACTGCTATTTCCTTAATAGCTCTGCATCAAACAGTGCATTCAAATTAATTGATCACAAAGTAGTTTTAAGAACTCGTGTTGACATAAATGTTGGAACTATTTTGGAAAGCTTTAAAATAAATTCAAAAACACTATAAATGTATCATAAATATGGTACACACTAATATAGATTTGCAAAATTGAGAATGAATCATTTTGTGAATCAGAAAGAATGATGCATTCATAAATATTAATAAGTCACAGGTTTGGAACAACATAAGGGTGAGTAAATGATGACTGCATTTTCCTTTTTCTGTGAACTATTCCTTCAAAACCTGTTATTTAAAAAAAAAAAAACAATGTGGTTCATAGCACACACACACAAACTACCTTGAAGATTTTTATTACAAAAAGGAATATACACAACATATATCTCAGGAATGGAACTACTCATGGTAGAACGCTTTAAGTCCAATATTCCTGCCCGCAGTCATCTTGGTTTGTCTGGAATATGTCATCCCAGATGGTACTTTTCCCATTACTTCTCATAGGATTACAAGAATACCTAATGCAACACACAGTTTCATAAAATGAATACTATTAAGCTTTTTCATAAATATAAACACTCACAGTTTAATATTTTAAAAGCTTGTTATAAAATATATAGATTTAGGGCACACAAAACATAATAACATGTACAAGGAAGAGCAAATGTGTTCCTCCGAATGTATCATAGAAAGCAATAATAATAAAATGTGTGTTTTTAATATGTTCATGCCATATATCTTTTGGAGGATTGTCAGACTGAATGTTTAAAAAACTATTCCAAGTACATGCTCTTATAATAATGTAAATATGAATATGACAGCTAACATTTGTACAATGAAAACTATATTCCTCCTGTTCAACAAACATGAGTTTTCTCTTAAACATTCAAGTAATGGCAATGCAAATGAGAAAATGTTTCCACAAACACAGTCATTATCTGAGAAAATAGTGAGAAACTATAACACTGAATCTAACAGTGTCTTGTATGTCTCCTCTTAGAGGTAAAACCTCCATATTGGTTAGACTGAGATTCCAGTCGTATTACTATAAGCTGCAAATGTCATTAAAGACTCAATGGCAGTAATATTGCCAAGTTTAAAGCATTTAATGGCTGTCCATCATGTATGATTGCTGCTATTTTAAGTGAATACTGGCTTTAATTTTTTGCAAAAAATAGCTGCATCATTTTTGCCAAGTAGCTTCAGAGAAATAACATTTATTCCTTAAAACGAGTAGTACATTTTTGTTACTAGTACTTATTTTTAGTTATTAGTAAGTAATACATTTTACATCTGTTAATTATTTTCTGCTACTCACTATCGGGATAGTGACAAGAAACTATTCCGAATTTTTCCCCAGTGAATTCTACAGGGATCTGTGTTTCAGACATTCAGACACCTATAGTTTTAATAGTAACTATTCCTTTTGTACTTTTGTTATTGTAACTATTTTAATATATATTATAGTTTCATAGTAGGCTAATCATTGAACACAAACTAGGACCTAGGCCTATATTAGACCAGTGTGTTCTGTAACTAGTGAGATTGTAAATAACAACTGGGGTAGAGCCTAGTGTCTCAGAAATAGGTATTTGCCAAATAAATACAGTACAGTACAAGTAAATCAGGACTATTTGGATAGTTTTAATAACCGACTTAGCCTATAATATATGGTTTCTAGGCTAATTGAAAAGATAAGGTGGGATAAGCCATTTAGTAAGTAAACAGTACTAGTTAATTTTAAGAAATTAATGTTAAAACGCCTTGCCATAAAGACAGATTGAGATTTGCCTGCGTACTGAAGGCAAACAAACAGTCCTCTACACCTTCATATAGTCGTTCTTCAGGCGGCTTAACCGGGTCCCGTGACTCCGGATGATGAGTGACAACAGCTCGTGCTTGTCCTTCAGTCCCAGCGAGATGTCCAGTGTCTCCTTCAACACGTCGCGCGTGTGCACAATCATGTTGAGGAAGTCGTCGCTGATCTTGTGCTCCTCTTTCAGCTCGTTTTCCTGACTCTGTTTGAATTTCACCTCCAGCTCCAGCAGAGACTTCTCAGAGTTGGAAAACGCCTCGCTGATCTGGGTCGTCTCCCGTCTCAGATATTTCCCATAGCTGTCTTCTCCGTCCAGGTCGAAGGAGATGCTCTTCCCGATGCCCTCGAGCACACGCGCCGCGTCCTCGATGTGCCGCTTGATGATGGTGAAATCGTCCCGGATCACCGAGTCCTGGTCCTCGTCCAGGGTGCATTTGCGATTGTCGATCATTTTGAACAGCATCTGACATTTCTCGGGATCGTCATTATCTTCATAGTAGCCGTCCGGCACGAAATAATGATGAAAAGTGCCGTTGGACATCTCCGGCTGAAGGGGTCCCGTAAAGAAAGCTCCTCCGAGACGCAATGAGACCTGACAGGCTATCAGTATGAACAGAGGGGAAGCCATCATACCCACCTCTCCCACCTTATCACAGTCAATAGTACCTTCAGCTCTGATCTTCAAACTTTACACAAGCCCTCCTGCTCCAGCCCCACGCATGTTCAGAGCGTGAAATGTCGAGCAATCCCGACACGAAACAGCTAAATCACAGAAACGTCCGCAGTTTGGGAATGCAACTTTCTCATCTGCTTTTTTGTTGTTGGGCGAAATCAACAGGCGTGAGCCACATAAACCCTCGCCGTGTCCTCCCTTGTGTCTGTTTCAACATCTGGACCGTTCAGACTCTGTGCTAGGTTTAGATAATAATACCCCCGGTCAGACTCTCAAATTACAAGCCCGTCACTCCTTCACTTAAAAGGCAGCGCACATAAGTGGCAGCACACATTACAAGGGGCTGTCATTAAAGGAACTCGAGTTTTGCTTTTAAAGCTTCTAAAAGCTACCCAATTTATAATTAGACTGGACCAGGCTAAACTCATAACAATCTAATACAAATAACAGAATGACAGAAGACAGTTTATTACATAGGCTATTAAATGGATGAAGACAAATATTATGGTATTAAAACAATGATGAAAACTTTTAAAATAAACTATGGATAATTGTATTATTACATTATGTATGTAGGGTGCTCTCTTTTTATTAAAAACAACTAGTTATAATCATTACACAGTAATAGTAAAATAGTGTGTTCATGAGTCAAACCAAGAGAAAAATCAAGTGCAACATTTAAACTTGCACAAAGATGCTGAGAATGAAATAAATGGAAATCTGAACCTTTGCACTGAGTTGCAACTCTGAAAACCCATTAAATCAAGAATAAATAACATTATTATTGTGACAAATGGATGGAAACAAAGATTTTTGTGTATAGGCTACATTTAGGCCTACAGTGTGCTTTTATTGGTCTCTTCTATAAATGCTTATTATTTCTCTCTTTTGCAATGACGCTTGTCTCAGTTTAATGCTAAAAATACATAGAATGTGTCAGAAAGTTATGCAAGAGTGGAAAGCCAAAAATGGGGTCGTCCTCAGTTGAGACAATAGCAGACACTGCAGATGGCCACTCTGCATGCTTCTCTCTTCAATTTGTCTTGGAGTTGTGTCTGACAGGCCTCTGAAAAGAGGGTGCTCTCTTTATATTGGAGGTCTTAATTCTCAGAGACAGGTCTCCCAGCTCCATATACCGATTACCTAAAGAGGATGTCTAAGTGATGACGAAAGGTCGTGACAGAGCATGAGACTGAGCAGGAGCTGTTCTGCTTCGGCATCAGGATGTGCTACTCATTCCTTTCCTGCGAGGGCCCCCGTATAGAGAGTGAGCTCACACTTATATACTCTGTCCACTTTCATAAAGCCAAAAGCATTAATGAACCACACATTCCATGAAAAACAAAAGGCAAACATTTTGTGGGAAAGGAATGGTGATGTCATATATGATGTATGAAGATGGATTCTCAAATCCTCTCCAAAACAGAGGTTCACAACAGAGCATCGGCCATGGAAAGCCTCATTTGCTTGGCCATGTTGGATTTACAACCGTCTGGCACTGCCAACGTGCTTTCATTTCACCATATGGCTCTTAAGCAAACACATATACCCAGAAACTAACAGACACACAAAGCTTTCAAGACACTCACATGTGTTATTTACAACATTAAATCCCTGGCAAATAGTCTCACAGTCTGGTATCTGCTTGTGAATATGAAGTAATAAGGGAATAACGCAATGATGTATCTTCATAAATGCACGGATATGTGCCATACCATTTAATTTATGCCAAGAAGCAAAGTTCCTGTAGAATAATAGCCCTCCCTCAAACTCCAGTAAAAAATCTCCACAGATGCAGAACAGAACATGAGCTGGAGAAAAGCAGGAAGAAAATCAGAGTATGTGTGTGTGAGTGAAAGAAAAGGAGTCTTGTTTTCCACTACACTGGAAGTTGTTCCACTAGAATCTATTCTTTATAGAGTGCTCTAATTTTATGGTCTTCAGTACCTCTTCTCAGACGCCCTATACCCCTTTGAACCTGGTTCCCCCAATGTTCCTTCTACAGATATCCACTACAAGGGGCCGGCTCTCTCTCTCTCTCCCTCTAGCCCGTCTCTTAAACCCCAGTGGATGGAACAATGCCAGCTCCTGGAGAACTTCCCCCACTGTTGCCCTACTAATAGTCTTAATAACAGGGGTCTATAAGTCTTGTTAGCTTCCTGGTATTTTTCATAGTTTTCAAATGTAACTTAACTTAACAAAATGTAATTTAACTTAATATCAGGTTAATCTCACATGATCATACTTCCCAAACTGGCTTAGAATTATGTTGTGAGTTTCACACCTCCACCAGACTTTTCACTTAGATGATGCATCATAAAAACTCCTGAAGTCATCATGTTGCCCTTGGGCGGGCCTCTTAAGTAAATGATGGCTGCACACAGTTCCTTTGTGGTTAGACTGAATTCATGCCATCAGCTTGGCAAGGACAAAATGGGCACCAACTTAAATGCCATGAACCTTGCATGAACTGGAACTCTGGGCCAGTTCTAATCTTTTGAGGGAAGAATTATGGGGGAACAGTTGTTTCATCATTAATCCATGGTATTTTCTGCAGGGCAATATGACTCAATTACTGGAGCTTTTGAGCAAGACGCTCATAAAAGATACAGATGCTGGAGGACCACGGCCAGTGGGGCCATGAAACATACACCGCATCATGTTCTACAGAACCTATTTCAAGAACCCAGTAGCATGTGTGCGTACTTTATACAAAAAAGTAACTTAAAGTAATAGTTCACCCAAAAATGACTTTGTCATCTTTTACTCAGGCTCATGTCATTCCAAACCAGACTTTCATTCTCAAATGGAGAAATTCTAAAGACATTTTGCTGTAATTATGATGAATAAGAACTTAATCTTTTTGGCAAAAAAAAAATAAAAACACAAACGTGCCAAAAATATGTCATAAAAGTAATAACTCATGTTACTTCTGAGGTGTTCTGAAATCATACAATATATGTGTGTGGAACAGACTGCAATTTAATTTCCTTTCAGTCAGCTGTGAACTGCTGTGACTGGTGGAATGAGTCAGTGAGTTGAACTCATGAATAAATCTTTCAGACCTGTTTTGTGAACTGAATCAAGTGATTCATTGAACAGATCTAACTAACATACTACATATGGACAACTTTTATAATACTATTTTGAAGTTTGGAAAAGATCTTCATCGACATGCAGTCACTGGGGTGGAAACCCCATTGATGAGGGCCAGATGACAATGTGGGATGCCATAGAATGATTAAAAAAAAATCACTGTCCCAGTCTGAAGCCCTAAGTTGAATTAAACAATCAACAGGTGCACTCAAACACATGGAACACAACTAATAGATTAGACAAGCAAGAAGACTTACAAATCCCCTTTGGTTACAAGCTCCCTGATGCGTCAGAAGGCTAATGAAGACTTTGGTCCCTTTGAGTTTTTCCTTTATCACACACACATGTTCCAGGAAATCAGTCCAATGGTGACCTAACACCAGTTTCTTTGATAGCTACTCTACTGCCCAGTTCTATAAACCTCTGGATTTACAAGTCCATTAAGTTAAAAAAGCTTCATGATGCAATTCTAAGAGCCGTGTTGATCCCTGGAAGAAAGCATAATTACATAGCCCCACATTCAAATGATTCAGTACAAAATAAATAATCCACTCAGAGTCTAAAAACAAACCAGATCCATTTGTAAATAAAAATGTTGTAACTAAGACAACAACCCGGGCACAACTGCCAGAAAGAAGAATGTTAATGAAACCTAGAGACAGAAAACAGGCCCTGAATATGCTTCTGTAGAACTACTGAATCATACTCAGCAGAAATTATATATTTGTATCCCGTGTTGGGGGTAACGCATTAGAAGTAACTTGAGTTACGTAATCAGATTACTTTTTCAAGTAACTAGTAAGTAACGCATTACTTTACAACAAAATATCCAAGTTACTTTTTCAAATAAGTACGCAAGTTACTTTGTTTTCCCATTTAATGACTGACAGCTCTCTTGTCCCAATGTTGAGAAAAATCGTAAGTGTGTGTAAGTGTGTTGTGTAAACATGACCCATACGGAAATGTAATATATGTACATATATGTCCCTATATCCGAGTAGTGGTGTCATATGTTTCATATAAGGCATTATTAGCACAATATATACATCCTCACATCCTGAAGATATAGGTTTATACCATGTATGAAATACCCATAGAAGAATTATTATATATACATATAATATTTTATATGACTTTTTATGTGGTACTGTATGTTAATGCCATATATGTAAACAATATATGTCTAATTTATATATGCAAGTTTATTTAAACAACATATATGCAAACATTCAGTATGTTTATATAGGATATAGTTGTATACCACGTATAAAATACCTATAGTAAAATTAGTATATGCTTGTCACAGTCACGTTTAGTTTCAGTTTGATTGGACTTTCAGTTTGTTTGTATCTGTCACATGTTCCTTTGTTCTGTTTTCCCACCACTCATCTGTCTCCCCAGTTACCATTATTATTAGTTCATCTGTGTCAGCTGTGTGTCATCCTGTTCACTATAATAGTTCCTCCTGTTCCTTCAGTTTTAGTGTGTTGAGCTGTTGCCTGTCTTGCCTTGATTTGAGATTAAATCACGTTTGGAATTGTATCTGTTCCTGCCTGCACACACCTGTGACATATATTACAGATATTTATATAATGAATTTCTATATGGTACTGTGCAGTATGTTAAGATCATATGTAAACAATATATAATATATATATATTTGTAATAAGTTTATTTAAACATATATGCAAACATTTTAATGCTCATAGAATTCTCTTATTAATTTTGGGTAGTCTACATTGTCATTGTTTTTAGTTTTGTTTGAAATTGGATCACATGAGTAACTGCAAAATATGGTTTAAGGCAAATGTTCATAACTTGTATTCAAATATATGTAGGCTAACAAATATAAGAAGCCATGTTTAATAAGGTATATTTGTATAAATATGCAATTCATATACATAATACAAAAGAATATGAGACAGACATTATGAACATGTATTTTACATATACATTTTGTCAGGGTTCTGTTACTTGGATAAGGTTTTATTCTTGGTGTGGTGACAGCTCTGACACTCCTATTGTCTTGCGGGTTTGAGTTCGCTCAGATAATGCACTCTTCTGTCTGTGTGAATTGCTTTGTGTTTGGATCCTGCCATTTCATTCTAGTTTGGTTTTGGTTCAGGCTTCGGACATTAATCCTCCATGTGTTTTTTTCCCCCTGTTGTGAGCGTACATTATGAGCATTCGCTTGGTCTCGCATGAGCATGTAGTTTTGCTTGGGCAGTATACACTCTTTTGTCCATGTGTTGTGTGTTTCACATTTTGTTCTGTGTAGCATGCGGATAGTGTTCAAATGACCCTCAGTTTCTTGAGTATTTTTTGTGTAGGGTCATTCTGTGTCAATTCAACCAAAGGTCCCCAGGTAAAAAAATGGAAATTTAGGACATTTAGTTTCTGTTTGTTGTTTTATTTTTGTATTATCTTTGTCTTGGGCTTTTTTAGTAACTGGTTGAAAAGGAGCACAAGGTTAGTTATGTGAATTTATGCATTTATATATGGCATATTTCGTTTTTATGCTTATTTTTAATGCTTACATGTGTTTGCATAATTAACTTTAAGTTGTTATTGATGTTGTAGTCTTAATTTTTGTAATGTTGTTATAGTCAATTGTTTCTTTTCATTTCTGTGAATTCCCTGCAAATTGTTTTGTTTGTTTGTTGTAGCTCTTATGGTATTGTGGAATCAAATAAGGTGGAAAAGGGACAGCACAAACATCAGTGCAAGAGCCATTTTCTTTATTTCAAGCGGGCTGCTATCAGCAGCTGAATGCTTTTATGTTGTCTAAGTTCTGTGTAGCATGAAGGGGTTTGTTTGTGTTTTGATTGTTTATTTTTGAAGTCTAATAAAAAGCCCATTAACCTCTGCATCCTTGAGTCCTTCTTCATCCCTTGCCTCACCTGACAATAAGTAATATTAAAAATATTTTAATACATAAAATCTATACTAAGACTCTACGATATTTATCAGTGACAGTCATTTGTCACATATATAATTTGAACATATAATATATGGGATAAATGTATGTGTCAATATATGGAATTTTTTTTTAGTTTCTAATAGGTTTCATATATGTTTTTACTTTATATGAGCATATATTGCTATTTCATATATGCACATATATTACATTTCCGTATGGGGAGTGTTATTGTTTTAGAATAAATGTGAGCATGCATTTACTAATCTCACTTGCACAAAAAAAGTTTCAGTATTACTCAAAATGAATAAAACCTGTCAAATGCAAAATCAGAATACTATGCAAACCTCCAACAATTAAATATGTAAATAAATAAAACAAATATTTGCATGCATTTAACCTCTCTTTATTGACCAATGTCTTGCTGCTGACCTTCGAAGATTCAGTTAAACCATAAACAAAAACAATAGATTTTTTGTTTTTATTAGTGAAGTAAGTGTTAAACTTGTTTTCGTCCTATTCTTCCGTTTTCCAGAATGGCAGAACAGCTGAAAGGTTTGTTTGAGCTGCGCCCTCTACTGTGAATTTGCATTTCCTTCAGTCTGAGGCTTATTTCAATTTTGGTGTGAAAGGGTCTTTACATTTGCCCAAAAATATAACTTTTTTGTTATTAAAAAAAAAGCCCAGCCCAGGTGAGAAAAAGTAACGCAAAAGTAATGTAACGCATTACTTTTCATAAAAAGTAACTACATAACACTTTTTAAGGGAGTAATGCAATATTGTAATGCATTACTTTTCAAAGTAACTTTCCCCAACACTGTTTGTATCTATAACCTGCCATTATAGATACAAGATCTGCCTCACCATGCATAAAGGTCCACAGCAATCAGACGCAGACGCAGAGGCAGAAGGAGGGATGGAACATAGGGTAAATCTCCACAGGGAGAATCGAAGGAATTGGAGTTGTTTGTTGAAGAAGTGCTGAAGAGATTTTTCCAGCTGTTTTGTGGTCCACTGCTCCCCTCACAACCCCTTTATTCATTTATACATTTTCCATATGGAAATATTCTGAGACTAATGTACATACACGCATATTAGTCCTGCATTTAGCCTCTTTCCTCAAGAAAGAGAGAATCTGAACTCTTAATTGGCCCAATATTTACCCAGGTATGGTCATCTAGGTTAAGTGTTAAATGTGCTCAGTATATGTAAAAGTATGTGAAAGGTCAGATCAGAATTTAAATCAGTCCAATAATCAGTGCCAGTTGTAATATAGGCACCTCTTTATGCATAGGCTGCCTCATCTTCAACTCGTCAGTCTTTCCTGGCATAACTCCAGAATGACACTCTTCTTCTGTTGTCTACTCAGCAAAAAAGCACATAGCACAAAACAACAGTGGGGGGCATATTACTAAGAGTCTGAGTGCATCAGTCTCCATTTAAGCAATGCCAAAATGATTATGCTATGGTTATTCCCCACTGATCACAAATTGAAACAAACATCTGCAGTGAGCAAGAAGGGCTAAACAAGAAATGCATAAACAAAAACAAAAAAAGAAATAAACAAATGCCCCCTTTTCCCTGTTGTGTAATTTGGTAAATTCCCAAAGGGCTAGTACATATTAGTGAGATCAGAGGATGTTTATGTTTAGAAAGAACCCCAGACTTTAATGAGCTACACATGTGGATTTAGACAAATGGCACTATGCTGGTTCTTTTTCCCCCCTCATTCATTAATTCATACATTCCATGATGATTTATCAGGTTGCTTGTAAGAAATCATCAAAACTTCCAAAACACGTGTATATGGCCCCCTTTGTTTGCTCCTCTCTGCTTGAAATGTTATGCAGAGCATTTGAGACACAAGTAGGCCTACTATAAACCCTGAACTGTGAACAGTATTGTATGGTTGTGGTATTGCATCATGATTTGTTCATCTAAAGGTATCTGGACATAGTCAAGGCTGCTCTGAAGTGGCTCCATTGGAGAAAGCATAATGGCTAACTTGGATCACGTGTGCCTTGAACACATCACATTACAGCCTTGATATCATTGTATTTCTTCAGCGTAAAGTCTAAAAATAGATAAATCCAAAACAAATGTTTAACGGCAAACATGTTCAAGATTAGCTGATAGGCAGCTGCTACATTAAATAATAAGCTGTTTTCTCACAAAAGCAGTTTATTCAGCATAGTGAAGCCTCTTCTCCATTGACATCCATTCAAAAAAATAAAAACGGGCTCTGGTCTCCCTCCCTGCATACCGCAAGCCTTACACTTGTTTGCTAACCTTGGAGGCTTGCCTTAAAGCGTCTTTGCTCGTAATCTTTAACCAAAAACTTTAACCTTCCCTCCTCCTCAAAATGATTTCTGTTCTCTTCATGACATGTGTCTCAACGGAGGGTGGGTTTTTTATGTCAGTGTAAGAGTTCTTCCACTCTCAGGTGATGCATTACTAGTATTGCACCTTATGTTAAATAAACCTAAGTATTAAATGGGTTGTTCTGGCTTATATTTCTTTTTAAAGCTTCCCTGTAAATACTTCAGTGTTTGTGTAGGATTAAGCTAAGTGGTTGCGCAGGTTTTTGAGTTATTAATCAGTGAGGAGCACAGCAGGAGTAGCAGCCAAAGACTGCAGTCATCTGTACACCAACTCTGCAGGCAGACACTGGAGGATTTAGTATGCTGCTCTGTCATAATGAGTGGGGGAAAAAATATGTGGTCAAGGACAGTCTGGTAAAAGACTGAGAGATTCGCCCTGTTTCCTGTTGGCCAGTCTAAAGCATGCCGTCTCAAAAAAATAACTAGCAATAAGTGTACAACTGACAGAAAGAAGAGAGAGAAAAATGAGAGAGACAGAGCAACAGCTACCAACACAAATATGGATAAGACTATAAATGATGATCTGTTTGGCAGGAAGGATATTTTCCTTTTTTTTTTTTTTTTTTGCAAACAAGAGGGCTCTCTGTGCTCAATTCATCACCCTGGGCTATAAAAAAAAGAGACAAATTTAAAAAATGGAGCAATTCATAGCAAAAGCCTTTTTAACCTATTAATTAAATTATAGCATTTGTGCTTCTTTTTAGCCTGACAAGCCAGACCCACATCAAGATGTTGGGTCTGGGAACACAGCATTGGCAGGGATCAATCCAAGGGGTGGGATAAACGATTGTATTTCAAATTCCCTCTGCACGCAATAGGATAGCGCTACAACCAACCAGAGCACCGAAGAAGGTGAAGCGGAGCTAGCTGATAGATTAAACTTTTGCCGTATCCGGTCGGCAAAACTCCGAACACATCTTCCTTTTTAAAGAATGACTTCAGTGCCGTTCTTTGTTCTTTTCTCAAAGAAAAGCTTAACATAACTCCAAGTCTTCCAGTCGCAGCCAAAGCCGATTCGACAGACCGCTGTTCGCCAGCTTCTTTGTTTTCAAGCAGCACGCGGAGCCGTCGCAACTCTGCCGTCATTATGTTAAGCCCGCCCACCGACTCTATACACGATGTGATTGGCCTGACTAGAGTTTGGTCTCAAGCCAACGGAGAGTTGCTAGACGACCCTGGCTGTAAATTACATTTGCTGCCGCTAGGGTGCGTCTAGATTTCTAGGCTAGCTTCTTTTACCATCATGTTGTAAATTTAAAGTGTTTAAATAAATAAATAAATAAAAAGTTAAATAAAATTGTGATGTTCAGTAACTGGTGCAGATGACGTCACTGTCACGTTATATTTGTGTTTTGGCTTCGTTTTCATGACTTTTAAGACTTTTAAGCCACTTTTACTTCCCTACTCTATAATATGTGAAAAACAATACACCAACATAGTATGTCCAAATACATAGTTTTAGAAAAACAGTAGGCGAAAAGTACCTGGATGACCTACTACTTCCAGCGAGAATCTAAAGTGTGCATACGATGAACACTTTACTATCCCATGAGGCCACGGGTGAGGATTTGTGAATAGCAGCGAAGCGACGCAACTGACTCTAGTAGTTCACATGACAGAACCAAAGACAAATGTGAGAGAAAAGATAAGGAAGTGAAAAAAGCTTTGCAAAAAAACACAGGGAGTAAGATAAACTAAACAGAACATTACAAAAACTGTAGGTGTTGAATCAATGATATGTTTATCAGTATTCATTGGTTTTGTGTTATATTAAAAAGATTCCTAAAAGATAAACGTTGTATAAATATTATGTAGCAGGAGCTTTGAAGTATGGTCTGTGGTGAAATGCATGGGCTAATTCTAAAAAGTGTTGTAACAGATAGTATAAATCACTCAACAATTTATATAAGTTCACCATTCATATGTGGTCACACAAAAATGTGCTACTTCACACAGAATATATCAGAGTTTATGCTTTAAGCAGAGTTTTGGTGAAAGGCCACTTAATGTAACACTCTTTTAAGAGGGTTATAAGTTTTGAGTCACTCTGGATCCAGTCAATGATCTCCTGCCAACCAGAGCAGTGATGTCAGCATTACAAAGTGTTTAAACGAGGCAGTTATGAAATCATGAAAATCAGTTTCAACTGGCATGGACACACAGAGCCATTGGTCTTTCCAACACCTGTTAAACAACACCATAAAGCAGGAGAGTCAGAGAACACTTCAATTTTCATTATAACCAAGTGTTGCAGCAACACACTCCTGAGGTGTGCAAAATATTCAAACAGTGGAAATGTTTAGAGCATCTAGGTCCTAATTCAATGCAGGGAGGAGGATCACGCATGCTTTCCATATGCAGTAAGTGTTGGGAGCACTGAAGCAGTTGGAAGAGACCCACGCTAGGCCAACAGCGGACCTACACTGGGCTTTCTCTGGTGCAGTAATGGTTGGAGCGTGCTCAACAGGAATAGCTGCGGTAATGTTAAACCTCCGTGCATCTGCCAGGAACGCTGCCGCAGAAGCAGTTCTGTCTCACTACGTCTGAGGTCTATAAATGCCCTCATTGTGCCCAAGACACTGCCAGAGTCAGGCAAATCACGCCACACCATGTCCTACCACACTGTGACAGAAAATAGCCATATTCCCAGCAAAGCAGATGAAAAAAGGCAAATAGTTACGCAATGTTGGTCTAGGGCTAGTTAATTAAGTTCTCAGGGAAATTTAGGCCTAATGTCTAGTGGAATGAACAGTTTGAGATGTCAATGTGAGATTGTTGCAGAAAAAAATTATTATAAGACTGAGAAAAAGAAGATAGATAGACAGATAGATAGATCTGTGCTGTGGATGATAGTGCTGAACTCAAACAGACTGAGTTCTTTCTAATTGAACGCCAGATTCCTCCCAAAAGGAATGAGAGGGAAAGTGCCAAGGTCATTCCGGGCTTTTAAAAATATCTGTCACATTTAATAAAATACAGCTGACATTGAGTTTGTTTTCATCTCAATTTGTAGCCCTGTGTTTTTGCCACTGTATTTAACTAAAAAAAAAAAAAAACACACACTTCACTGTGCTTTGCACATGCTGGCATATTACCAAAAATGACACTGCTAGCAAATTTATAATGATTAGATGAAAAAAAACTGGTCAATAACATACTTTACAGAAATATTTAGTAGGCTATTTATTGAGAGAACAGTGATAAAAGTGCAACAGAAACTCTGACAACAGATGGCTGTGAGTCTTGTGCCTATTGCCATAAACTAAAAATAAAATTCTCTCAGGGATCAGACTTCACTATTTTATAGTTTGTAGGAACAATCCATGATTGTTGGAGCAGAATAAGTGTTTTTGTTAGTGCATTGCTACAAAAGCCAACATTTTTTTGCAACATTTGTTCAAACAGTGCAAAAGTGCTGACAGATCTACAGATAATATATACGTTCAAAATATGAATGTACTGTATATAGTGGAGGAAAATCAGTAGTACTCTAAGAATCACATACTAATGACATTTGTCATTATATACATTCTGTGCTAAAAGTATATGATTGAGGACATTGAGACAGAATGATGGATGAAGGGTTGAATGAAATAAAGATGGAAAAGACAAACATTTTCCAGCCCATCATAAAAAACCCTTGTGAATTACAAAATATGCAAGTATTTCCATTCTCCAGATGTCTCTTTTCATGCATATATGTGTGTGTTTGTGTGGATGTGAGCATTATGATATATCACCATCATTTTAAACAATTTAAATAATCCATAATTTTAAATAATTGACATAGATTAGTATAATATCAAGTTTCATGTCACCGTATGGTTTGCGTAATTATTTATGTGCATGGATTCTGTAATTGATAGAATCCAGCTGAAAACTAAAAATGTGTCCAAGTGACCTAGATTTTTTGAGATGGGTTTTTATGGATAAAGGGTTAGATTGCCAATCTTCACAAAGGAATGTTTTATCTCACATTCCCTACATCTAAGCTGCAGCAGTTGTCCAAGTTTTCTTTTTCCAAGCCTTCAACAGGCCACTTTCTGGCCTCCTCAGGGTATCAATCAGCAGTGAAACATCAGTGAAGCAGGATGCTGAGCTCATGTCTGAGGAAAGTCTCTCTCTTATTATCTCTCTCTGTCTTTCCTCCAAATCTGGAAGCATTTTATCTCTCTTTTCTTTGTCCATTTCTGTTCTTGTTGTCTTTCCCTGTGCTGGCCTGCAGTCACATGTGCCCAGGAGGTGAACGATTCTCATTATAAGCAGGAAAAGAGTAGCTCTAAGCCCTGATCTTATTCTGAGTCACACACAGATGCCCTTAAGTGTTTGCACAATTTGTTTTGTTCGAGCAAAGACTGAAACCACCTCCATGTGTTCACCATATCTAAGGTTAATATCGCTGCCAGAACTGCAAATCAAAGGTTGTTGTTGAAGTATTTGTACCTGGTGGTTATGTTATGTAGGTCAGTGCTTTATCTATTCCATTTAACTGTAAAAAAAGAGCCTTCAGTAATTTACTAGCTCAAATGCACAAGCATTAATATCAGAAGAAATTATCTGATTTCTAAACATCTGTGATGTTCTTTTGATGCACAAAATGTATAGTGTCTGAACGAGATACTGTATATTAATTTTTTTATTTATAATCCTGTATCTAAGATGATCTTTGACTGGGAAGTTAAGGTCCACTCCCACATTTTCCAGGGTTTATGTAATAGTGTGATAAATGGAAAAGCAGCTGCTGAAAAGGTTGAAAAAAGTGGGGAGAAAAAAAGAGAGAGGAGAGGAGAGAGAGGGAAGGAGAAAAGGAAAGGTTTGTGGTCATTAAGCTTGGGTTCTTATGGTTGGCCAAGAAGTTTCCAGCTGTAACACACCTTTATATATCATTGTACGTCTGTTTAATCATATGTTGGGCAACAGAAAGTGTATTTTATTCTCTTTGAGACTTTGCACAGTTTGCAGGTTAAACTGAGGTTTTTGAAAAAACGTCTTAACCCTTGAGTCTTTTGTAGCTTTATAATATCTCCATGTATTGTAGTGCATGAATTCACACATACTGTTTAAAACAGGTTCACATCATTTCATTTAGATGGAGAATTAAAAAAAAAAAATTCACAGCCACTTTCACAGCCACACCTGCATTTTGATACCCACAGACATTTATTTTAATGTTATATGCCCACACTCATAACCAAAAATTCTTAAGACATACCAGACATAAAATTCATTAAAATCATTTACTCACCCTTATGTAACGTCTTTCAAAAACCAATGTTGCCGAGTGATGTTGCTCAGGCACTTTCCCATTGAGAATGGACAGCAAATTTCTATATTTTTAGATCAGTCCGTGTGTCTCATCTGGTTGCCCGTTGACGGCAACATTGCTCAAAAAGTTGCCCCGTGTATCATCACCTTTACGCTACATTGTTATGCCAGTAGGTGACTGTGTTCATGAGTGAATCATTCGCTAAACCGTTTCGTTCAACAATGCTACTAATTCATTCGGGAATGAAACAGGTGATATGAGTAAGTCATTGAATCATTCACTGAACTGGTTTGTTCAAAATACACTGATTCATTTAGGAAGGAAACACCGGTTGTGTGTTGCTCGGAGATGCGGCATTGTCTATAACTGTGTTCGTTGTCGGTGCAAAAACAGACATAATAACTAGCAACATTGTGTCTAAAATGTAAGTTACTCAATATTACCATCTTGTTATTGAACTGTTGTATAAGCAAGATCACAGTTGTAATTATGCTGTTGTTTGAAATATCAAACATGCACGTGATTGGTGACCATGGCTGTTAAATGGATTTTCAGGGAATAATAACCTCATTTTTTTTTTTATTGTATTTTTTGTTTTGTTTTTAATGAGTGTTGGTGCACATCTGCTTTCATTATATGGAACATATTAGTGTCAAAACTTATAGGCTATCTTCTTGTGTTACATAGAAGAAAAAAGGTTGGGATGAGGGTCACAAGAAAGTGAGAAAATAATTTTTGGATGTACTAATCCTTCAGTCCACCCGCCCCCTCCAAACCAGTGTTACTAAATCTAAAGCTATTAAACATCGTTTTCATTAATTTAAATAAAATCAAATAGCATATACTGTAGGCTAATATTGAATTAAATTAAAAATGGAATATTCATTTACATTGCAACTAACTAAAAAGCTGAAGTACTAAAACTGAAATAACTTACATTAAAGGTTAACAGAAATATATAAAAAAGTAATAACAATTTTAAAAGCACAATATTATGGAAACTTAAACTAAAAATCTAATGAAAACTGAAAAATTAAAAATAGTAGGCTATAGTAATAATACTAAAATAACACTGCTCCAAATCTTCTGACTATATTTGTTTGGCTGGTACAGTATAAAAGATGATACTAACATTAAACATTCCCTTCACGGTCTGAATCCAAGACAGTGTCACAAAAAAAAGAAAGTTACAAATTAATGAGACTGTTTGGTTGGGCCAAAAAATATATTAAAACATATTCTAGGCTAGTCAACTCAGAAAATCCTAATAGAACAAAACATTCTACCGATGCTCAAGAAATATTAATTTATCTAAAAGTCTTATTTAAAACATCTTCTTTTGGCTTCCATAAATACCATACAATGTTTGAGTAAAACGTCTGGTAAACCATCAAAAACATTAAGGGAATGATCTGGCTTTGTTGTGATCAAGATTGTTTGGCTTGCTTCTCCCAGTATAATCAAACATCACTCAAGGGCATGATGTTCATGCTTTCTCAGTGTCCAGCTGCTAATCATATTTCATGTATTGTAATCATTCACATTTGACACTGTCAATGCATAAGTCTGTTACCTCACCATCCATCAGGTTCCTCCAGTCAAATACAGTTCACTGCTCCCCCATGAGGTCTTAAATTGCAGGAGGCCCCAAATAAACTGTAAAAAACAAAACTTCTACGCTTTCGCTGGTCTAAAGGTTTCCGTGAATAAGCATTTGACCATGCTATCATGGCAATAATCAATATTATTATTTGTTTTATTCTGTAATTCCTATTTTCCATAAATACAGTGTTTTCTGTGAAGTCAGAGCTAGACAACTAGTGTGCTGCAGCTTTATGATGTGAAGCCCCTGTAGTTTAATAGTCTGGCCTGTGGGCATCAGGCTTTTGTTCTCCAGGGGCAGTTTATGGCTCAATTTCATTTTATTCATTTGAATAGGAACCATCTGCAAACAACATTTTCCAATGGCCAAAGTATTAAATTGAAAAGGCTTGGACAGAATTTGCCTCATTTAAAGGGTCAAGAAAGCAAATAAAGTAAATGTGATGTTGGTTACTCCCTCTAAAAGAAAGTTTCCAATTGAAAACAGCCATAGTTTCTTCTTTTGTCATGATTATTACCCGTAACAGTTTATTAATAACTTTAATCATGTATCTTATTGCGTGATGATCATGTGTAATATAACAGCTGGAATTTTTATTTTTTAGAATACCTCAAGACAAGAGTGTAACATATCAGAAACATAGAAAGATTATTTCCACTGATTTTTTTTTAACATTTTGTTTAAAGGGATAGTTAATAACACGCATTTAAAGGTGGGAAAGATGAATTTAATTATTCAGCTCATGCTAAAAAAATATATCTTAAAATAGCCTAATCTGGTTCTGTGGTTTTAGCTGGTATCTCTGCCTGCATGCTGATGTGCTGATTAGTTGGTTGGCTGTTTTAGAAGGGTTTCAGCAGGTCAGACTAAGGGGCCATCTTAGCCAGGCTGGGAAACAAGTTTAAACCAGCTTAGATGATCAAGCCAGTTTAGAACAGTTTAAGTTATGTTGGCCTGTTGGTAATATCACACTGGTATCACCCAATTGTGAATGTAGTTATCGTTCTTGGTGTAAATGGGCCTTAAAAGTTATGTGATACCTGTTATGTTTCTCTGTGATGGGTAGGATTTTGCAAAATTCCATTAAAAAAATAAGAGTTGTCAATTTTTATTTAATGGGTAGGATAGTACCACGTTTTCTCATTAATCATTGTACTGTATATAGAGATTGCTAGGGCAGATTTAGTTTTTGTTGGGTATCTTTGCATGTGATATAATTGAATAAATTAATATGCCTTTTATACAAATGTGTCCTATAAGCATGCTTAGATAAAATCATCAGATTTCTTCTGAACTGACTTTATATATATATATACTGACTTTGAGGTTATATATATAAAACACCCATTCATTTTCTCACATTTGACTCTGTATTTTTATTAAACATTTTATTAAATATATTTTAATGTACTTTTGGTAACACTTTAGTTTAGGGTACAATTCTCACTATTGACTAGGCCTAGATGCTTATTAGCATGCATATTACTAGGACATTGGCTGTTTATTATTACTTGTAAAGCACATATTAATGCCTTTTTCTGCATGACCATATTCTATATCCCTTAAACCTTTCCCAATGCCTTACTAACTATTGATAAGCAGTAATTAACAGTTTATTGAGGCAAAAGTCTTAGTTAATAGTGAGAACCATATATATATTTTTACAAATTTAAATATAGTTTGTAATGTTTCATCTCTGGTTGTTTGGGTTCATGACTTAATTAGCATTGCAATCTTTATTGAAGAATTTCTGACATCCCGGATTATGAGATTATTATATTTTAGATTACTTTTGACCTAACTTGTTATCACATTGATTTGAAGGATAATCATGTAACATATTGATATAAAAATACAAAGAGAAAGAAAATATATTCCATTCTTTGTTATCAACAACATGAAGTGCACTAAATATTACATTACATTACGGTTTTCCAGACTGGGGTTCAGGATGGAACTGCAGGGGGTTTGATAGTTTAATGAAAAGCTATTAAGTAATTAAATCACACACAAAAAAAGAAATTAAAATAATAATTTTAAAATAAAAATAATCAAAATAAAACACTTACTAAAAAAGATTAAAAAACATGTTTTATTTGTTAAACTACATGACCATTAACGACATCAGAACAGTGGCTTAATTCTATTATTTAATGTTATTATTATTGACTTATTAACTTAAAATCTCAGGGGGAACTTCAAATAAATAGAATAATAAATATTATAAATAGAATTTATAAATAATAAATTAGATCAAAGAGGTTCAGCTGACAAAAAAGTTGGGGAATCCCTGCATTGCATGTAAATATGAAATGACGTGAAAGACAAAAACCTTCCAAAGACAGTAATAAATTGTTAAATGACTCACTGACTGATCATTCAAATAATGTTCCTCGGGAGATGATTAGATATGCAATGTTGAGCAAACACTTCTCAAATGTGAAATGCTGTCTCTCAGTTTACAGTGATAAGCTCATGACTAGTGGCTGGTTTGTGTGTGCAATTGCACAAACCTGGAAGACCTTCTGAATGTACACTCACCTAAAGGATTATTAGGAACACCATACTAATACTGTGTTTGACCCCCTTTCGCCTTCAGAACTGCCTTAATTCTACGTGGCATTGATTCAACAAGGTGCTGAAAGCATTCTTTAGAAATGTTGGGCCATATTGATAGGATAGCATCTTGCAGTTGATGGAGATTTGTGGGATGCACATCCACGGCACGAAGCTCCCGTTCCACCACATCCCAAAGATGCTCTATTGGGTTGAGATCTGGTGACTGTGGGGGCCATTTTAGTACAGTGAACTCATTGTCATGTTCAAGAAACCAATTTGAAATGATTCAAGCTTTGTGACATGGTGCATTATCCTGCTGGAAGTAGCCATCAGAGGATGGGTACATGGTGGTCATAAAGGGATGGACATGGTCAGAAACAATGCTCAGGTAGGCCGTGGCATTTAAACGATGCCCAATTGGCACTAAGGGGCCTAAAGTGTGCCAAGAAAACATCCCCCACACCATTACACCACCACCACCAGCCTGCACAGTGGTAACAAGGCATGATGGATCCATGTTCTCATTCTGTTTACGCCAAATTCTGACTCTACCATCTGAATGTCTCAACAGAAATCGAGACTCATCAGACCAGGCAACATTTTTCCAGTCTTCAACTGTCCAATTTTGATGAGCTCGTGCAAATTGTAGCCTCTTTTTCCTATTTGTAGTGGAGATGAGTGGTACTCGGTGGGGTCTTCTGCTGTTGTAGCCCATCCGCCTCAAGGCATTTTCGCCCACAGGACTGCTGCATACTGGATGTTTTTCCCTTTTCACACCATTCTTTGTAAACTCTAGAAATGGTTGTGCGTGAAAATCCCAGTAATTGAGCAGATTGTGAAATACTCAGACCGGCCCGTCTGGCACCAACAACCATGCCACGCTCAAAATTGCTTAAATCACCTTTCTTTTCCATTCGGACATTCAGTTTGGAGTTCAGGAGATTGTCTTGACCAGGACCACACCCCTAAATGCATTGAAGCAACTGCCATGTGATTGGTTGATTAGATAATTGCATTAATGAGAAATTGAACAGGTGTTCCTAATAATCCTTTAGGTGAGTGTATATAAGTAGGCTTTAAAAAAAAAGTAAAATGTAAAACATGAAAAAGAAGTATAGAGGGGATAAATTAATTATAAATAATTTACTGCCATTGTGAGAATAACATGTAGGCATAATCATGTAATCCATAAAAGTCTGATTATGAGTATTTTAAAAAGTAATATAATCTATTTACAGGTAGCCTACTTAATTTTTGGAATCTGAGATTACATGTAATCAGTTACCCTTCACTGTGTCCCAACATTCTGCAAATGTTCACAAATGTTGTGATTCCTTTATATATTGAGTCCTTTTGTGGGGACATCCAAACCCTATAGTAAACAAAATCTTCAGTATATTGCAGATTTTTATATTCTATGTACCACCGACAGTAAAATAAACAACTATAACCTATATAAAGGCACCACCAGAATATTACCGCCAAGCACTACTCCAGTAAAAAAATCTTCTTACCTGTAATTGGTCAGTACACTCTTATTCACTACAACCATGAAGAAAGAGATGATTCCATAATAAAAACTGAAAGTTTCAAGACTACTGTTTGTCCACCGTACCTGTCGCTTCATTCTGAATCTCTGTCGCCATCATGCGGCAGCTGACCGCAAGACACAGAAATGCACCAAATAAGGTGGTGCAGGTTTTTTTTTTTTGCATACAAAAACAACAACAACAAAAGAAAAAGTCTTGAGGTAACAGGAATAGGAATTATTTATGTTGTTACAATGTTGTCTTTTGGCTTAGTGTACAGGATCTTTTTAACATTTGTTCCTTGACCTTGATTGCCATGCGCTGCTTTTTTGCGGGTGTGACTAGTCCACACCTGCATTGTCCTGTTGAAGGAACATGGTTCCGACATGCACTGGTACTCCCTGTTCAAAAGAAGCCTTTTGCAAATGCTTAATCAGATGCTCAGGGATCCTGAGTTTTCCTCTTTGTTGGGACCCGGCGTGCACGGGTGGTTCCAGAGGAGAACTAACAGGCACAGGTGCCCCCTGTGCAAATAAGGCCTTTTTAATACCTGTGGAGCTGGCAGTCACAGGTGCTCCCACAGGGAGATGAGGAGATGACTGCTTTGCACTCTCAGGAAAACCGGTGGGCATGGTTGACATACTCATGGTGATGTTGGATTTGATAGTGAAAAATGATAAGAAATGGCAAGAAGTAAGCAAAACTTTTTTCATACTTGGTTTATAATTTTTGTCATTGTCACTGAAGACTATAGGATATCTAGACACATTTAACTTTTGTTTCACAGAAAAAATTTGATAAAATTAATAATTTCCTCAATACATTTTCTTTATACTTTTTTTTCTTTTCATTTGAACTAAAATAAAAATACATTTTCAACAAGCTGGTTCCTAATATTACTGCTTCCATCCTTTCAGTGGGTCAGTATTATTGTTGAGACTGAGTATGTTACAAAAGAATAAAGAATATAAAGAAAGATAATTGTAGCAGTAACAAGTGAAATGACCACATTTAAAGTAAGGACAATGGTGTAATCACTCCCTTTAGGACAGAAAGAAGTTATAATACACCCTCTGCTGGGAAAATATGGGAAGTACAAATCATCTGGCCAGGTTGTCCACTTTCATGATATTTCACAGGTTGTTTACAGATACTCTAAATTCATACAAGCCATCATAAAGACATGCCTAAAAGTTTCACCATCAGTATGACAACGTAAAAATGCAGAATTTGACCCCACTACCACAAAAGACACCCTTATGACGCACAAGGTCATCGGTCATGTAAAAATAGCATGTGTCTTTTGTCGTGGTTAATATTGCAATGACATGGGGCGGATGAAAGAAGATCTCAGCAACCTATGTGTTGCCATGGACACGGCATGGGAGGAATGCTCAGAGGCCCAACCAGCGTGTCAGGTGCTCCTCCCTCCAGAGAATTTGCTCAAAGTCTTCAAAATCCACCTCCAGGATAAACCTGTGTACAGTGATGAGGTGTGTATAACTAGCGTATGACTGGAGATTGACGTTCAGCTTAAGTCCTTGTTACAGATGACGCACATCAATGCTTTATTTGTCTGCTTACGTCCAGGAAGTTTGATGCAGAGGTGTGGTTTACAGGTGCAAATTCAGGAAAGGCCAGTTTCCTGATAGCCACAAGCGAGATAGATCCCTCCCCTTGCCACTTGTCTCTGGATGCACAGTCTCTGAGCTCTCAAAGATTCTACTTCAACCTCGAACATCAGCAGACAGCACTCAGGTAGGTACACAGTTTTCATTTTACAAAGAAGTCTATTAAGGAATGTTGTACTGCTTTTTTGGCCTAGTTTGGTGTAAAATGGGGAATAGGTATCAGTGTCACTGGAAGACCTTCTGAATGTATATAAGTAGGTAAAAATGTAAAACATGATCAGGTGTCAGTGGTATGAAGGCTATTGAAATCAAAAGAAATCACTTAGGATTAAATAACTAATAATAAATCCCCATTGGGATGTTTGACCGATGGTGCCACCTTGCTAGAGGTTTAACACCTGAAAAGTTGTAAAATTAGACATAATAGTATGAGTTTTTCCAAATACGCTATGAACTTCTATCTAAAAATGGTTGAACCAAAAATGTATTCCTTAAACAAACCTTTGGAATATATATTATATAAAAGATTAACACATTTGCCTAACACATTTCTTCTTAGTACATTGCGTTATTGACTATTCTTTAGTCCTGTATCGAACTTCAAAACATAAGAGATGCCATATACTCAGTATAGGAAACTGGTTTTGGCACATTCTAAGATAATTAATCAAATATTTTCTTCCAGGGTGTTTTAAGGAGAGAAAGAGAACTGACGGAAATTGTGGCATTTTACATTTCTAATTTAATGGACATGCACTTTATTATTTTGGGACAAAATTTACATTTTCATATTGACTTCATATTGCCAAGCAAACATAAAATATAATAATAACTATAGAATAATATAGAATACTTCATACATTGCCCATAAAATTAAGAACAAAGAAATGTTATAAATAATTGATAATGTGATAAAATAATTGTTACAATACATTTATAATATTTGTAAATAGGAAAAAAAAAAATAGCAATCAGCATCGGGATCAGATATGACATGGCAGATTAAATGTTCTAAGTGCTAAATACACACAAAAAGGTCACTAATGTGAACCCCAAATACTCTTTCCATTTAATTTCTGTAAAATTATCACTGCTAATTTAGTTTTGTTGTTGGTTGGGAATACATAAATGATAGCAGATAAACTGGCCAAACAGGAATAGCTATGAAGTCACGTCACGACGTGATGGAAATAGTTACTTAGTCACATGTTAATTGTGGGTGTGTCTGTTCAACAACACATTAAAATAAAATATAGATATCACTTACTGACATCATCATTATATGCCACTTCTATATCTCATCAATATTTAAGTATTCATGCAAGCATTTGTGTGAGTCACTTTGTCTTTTTTGTTTTGCTATAACTTCACTCAAAATGTATATCTAAATATAGTTTGGGTGTGTAATTTGTATACCATACGAAGAATACAGAATATTGTGTGCTCACCTTCTGTTATTACAATGCAGTGACATTGTTACAATGCAGTTGAATGGTGTACATTACACTTGCATCAAGTAGGCTTAGATACACTTCAGTAATAAAGGACTCATGGGAGTGGAACAAAGGGCTGCTAAACAGAGGTTTCTGGGAAATAAAGACTGAAGAACACTTTCATTTTGTAGAGGAGAGACATCTTAGGATTTGCTTCTTTTCCCCTATGTTGATTTGATTAATATTGTGAGAATTCACCTTTTGATTGAATCCAGCATTTATAGCAACGATGTATATGTAATATAACTTTTGCCCTTTTTTGTCTGTTGGTCTTAAGAGTTTATCCTAAGTGAGACCAATGTGTTTTCTGTGTTATGCACATTCACTCTACACACAAGTAACATGTCTTATTTTGGCAGGTAGAAGAACCCAACATGAAATTGCCACTGGGCATCACACTTGCTCTACTCTTGATACTTCAGACGTTCCAACAAGTGTCCACCCAGATACCTGATGAGTGGAAAAGAGATAATGTGGCAATGACCAACAATGAAACACAGTCATCTAGTGAGAAACCACCAGTTACAATGGGAGAAAACATGGAAAATACACAAGCCAAACCAGAGAGCAATTTAGAAAATGATGGTCAACCATTTGGCTCATTTACTTTTATTGGAGGAGACGAACAGAAGCAGAATTCCACAAAACCTGACAATGACACAGAGGAAGTCAGTTCTGACGGACCCATTGCTACAACACCACCTACTATGATTGCACTTAATTCAAGTTCTGAGCTCTCAGATACTTCAGCAGAATCCAATGAAACACAGATACAGGAGACAGCCACAAATACCTCCACACCACAGCCAGAGCACACAAATCAAACTGCTCTTAATGACACATATACCAGTCCAAACCCCGAGACTACTACAACAGATAGCAGCCTTGACGAAACAGGTTCTGGATATTTGCCCTCAAACAATGTATCCACCAACAGCACTACTAAGAGTCCAGCCACCACAACAACAGATGGGAGCGTCCAGTACAAAACTACAGTGAGTCCAACTGAACCACCATTAAACAGAACAACAACACTAGTGATTCCACCTGCCATCCCTGAGGACATCACTGTCCCAGCTGTCCCAGACAATGAGGACATGGAAGCAAACCTGACCGGACCTTTTGACTCCAATGATAATTCTGAAAGAGGTTAGAAACAAATCATCATTAATTAAGCATTAATAATCAGAGTGTTTATACCAAAGAGCAAGCTTCATTTCACTGCCGAAGACTTTTGTCATGAGATGTTCATAATTACAATACAGTTTAAAAGTTTGGGGTCAGTAAGATTTTTTTTTTTTAAAGAAACGAATACCATTTTATTGATGAGTTACAAAGTTTAGTGAATGTTACAAAAATGTTCTAATCCTGAAAAAAAGTATCACGGTATCCACAGATATATTAAGCAGCACAACTGTTTTCAACACTGATAATAAGAAATGTTTCTTGTGCACCAAATCAGCATATTAGAATGATTTCTGAAGGATCATGTGATGCTGAAAATTCAGCTTTGCATTATAAATTGCATTTTAAAATATATACAAATAGAGAACAAATATTTTAAATTCTATTAATATTTTACAACATTTCTTTTTTTACTTCTATTTTTGATCAAATAAATGATCAAACTTCATTCAATAACATCTTACTAACACAAAACTTTTGAACAGTAGTGTATATGGCAAAATGATAGACAAAAATATTTTAGCTGATCTGGAAATACAATGCACACTACAAATCTGGGACACTGATAGTGTTTTGACCTTTTATAAGCATTATTTCTCTCTCCATTTCTGTAGTTCACAAAGATCACAAATCTTTTTATTTCATCCCCCTCAAGATAACCTTTATTGTCAGTTTCTCAGTTCAGTCATAAAAGCCATATTTGCTGCTGTTCCTCTGTGTTGGATTGGGTTTCGGGCTTTGTTTGTCCTCTGCTCTGGGCCAGAGTGTCTAGTTACTGGCACCTCACCTTCCCTCACAATAAGAGTGGTGTTCACCCCACAGATATTGGGAGGGGCTCCTTTCGAGGTCAGGTGTGGACCTATGTGACACAGAACACCTGACATTGCTGGAGAACAAATCCCATTATCTCTTCATGTAACTCTGACCAATTTGTGTCCAAACGGCATCCTAAATTTAAAAGAACAGAGGTTATATTTACATATCCAGAATTATTATATGTTTAGATTTTGTGTGTTTGGCCTGTTGAAGTATATATATTGATAAATAGCAGAAAAGAGGTTTTAAAAAGCAACAATTTTAAGAGTTTTAACCCCTCTGATGGTGTTGGTCTGATTACATTCACATTTTTAAACAAGGAACTCCATATTAAAGGCAACCACAACCACAAAATGTTCATTTTTTGATTTCTGAACAACATGAGGTTGATGGGGAACAGGATATTCTGCTGTTTTATCTCTGTTCTCTAATTTGGTCAAGAATTTATTTTATTGAAGGCATCTTTGGATAAAGAAGTTAGTGACTTTGTTACAGTAAAAATGAAATATGTCTTTACAGGTTTATCCTCAGATGTTACAGATGCTACTGAAAGCAAGAAAGGGCAGGCATGGACTATCGTCCTAGCCGTTGGGATTGTAGTGGGGATCATTGCCTTGGCAGCATTTATCACCCTGAATCGAAGGAACAGAAGAGACTTTTCACACAGAAAACTGGTGGACGAAACGTCACCTGATCCAGGTAATATAAAACTCTCCTGTCAGTATTTGCATCATTTTGAACCGAGTTCCATTTGAATACCGGTGAGGGTATGATATAGAATCGTCTCCCACCATGATCCTTATTTAAATTGTTTTGTCTCATCCTTTCAAAGTTCTCCGACTGGATAACAGTGAGCCATTAGACCTGAAGTTTGATGGATTTGGTTACTACAATCCAGGACTACAAGGAGACAACATCCAGATGACCAACTTTCCACAGGGACAGTTACAATGAGAACAAATCTGTGATGCCAAAGACTTTATTTAATATTGCAACCATGTGAAGACAAAAGGATGTAATTAAGAAAAAATTATTATCATTTTCAAAGTGATTTGCCAAATCAATCAAAACCTTTTTTTTTATTTTAAGTATAGTGTCCTTTGTTTGGATGTTCTGAATGAAGCGAAATCTGACAAATATTTATATACTGGGCAGTTTTGTTGAATTTGCAAAGCATTGGATTGTGTGTCTGCTTCTTTCTAATTGTTCTTTCTTAAAGTCAACAACATTGTTTACAAATAATTATTGTATCATGTCAAAACCAAATTTCATTTCTGAATGTTGATATATGCAAGATGATGTGAAATTACCAGCATTATGACACAACTTCTCTATGCACACTATGTTTTGTAAGATTAAGATTATGTGAGTGAACTGGGGGAAGAAGTTTCAGACAAAGGTCTAATACCTTTCTTCTGAGCCTATAATATTTGAAGAATTTTTTAGTTTACAAAAAGTTAAATGTTAAAAACTAAATAGAGAATTAACATGACAGTAGGTTCTCAGATCATTGTAAATAATAATAAAAAATAAAAAAAATAAAAAATTGTGTGTCCGTAACTGATTTATTGTATAGGCCTACGTATCTTCCAGTCCTCTAGATGGCGCAGATTAATTTAGAATATAATAAACGCATCTTTGTAAACAGCAAAGAAGAATTGAGGATCCTGTTGGATCTAAACTAAAGATTCAAGAAATTATCATGTAGGGGTTGGAGTGTACCAGAGTTTGATGTATCCATATGCAAAAGAATTAATGATAAATTATCCGTATTTACAGCTGAAGTTGTAGCCATAAATTTAGGGTTGCAATGGGTAGAAGAATTACGACCTCAAAGAGTAATTATCTGTTCTGACTCTGTTGCAGCTCTTATAGCTTGAATTCAACTGAAACAATCAGAGATTATTTATTGAAAGAAATGTGTAATGAGGTGTAAATAAATTATTCAGAGAGGAATATCTTGCAAGATAAGATAGCCTGTGGCAATGTAGTAAGGCTGTAGTAAATGTAGTAAAAGATGTTGGGAAAGTATGAAAGCAAAGGGAGAATGTTTTGTTTGGTCATCAAATAATATGGCAAAAGAAATGGAATTGCAAGAGAAAAAGTATAGTCCAGTTCCTTATCCAATGGATGTTTCCCCCACTGATTTTTGATTTGCATATACAAGATGAAAAAAATAGACTTAAAGGGAAAGAAATTAGGCAGATATAGTTGATGAAAGATTGAGAACAATGCAAGTCTTTTATTGCGATATCTACTGATGGATCAAAGGAACCTAAGAGTGGAAATACTGGCTTTGCATTTGTTTTTTTGTTTTTTTTACAAATTTGAAGATAAATATTAGAGAAAGAACACCTGACCATTTAACAGTATTTACAGACGAGCTGTTAGCTATTTTTAAGGCATAACAATGGGTAGAGTACAATACGCTTAAAATGGCAGTAATATGCTCAGATTTTATCAGCTTTGGTTTCTTTGCAGTCTTTATCATCTCATAACAGACCTGATATTATTTATGAAATATATGAAACTCTGTACAGACTAAATCATATAGAAATAAGAGTTAGATTTATGTGGATCCCAGCTCATAGGGAAATTGAGGGGAATGAGATGGACGTTTTAGCAAAGCAAGCTTTAAAACAAGACAGAATAATGGAGGTATCATAGTAAGGCAGAAATTAAAGCAATAATGCGTATTAATATAATGAATACATGTCAAAAACAACATGATGAAGAAAGTAAAGGACGTCATATACAAGATACAAAACAAGTAGTAGGAAAAATGTAATCAATTAATTTTGAGAGCAAACCATAATATCAAGGATGCTGTTAGGAGGCTACTGTGTTAAATAAAACCATGTTTTTATTGAGAAAACATCCTTCAGGTATGTGTGATTGTGGAATGGAAGAAGAGTCAGTGGAGCATTTTATTTGTCACTGCATTAAGTATGAGACACAAAGAATAAGGTTGATGAGTTAAAGAAATATGGGGTGAGTGTGTTAAACCTTAAGAATATTTAATAAAGCTGTATTTATTTTTCTGAAAGAAACTGGATTACTGGAAAGAAAAATAAATGTATGTATGCATTTATTTATTTACTAAGAATAAATAAATCCCCACACTCCAGTACAGCAGGTGGCGGATATGCACCTTAATTGTTGGTTGCTTCCCGCCAAAATAATAGAAGAAGAAGAAGTTGCTACACACCCCGGTACAGAGGTGGCGGTATGCACATGAAGAAGTTACTTGCGACCCGCCATGAAAACTAGAGAGTGAGGATCCTGGCTGATGTTTTGAATGCTGCCTCAAACTGTAGTTTATCATGAATGATCCGATCCTGATTAAAACCGAAAAGGTTTTACATTTGAACAGCTCAAAGGGTAGAAAGGTCCGTGTGGTTCGGGAGCATTATGTGAGGGAGCAGGTGCCGTGTGGGAGCTCCTTCTGTCAAGCAAACTGTCACAACGGTAAGAAGAGGAGCATGAGATGTTTTGCCAAACATCAAAAACAACATAAAATGTGTAGTTTATTATTATATATGAACGCATTAGTATACCAGCAGAGCTAGCTAACAAGAGGCTATCTTGAAATACGCGGTATTTACCTTCTACACAGAACTACAGCTTTATGAAATGTTAACTTATCCAGAACATCTTACTTATTACATTAATTCCCATTACTGGTGACTAAATGTGGTACGTCACTCCCCCCTGGAATGATTTTGCCATTCTATACTAGTTTAGGACGAACTTCTTGCACATTTTTAGTAATTGAGCAAACGTAAATTTTCAAGTTGCAGCCTTTCTACTAGGGCTGTGCGATATTGAAGAAAAATGTGATATGCAATACGATATTGCTTTAAGTGTGTAAAATCTATTTAAAATTATATTAAAACTGAGAATGATACCATTTATGTGTTTCACATTCTTTCTGGGAAAAGAAAGCATCGCTACAACTTCTGAAAGTGACCAGCAGGGTTTAAGCAAAAATGAATGTCACAAATCTGACAATATAATTTTAACATCAATGTAAACAAACCAAAAATGTAATGCCAATATTTAAATACCAAAAACTCTTTGCTTGACTTGGTAACAGTTATATCAACCTAAAACTTAACATCAAGAACATCCAGGTAAACAATGAACACCTGAACTTTCAGAGAGGCGGCTTGTGCACCCTCTTTTTAAGGTCAAGCAAGTCACATAAGTAACAGTCGTGTGCCCCGTCTATTCTCTGCTATGTGCGTCGACCTAAAACGTACACTTTTCACAATGTTGAAGTAGCTATTAAAATCATTCAGATATTGCGTGACGTTGCGATATGTACATTTGTGATATTTCGATATACACTCACCTAAAGGATTATTAGGAACACCATACTAATACTGTTTGACCTCCTTTCGCCTTCAGAACTGCCTTAATTCTACGTGGCATTGATTCAACAAGGTGCTGAAAGCATTCTTTAGAAATGTTGGCCCATATTGATAGGATAGCATCTTGCAGTTGATGGAGATTTGTGGGATGCACATCCAGGGCACGAAGCTCCCGTTCCACCACATCCCAAAGATGCTCTATTGGGTTGAGATTTTCTCAGTTTTGGTGAGCTCGTACAAATTGTAGCCTCTTTTTCCTATTTGTAGTGGAGATGAGTGGTACCCGGTGGGGTCTTCTGCTGTTGTAGCCCATCCGCCTCAAGGTTGTGCGTGTTGTGGCTTCACAAATGCTTTGCTGCATACCTCGGTTGTAACGAGTGGTTATTTCAGTCAAAGTTGCTCTTCTATCAGCTTGAATCAGTCGGCCCATTCTCCTCTGACCTCTAGCATCAACAAGGCATTTTCGCCCACAGGACTGCCGCATACTGGATGTTTTTCCCTTTTCACAACATTCTTTATAAACTCTAGAAATGGTTGTGCGTGAAAATCCCAGTAACTGAGCAGATTGTGAAATACTCTGACACCAACAACTATGCCACGCTTAAAATTGCTTAAATCATCTTTCTTTCCCATTCTGACATTCAGTTTGGAGTTCAGGAGATTGTCTTGACCAGGACCACACCCCTAAATGCATTGAAGCAACTGCCATGTGATTGGTTGATTAGATAATTGCATTAATGAGAAATTGAATGGGTGTTCCTAATAATCCTTTAGGTGAGTGTATTGTGCAGCCCTATTTTCTACACTTCACCCTACCACACTAATAATGATCAGTGATTCAATGATCTGATGTTTTGGTGAGTAGTATTTTGGTGAGAAATATTTTTGTTCTGTAGTTCGTTTGTTCCATGTGTGATGAATTTTCATATTGTGTTTACAATTTAGATAAGATAATAATGGTTTACACTATAATGTCGACCATTTGTGCACTAACAGTTGGGAAGGTGCTGTCTGGAGATGTGACCCACTATGTGGTTCCGGATGTGGGAGTGGTTCGGGATTTCCTGGAGATACTGGAGTTCAGGGACCTGCAGGGGGTCGTTTTGACCCAGACAGCCTACCAGCACACTCGTGGACGCAGGTCAGAGGTCAACCTCTCAAATATTATTTTTGACATCAGTTATACTTTATTTTACTGTCACGCATTGTCAATTTTTAAGCACTCACTCTTAGTGTTGTGTGTGAATAAAAAAAAAGAAGAAAGAATTAGAAAAATTAGAAGGGGATAGTTTTAAAGTTTGCTTTTTATAGATGCATTTTATTTAATCTTGTATAGACACTATAACAGACTGCGTGCTTTACTGAAGGACCCTCGCCATGATTGCGTGCTGTTTGCCAATGAGTTTCAGCAATATTCCTATTGCCCCAGAGACAAGGGTGAGTCTCAGGACAAATGGAATACGAGGTGAGTCCTGACTATCCAGTATTATGCTTTCTTTTATGCATTGTGTACTTTGAGAAAAGAGTATTAATTTTTGTCAACCTCTAAAGTGTTATGCATTTTTATGTTCAATAAACAATAGAAGCATGTAGTGCTATTTTTATATGAAATATATTGAGAAGTGAAGCTACTTCCATTAGACACCAGAACTGCATATTTCTTAAAAATATTTGATTACTCATGGGAAAGTCATTTTTATCTCTGAAAATTATGTTGATTGTTCCAGAAAAGTGTACAATGCAGCAGTTTGGTACTATAATCATCTGGCTGGACTCCGGCCAGTGGTCATGATTACAGAAGATAGTGACGCTATTTCAGAGTATAGTGCCTTAAACAGCGGAGTGTATGTCATCTCAACTCAGGTATGTTCTTTTATTTTATTTCCTGTCAAATCTGTAGTGTTGTATTGTCAGTATCTTTCTGGAGTCAGATATGTTTAATGACCACTAAATTGTATAACTTACTTTTCCAGCCAGGAAACCAATTTCCCAAATAGTTATGCTAGTTTCCCGTTTGTCATATGACACTGAAGACTCTTTTTTTTTTCACGTAATAATTATTTTTTTTTTTTCATGTCCATTTATTTATTTAGGATGTATGATCAAACTGTCAGGGTTTATTTTGTGATAATGACTGGCTTATCACACATATCCCATTATATGTTTAATTTGTCAAAATTATAAAGAACTGGGTTTAGACTACTTTGTGAAATGCAGAACAATCCAAATGTTTTTTTAAGTGCAATAAATGAGACCAACACACTTGTCCATTAGTAACACCAGTGAACTCTACTGTAGGACTACCTGTTAAGTTTCTGGCCAGACATGCAGGCTGCCCACGATCTGTACAACTCCATTGCTCAGACTCTTCAAGAGCGAGAGAGTGAAGGAGCAGAGAAGGTGTACGCTGAACACCTGCCTGCGGAGGTGCTGGAGGCTGGTATAAAATCTGGAAGGTACATCCAGGTAAGTGCCTCTCAGAGATACTCCTGTTTTTCAGAGCTGTTTTTTTGGTGGCTACATTCCAACCCACTATCTCTCCTTTAAGGGCATGCTGAGTGTGAACAAACATCGAGCACAGCATGAAGCCTTTGTCCGTTATGAGGGTTCAGCCAGCAAAAATACAGGTATATAACAACATACTTTAATCAGTCGTTATATATTTTTTTTCTGATTAGTGACACTTATTGATATTGATGGTTTTATGGTCTTTTACCTTTGACCCTGCCTGTGTGATCTTGTGTTTTTAGAGCTAAACAGTGATGTGCTGATCAGTGGAGCGAAGCATCGTAACCGGGCGGTGCATGGAGATGTGGTTGTCATAGAGCTGTTGCCCCGTAATGAGTGGAAGGGCAGGACTATGGCGCTAACAGAAGGTCAGGGGGAGGAGCGGGCACAGGAGGACACCCAGAGTCAGCCTTTGCCCACCGGTAACCAAAAGTATATGATGATTTCAACTGGTCTAGAACATTCTGAGCAGAACGTGATGATTGACCGACAGGCAGACAGATAAATGGACATGCATTTGAAATTGGATTCAAAAGCCTGAAACCACTATTGAAAATGCTTTTATTTAGCATTTTTCTAATTTAATAGATTTTCTATTCAAAAATTCTGGTTTGTGTTTGAGTGACAATTTTATTGAAGAAAATTTCCAAAGTTTCAGTAGGTTTTTGGACACTGCAGCTTGATGGCTGTATAAGTTGTGTCTGTTTTTAAAGAGATATAATTTACTAACCATCAAGCCATCCTAGGTGTATAGGACTTTCTTCATTCAGACGAATACAATCAGAGTTATATTAAATCGACTTGACGCAATGTATGACGTAGGATGTATGACGTAGGATGTATGAGTAGCGTAAGCTTTGACGCTTCTCGCGTTTCAAACAAAAGGGTTGGGCAACAAACTCAAGCTCCTCTTCCTTTATATCGAAATCCTCCGACATTTCTCTTTAAAAATTCTCGTTTTACATTATTTCGTGACCGGTGTTTTGTTTTGCTCTATCCGCTGTGCTTCCGCGTTCGTCAATGCATCGCGTCACAGGTTACTCTTTTAGTGCAAGTCAACTTGCGTACGGTCATCTGCCGGAAGCTAGTTATTTTAGGCTATAAAGATTTAAATATGGATATTTTTCTTACAAAAACACATCGCTTTGCTTCAGAAGGCCTTTATTAACCCCCCAGAGCTGTGTGGAGTATGTTTATGATGAATGGATGCACTTTTTTTGAGCTTTAAACTTGTGGGCCCCATTCACTCCCATTATAAAGCTTGGAAGCGTCAGGATATTTATTTATATAACTCGATTGTGTTCGTCTGAAAGAAGAAAGTCATATACACCTAGGATGGCTTGAGGGTGAGTAAATCATGGGATAAATTTCATTTTTGGGTGAACTATCCCTGTAACTCTCTCCATTTCTGTAGGCAGGGTGGTGGGTATTCTGCAAAGGAACTGGAGAGACTACGTTGTGACATTTCCTCCCCTCGAGGAGGTGCAGTCCCAGAGCCGAAATTCACAGAAGATTCTGGTCATTCCATGGGACTACCGCATACCTAAAATACGTATCAGCACACAGCAGGCTGAGGCACTGCAGGTGGAGATATAATTCAGTATTTTAAGCATGTTATGGTATGCAGTAACGGCTAGATTAGTCTAGACTTGTTGCAGCAAGTGTAATGTAATGTTTATATGTCATTGTTGACACCCTTTTTTAACACTCAAACCTTTAGTAGAATTAGTACACTACTGAAATGAGAAATCAATGACTGAAGAACTAGAAATTAATACTTTTATTTAGCGAGGCTTAAATTGATAAAAAGTGCTGATTTATTTCCAAATAAATGCTGTTCTTTTGAACTTTCTTTTCATCAAAGAATCCTGAACAAATGTATCACAGTTTCCACAAAAATATTAAGCAGCACAACTGTTTTCAACATTTATAATAATAATACATGTTTCTTAAGCAGCAAATCAGCATATTAGAATGATTTCTGTAGGATTATGTGACTCTGAAGACTGTAAGAGGCACTGTAAGAGAGTAATGATGCTCAAAATTCAGCTTTGCCATTACAGGAATAAATTATGTTTTAAAATATACTAAAATAAAAAAACTTTATTTTAAATTGTAATAGTATTTCACAGTATTACTGTTTTAGTGTAATTTTTTTACATTTAAATGCAGCATTGGTAGGCTTAGAGTTATTTTTAAAAACATTTAAATATCTTACCAACCCCAAACTTTTGAATGGTAATATAAGTCTTGCTCATCTGGCATGCTTCTCTGTGTAGGACCAAAGAGTAATTGTGCGCCTGGATTTGTGGGAGAGTACTTCTGTCTACCCAAATGGTCATTGTGTGAGGGTTCTAGGGAAAGCAGGTGAGCTGGAGACTGAGATTCAGACCATCCTGGTGGAGAACTGCATCCATGTGCCACCATTCTCAGAGGCACAGGTAAGGTCATTGTTAGCATCTGAGTTGAGACATTTTGGCCTAATAAAAGAGTAAATCCCCAATAGTAGACCTTCCAGAAAAGGACATGGCATATTCCTATAAAATCTTTGTTTTTGAATGTCTCTTCAGTTGCGAGAGATGCCAGTTAACACAGAGGAGAACCCGTGGCAGATGGACAGCAGTGAGGTGTCCTCTCGACGGGACCTGAGAGAGACGCATCTAGTGTTCAGTATTGATCCTAAGGGCTGTGAGGACGTGGATGACACCTTGTCTGTACGGACTTTGCCTGGAGGGAAACGGTTAGAGCTGGGTGTCCACATTGCCGATGTCACTCACTTTGTCAGGGAGGGCTCTCTTACAGACCTAGAGGCACGGTCCAGGTATGGAGATTTTCTAGTAATTCAATATATAGTGGTGGATTAATAGAGTATATTATTGATTATTAATATTACACATTGATATAAATGTTTAATGTCATGTTTTTGTCTCACTTACTAATGAAGAATAATGGTGATTCATATGTTTATCAAATGTCCTTGGTGAATGTATATTTATAAATATTTAAATAGCATATGTTAACTAATCAAAACAATTGAATATGTTGTATACACTACCATAAGTTTGGGGTCAGTATAATTAAAAAAAAGAAAAAAAAAAGTAATATTTTTATTCAGCAGATATGCATTAGCTGACAGGGATGCAAAAGTGACTGTAAAGACATTAATAATGTAAAACAGTTTGATATGCTAGTGCAAAATGCAAATACATTTTGAATTTCTATTCATCAAAGAATCTTTAATAATATTTATTATGGTTTCCATAAAAAATATTAAGCAGCATAATAAGAAATGTTTCTTGAGCACCAAATCAGCATATTAGAGTGATTTCTGAAGGATCATGTGACACTGAAGAATGGAGTAATGATGCTGAAAATTCAGCTTTGCCATCACAGGAATAAATTACATTTTAAAATACACTAAAATAGAAAACGGCTATTTTAAATTGCAATAATACTTCACAAAATTACTGTTTTTACTGTATTTTTGATCAAATAAATGCAGCCTTGATAAGCCCAATGAGACACAAAAACATTTTTAAAAATCGACCCTATCAAAAACATTGAAAAAAAACTGACCCTGAACTTTTGAACAGTAGTGCAAGTTGATTTTTGGTTTAGGTCCCCAGATTTAAAATCCCAGCATATTTGAATCCGCTCTTTTTTCTAAACACAGGGCAACCACTTACTACCTTGCTGACCGGAGGTATGACATGCTGCCAGCAGTGTTGAGTGCTGACCTGTGCTCCCTCCTTGGAGGAGTGGACCGGTGAGTAACACAAACCTTTCGCTGCTATTTGAAACTTTGAGTGGCCCTAATATGCCACTGGAATCGGTGTGGATTTTCATGACAAGGAATTGCTCTGTAATTTGTTCCAGATATGCCATGAGTGTGCTGTGGGAGCTGGATGCTGAGTCTCTGGATGTGTGTACAGTTTGGTACGGTGGCACTCTTATCCGCTCCTCCTATCAGCTTCACTATGAGCTGGCCCAGAGCCTGCTGAACGGCGAGGAGGTTGAGGTGCCTGAGCTCGGCCAGCTCAAGGGTTCGCAGCGGGACCAGAAATTGGCTGAGCTCTTGCTGGCCCTGGAGACTCTGACAAGGGTAGCCCGGCACCTTCGGGCACAGAGAGATAAGGGTGGTGCTCTGGAGTTAGAGGGGGTGGAGGTTAGGGCTCAGCTGGATGAGGAAAAGAACATTACAGCCCTTGTGCCCAAACAGCCTCTGGAGGTTCATGAGACTGTGGCAGAGTGCATGATCTATGCCAACCACTGGGTGGCACGCAAGATACAGGAGAGCTTTCCACATCAATCTTTGCTGCGTCATCACCCACCACCCAAACAGGAGTTCTTCAATCAGCTAATCGACAGTGCCAAGGCCCGTGGCTTCAGTATTGATACAAGGTAAAAAAAAAAAAAATAATTGAAAAGTTAATGATTTTTTTTGTATGTTTTTGAAAGAAGTTTCTTAGGCTCACAAAGGCTACATTAATTTGATGGAAAAATGTAATTTATTCCTGTGATGCAAAGCTGAATTTTCAGCAGTTGGAGTCATTACTCCAGTCTTCAGTGTCACATGATCCTTTAGAAATTATTCTAATATGCTGATTTGGTGCCCAATGTACATTTCTTATTATTTGAAAACAGCTGTGCTGCTAAAAATGTTGGAAAGTATGATTGTTTTTTTTTTCAGGATTCTTTGATGAATAGAATTTCAAAAGAACAGTAAACTTTTGTAACATTATGGATGTCTGTACTGTCACTTTTAAACAATTTAATGCATCCTTGCTGAATAAAAGTGTTAATTTCTTTCAATCTTACTGATCCCAAACTTTTGAACAGTAGTGTATATATAAATAAGTATAATTTAAATCAATACTGTCACAAATAGATTGTTTACATGCGTGTATATTCATATGTCTGTGCATTTTTTAAAACTAGGTCAAACAGGGCGCTTGCTGATTCTCTGGAGCGAGCTACGGATCCTCAGGACCCCCTGGTAAACAGGTTATTGAGAATGATGGCCACACAGGCGATGTCTAATGCCCTTTACTTCTCTACAGGAGCCTGTCCAGAGGAACAGTACTACCACTATGGTAAATGCTTTTCATTCATTTATTGTTACAGATCATTTGAAGTCTCATTATTACAAATTTTAAACGGTTGCTTTCATTTTTATAGTATGAATACAATTTCTACCTTGCTTTAAAACCTCAATAGACTTGCTAGAACTAAAAGTTTGTAGGTATAAATCATGTCTTGCTGTTCATGTTTTCAGGTCTTGCACTGGATCGATACACTCATTTTACCTCTCCAATCAGACGCTATGCTGATGTATTAGTTCACCGGCTGCTCATGGCTGCCATTCAGCTGGAGAAGGAAGGATCACTAAGCAAAACGTTGGCCAATAACAAAGAACTCGAGGAGCTGGCTCAACAAATCAACAATAAAAACAGAGTAAGTGGGGCCATTCGCTTTTTTTGTCAATATTTTAACAGTGAAATAGTAATGATTTTCTGGAAAATTAACCCAACACTTCTCAAAGTCTCTGTTTGTGTGACAGGCAGCGCAGCACGCACAGAAGCAGTCCTCGGAGCTCTTCCAGTGCCTCTACTTTAGAGATAAAGACTCCAACACAGATGAGCGCTGTGTGGCTGATGCTGTGATTTATGCTGTCCGAGCTAATGGTTTTCTTGCCTTCGTACCACAGTAATAACCCGCTTATGGAATATTTCTTTGTTTTGAACATGGTTTAGACAAAACGTTAAACACCAATTTTTTTTTTAAAACTTTTTTTAAATAAGTCTTTTATGCTCACCAAGGTTGCATTAATGTGATAAAAAATATCACAGTGATATTGTTACAATTTCAGGTAAATGTTTTCTATTTGAATATATTTTAAAATGTATTTTATTCCTGTGATGCAAAGCTGAATTTTCAGCAACATTACTCAAGTCTTTAGTGTCACATGATCTTTCAGAAATTATTCTAATATGCTGATTTGGTGCTCAATGAACATTCCTTATTATTGTATATATCCATGTTGAAAACAGTTGTGCTGCTTAATATTTTTGTGGAAATTTCTTTTTCTGAATTCTTTGATGAATAGAAAGTTCAAAAGATCAGCATTTATTTTAAATTGTTTTTTACAATGTAAAAGTGTTCTGTCACTTTTAATTAATTTAATGCACCCTGAATAAATGTATTCAAAAATCTAACTGACAAAAATAGCTCTTCAATATATTATGTTGGACATGATGTTTGATGTCAAGCTGCTGTAACACTTTTGTAACCTGTTTATACAGGTATGGTTTGAAGGGAGCCGTGTACCTTAAGGATCGAGAGGGTCAGGTGGTCAGTGTCGATGGAGATGGAAGATGTGAGTGGAAGGCTGGGATATTGCAGAGATATCCTGACAGGATCAGCACCTGCACCAGCACTGGAAACCATACCTTTTACCTCTTCGACCATGTTACAGTAAGTACATTTCCAGCAAACAACAAAAAATCACATTGTTTATGGTACCTTTATCTGGACTGTCATAGATATGTGCTTGTTACATTGTCTGTCTCACTCCACAGGTTCGTATCTCCGTAGAACCGTCTCGTTGCCATGCCGACAGCTTGTGTCTGCAGCTTATCAGGAACAAGCCCCATTGCGCTGTGCAACCCGAGTCCCAGCCAGCTGGTCGTGGTCGGTCTAAGCTGGTTCAAGAAGTGGTGCGTTGGGCAGAAGAGGCCTCACTCCAGGCAGAGGAAGAGAAGGGGAGGAAGCCCAAAATGAGCAGGGAGGATAGGAAGTTCAGACAGAGCAAAACACCAAACCTCTATGTCCTGTTACAGGAGATCAGTGAACTTGCCCTGCTCGATCTGTCTTTATGCCAAATCAGAAATACAGAGGAACAGACTTGTACTGCATCTTCTAAGCTTTAGGGATGGTTTTGTAATATTTGCTAGATTTATGCCTGTCATGAAGTTCTGTTGAAGTGTCCAGATGTGAACTAACAAACAAGAGTTAGGCTTTTAGCATTGTCCAATACTTGATTTCATAAGGGAAAACATTGCGTCTTCCTGAAGCAATTTGATGGGAGATTATTTCTCAAAATGATTAATAAATAATCCAGGATAAAAAAAAAAAATTGCATGCGATTTACATGTTTTTTTTTGTGCCTGAAATCCTTAAACACATCTGTAAACTAGTTTGAGGCAAATGAAAATAACCTTTCAATGTTTTTGAAGTGGGCTTATAGACTTCCAAGATGTTTGCATTAATGCATTCTATTTTGATAATAGATAATTTATAAATGTATTTTTGGATATCAGTAATGTTTTACGGCCTGTATTTATTTTCTACAGAATCAAAATGCTAGACACTTATCCCCAGTAACAGCTTGAATACACTACATGACTTTTGCCTAGATTTTGAGTTGAAACGTCGAAATTTGGAGCCTGTCTGCAGAGTCGACAGACCTCACAGAAAATCATGTAGTGTATGATGTGCAGACTTTTTGAACATTGTTTTCATTTGTCATGCCTCTCCTGACAAGATGCACATTTCTGAATGAGTTTGCGGTGTTCATAACTTGAAAGTCTGGTAGTGTGTAACCCTCAATCAAATTTAACAATTTATGAAGTGATGCGTTTTAAAATCTGTTTCGATTTTTAAAAGTTGTGTAGTGTTTTCCTGCCTTTAATCTCACTTCAAAATACAGTATAGAGCTGCATTAGTTACATCATACATAAAGGGTGTGCTACATCAACATATTTATTCAGAAAATCAAAGCAAAAATTGACACCGAAACACTGAAAAAGACTTGGAAATGGTTAAAAGATCATCTGCAAAAAAGGAATGTAAAAAAGGGTTCTCTATGCACCTGAGATTAAGATTATGGAAAAATGTTTTGAATACGAGCAAAATATTTCAAAATCCTCACAGAGGATAAAAGATAATACAACAGAATGCAAGCTAAACTAAATTAATGTCTGTAAAAAAACATTAGAGGTGATCAATCCCTGGGTTGGCATTACAAAACATGCCAATGAGCTCCAGTAAATATTTGGCATATGACTGGGAAGATTTTATAAGTCTAAAATGTAAAAAAGCTCGACTGATTTAGTTGCTACTCCCCAAAACCCTCAATTTATTTGTAGTTCTCTTTGTACAAATGCAGGATTGGTTCAATCGCTATCATCGTCATCAACTATGCCATTTGGAACAAGACTGGCACACTCATTATCATTTGAAGGGGAATTCGGAAGTACAGCTGGCTTTTCTTTGAGTGGAGTTTGGTTTGAGATGCTCTGATTGAAAATGTCCTGATTCTCTTGACTGAGGTACTGTCCTGAAGAACTGGTGGACGGTTCATCTCCCTGGATGGAATTCTGAGAGGATTCTGAGGAAATAATAAATAAAATAAAAAAAACTTTTAAAAAAAGCTAAACAAAAATGAGACTGAAGCAGCTGAATCTTAAAAACTAATATAAATGTATTAACAGTAGACCCTGTTTTTTTTCCAGGATTAGAGGCAAATGAGAGAACTTGCATTCTGATCATAACACAAACACCCATATATTATATGATGATGACGTCATGATATAAAATGACTCCACACACCTAACTGTTTCTGCTTCGCAAGTCTCCTCTCCAGAGCAAGCTGTTTATTGAGCTCTATGCGCCGCTGCTGTTCCTCTGTGAGAGAGGCTGGAGCAGGAGTAGAATGGACGAAAGGATCTTCAGGGAATCCTCCGTCTCCAGCTGGATCGGACTCTTCTGGTACTTGAACCTCTGCATCCTCTGGAAGGGTGTAGAAAGTCAGTGAAACTTCAGTTTTACCTACTTCTTTCAATAGTAGCTTAAAGAGCCAATATTTGAAAAGGATCATTACCGACGTAGTCCTCATGTATTATTGGCATGTCCAATCGAATTCGTTTTAGACATGTCTAATGTAGAAAGAAAATACAGCATTAAAGGATGCAGACAACTTCTATTAAGGATGTAAAATATATTAATGGTTTTTAAATGAGGTCAGCTCTTCCTGGATTAATTATTGTCTGAGGAGGTGCTCACAACAGGATGTTCTTGTGCTAACTGAACAGAAATTGCTTTTAACTACCATATACCATTGCTAAATCACACATTCAATATGAAAAATGTGGCAGTCATGGTGTAACAGAGAAAAAACAACAACAACAGACATAGCTCAACAGCCTCACAACACTTGTTTAGTGCATGTGTGCATTCAGTAACAGTTAAAATTGCATAGATTGGTCACACAGCATAGATTTGCACAACAGTGCTTCAGGCATCCGAGTTTGAGTCCCGGCTCATGGTCTTTTCTTAATTCCACTCCCCTCTCTCCAATCCTATCACTTCCTGTTATTGATTCTACTGTCCTGTCATAAAGGAATAATGCCAACAATATAACTTTTAAAAGAGAAAAAAGCACAGATAATAAAAATTTTATAAAAATGTAAATAAGCTTGATTTTTCCTCCAGATAAAATGTTTTTCTTTTAATTTGCATAGTAAAGCCAGAAGTCTTACCTGAACTTCTTTTTTGCCTCCCAGGCTCTCTACTTTATCAATGAACTCTTCAAACTGCATTTTAGGATATAGACGATGGGCCCAGTTCTCCATTTTCTGCATGAGGAGTTTCAGATTCTCTGCCTGAATCAGAAATGAACGATGAAGGTGAGCATTGATAACTGTATTTACACATCACTCTGATTAATTTATAAACACAAAAACATTCCTGGAACAACAGCATCTGTAGTCATATAGCAAAGAATTCAGGAGTATTTCAATATTCCACAAACAATTGAAGTTAAAGTGAAAGATTAGCCATTACCTCATGTCCTTTGCCTTTGAACTTTACATCATCAAATAAAGTACGCAGAGCTGGAAGACCCTTTTCAGAAATCAACCTAAAAGTAAGAAGAGAGGGAAAGAGGAGAACTGTAAACACTGGAGAAATTCAGTCAAACTCTGTCCTCTAAAATAAACAAATTATTATTATTATTAATAACCAATTAACTGCCATTCGGTGCAGTACCTGTTAGCATCCAGTTTCGGCCGAGGCCTCTTCACTGTTCGTCTTTTTGCCACTGGCACTTCTGCTAGTTTTGACACTTCTCCTTCCTCCTCACCTGAACGCACAACAAAATGGGTTTTATTTACAGATTAAACTCAAAACATTTTTACTACATAGAGTATGAATATCTTTCCTATAGCTCAACCAATAGAGTGCGGCTCTAGCAACGCCACGGTCATGGGTTCGATTCCCAGGGAAAGCAAGAACTGACAAAAATGTAAAATGTGTATCTTGAATGCAATGTAAGTCGCTTTGGATAAAAGCGTCTGCCAAATGCATAAATTCAAATGTAAATGAATATCGAGTGGCGGTTCAATCTTCAGCTGGCCTGCAGGAGCCACAATTGACAGGTCAGCTGACTTGCCACCCCAGTTAATAACCAAGTGAATACAGATTTACTAATTTAGGCTTATTCAATTAAGAAAAGTTACAGTAATTTTCTATTTTCTGTAAAAAAATTAATTAAATTAATATATTTAGTTTGATTCACATCTGTTTGGTTACTGCTGCTCCTAACAGCTCAGTCCAGCCAGCCGCTATTGTGCTCCAAGTACTCTAATGGATCTTTTATTTTAAATGATCCACGTTTTAGGAGGGTTTATCCCAATTAAAGCAGACAAATGACCGGGATCAGCCCTCTACAATGCGAGTAAATCTTCACTCTGAGCGACTAAAAATATCTATGATTAGCCATTGGCTAATAAATGCTAAGATTTTACTCGCCTGTGTGTTAGAGGCTAAGAATACGTTTTGCATAGGTATATTTTCACTCGCTGAACACTCTCCGTCAAGCGCTCTGTCTATTTCCAACTCAATGGATGTGTGCGCACCTGTATCTGACGTACCGTAAACTCTAGTGTGAAGGCGCACAACTCGCCGTCGCTTTGAGGGAGCGCTGTTTTTTCTCACACACACACGCACACGCAAAGAGAGACAGTCTTACATACCACGCAGAATCGACGCGCTACATGTAAACCATATTCTTTGTTTTATTTTCCTGTCAAAACAACGGAGTTCATTTTGAATTATTCAGCTTTTAGGAAGAAGCAGAAGATATGCGGTAGTGGGCGGGACTAATGCGCAAACGGCAATCTCATTGGCTGGCGCTCATCTATTACCTTCACTGTTTTTATGTCAGCAAATCAGTTTGAGCAACGCTAACAACGTGATTAATATTCATGAACCCAGCAGCTCAGTCTTTAGTGCGTTGTATATTGTTATTATTAAGTAGAATTAGTAGTAGTATCTTCTTAATAATTATTGTATTTTTACAGAAACTCTGAATGACCAACAATACCTTAAGCACCACCATCAGTCCTAAGTTCAGTTAAAATATGTAACATGCATTCATACGTGTGTTTATATATATTGGTCACTGCTTATATATATATATATATATATAAGATTTATTAGGGCCGTATGTGTGTGTACTGTGTATAATTATGATGTATATATAAATACACACACATTAATGTATATATTTAAGAAATATTTGCATATATATATATATAAATATTTTATATATAAATATAAAAAACATTTCTTAAATATATACATGCGTGTGTTTATATACACATAATTATACACACTACACACAAATACATTATGTAAACAAACTTTTATTTTGGATGTGGTTAATCGTGATAAATCGATTTGACAGCACTAATATAAATAAAACAGTATATCAGTCTGGCGAGTAAACTAAAAAATGTACTAGCCAATGGTGATTATATTTCCATGGTGTGCGTAGAGGGTTGGGGATATATTAATAATAATAAAGCAATGTTTTTCCTTGCAGCAACTGGAATGTGTTAAACTTGTATAGCCCAGCAGCGACTAGTGCAAGCGGCAATAACCAACCAGTCGGGATCACAGTCATTTGACTACTTGGGATAAACCTCCCTCGATCATGTTAAAGAACAGATCACAATAATAAAAAAATTAAATATATATATATATATATATATACACACACATATATATACATACATACATACATACATACATACATATACACACACACACTCACCTAAAGGATTATTAGGAACACCATACTAATACTGTGTTTGACCCCCTTTCGCCTTCAGAACTGCCTTAATTCTACGTGGCACTGATTCAACAAGGTGCTGAAAGCATTCTTTAGAAATGTTGGCCCATATTGATAGGATAGCATCTTGCAGTTGATGGAGATTTGTGGGATGCACATCCAGGGCATGAAGCTCCCGTTCCACCACATCCCAAAGATGCTCTATTGGGTTGAGATCTGGTGACTGTGGGGGCCATTTTAGTACAGTGAACTCATTGTCATGTTCAAGAAACCAATTTGAAATGATTGGAGCTTTGTGACATGGTGCATTATCCTGCTGGAAGTAGCCATCAGAGGATGGGTACATGGTGGTCATAAAGGGATGGACATGGTCAGAAACAATGCTCAGGTAGGCCGTGGCATTTAAACGATGCCCAATTGGCACTAAGGGGCCTAAAGTGTGCCAAGAAAACATCCCCCACACCATTACACCACCACCACCAGCCTGCACAGTGGTAACAAGGCATGATGGATCCATGTTCTCATTCTGTTTACGCCAAATTCTGACTCTACCATCTGAATGTCTCAACAGAAATCGAGACTCATCAGACCAGGCAACATTTTTCCAGTCTTCAACTGTCCAATTTTGGTGAGCTCGTGCAAATTGTAGCCTCTTTTTCCTATTTGTAATGGAGATGAGTGGTACCCGGTGAGGTCTTCTGCTGTTGTAGCCCATCCGCCTCAAGGTTGTGCGTGTTGTGGCTTCACAAATGCTTTGCTGCATACCTCGGTTGTAACGAGTGGTTATTTCAGTCAAAGTTGCTCTTCTATCAGCTTGAATCTGTCGGCCCATTCTCCTCTGACCTCTAGCATCAACAAGGCATTTTTCGCCCACAGGACTGCCGCATACTGGATGTTTTTCCCTTTTCACACCATTCTTTGTAAACTCTAGAAATGGTTGTGCGTGAAAATCCCAGTAACTGAGCAGATTGTGAAATACTCAGACCGGCCCGTCTGGCACCAACAACCATGCCACGCTCAAAATTGCTTAAATCACCTTTCTTTCCCATTCTGACATTCAGTTTGGAGTTCAGGAGATTGTCTTGACCAGGACCACACCCCTAAATGCATTGAAGCAACTGCCATGTGATTGGTTGATTAGATAATTGCATTAATGAGAAATTGAACAGGTGTTCCTAATAATCCTTTAGGTGAGTGTATATATTTAATCCCTGTGGTAGGGGACACGTCAAACTTTGAGCACTATAGTGTCTGGCTGGACTGAGCGGCCAGTGTAAGCGTCAGTAACCAACCGGTCGGGCCAGCTCACATCACCAAAGCAGCAAGTGGAAAAAATTCCCACTGAAATGTTCATTTTAAAATGGTTAAGAATGAGAAACAGACCCTCTCCATTGCCAAAAGCATCCTCCTCAAGATTCCCCCGGCCAGGCGATGAAGGAGGAGGAAAAGGAGGGAAAGTCTCATCTTCTATGTGCTCATAATCTGGCATGTCAAACAGGCCATTTTCTAACGGATCAATCATGGTGCATAGGATTCTGTAGAGATAGGAGCATATGATCAATTCTAGAACATCAATGCAATTTTATTTTACTTTCAGTAGGGTTCACATAAGTTAAGTTCAGATACATCAGCTGCTTTTTCTCTCTTTTGTGTTTCTGAACAGAGGACATTATAAAGAACGTACAGTACAACAATACATCTACATTACTGAAGTGACCGAATAAACAAACAGCAAGTATCATTGGGTTTTCTGCAGGTGATATGATCAGATACTAACTTTATATTAAATTTCATATTACATTCCAAATAAAATGCAATTAATTTGTGAATTAAACAATGTAAATGTATGTCTAAAATAGCAAATCAATTCTAAATGTGGTCAGTCTATTATTTAGCTTTATCTTTATTTAGCTTAAGCCTTGCTAGAATGTTGCAGCGAGTTGTTTACAAACAGAAAGCCAATCATAAACTGCTTCCGTAGTTATCTCATTAAATATTCATGTAGTTGTACTGTCGCAGAAACGTGCAGTTTAGTCTGTATCTGACTGAAACGGTTAAAAATGTTGAACAATGATTGGAGAGATGAAAAAGCACTTATTTAAGCTCATAAATTATGAAAATAAGAAACATCCTGGATTTAAAAGTATGTGCATATACAGTACAAAACAAAGTCACACGATTCAGTTACTGTAAATCATTCTTATGCCATCGACGTATACTTCACAGCGATAGTTTAGTTGTAGAATTGAGCATATTACTGTCAAGCTTGGTTACTGTCACAGCAATTTGGCGCCAGACAGATTCAACAATACGCACGACGCCCTTGGTTTCGCCCATGACCGAATATTAAGCCCAACCAATATCACTGTAATTTCGGTGAAAAGCTGAATATATCAGTGCGGTCAGTTGAACTTACTGAATATGTGCTGTCAAAAGACGAAACCTCAACGCCGACCGCAGCACGAGGATGTGCAATACAGTGCAGAAAGTGCAGAATCAAAGTTTCTACCGGCGGCTATCGCCTCAGCCAATCAGATGTCTGATACGGCAAACGTCATTGGTTTTGCTACGTCGTTTTTTGTGTAACGGATGAGAACTGCGACGTCTACCGGCTCGGAGCGCCTGCAACTTGGGCAAGTCTGACCAAAATGAGCTAAATCCATCAAGAATTCGCTTAGTGGTTGTTTTTGCGAGAGGTTACCAATGTAGACACATCAAAATATTAAAAAGAGATATAGGCTAATGCAGGGTTTCAAACTTTATTGAAAGCACAAATATCATACATGTAGACCTTATACTGCAATGTATGCATTAGTAGGTGTTTGAATTTTAGTATTATAAAGTTTTACAAACACATTTATTATAGTGTTTATCGTATGATTGTATTATTATCACATATACAAATGCCATTGCTAATGGGGTTACAAAAATGCTTTCAAAAAGTTTCAGAAACTCTTCCTCACCTCATATTCAAACATGCAAACCTCAACTTATCCTCTGAGTAATTTGTTGAGTGATGTTTGGATGGTCCAACAATTTATGAACACAGAAGTACATTTGTGGACCATTTTATTTAAAAGTACATGTAAACGAGTCTCTGCATATCGTTATTATTATTAATAATCAATAAAAAAGAGAAATACTGTGAAATGTGAAAAAATATAGTTGTGTAAATGTGAAGCAGTCAGTTTAATATCCGTGTTCTCAGCAGAAACATGAGAAAAACTGCACTGAGGAGAATGCAGAGAGTGCACACAGTGGGGACGACAATCTCCGTGACCATCTCCATGTGGCTGATAAGTGGATCTGGAAGAAAACACACAGGTAAGTCATAAATAGCAATAGCACTGCCCAGAGAACATGTGATACATGCCAACCTCCAAAAATAGCAACATTTTGGCCCTGTACCTAAACTTCATCATGCACAGGCCAAACCTTTGGCATTTCTGCATGTTCCTTATTTTCCTTGGATTTTCTTCTAGCTGGAAGGGCAAACAAAAGAAAATTCCTGTTAGAAAGTTACGTTATAATTTTCTTTCTCTGTATATTGTGCTTGGTTACAAATAGAAAATTTTACTTGAGACAGAATTTTCTTTTATTTGCCTCAGCTAGATCACTGCCAGTGTACTGACACGCTACCTATTAGATTGTGCTACCAACAATATATTTGCATTGTTTTAGGTAGGTTTAGGGTAGGGGTAGGTATGGACGTTAAAAAAAGCCTTAATCCACGTGAATATGATGCTGGTAGCTAGTCTTCAGACCATTTTTTTAAGGTCTTGGTCTTGTTTCGGTCTCGCTCCCAGACTTAGAGGACGACCGGTCAAGACCACAACTGCTGGGATATTACTAAATTGCCGGTGCATTGTCTGATTTATTTAATAACATCATTATTCTGATTGGATGTAAAACTTACTGCTTCAGATGCAATCTAATTTGATTTATTTATTGTGCCGGTTCATAAATCAATGAGGGATTGTGTCAAAAATGTCACCAAAATTAATACAAATGCTCACAAAATTCAAGATGTTGTTGCAAAAAAGTACTTGTATGAGATCTGGATTTTTATATTATAACGTGATATAATTAAGCAATATCACAAGAGCAAACATTAATAAAACATTATTCTCAACATTATTTATGCATTTGTAATTGACCAATTCAGACGCATCTTCTGTACCACCTCTGCAGTTCAAAGATGAATTTTGTTGTTTATGATTTCATTTGATTGGTAAAAGCTCTATATTGTCTAATTATATTTATTGATTAAAAATAAGTCATTTCTCAGGGGGTAATGTGGATCTTTATGAATTTAAGGAGTGCTGGTCTGGTCTTCGTCTTAACTCGGTCTCGCCCTGCCTTGGTCTTGTCTTGGTCTCAACACACATTGGTCTTGTCTTGACTTGGTCTCAGGTTTGGTGGTCTTTTTGGTGGACTACAACACTACTGGTAGCACAATCTGATAGGTAGCGTTTTCACTATCGATTTGTGCTACCAATCTGTTTTAATGGGAGGTAGCACAATCTGAGCCCAGTGGGGCGTGAAGTCAGCAACAGTTACACTAACCTGCCACTAGGAGCTGGTTACTTGAGGTGCATGTTTCCAGTGCCTTTCTTTTCCAGTTTTCAATCTGTGGTAAACATTATCCAACTTAAAAACTGCATAAGATGTTAACTGAGACATAATATAAAGTTTGCAAAAAAAATGCTCTTCTTCACTCAAAAGATGAACTAAACATTAAATTAGTATTAAATTATATTGCTAGTCGATTTCCGATGAAGTCATACCTCTCTCTGATTGGGGAAACCATTCGAGCTGATGATGCGCTTGTAGTACTGAACTGATGCTTTTGGGTAGCGTGGTTTATTTTTGGTCCCAAAATCCACATAGTACAGGCCAAATCTTTCAGAGTAGCCCTCATCCCACTCAAACTTGTCAAGCAGTGACCAAGCTGTGTAGCCTTTCACATTCACTCCATCTTTAACCGCTGAATGAAAAGAGGAAAAAAACAAAAAGGTTTCTTTCACAGGTTGAATAGGTTTTATTTATCAGTGTACGAAGAGCAATATGATTTGGAGCTCTGTAGAATTTAGAATTTCTCGAGACCTAAAGCAGTCACATGGTCAATCAGTAATCAAGTTTCCGTAAATTTAGATTTGCATGTTGTCAATGTTTTTGCAAATCAGGCCAAATGGGTCATTTTATTAAATCTAGTCTAGTGGTTCTCAACCTTTTTGATTTGAAGGCCCCCCATTTTACAATATTCATACGCCCCATTAATGGTTAAGAGATTTTCTCTGGTATTTCTTCTGTAATTATGACAATGCTGCTTGTTTCCAAACTCTTTTATTAACTGAATCTGGGAGCATTGATATATTAAATTAATTGAGCATGATTCATTTTGTAATTCAACTAATTTGGTAATTTTTAAAATATAGTTATAAATAAAAATAAAAATAATTATGATTTCAGTTTAGTTGTAATTATGTTTTAATATAATTAAATATATTAGTTATATTTATGGGATTTTTTGCCTTTATCTTTATAGAACAATAGAGAACAATGGAAGAGGGGAGAATAATTAAATCATTTTTAATACAAAGTCATATCTATTTTTAAATATTTTTAGACCAGTGGCGCTCAACAAAGGGGCCAGGGCTACAGCCCTTTGTTGAGCGCCACTGGTCTAAAAATATTTAAAAATAGAAGGCATAGATTCCTCTATTGATTCTGACCTTTAAACATTTCATTTATGTAATCCCTGAAGTACTGCATTCTCCAGTCATCACACAGTTCTGTGCACATCATCTTCTCTGATACTCCATTTCCTGTCACGTAAATCATGGGGTCTCCATACTGTGTCTAAGAATACAAAAAGTTATATGAGTCATCAATGTGCTAGTCTACTAGTCTACATCAATGTGCTAGACTACTTGTTGTTAAGTTGTTAACAGAGATGTGTAAATGTACCTTTACAAAGCTGAGCAGACGGCGGAAGCCCCATGGCACAGAGTAGAGCCACTCTGATCCAGGGTCAGGCCACTGTGGGTCCACCAGCTCAGCCAGGTCACGGTCAGTGAAGTAGCTGTTTCCACGGTTGGAGGGGAAGTTCTTTTGTGTGATGTAGCGTGTGGTGAAGTGACTGATGCCCAGGAAGTCACAAGTACCTCTGATGTAACTTTTCTCGTGAGGGCTGAAAGTAGGCAGACGAGAGCTACTCAGGCCCTGCTGGGCACTCTTCCTGCCTGCAGAAATAAAACAGAAAAATGCTGACGAAATATAATTAAATGATCACCAGCCCCCAAAAATAATTATTTGCCACTTACCTATGTAGTCTTTCATTATTTGAGGATAGTCTCCATTAAAAAGTGGTGTGGCAAACCAGCCCAAGTGGAACTGAACATATCTTTCAGCGGCTTCTATATCTCGCTGATTGGTGACATCCACTGGTTCTCCCCAGTCTGCTGACAGGGAGATGCCCACTATACCTGAAATGGCAGAAACACTTATACCAGTTTGGACCTTTGTTCCTTGACACGTTAAAGGAACACGCCGACTTTTTGGGACTTTAGCTTATTCACTGTATCCCCCAGAGTTAGATAAGTCCATACATACCATTTTTATCTCTGTGCGTGCCATAACTCTGTCTGACGCACCCACCGCTAGCCTAGCTTCGCACAAAGACTGGAGGTAAACGGCTCCAGCTAGCTTACTGCTCAATAAGTGACAAAATAACTCCAACATTTTCCTATTTACATGTTGTGATGTGTATAATTACATCGTGTGCTAAGACTGACGGAAAATGAAAAGTTGCAATTTTCTAGACTGATATGGCTAGGGACTATACTCTCATTCCTGCATAATAATCCAGGAACTTTGCTGCCGTACCATGGGTGCAGAGGTGCAATGATATTACGCAGCACCTGAAAATTTTCCCCAGCATGCTCTCTGTGCAAGCAGGTTGTCACGTTGGTTATGTTGACGGAAGTTAGCCTAATTTCAGGCGCTGCGTAATATCATTGCGTCGCTGCACCCATGGTACAGCAGCAAAGTTCCTGGATTATTACGCAGGAATGAGAGTATAGTACCTATCCATATCGGTCTACAAAATTGCAACTTTTCCGTCAGGTATGTATGGACTTATCTAACTCTGGGGGATACGGTGAATAAGCTAAAGTCCCAAAAAGTTGGCGTATTCCTTTAAAAGCTGAGTTTAGAATCTGAATTTTGTCTACCTTTCTGCTTGTTTCGCCACTGGGTGTCGTATGTGTGCCAGACCTTAGCATGAGCCTGTCAGTACAACAGAGGGTAAAAGGGAGCTTCAGTTCACTACATTTGAATTTGTATCAGAAGAACAGTGGTTTTAATCGTTGATCAGTCTTTTTGGAAAAGCTTGCTATCCCTAAATGAATGCTTATATGTTTTATCATTTATATTTAGCATTTTTGTTTTTGCCCATAATCAGAGCATTTTCTGGTTTAGAGTATCCACCTTATTTTGCAATACAGAAGTGAGCTATTTTCTGTAAATGCATGAGACTTCAGATTCATTAGCCACTATAGGTAGATAACTAGAAGAATAACAAAGTGCAGTAAACAGCCCGACTATTTGGGCTACAAACCACTGTGTTTATGATTATGATAACCAAATTGCAATATCAAACAGTATAATAGCTGTTTTCAGCTAAAATTACTGGAACTGATACCGATAGCGGAAGTTACAAATGGCCGGACCTGCAAAGTGAACTTAGCATATAGATTATGCTGCTCATTTATTAGGGCTATTAGACTACTGTGGACTGCTGTGGATTTTGATCACCTTAATGATGTTGTGGGCAGCATTATAGGGACCAGTACCCCTCAACTTCAGACCAGGAGCATGTTCTCCAGTCTCATATCCCTCCACTGCAACAGACTGGAAATATGGGAGGAATCTTTACTGCCAGTGTAAGAATGGACTTTGAACTGATTTTTCTCAAACAAGTCCTGACAGGAATTGTTGCTAGCTTGTATATATACACTATATTGCCAAAAGTTTTGGGACGCCTGCCTTTACATGCACATGAACTTTAATGACGTCCCATTCTTAATCCGTAGGTTTTATGAAGTTGGCCCACCCTTTGCAGCTATAACAGCTTCAACTCTTCTGGGAAGGCTTTCCACAAGGTTTAAGAGTGTGTTTATGGGAATTTTTGACCATTTGTGAGGTCAGGCACTGATGTTGGACGAGAAGGCCTGGCTCGCAGTCTCTGCTCTAATTCATCCCAAAGTTGTTCTATTGGGTTGAGGTCAGGACTCTGTGCAGACCAGTCAAGTTCCTCCACACCAAACTTGCTCATTTATATCTTTATGGACCTTGCTTTGTGCACTGGTGCGCAGTCATGTTGGAACAGGAAGGGGCCATCCTCAAACTGTTCCCACAAAGCTGGGAGCATGAAACTGTCCAAAATGTCTTGGTATGCTGAAGCATTAAGAGTTCCTTTCACTGGAACTAAGGGGCCAAACCCTGAAAAACAACCGCACACCATAATCCACCAAACTTTACACTTGGCACAATGCAGTCAGGCAAGTACCGTTCTCCTGGCAACCGCCAAACCCAGACTCGTCCATCGGATTGCCAGACAGAGAAGCGTGATTCGTCACTCCAGAGAACACGTCTCCACTGCTCTAGAGTCCAGTGGCGGCGTGCTTTACATCACTGCATCTGACGCTTTGCATCGCACTTGGTGATGTAAGGCTTGGATGCAGCTGCTCGGCCATAGAAACCCATTCCATGAAGCTCTCTACACACTGTTCTTGAGCTCATCTGAAGGCCACACGAAGTTTGGAGGTCTGTAGCTATTGACTATACCGAATTCACTGAGCTCCTGAGAGCGACCCATTCTTTCACAAATGTTTGTTGAAGCAGTCTGCATGCCTAGGTGCATTTATACACCTGTGGCCATGGAAGTGATTGGAACACATGAATTCAATTATTTGGAGGGGTGTCCCAATACTTTTGGCAATATAGTGTATATAAACTAATATTGTGGAATTTCTAGAGAAAGGCCAAGTTACTTGCATGAAAAAAAATTATGATTACATTTTTAGCGAGTTGGAATTGTAATAGTGGACACTATTTTTACAATTCTTACCCAAGGGTTGCTGAAGGTGATCCAGTATTTTACTCGATTGCCAAATCTCTCAAAGCACAGGTTGGCAAAATCGTTGAAGAAGTTGACCATACTTGCATTTTGCCAACCTCCATATTTTTCCTCCAGAACCTGTAAAGGCACAGGTATTATTACAACTACATACAGTTGTAGGTGGATAACGAGTAGAGTAGTATATGTGAGATGAGTAGCTTATGTGAATTCACAGTATTCATAAAACAGTAACAGCGAAAAAAAGTACCCAGATGACTTACTACTTTCTACAATGTAATTCTGAAGTGCGCAGCCAGTGGACACTTTACTATCCAATGAGGCCACAGGAGAGGATTTATGAATGGCAGAGAAGTGACGCAACTGACACTGGCAGATGTAGTACGTCCGAAATTTAATTCATATTACCCACATTCATAATATATAGAACATACTTTTTTAAATGGTCGTAAAATACGTTTCAAACTAATTGTAGTACCTACTAAGCAGTATGCGATTTCAGACACAGCTATTGTCTTCCTCAGTGAGGATTTTGTTTTACCTGAGGTAAGTCCCAGTGGTAGAGCGTCACAATTGGCGTGATTCTGTTCTCCAGAAGCATTTCAATCAGGTTATCATAGTGCTCTATCCCTTTCTCATTGATGTAGTCAGCTAAAAGACAATCCGTAAAATGTTTGGTAATGACTCTTGTAATACTGTATATTACAATAATTTATATATATAAATATAAATAAATTGCATTTTAAAATATATTCAAATAGAAAAAGGTTATTTTAAATTGTAAAAATATTTCACAATAATACTGTTTTTGCTGTATTTTGGAGCCTTGGTGAGCAGAAGAGACTTCTTTAAAAACATTTAAAAAATCTTACTGTTCTCAAACTTTTGACTGGTAGTATATATATATATAGCATTAATTGTAATTACTCTTAATGCCACTGGGCAGAATCCTTGGCCAGGAGATGGAAAAGAGATAGTGGTTCAGCTTCATGTCTTTCATCAGTGAGATATCATCCTAAAACAAACATTAAAAATCTTAGAACCAAAGTGTCTAACATACTGTACATCATTGTGCATTTCTGATAAAGTAAATCATAGCACCTTGATTTTATAATAGCCTTCACAGGATGAGTCACCAGTGTCATTTCGATCAATTTTCCCTCTCTTGTGGGAGAACACATCCCAGATGCTCTTTCCTTTTCCATCTTTATCCCATGCTCCTTCTGTTTGATATGCTGAGCTGCCAGCGCCCCAAGAGAATCCTGAAAATGTATACATACACACTTTTCTATATAAAAATGATATATATTAGGGTTAATTTAACATGTTAATTTAATTAATTAGTTATGGAAAAAAATGTGTTAAAATGATTAGCACTTTTAACACACCCGCTCCGCCCCAGATCTACGCAGGGCATCTTACATTTATTTGATACAGTTGATTAGTGACAAACATGATGCAGGGCATCAACCACTGATCTATATAGAGAACAACTCACTGCATGATGGAGCCTATAGAACACAGTTAGAATGCCCTTCAAATTCAAGATGGCCGTGTATGAGAATTTGTCTCAAATTTTATACCATATGATATAAAGCAATATTACTCAAGTTGTTACAATCCACGCCTGTCCTGGACTCCATTTCCCATGATCCTCCCTGTCTCACACCTGAAATCACTCACTCCTCATCTCTCCCACTCTCCCTGGATTCCCTGCACCTGGTCATCGTCATTAGCACTCCCTTTATATTGATCTCACTTCCCTGCACTCCTTGTCCGTTCTTATGTGTTATGCCTATGTGTGTCGTGTTCTGTTTCCCTTTATAAATAAAAACCCGTCTTTGTGGAAGCCCTGGATCTTCTCTTCCCTGCTGCACTACACACCGTAACAGAAGAACGGACCAAAAACTGCCAGGACTGCCCTGAAGATGGGAATCTTCCTGACCCCGATCTCTCCCGTGTCCCCCCTTAAAGACACGACAGTGGTGGATTGCCTGTGGGGTCTCAGGCAGGGCGGTCGCCCGCTGGAGAGGTACGTGGAGGAATTCGCTGAGCTGTCTTTGGTGAACTGGCCAGATGCACCACTTAACGCGTGTTTTCTGATGGGCCTGGACGAGGACACTATTCGATATATTGAACCTGCCTGTTCCTTTTCCCTAGTCGAGTCGATGAATCTGATTCTCTGTTTAAATTGTTCCAATTTAGAAATTGAAGAGGTTCAAGAGAATGAGTGTCTTCCTCGTCCGGTCCCCTCAGAGAAGCACGTGGCCTGGTCAGTTCACCCACAGCCAGTTCCCTCCACATATCCCTCCAGTGGGCCTTCCCGTGTTGTCCTGCCTGTCCACAAACCCAAACGTCAGAGAAGGAGGGCCAACGCCAAGCCCTCGTCTCCGGCCAAGATGGCCGTAGCCACGCCAGAGCCACAGGACCTCTGGTTTATAGACTTTTGGAGCGATCCTGCCGCCTCAGTTCCCACTCCGAGTCTCCTGGATTCCACTCCAGGCTTCCCAGTTCCCGCTCCGAGTCTCCTGGATTCCGCTCCAGGCTTCCCAGTTCCCGCTCCGAGTCTCCTGGATTCCGCTCCAGGCATCCCTGTTCCCGCTCCGAGTCTCCTGGATTCCGCTCCAGGCTTCCCTGTTCCCGTTCCGAGTCTCCTGGATTCCGCTCCAGGCTTCCCAGTTCCCGCTCCGAGTCTCCTGGATTCCGCTCCAGGCTTCCCTGTTCCCGCTCCGAGTCTCCTGGATTCCGCTCCAGGCTTCCCTGTTTCCGTTCCGAGTCTCCTGGATTCCGCTCCAGGCTTCCCTGTTTCCGTTCCGAGTCTCCTGGATTCCGCTCCAGGCTTCCCTGTTCCCGTTCCGAGTCTCCTGGATTCCGCTCCAGCTCTCCTGGATTCCGCTCCAGCCCTCCTGGATTCCGCTCCAGCCCTCCTGGATTCCGCTCCAGCCCTCCTGGATTCCGCTCCAGCCCTCCTGGATTCCGCTCCAGCCCTCCTGGATTCCGCTCCAGCCCTCCTGGATTCCGCTCCAGCCCTCCTGGATTCCGCTCCAGCCGTCCTGGATTCCGCTCCAGCCCTCCTGGATTCCGCTCCAGCCCTCCTGGATTCCGCTCCAGCCCTCCTGGAGCCCGCTCCAGCCCTCCTGGAGCCCGCTCCAGCCCAGGTGCTCATCCCATTCCGTGTGCCCTCCATACTACCCCTGAATTCCCCCAAGAAAGTTTTTTTGGGGGGGGCTATATACCCGGGGGTGGGGAACATGTGGGTGGAGCACATGTGGGTGGGGCTCCTGATCCGCCATGGACTCCCAAGGCTCCTGATCCGCCATGGCATCCCACGGCTCCTGACCCGCCGTGGACTCCCGAGGCTCCTGACCCGCCGTGGACTCCCGAGGCTCCTGACCCGCCATGGCGCCCACCCCCCCCTCCCCGGTGTTTCATCTAAGGCGCGAGGACGCGCCTACCGGGAGGGGGAAGTAATGTTACAATCCACGCCTGTCCTGGACTCCATTTCCCATGATCCTCCCTGTCTCACACCTGAAATCACTCACTCCTCATCTCTCCCACTCTCCCTGGATTCCCTGCACCTGGTCATCGTCATTAGCACTCCCTTTATATTGATCTCACTTCCCTGCACTCCTTGTCCGTTCTTATGTGTTATGCCTATGTGTGTCGTGTTCTGTTTCCCTTTATAAATAAAAACCCGTCTTTGTGGAAGCCCTGGATCTTCTCTTCCCTGCTGCACTACACACCGTAACACAAGTAATGAGTAGCCTACAATATCAGAATCAAAAAGTGCTGTTTTTGTCCTGAATAGCATGAGTGCAAATGTGATTTTATAGCCTACAACAGTAAATATGAAGTACATTTTTATTTATATATTTATTTCAGACCCAATATTGTCAGTTTTTGCAAAATTTTTCCAATGAAAATATTACCTGTAAAGCCAGAGCAGAACTGTGCATCTACGAGCAACACGCAGTGGTGTGTCGTTTCTGAATGAATCCGCATTTTGAGCGACTCTCTCCAATAATAACTGCAGAACCACAGAGCCATAGGTCACTGCAGTCTGAGGACAGCAGAGCCAGGCCAGCAGTCTCATACGGCCCATTCATAAAGAGAGCCATTTACTTCATTCCTGAATGAATCAGTCGTTTTTAATTTGGGGATAATTTGCCCAAAAATGAAAATTCTGTTTATTTAAATTTACTCACCCTCATGTAGTTTCAACCCTGTATGACTTTCTTTCTTTTGCGGAACATAAAAGATATGTTGAAGAATGTATCTATATTTTGAAGAAATATATCTAAATACCAATTCAGAAAAAAACATGGCCATTGTAGCCTAAACATTTATGTGTATGAAATGGAATATTTCTATATATAATAGAATATAGTAATTTTTGTACTATTGTACTATTTGATGTTTTTCTCATTTAACACAATACATTATCTTTTAGGGGTAATTTCTCAGCCAAATTTGATGTGCAATTAATTCGAATAATTAATTGGCACATCATGTAGGTAATCAATAAGATTAAAAATGTTAATAGCTTGACAGCCCCAAAATATATATATATAATTTTGTGTATAAGTATGTATATTCATTCATTATATAGAATCCTGAAAATGAATGATTTCAATAAAATTATATGTATAATTTGATATAAAAAATATTTTTATGAATTAGTTTTTAATAGTAGGATTATTATGTACAGTGTTATTTACCTGCTTTAATTTTACTGTGGTGCAAACATAATGTAAAAGAAAATGTTTTCTACCAGATATATACTGTATATTGTTCTGTATATTTTAATATTTGAGCTTAAAGAACACACATCTATTTGCTGTCATTTGTAATGCTTTACCTGAAGGAAATGTGCCATACTGAAATGATCCCTTTTCGTTCTTGGTCCAGTCAAAGTCTTCACTAGAAAAAATGCACAGGGCCAGTAGCAGAATATGGCATATCCTCAGCACACTGTGTTTTGGCATCCTCTTATTCTTAGAAGTCAGTTTTTCACCAGTAACAACTGCAAAGATAAAAAAAAAAGACTCCTTTTACTTATACAGGCACATCTTTAAAAAAAAAAAAAATTCTTGCAGTTGTTCTTAAATAGGTAATATGGAGAAACTTTATATCAGTCATCCTCATTTCAAAAAATAAGTAAACATACTCAGAGTGGTCAGTTCTGGAGCTGAGGCATATCAATGATGCATCCCAAACTAAAAAGCCGTCACAATCCACGTGCAATTGCCTGAAAATGTCAAAAATAAAAATTCCAAACCCAGATCAGGTGAATTAACTCTCATTTCAGCCAGCTATAAGACAAACTGATACAAAAGGCTATCAGAGACAAAAAATAAGTCAGTTTGTCAAGAGCTGCCAATATAAAAGACATCTCAAAAGTATTTATCCTGAAAAGAGGAGATATTAGTTTCTATCTGAAGGAGAGAGGATGAGAAGATGATTAAAATGCTCCCTTCTGTTTAGAGGAACCAGCCGCTTTGCCCTGTCTCGTGTCTCTCTCTCCCTCCTCTCATCCTCTCCCACCATCTAGATTCACACTCAAGCACATATACACGTTTACCTGCTCCAGGCCTCACATTTGTCTCGACTGGATTCCACTCCAAAGTGCCAGAAGGTTTCCTGAGCTTCTGAACTTCATTCACCCTCACAAAGCTGTCCAGTGCCTGTGCGCCCACATGCACAAAACAGTAGCGAAGCATCTAGTAGATCCGAGCTCCATTCAGGAGCCACACACAGGCCCAAATACCCACTATTCAAATTCAGTGGGCTGAGAGGGGAAAAGTGCTGCTCCTAACATGTTTTATAGAATTGAACATTTGACTCTGTAAGCAAGTTGATGTTAGTGTGGGTCATGCATTTGCATTTTGGCCCCAAAGGAGAAATACAAGTTTATGCCATGAAAAAACTTTATTCAGAAGCATTTCTGAACCAATTTCGGCATTCTTTTCATAAGCAATGTCTGAAATATTTTCTATTGCGTAAATGAACGTAATGTTCTTTTATAGAGTGAGGAATATAATATATAAATGATATAAAATAATATTTTAATATATAAAATATTTGCATATTTTCCCTTTCTTAAATACTTCTAGAATCCAATTATGACTGATCTAGGATAATCAATATAGACCAATATTATATAAAATCATGGCTGGTTACCACCGGACAGATTCTCTACATATGCGTAGCTGTCATTGTTTGAACGCTAATTGCTTTATGCATTCAAACAATGTTCTACACTGTAAACAATATTTTTTACAACATAAGATTATTACAAGAAAATAAAATTTTTAGTCTCTTTACATTAGAATTTTATTCTTTTTTTAATTATTTGTGAAATTACTGTGAACATTGTTTAAAAAAATGTGCCCCAGTTCAAACGTGAATACAGTTATAACATGCAAATTGCATTGTAAATGAATGCTGAATTGTTTCAGAAAGTGTCGGTACTGCACTCTTTAACTGTATGTGTATATGTTTGTGTATGTGTGTTTAGAGGTGTATGAAGCAGAAATTTTACAATGTATGCTGGTTTATCATGAGAACATGTGTGTTGTCTTGCATGTGCTACTGATTTGCATGTTTAAGCTTTTGTACTGTATGTGTGTATTTGAGTTTCTGTAAAGGCTTTGACAAAACATAGCAAACTGTATGTGTTTAGCATATCAATACACAGACAGACTACAGAGAGCAGCAGAAAGAGTATGAGCATTCTAGCACTCCCTGTTTCTATGTACCTGCTGTATTTAAGGACCATCTTAGTAGCCACCACGAGCTGACATGAACATCTTTACTAAGGTCCCCAGACTAGCCCAACAAACCAGGTATGTTTGTGGTGCATTTAGAAACAAGAGCAACACCAAAATTTGTGAACTGAGTTTCAACCAGATCTGCACCTCTCAAGAGGGCTGTATTAATCATTGCAGAAAAGGCATGTAAAAGTCAGAACAACATCCGTGACTCATTGCAGTTTTGTGGAAGAGAATACATATGTAGTTCAGACCACATCCATGCTGTTCGGAAAGCCCTAAAAACAGCATATTGTTATGTTGGCAAACTGACAAACTGTTTAATTGGCAAACTGATTTGTTCCACGCATACACTGTTATGGAACAAATGTAATTTAAATGTTATAAACATTTGGAAAGAAACTCCAAACAGTTAAAAAAGCTATGTTTCTAGGCTTCTTTCATGTCATATTTTTATTGATTGTTGTTGTTTGTGTGTTCTCTGTTGGAAAATGTGCTAAGAGTATTGGACTTTTTTCCCTAGCAAGCTGGGGTCTGTGCTCCAACGTGCCTTCTACGGGTCCAGTGGGAGGGTAAGAGTTTATTTTGACATTTATCCCTATATAGTGACTCACTGAGTTTGGTGCTGATGAATAATATCAGTATGCTAACTGTTTGCTACTCTTTTGTTTGCTTTAAGTTCTCATAAAGTTTTGTGGTGTTTTTAGGAAAAGCCATTTGGAAAGTTTCATATATGCTCTGAAAATAATTTTAAATCCTTTTGTGCTTATTAAATACTTAAATGAACGTGTATATACCGTTGCAAGAAAAAGTATGAACCGCTTGCAGAATCTGTGAAAATGTGAATAATTTTAACTAAATAGGAGAGATCATACAAAATGCATGTTATTTTTTATTTAGTGCTGTCCTGAATAAGATATTTTACATAAAAAATGTTGACATATAGTCCACAAGACAAAAAATAGCTGAATTTATTAAAATGACCCCGTTCAAAGGTTTGTGAACCATTGATTCTCAATACTGTGTGTCATTCCCTGGATGATCCACGGCTGTTTTATTGTTTTGTGATGGTTGTTCATGAGTCCCTTGTTTGTCCAGAGCAGTTAAACTGCCCAATGTTCTTGAGAAAAATCCTCCAGGCCCTGCAAACTCTTCAGTTTTCCAGCATCTTTTGCAATATGAACCCTCTCCAGCGGTGACTGTATGATTTTGAGATCCATCTTTTCACATTGAGGACAATTGAGGGACTCAAACACAACGATTAAAAAAAGGTTCAAACATTCACTGATGCTCTAGAAGGAAACACAATGCATTAAGAGCAGAGAGGGAGGGGGGAGGGTGTGGGTGAAAACAGTATGCATTGTGTTTCCTTCTGTAGCATCAGTGAATGTTTGAACCTTTTTTTAATCGTTGTGTTTGAGTCCCTCAATTGTCCTCAATGTGAAAAGATGGATCTCAAAATCATACAGTCACTGCTGGAGAGGGTTCATATTGCAAAAGATGCTGGAAAACTGAAGAGTTTGCAGGGCCTGGAGGATTTTTCTCAAGAACATTGGGCAGTTTAACTGCTCTGGACAAACAAGGGACTCATGAACAACCATCACAAAACCAAAAAACAGCCGTGGATCATCCAGGGAATGACACACAGTATTGAGAATCAATGGTTCATAAACTTTTGAATGGGTCATTTTAATAAATTAAGCTATTTTTTTGTCTTGTGGACTATATGTAAAACATTTTTTTATGTAAAATATCTTATTCAGGAAAGCACTAAATAACACATTTTGTATGATCTCTTTTATTTTGTTAAAATTATTCTCATTTTCACAGATTCTGCAAGCGGTTCACATACTTTTTCTTGCAACTGTATATTCAAGTGGGGTTTTTTTAACATTAGTTGTGTTTTTCAGGTGACCCTTTTCGATCAGAGGAACTTTGCAGGTCGGCGACTGGACCTGACCTCCGACTGTCAGAAATTGAGTGAAAAAAACTTTCCCGACAGATGCAACTCTGTCCAGGTGGAGAGTGGAGCGTGAGTACATGACGATTTGCTATCTTATAAATCTCTGTTTAGCATGAGAATCCAACTCTTTAACAGTGTAAATAAATCAGAATGCATGAAATAGCATTAGACCCCCCTTTAATGTTACTTCACATTTTGATTCAGTCGATATTTTGAAAAGATTCTAAGCTAAATTGAGTCATTTTTGCATTGTTTTTTCCCCCTTGTAATGACATTTTGCGAATTCAAGCCCATTCAGATATGTTTTGAATTTTCACTGTGAAATGTGTTCATATGTAGATGGGTAGGATATGAACATGAGAACTTCCGAGGGCGTCAGTACCTGTGGGACATGTCTGACAGGGGGGAGTACAATTGCACTGATAAGTGGTGTGCTCAGGGTGACCACATCTCCTCTGTTCGTGCTGTGAAACAGGTGAGACACATTTAATTATAACTATAACATATAACAATATCAATCTTTGTCATTTCCACTGGTTGAAAAAAACACCCTGAAAATCATAAACCTGGAGTTTTGTTTTATTTTATTAATTTTGTTATTAGGACACCAACTCTCCCCGTGCACAGCTGTTTGAGAGGGCAGGTTTCTCAGGCAAGAAGACAGAGCTCCATGATGACATCCCCAACCTGTTGAGCCGTTACAGCCTTAACAGGGTGTCCTCCATCAGAGTAATGGGCGGAACGTGAGTACAAGCTCACTGATGTTAAAGTACTTGGATATTTATTCTGTTCTGTATATATTCAGTATTGTGTGCATACTTTTTGCAAACATACTTCCCATCTCTCTTTCCTGACCACAGCTGGGTGGCGTACCAGGAGCCGAACTACAGAGGAGCACATTACATCCTGGAGAAGAAGGACTACAACAACTTCTCTGACTGGGGTTCTCAAAACAGCACCGTTGGCTCAATTCGCCGTGTCCGCTTCAGCTGAACAAAATCCCCTGAAAAACAGCTCTTTATACAAAAATATGCCCGCTCTAAGTGAAACAAACCCTCCAGAAGACCTATTTTAGTAATAAACTGATGAAAAAGACACATATTGTTGTTTGTGCTTACATTATATAACAGTAATTACATAATTTATCAGGTATGATAAAGTTCTTCAACAGCTCAAGAGCTTTTTGGGTACAGGAATGAGTGTTGTGTTGCCCTCTGCTGGTGAAGCTCATCATGCACATTTGAGTTTCTGCAATGTCAGCCTGTCTGTTATACTGTTACCTGGCATGTCAGAGCCACCACCATCTTGAGATAGTCCCAATGCACAGATCTGATTGTTCCCAGGGTGCTACAGTACTCTGTTTTGTCCTACTGCCCTGATGGGATGCATCATTAGACGTGGGATGCTAATAGGAACAGTGAGCTCATGGCTTTGCCCTCTCTTCTATGATCCGAATCCTTTAAAGAGCAGCTGTGAAGCTCATCTGTGTATATTTGAGCATACGTTGAGGAATTCACACGGGCTTTAGCTCTGTGTTGGACTGACAGACACATGCTGCCGTGCTCTCTAAAGGCCGGTGAGGTATTTCTGTGGGTCGTGGGAGTAGCAGTTGCTGTGGCCCGGTCGTGCTGATGACATTGCGTTACATATCTCTCACGGTCACCACAGCAGCCTGGAGGTACCCACCAGTGCAGAAACAGCGGAGGGGTAGAAAGAATGCAAACTGATCAAAGAGAAGGATGTACAGGGGATGAGAGAGAGCCAAGAGTGAAAAGAGGTTTATGTGATTATAAACAAATGTTTAGCACAACCATTATGTTAACTACTGGCATTTTATTTACAACTATAAAACTAGCTAATATTATAGTGTTTCCATTAGTGCTGATGTTACTGTTACCACTTCTGCTGCTGCAGTTAATGTTGCTCTTATACTGTAGAAGTATGACTAAATGATTCCACAGGTTTTAACCCCTTAAGCCCGAAGTGTACCACCCCCGGTGCACCCCCCCTTCTCCTCTGATCTCTAGCATCAACAAGGCATTTTCGCCCACAGGACTGCCGCATACTGGATGTTTTTCCCTTTTCACACCATTCTTTGTAAACTCTAGAAATGGTTGTGCGTGAAAATCCCAGTAACTGAGCAGATTGTGAAATACTCAGACCGGCCCGTCTGGCACCAACAACCATGCCACGCTCAAAATTGCTTAAATCACCTTTCTTTCCCATTCGGACATTCAGTTTGGAGTTCAGGAGATTGTCTTGACCAGGACCACACCCCTAAATGCATTGAAGCAACTGCCATGTGATTGGTTGATTAGATAATTGCATTAATGAGAAATTGAACAGGTGTTCCTAATAATCCTTTAGATGAGTGTATATATATAATATCAAATTACTAAGCAACCCCTGAATGTAATAACACAAAATATCATTTTAAAGCTTAGAATCTCAGCTTTTCAATGAATCCGCTGCTTTCAAAAATAAAATAGGTGTCATTTGAAAGCTTAGAGTCTAAACTTTACAATGAATGTAGCCATTATGAGTATCTCCAAAGTAGTAATGAGTTATTTGCTGATAAAATGAAAAAAAAAAACATAATTTATGGTTAGTTATTATGTACTGTAATGTGTCAAACACATACAGCTCAGATAGTCATGTGTCATATGTCATTTGAAAGGTCTCACGGAGTAGAACACAACAAGCCTAATTGTTTTGGGCTTTGACTAAACTTGAGCGAGTTTTTGTAAATGAAGCCCTGCAAGACCCATATGTAAATAATATACTGATGCGGCATTCACGTGGCGTTTTTCACTCGTAACTTCATGCAACGTGGAAAATAGCACATCGTTATTTACAGCAGATTCTCACGATTAAAAAGAGCCACAATCAGTCTTTTAGATCTAAAGATTTTCCTTGTTGAATCATAACAAACAAAAAACAGCACAGACGCACATGAGTGGAGTATAAAAATAACAGTTGCTTAGACTTGGCGTTTTTGCTGGTAACTTCATGAAACATACTCCGATCGTTAAAAATGGCACATCAGTACTTACAAATGAGTCCAAAATCAACATTGCGTCGATCATGAGATATTCCTCACGGATGTTGCGTTGATCAATGCAGTTTTGAAACATATGGCAATTCATTTTCATAGCCGCTAGGTGGCGCTAGGTATTATTATAATAATATAATATGTCTTTTATCAGCAGTTTTTCAGCATTAGATTGTCCAAATGTAATGAAAATTTATATTTTCTAAAAATATAAAAAGTGTTCTAACAAATGATACATACTTTTTGACTCTCCTCGCTATAGTTTGAGTTATGAGTCTTTTGTTTATGTCACTGACTGAACAAAAAGGCTAACTTTGTTCCAAATGCTGTAACTTTTGATTACTTTATGGTAACACCACAAAATTTGATCCAGAGGCAGACCACATATAGGGAAAAGAATTTTCATGCTACCTTATTTCCTTCCTGAGTTATTGCATGTCAAATAAGAAATATTTGTAAAATTATTAAAAATAAATAAATAATATGTTTGTCTTTTATCAGCAGTTTCTCAGCATTAGATTGTCCAAATGTAATAAAATATATATATATTCTAAAAACTAACAAATGATACCTACCATTTGAGTCTCCTTGCAATAGTTTTGGAGTTATGAGTGTTTAAAGTTGTGTATGTCACTTAGACAAAAAAAAATAAAATACCTTCAGGGCTTAAGGGGTTAAAAAAAATCAGAAATCCAATAATTAGAGTGAGGCATGAGTCTAGTGAATAGTATACCAGTAATATAATGTAATTTAATGTAATGTACATTGTTACATTTATAATATGAATTCATATATTGTATAAGTGAATTGTGAATATTTACAATCCATTAACAATATGATATTTCACAGAGAATCTGCTGAATTTGAAACATAATGCTAAAACTCAAATTTCAAATGTTTGGTGTTACAGAAGATTTCTATTTTTTTTATTTTTAAAAGCTTTACTTTTGAACTTTTTATTCATCAAAGAGTCCCAACAACAACAAAAAAATCTCAGTTTCCCACTAAAATATTAAGCAGCACAACTGTTTTCAACATTAATAATAAGAAGAAATGTTTCTTGAGCTCCAAATCAACATGTGACACTGAAGACTGGAGTAATGACTGCTGAAAATAAAATAAAAAATATATGTATAAATTATATTTTAATATATTAAAATAAAAGTTATTTTAAATTGTAATAATATTTCACAATATTACTGTTTTGACCCCAAACTTTTACAGTAGTGTATGTGTAGGCAATAGAAAATTATAGGTAAATATCGCAATTTTGTTCTTATGTTTTAGGCACATGATTTAAACAGAAAAAAGAATGCCTCAGTATATATATATTTTTGGAGGTCAGGGCAGGAAGTCCATCACAAAACTCTTTCCCTCTGTACCACACATACACACAAACAAACAGTCAGAGTCTGACCTTGGTGGTGGTAAGGCCTGTTGAATGGGAAGGATCCTATGTTACTTTCCAGTAAGCCAGTTGGTCACAGCTGAAATGGTAAACTAATTGACCACCCATACACAGCATTTCTCTTGCTTCAAACCCACACATACAAACACATACACAAAACATTTAGGCTTACATCCACAAGGCAAACCATATGTCAAGTTTTAACAATCCTACTTTGACTCCCTCTTTCTCTTACTGTTCATATGGTATATAAGTTTGCACTTACAAACATACCACACATTGGTTGTTCTGTTTGTCCTCTCTTCTATTTTTTCTTTTTCTCTCTGTGATTACTTTTACTGTGATCCATAAGCCAAACTTCATAGATTACCAGTCCTCATGTTACATAATTACAGTACTACGTGACAGAGTCCCAAACAAGCACACACCTCACAGTACAGCACACCTTAATGGCAGTTATTACCTCAGTCTGGTTTGGTTTCGTTCACACAGTATCGCATAGTGTTTAAACACTTAGGAACTTCCTTATGAAACAGCTTCCATCCAAGTGTGACCCGCATCCTAGAGTGTCACTGTAAAAACTGACATTCACTCCCACTCTCTCAAGCGAGGCAGTAACAGAATGTCACATTGCTTTTGTCAAACCAGTCTGGGAAACTCCACCTACTTGACAAGAGAGAAATTGTATTGACACTAAAAAGATTTAGACAGAATGTCTAACAGGATATACTGTTAAAATTTAAATTTTGATTCCAACCACCCCCCCCCCCCCCCCATCTTCTGTAGCAGCTATATTTGTAAATACTTTTTAGGTAAGCACTACTTAATGGAAGATAGTGTAATGTTGTAGGTATCCTAATATATTCTGTCTGTTTTGACTCATTTGCAGTGTAGATATCACTTTGTCAATGTACAATGTTCTTTCTTGCGCTCTCAGCCTTTTTGCTTGGTCTATGTTACAGAAAGACGATCTCACCAGAAAATACCCTGCAAGGCTTAAACGCAAACTCTTTCATGTCTGACAAGCTATTTCAATATGATTATCAGGGAAATCTTGATGGTACATGCCACTTTGCAGCGTGGCGTCTTGTTTCAACATGTTTTTAGTCTTTTAGTCAACAAAGAAGGGAAATGCCTGGGGAGACTGCATACTCAATGCTAATGGCATATCTATGTTTGAAGGAATTTCTCCATTATCTGATAACAATATCTGATAGGAGGCGCCAAAAGAGGTTTTACTGGGGCACTTTTGCTATAATGCCACAAAAAATGTCCTTGATCACTTTGATGTGAAATCAGTGACTATTCTAGTTTTGCACTCATCATACTGGACGGCTAGTACAATTACTAGTTTTAATCGGCAGATATCCATATTTTCATGCACTTTTATCACTTTTATTAAATATATGGTTTATTGTGAGTTTAAAAGTTACAAAACTTTTTAAAAGTAAAGTTTAAAAGCATTTCCAGATACTAATGGTACTACTCTGCGTGTAAATATTACCATGAGATCTTAACATCAGTAGTGCGTTCCTTGCAGTGGTGTTCATCAAGACCCTTGTTTGAATTCTCAGGATACTTAGGAGACTCGTGAACTCATGTCTAGGTGGACACGGATGGCTAGAGTCAATAACAAAGAGCCCTGGAATCTTTTGTCTCAAAGCTTGGATATGCCACCACTGTGGCTACCTGTGAACCACAATTATCACCAATGCTTGCACACATGCACACTGGACCAATTAAGCATCCCGTGCACTCACCTCCATTCAGCCAGCACTAACAGCTTTGCAGTGATGCCAGGACTGACTCTTTGAACAATGTGTGTGTGAGAGTATGAGCTGAGAGGTATTTAAAGGGTTGCCAAGTAATTACCTAAACAACACATTTCCTGCTATACAGATTTAAAAAACACTGACAGGACTTCAAAATCGTGTCAAGATTTATTAGACGACTTGATTTTAAGTGGCTAATCGCGGCACTTTAGTGGTCAGAAATTTCAGAAAGTGATGATACATTTCAGCAGCAGTTAAATCTCACCTAAAGTTTTTTTAAATATTTTTTAAAATAATATAATGTGCATAACACTGTACTTTGTGTTGTATATCCTGCCGTTAAATTGCATAAAACTAGTAAACACTGCTGCAAGGTGGTTTCTAATAAAGCTGCTAAGGTACACTTTTAGAAAGAAAAAAAACATTCAGTGGGGTTCAATACCAAACCCTAGGGTTCTTGGCTCAATTTTAAAGAACCCTATGGAAAAAGGCTCTATATAAGGAGAAATGTCTTAAATGGTTGCATAATACTTTTATCTTAAATGGGTTATTTCAATTTTAATAAAAGTGGATTAAAATGAAAAATAAATGAAAACTAAATTATTTCATTACAACTAAATCCATAAAAAAAATTCAAAGTGGGTGAGATTATAGACTGATCGCTATAGTTGTGCCACCACCTCGTCTATAGCCATTTCTTTTTTCAAGTTGCGTGCAACCATCATTTAAAGCAAGTTGTATGAACAAATGATACTTGGCTCGCTTGGAACCTCAACCGAGGTGGTACTAAAAAAGTATGTGCTATACTGTACACAGTGGAAAACCTCTTAAAAGTGAGCTGTACCGAGTCGTACCATGGAAAAGCACCATAGGTGAAGTGCCTGATGGAACCCTTTAAGATTCTATATAGAACCTTTTCTTCTAAGAGTGTAGTGATTATTTAACATTTCTCTTGCCTGCAATTTTTGAAAAACACTGTTGAAAAGTGGATCAGACCAAGCACCAAAACACACTTGTAGCCAATCAGCAGTAAGGAGCGTATACATGATGGGGGAGGAGAGAGAGCTCAGTGCACAAGACAGACATTAGCAGAACTACTATAGAAAGAGAGAAATTGCAAAAGAGGTAAAGGACAGGGGAATATAATTTTTAAAAGAAGGGTTTTGTTTAGGCAAGAAGTATCACCGCGATAATATCGGAGAAGCTTTCCAGCACTGGAGATACCTTAAGGAGTGGGAAGGTCTGAAATGAAAGTGAAATGTAAATTTGTCCTCTGCATTTAACCCATCCAAGATGGGTTATAGGAGTAGTGAACACACACACAGCAAATCATGGACACACACACCCAGAGCAGTGGGCAGACATTTTTTCTGTGGCACCCAGGGAGTGATTGGGGGTTAGGCCTTGCTCAAGGGCACTTCAATCATTTCCTGCCAGCATTGAGCATCGAAACCCGTAACCTTCAGGTTACCAGTCTGACTCTCTAACCATCGACTGCTTCTTTTTGATACATGAGTAACCTGGTTTTGCTTGAATATACTTGTGTGTCATATAATAAAGCCTGGAACCTTCTCCAGCGCATCGGCTCCCAAAGTGTGTCCGAAAAGTAAGATAACATACTCCTAATATATGGTTCTTCTTTTGGTTCCCCTTTTAAGGTAGGGACACACCAAACTGACACCAAAGAACTAGCGCTGATGAAAGTCGAAAAGCTGCACTTGAACACACCGAAGGAACTACAGCCGACTGTAAACTAGAATGCGTGTTCTGCGCCTGCGTGTAAATGAGAAAACTGTCTATTTCTGCAGATATATTCGTTATTATTCATCATTCAAAAAGGGAAACTGATGCTGCAGGCTGCAGATACACAAACCAAAAAAAAGCATGTGTTTACCCTTTTGAATATCAATCCTGCTGATCACTTGCTTTATTCCACACCGCTCATGTTAATATTCGCCCAGGAACACAAGATGACGTAAAATTAGAACAGCCTTCTATCTATACCGTTTTGATTTCTGTGCTCACTGTTTTGCTATTATTCTCATGCCCATAAAAAACCTGATGGTGTCCGAATAGAGCCAACTGAGCAGAACACACTGAAAAAACTAAAATGGCCCGACGTTGCCCGATGAGTGATCGCTTTAACCCCTTAATCTTGTCACGTTTGTAATATATTAGTTACTTGGACTATCGTGTTATGTAGGGAGGTGCTACTGAAAACTGTGGGTTTTTTTGGGATGGAAGGGATGACTTTGCAATTGAAGGAGTAGAGGAGCTAGATAACAATTAGACATTCAACCTGAATTATCGTAGTAATGCAAATTGCTTTCACTTATTGATGACATCATGCCCTCAGGTGGCAGGCATAGTCCGCCATAGTCATTGCCTGTGTTGCATAGCATGTATGTGAATGTGGGTACGGAGTCATCAAGATAGGGGTGGGTCCCTTTTGGGTAGGGGCGTTGTTTTGGTGTTTTCAAATATCAACTGCGTTAACCAGAAATCGCTTACTGTACCTTTAATTTAACTCTATATTTTTCCTTCTTTTTTAAAAAAAAGTCGTCTAAACTCTGTAGTGTTTTTGTTTGTTTATTGCTATGGTCTCCTACTTGCCTCTATAGTAGTTTACCCTTCTCGTTCTAAACCAGATAATGTGAAGATGCACCGCTGTATCAATCCACACAGGTAAAGAACCCCCTGGAAATAGCCTACTTAATGGCTGCGTCTAAAAGCGTAGGCAGCTGACTTGTTGCCTTGCTGCCTTATCATGTGAAGGTAGCGTAAGTGTTTGCTTATGAAGGTGCTTCACAAAACTGATCTCAGACAGACTTCTGAGTAGGGATGGGCATATCGATATAAAGTATCGATATATCAAAAGTATCATAAGAAACCATTGATGCTTTTGGAAATGCAGCCCAGAACAATGCTCATCAGAAGACAGAAGAATATAATATGTTGATTTATTTCACGATAAACCAATAGAAATTAGTCTACATAGTGCAATTACACTCTTTAAATGTAATGTTAAAGGTTTATATTGATCATGTTCTATTCTGTAGCTAATGTTAATATAAATCATACACTATCAGAATAAAAAGGTTGCATTTTATGGGTGCAACATCCTGTCACTGGCAGTCCCTTGTGAAACTTACAGTCCCTTTTTACTTACAGTGACCATAGTTCAACTATAGTATTTGTAGATTTCCATGGTTACCACTACAAGTAAACATATTTTAACCATGTGTAAACAAAAATATGATCTAATAAGTTGCAATTAAGGCATATTGAATGTTAAAATGCCTTTCAAATATAATGTTAAGTGGGTATCTTTACACATTTTAGTCATTTTCACCATTTAATCAATGTATTTATTTATACATTGAAAAGTTCAGTTTAGAAGTATCCTATCGGTATTGATATCGGTGACAGTACTGGTCTTTAAAGTATCAGTTTATAGCAGGGGTCGGGAACCTGGCTCTTTGACAAAAATCATGTGGCTCGTCAGGTCTCTCACCCTTTACCAACAAATGATCGATAAAAAAAATTAGACACATCAATGGAGATCCGCTCTCCACAGAAAGGCAGCCAATTACAATTCCCTTGTTGTACAGCCTACCGAAGTAAATGAAAAGTTTATGATAATAATAATCAAGTTGTACCAGCCGCGCGTGTTCAGTGCTGTGAGTGTCACGAGTCGCGACAGCAACCACTCACGTTTCTGTGGTAACAGCTCCTGCGCTGGGATTCAAGCAGCTACAACTTGTTTAAGGTAATGAACAGCAGCGAAAATGAAAAAGTAGGCTATCTAAACTTTACTATCATTTTATTGAAACTGGTGCTTTGTTATGCAAAGAGACATTTCCAAACATTTCACCCGCTGGTAGGTTACTTTCGCTTATGCCCCAGATACTGTGTCATATTTATGATAATCCGCGCAGATAAAGTTATTAATAACGAAACATGAATGAATGAGAAAGAAAAGAGCGGGATGTGCTTAATACTGAATTATATTAAATATTTATATTAAAAGTACGGTAAGTCGCGACTGAATTCTACTGACAGGATGCTGTGCGCGCGCTCCGAGCGCAACACGGACAGGCATAGTAGGCTAGCCTGTCTTCGGTTGCGCGTTTTATAACAAAATGCCAAGTCGAGCTTATTCTCATTAGCACAGTAGATGTAAGCACTGCGTTCTCTCTTTCTCTCTCTCTCACACACACACACACACGAAGAGGATTTATGCTCATCTGTTGGTAACTCAACCTTACAGTGAAAGCCCTTAATTCCATATTGCAACTTATTTATTGTTTGCTGCATATTTGTTTGTTTTTAGTTGTCTATGGACCTAATAATAATAATTTTATTGGGGGAAAAAACATGTTTTTTTAATAATCATTTTATATTATTTTTTACTGTGGCTCTTTTGGAAAAATGCATTAACCAAAAATGAAAAAATGGCTTTTTGGCCAAAAAAGGTTCCTGACCCCTTGTATATAGTATCGGAAACAAAATAAGTGGTAGTGCCCATCCCTACTTCTGAAGCAGCATCTCGTGTAGTCTGGACTCAATAACAGACAGGTGTTTAAAACTCTTGGACGTATCTATGCTGCAAACTTTACATACTACACATACTTTTGAAAATCCAGTGTTTAATTGATAAACACATATTGTCACAGTTGTAAACATGACGGCTTTCTTCAATTGAGGGGGTTTGGCAGCATCTTTGTTTCCAGGTGGAAACAAACACAACTGGCGGCACTTTGTTTCTCAGTTATCGATTGATGTGAAAATGACCACAGACAGATGACTTAATTAAGTACTGTAATGTTGTTGCCCTGTTCATCATATTGATGCTAAATCGATTTGTACATTGTCGTGGACTTTTTTTTTTTTGGTGGTAGAATCAAGGTAGAATATAGGCTACAGGAGATAAATAATTTAAAACTCAAGTCAATTTTCATATCCACACATATTATGTCGCCCTTATGAAATATACTCATATTTACGATCATTGATACATATAATTAAATTTACAACATTTTATTTACTTAAATTTTTCAAAGCGAGTGAGACATCACATCAAAGATTGTGAGTGGGATTTGCAGGCTGTCAGGGTAGTGTCTGAGCTTTAATCCCACCTCTGCATACAAGGCCAATGTCTGTTTCCAATTAAGAGTGGAGGCTGGAAAACAGCCTTTTAAAAGGGCCTGAGCATGTTTGGATGTTTACATTTCGGTCCTTCCCTTCAGCGTGGAGGCTGCTTGAAGGCTGGGCAGAAGAAACAACCCAAAAAACAGCAAGGAGTTTTTAAAGTCTCAGTACTCAGTTGCCAGAGTCCTGCGCCACCCACTGTGCCTCTGATCCTATCAAACACAAACACAGGCCGAAGTGGTTTACTCAATAACACAGGCATGCCATAGCCTTCTGCTTGGCTGCTGAGTTGTGCACTATACCAGGTCATTTCAAAACCCTCCATACTTATTTAATTCTTCAGGGTTTTTGTGTATAATTTTTAGATGGCGCTTAATATTTTTTTAATGCACAGTTACAAAACCCAAGATAATAAACAGATTATTATATTTTTATTATATTTTAGATTTTAATTGATTCATGCATGAAATCCATTGAATCAATTAGACATGTTTTTGCATTATTTGTTATGAATACAAAGACCCCCTGTGGTGAAAATCACGTTTTTTAATGTTTATACACTCACCTAAAGGATTATTAGGAACACCTGTTCAATTTCTCATTAATGCAATTATCTAATCAACCAATCACATGGCAGTTGCTTCAATGCATTTAGGGGTGTGGTCCTGGTCAAGACAATCTCCTGAACTCCAAACTGAATGTCCGAATGGGAAAGAAAGGTGATTTAAGCAATTTTGAGCGTGGCATGGTTGTTGGTGCCAGACGGGCCGGTCTGAGTATTTCACAATCTGCTCAGTTACTGGGATTTTCACGCACAACCATTTCTAGAGTTTACAAAGAATGGTGTGAAAAGGGAAAAACATCCAGTATGCGGCAGTCCTGTGGGCAAAAATGCCTTGTTGATGCTAGAGGTCAGAGGAGAATGGGCCGACTGATTCAAGCTGATAGAAGAGCAACTTTGACTGAAATAACCACTCGTTACAACCGAGGTATGCAGCAAAGCATTTGTGAAGCCACAACACGCACAACCTTGCGGCGGATGGGCTACAACAGCAGAAGACCCCACCGGGTACCACTCATCTCCACTACAAATAGGAAAAAGAGGCTACAATTTGCACGAGCTCACCAAAATTGGACAGTTGAAGACTGGAAAAATGTTGCCTGGTCTGATGAGTCTCGATTTCTGTTGAGACATTCAGATGGTAGAGTCAGAATTTGGCGTAAACAGAATGAGAACATGGATCCATCATGCCTTGTTACCACTGTGCAGGCTGGTGGTGGTGGTGTAATGGTGTGGGGGATGTTTTCTTGGCACACTTTAGGCCCCTTAGTGCCAATTGGGCATCGTTTAAATGCCACGGCCTACCTGAGCATTGTTTCTGACCATGTCCATCCCTTTATGACCACCATGTACCCATCCTCTGATGGCTACTTCCAGCAGGATAATGCACCATGTCACAAAGCTCGAATCATTTCAAATTGGTTTCTTGAACATGACAATGAGTTCACTGTACTAAAATGGCCCCCACAGTCACCAGATCTCAACCCAATAGAGCATCTTTGGGATGTGGTGGAACGGGAGCTTCGTGCCCTGGATGTGCATCCCACAAATCTCCATCAACTGCAAGATGCTATCCTATCAATATGGGCCAACATTTCTAAAGAATGCTTTCAGCACCTTGTTGAATCAATGCCACGTAGAATTAAGGCAGTTCTGAAGGCGAAAGGGGGTCAAACACAGTATTAGTATGGTGTTCCTAATAATCCTTTAGGTGAGTGTATGTCTATGTGGTGTTTGTAATATGCTTTAAGACAAACCATGTGCAAATTCATAAGTCAACACCATTGCTGAGTATTTTCTCCTTACAACTGCAGTGAAAAAAGACGTGATTTGAAATCGCTGGTTTTTCTTACATGTCAACAAACGGGTGGGCTTTAGCAAATCATCATTACTATGCTGCGAAGCAGGGGAGTCTCAAGAAAAGCCAGGTTATCCCAGTATATTTTTTGTTGATATGAAAAATCAGGCACATTTAGCAATATAGCGGGTGAATTATGAATATGATGTATGTTATGATGTTATGATGAACTATATGCCTTTCTCCACTGATGTTCTATGATGTTCAAAGCATTACTAAGGATACTGATTGGCGCCACTGAGACGGCGAACGGTATGGTTTGCATAACATTAGCAACACATTATTAGCTGTTTGATAACATAGTCAAACAAAAGTCTAATCATATTAATTACCGTTATGTGTCCGACATTGTAGAAAGCAATATATAAAATGTATTACCATTCTGATACATGGACTTGTATACGAGCCTGTATAATTCACTCTTCCACTTCTTCTTCTTAATCATTTTCTGGTTCAAACATATATGGCTGAATTAAACCAGTATTTTCATGCCATTGTGCAGTGTTTACGACCGTAAAGTTGAGTGGATCAGTTAGTCCGAGCTGGTGCGAGTGAGTGGAGGCGGGGTTAATTTGCATATTCATGGTTAAATGAAGTAAGGGTGTAGAGTTACATTCAGGCTATTTTAAGGCAATAAGGTTTTTTTTTTAAACATTTTTCATCAGTTGAAAAAATTTTTAAATATGTAATTTTAGTGATCAAAGATAAGTTTTAAGGGATAAACTTATTGGCTACAGGGGGACTTTAAAAACCAACAGTTTTAGCAACCATGCTTCATCCCATTTAGCAATAATGTATAGCCTTCGTTCTGGAAAGTGCTTTGGGCAGTTTTGGGAATAATGTGTTGCCTTAGTTCTGGAAAGAGAGCTCTGGACAGTCTCTGGCCTGCTCCAAAAGCGCTTATACTGACCCCATTATGGGCGTATAACTGTGGATGCTTAAATTAGAGCTGGTCTGCATTCACATGTCATTGCCAATCCCAGCTATGGACTGTGAGAGGGACCATGAAGCTGTAATCTAGAGTAATCTTTATATGTGTGTGTGTGTGTGTGTGTGCCAGTCATGGGCCCAGGGAATAAAACCAAGTGCAGTTCATCTTAGGCACTTGGAATGACTTGAAACTTGCCAGTGCCACCATCTTATGCAGCGTTTTGTCTTTCATAACTTAAAAAACAAACAAAAAAACATCGTAGTACAAGCATATGTAGTATGCTTTATAGAGACGCATATGTGCATGTTAGAGAAGGGAAGGAGAGAGTAGTTCATGCATGTGAATATTATTCAAAGTTGAAGTCAGTATATTTTGCCCTGGGTGTGTGAAGGTCCAAACAATGCACTCTAGACTATCATAATAGAACAGCCAGTCTGTCTGGACCAAGATATCTTTTAGAAAGCTTGGATTTCATATGAAAACTGGTCCTGAACCTACTGATAAAGCTTTATCTGTCATGCTCCGCCCTGGGCCACTCAATGTATGTCTTTTCTTATCTCACATATGATGATAATTATATGAATGGCCTACTGATCTATGTCACAGATGCAGGCAAAGGAAAATGACTGAAATAGCTTGAAAGGAAAAAAGGAGTTCATAGAGAAGATTTGATTAGTTGTGTGAGATGCAGCAGAACAGAAACCCTGAGTATGTCTTCCTTTTTAGAGAAGGGCCATGAAATATAACTAATATAAATGTTTGTTTGTTTGTTTCTTCGTTCATTCATAAATAAATAAAGTTATGCTGGGCAGTCTGTTCTCTGTTGTTATTGGTTGATTTGTGAGGTTCTAAATCCAGCAACTTTAAAAATAATAATTTATTGTAATAAATCCAGCAACAAAAAATAATAGGATTTTACATGTTATTTTTATTCATACGAATGAATGAATGAACATATGCAGTTTTTACCTTAACCAGCTACTTCTGCCTGATTTGACCCTTAAAAAGTATTGCATTGGTGTATTCATGGCAAGCTTATTCAGTAATATAAAATCATTCTTTGACCCGAATAAAAATGGTTAATTTAGATGTTATGAACATGAGGTGCATCTTAAATGTTCAACTTTTTGATGTTGATACATGAGACAAAAAACTTTGCATCTGTAAACCTCTCTTCTGTATTTCACACGTTTCTGCCTCAAATCCTCTCTCTCTGCTCAGAGCCAGGCAGGGACAGGAAATTGAGAGCCGACCTGGTAGTGGTCTGGCCTCCCAACCCTAAACTGCAGAACCGCTCGCCTTTGAAGTTGAGAGAAGTATCACATGCAATTACTTGCGATATAAACCACGTTCTTCAAAAACAGATCCCCTCTCTCTCCTTCTCTCAAGAATTATGAACTAGTGGGAGAGTTGTTGACTCGCCAAATGCTGGGAATTCAATACAGTAATCAGGGAGAGAGATTTAGAAATTGAATGAATCACACCATAAAAAACATCCCACCCATTCCCTATAGAAACACACAAATTCAGTGAATTAATTACCCATAATAGTTATTCCCTACACATTTAGCCTTCTTTAGAAATATGAAACTATCACACATTTGTGCACAACATTCGTGTCTCTCTGAAGACCAAGCTGTGTATAGAAAGTGTCTTGAGTCTGGTAAGTGAAGGAGTGGAGAACTTCCTCAGGAGAGAAAGAATGCAAAGTATTCCCCAGATGACCATAGTACACAATCAGAGAAGAGAAGAATAGAGAAAAATAAGTCTCTCTCTCTCTGTCTCTCTTTCCATTCCCACCCTTTTTAAATATATAGACAGTTTGCATAATGTTTTATCCTGACAATCACTCCTTTGGCAAGTGCATGTCCACAACCCCAAATCCACTTTCATTTCTTCTATAGAGATTCAATATTAAACTTCATTATTAGTTCCACCACTATAGGACATCAAGCCAAATATGTTTATTTCATTAAAATATTATATGCGAAGTATAATTTCGAGAAACTTCGGGGGTTTAGCATTTTATTCCTGTTGGTTTTCCTGTATAACTTTTATTGATCAATAAAATATGGTTTTAGTTTGACTTGAAAACAAGACAAAAAATATGATTAATAAAATGATTTTTTCAGTGTACATAGTATCACTATGATTTAAAGGACAATGTTGTTCTGTGAAGCATTCAGGATGTTGTGTGCTGTGATATAGTGCACAAAAAGAGAGCCACACGGGATCAGTTTACTCACAGATCAATGAATGTTCAGTCCAAAGACACTGCAGCGTTTTAAGGGGTACTGAAATAGTACCTCAATACCTCAAAATGCAGCCTCGGAAGTAATTTTTGAGTTGACTGATCACTGAATAAAATTTAAGTCACATGATTGACAAAATAAAGAAATAACTGAAAGAAAGCAGTAAAAACTATCTTTCTTTTCTTCTTTTGTAGAGGAGCTCAGTTCCTCTGTTTTTCTTGCTCCATGGCAGAGCCGAAAACACTTGGTAAACACTCTTGGTAAACTTATACTCAACATTACTTTCAAAGCAGAGGGTTCTTCCTGAAAGGAGTAGCTTTTCCCTTAAGTCTCCTTTCTACTCTGTCTTTCTTGCTTATCTTTGAGGAAAAGTTTGTCTGACCCCTGGCCAGACTCACACGTTTCTCAGTCAGGCCCGTTTCCTCACCTTAGTGTTTGGGATCTTGCTTATTCAAGGACAAAATACATGTGAGTTCAGACAATCTATTGTTACCACTTTGAACGGAGTTCAACTTTACATTAAAATAAACTTTACATTAAGTTTGTAGAGAGATAATAGAGAATAACATCGTGTCTGAGCAATGTAAAAAAGCCTCACATACAGTAAAATAAAGAAAAGTATATTAATGAAACATAACCATAATCACTGGGTTATCGCAACATGGGAAGTCAAGGAGCATTAACTCAGTCAGACGGACCCTATAGCAGTACATGAGCACTGATGAAAGGCACCAGCAGAGAGGCCCTGTGGGTGTCTGGTCAATTGACAGTGAGAAAGTATGTGTAGCTGCACGGCCCAGGAGAACAAGTGTGTTTGTGTATGGAACTGAAGCCCTTATCTCCAGCCTGTACTGACGCCATAGTCTTCCTGTCTCAAATCTCCTCAATTGATTTACTCTCTGCACTGCCTCTCCACCCCTCGCTCTTTCTTTATTTCTCTTTCTCGATCTCTCACTTAATTCAGCTCACACTGAGGAGCCCTGCTGGCCCCTAGACCAGATTTTTTTCTGTCCTCTTTTTCTCTGTCTGCATCACTCCTGGAGATTAGATGTAGTTTTTGTACCCACTGACGTAAATACCAGTTGGCACAGATGCACGCAGTCTATTACTGTTGATGGGACACGCCTGTCTCTGGTTATGCAGGTTTACTGATGAACACAAACTGATGAGCTTCTAATCTTTATATCTGTCTGTCTGTGTTTGTATATCTCTGTCTCTGTTTTTCTTTCTTTTTTTCCCCTGAAGCGTACTTCAATCTCAGCAGAGGTCCACCGCCTTTCTTGTTTTTACTGGTGTTATTGTAATCATTAAGTGTTTTGTGCCACTGTGAAGATAATAGTTCTGAAATGACTTGGCATAAGATAACTTCATTTGCATTGACTGTGCTGCACAAATGCAAAGTGAATTGCACGCTAAGTGAAGTAAACTCTTTGTTTACTTGCACGAGTATGAGCTCTATCTCTCTCTATCGTCTAGAAGTTTATGGCCTGCTCTGTCGGCGCCAGGCGCTCTGAGACTAGACTAGACTACAATCAGCTACAGCAACAGAGTGGCCTGATCTCGATGAGTTTCTCTCCCTTTCCTCTGTTTTCAGCCTACTTCCTTCCTCGGGTTCTCAGATATTCTCTTTTCCTCACAGAGGCAACAACAGGCATGCTTAAAAAGCACACAAATGAATAGAAGGAGTCAACTTTGTAATGCAGAGACTGTTGTATATTCAAAGAGGAAATCTTTGAATTACATACTCCTCAGATATGCTGTTTAGCTACAATCATTTAATTATATATTATGAGGCTTTTTTTTTCTTCTTTTTTTTTTAAGAAATAAACAAGTTTTGGTACATACAAACATAGATAAATAGATTTAATTTAATTGCTGGCTTAAGTAGTGACGTCCGGCAGTGATTTCTGACCACTTTTATAACAATAGTAAGATCTGGTCTAGCTTTTCAGTTACTCTTTTTGCAGGTTACATTGTTATGCCAGTAAGTGGCAGCAAGTGAGTCATTTGAATAATTCACTAAACTGCATCATTTAAAAACTCTAATTCATTCAGGAGCAAGTGACTATGAGAGAGTCATTTAAAAAAGGGAATCATTCTGGAACAAAACAATGGGTCATTAAATCATTAACTACCAATTTAAATAAACTGAATCATTTAGTGAATCATTCAGGAACGAAATGCCACAACAGTGTGTTGCAACCGTTCTGAGGTGGCTTTCTTTAATACAATTTCCGCATGTTAAAACATACCAAATATTGAATCAAAAATGTAAGAATCAATATTAACTTGTGTTTTTGTAACTGTTATATAATAGCAACATCACACAAATGTGCATGCTTCCTTCAATTTCTTCTTAAAATGGCCCATGTTGTCGTTGATTATCTGCGGTGGTGATATATGGACATAACACACTCACAATATATCACTAAGGAAGAAAATCTGGTTGAAACTCATAAATCTGGTTAAAACTCTTATAATCGAAAACACTAGAGTTATTGTGACAATTTAAATGGGTGGAAACAAAGATGTTGGTACAGCAAAATGATGAATCATTTATACAGAGAATGTTTCCAAACAGTATAAGTAGCAATTATATTACAATTTTCAGCAAAGTAGAGAAAATGTCACATTCTGCTTTTGTTAAGGATATTCCAGTGTTTTTTAATATGCACATACTCCTGCCACGTAGAAACATCTGTCACATTTACACAGCAGACATTCATTTAAGTCTCTGGCTGTCTCCTTGTCTACACCATAAATGAGGTTTTCCTTGCCGAAACTCTGTTTTGACTTCCAGAATCTTCCACAGGAGACAGATTACACTGCTAATGTCTGTCTGTGGCTACAACTTCCTGCTACCATAGACCACACCAGCAGTCACAAATCAGTACCTTACAATACTGCTAAAACATCTTCACATTGTCTAAATTTGCATTCAATTTATTTGTAGATATCTTCTCATTCCATCTAAACTCACTTATTAGTCATAGTCACCCTCTGAATGATTTTTTTATTTGTTTTTGTCTCTCTAGAGCATTTGAGCAGTATAGCTATCTAGTATGGAGTATTGGACACAAGGAAAGACCTTGAGGGGATGCGAGTGCCGTCCTTTCTGTCTCCCACTGTCTCGCCTCTCTCCCTAAAGTCCATTAGGAGTAAGGGGCTTGTTGACATGCTATTCCTGTTGGGTCTTGCTAGACCTCATCAACAGGAGACCATGTCTGTCCAGACTGGATGGATTGGGGTTATTTTGGGCGGTGGTTTGGTGCTGGTCTTTCTGTCTCTGCTCCAGACCTCTGCTGATAGATTATCTAAGAGACTTCATGGGAGTAGCTGCAATTATTAGCCTGACGCCAGGCTACAACAGTTATCACTCCCTCTGATAAGTGAAGGGAGAAAGGATTCTGCCACTGAAGTAGCAGTGGAAGAGCAAATGCAGTTTGCTCTTGATGTTGACAATTTGCAAAAGTTTGCAACATTTACTTAATGGGCAAAATCTAAATCATGCTAAATATCATTCTCCAGCACAGAAAAAAAAATGCTTAATACAAGTTCCAAATTCTCAAAATAATAAAGATATATCATATTGGTTTAGCCAGACTTCCGACTACACACACACACACACAAAAGTTGTGTTTTCATGTTTTATGGGGACTTTCCATAGACATAATGATTTTTATACTGTACAACTGTATATTATATCCCCCTCACCCTAAAACTACCCATCACATAAAACGTTCTGCATTTAAAAAAAAAAAAAAAAACATGTATGATTTATAAGATGTTTTCCTCATGGGGACCAAAGTGTAATACTTTAACCTGAATGCACACAGACTCATGGGGACTCGTGTCACCGTGGGGACCTAAATTGCTAAATTGAGGTCCCCATCAGGAAACAAGCTTTTAAGTCATACAGATGTATGTGTGTGTGTGTGTGTGTGTGTCAAACAAAAAAAGATGTACAACTATTAAAGTTAAATGAAGTAAATTGGTCTTGCAGTTATTTCAATAATAAATGTATCTATAATAATAATAATTATAATAATAATTAGTAGTAGTAGTGTTTATATTATACAAATATTTATATTTATAATTTATATATAAGTCAATAAAAATGAATGATGCAAACAAAACTTTATTTTTAATTTATTTTTAGTGTATTTGTCTAACTAGCCATACTGTCACTTTGAGAAGTTAGCCGTTTGTAGTACTTTTGTTTTCGGTGCACAATTACAGCAGTAACATTTTGGTGTCTTGCAATACGTTTTTTGTGCACAATCACAATCACTGCAGTCGTAACATTTTGGTTTCCTGTCGCTGGCACACCGCGCGCACACAGAGAGGTACATGTTGCTCCTTTAAGAGTTCGGAAACTTGATACTGTGTTTGCGCAACAATCAGCGCGGCTCGCAGCCGCCAAAGTGTCTAGACGAGCACATGATGGGAATCAACCAATGGCTCCACTGCTCTCCTCAGGGGCCCCGTGTGTGTGTATCTGAAGAAGAAAGAGAGCGAAACGGTGAAAGAAACCATCGAAGAATCCCATTAATCTCGCCCGAAACACGGAACGAAACCTCAGGACATTACATGTCCATCTATCCACCCGGAACGACCACTTTGCCGTCGCAACAGGATCATTTTCTTCCGCGAGGAGCGCGTTAAACGTCAATAAGGATTATAGTGAGATCCATTCATGTGCTCGGCGTCATTAAACTGCTGCAGAAGGTTTGCTTGAAAAAGGGGGTCTGTTTCTGAGATTATCGAAGATTTGTTCCTGCATATCGTGCATTTCGCGCTGTTTATCAAGAATAAAGTTTATCATGTTGACGGGGAATGTTTAGAGACTGGATGCACCGCTCCTCACGTAGTGCACTATACTCACAGACAACCCTTTGCTACAGTATTGATATATTGTAGCAGTGGAGTCTAATGTTGGGCTTTGCTCAGGCTCTGTTCGGCTGTGCATGTGAGCACATATCATTGATGTCGGACAGCGAGCGCACGAGCGTTTGGAGTCTCCGCGGTTCTGACCAAACAGAGAAAAAACGGATGCAAACTGTTTAAATTGTCGTATGTTCAGGACGAGACGCTCGGGTCTGGTTCGGCGACTCTGGAGAAGCCGTTTGGTCACCGCAGGTAAAGAGGGGGGCGATGGAGGTCTGGATGACTGGAGTGACAGCAACCCAGAGAAGATCCCCAGAACGGAATACGCACTGGGAAACAATGCGGGCTCTTGCAGCAAACGCGTAGAGGAACGCGGGGAACCGGGGGTCCTTATTGAACAGGATGGAACCCTCGACGAGGGGAGCGAGGGCAGGACGGTGACATGCTGTTTGTTTAAAGACCTCCCTAGAGGCAAAAACCGACTCGCTTGTCGCATGGAACATAGGAACCACAACAACTATAGCAGTTTAAGTGGCAGGGAACTGAAAAATGGTGCCGTGACCGAGCAAGAACTTAAGAAGTGCACTTATGCGTTTCTCAAAAAGTTGAAAGAGAAGTCTCTAGATGTTTTACTGGAAGCTGTGGAGACTCAAGGCGGGATGCCGAGTGGATGTGTCCTGGTTTCACAGACTGAAGTGCGCATTGGAGGTCAGCTGGTGTCCCCACAGTACCTGTTGTGTCGACTTTTCCGCTGGCCAGACCTGCGGCTCTCCTCTCTCCTCAAACCGCTCTGTCACTGTCAGAGCTTCAGGGCAGAGGACAGCCAGACCCTCTGCTGCAACCCCCATCACTACAGCCGCCTCTGTGGACCAGTCAAAGATGGTAAGAAAACCTTGTGAATGTTTTTAGTCAAGGCAATAATGGCTTTCTTGTTCACTTTGCTATGCCTTTGAAGTGTAATAAAAATATGAACTTCTTTGCTGTTTCTTCCCACCGATCCAGACTGGTCTGTTTGATGCTTTTAGATGAGTATTGGGCTCTTTTTGGAAGTAAACAATTACCTAGGCCAGGAGACCATCTTAAACCAGTTAAACCATCTTAGACTGGTTTCTGTGTAGAAGTGTTTCTGTATAGCATAAAATGAGGCAAAACACAAAATGAAGTCCTTTGTACTAATATAAATGTGATTTTTACATGAAGTCTGGGTGAATGATAGGGAGGGGAGTTGGACAGTGATACTCCTGTTCAGGAAGTGGAATTCCCAACTCGAGTCCCTGTGGGATTCTCAATGTCTCTGCTCCCTCCCTATTCACAAAAACACTACCCTAACATTGTGTATGAACAGTTACAGATTGAGAACAGAATTGATTGAACAATAATCTTAGAGGAGGGTCAAGAAAGAATATAGTGTAAAATGTAACATGCTGGTTTAGTAACTGTCAAACCATACATCAAATACATATTTTTTTCATTGGAAGGTTTTATTCACCATGTCAGCAAAAAGCTGTATAATAATGATGAGATTCAGAACAGGTCACTTTTAATTGGATTCCATGCATTCTTGGCTCATGACGACACATTTATTGTCTTTTGATGGATGCTCTTCTTCACCTGTAATTTCCATACCAGCTGGTAACACTCTCATTTGCTGTAAAAGTTCTGGAGAAACTGTGCCAAGCGCTTTCGCAATATTAGATCTCTAGGTCTAGTTGTGTTCAGTTTTAGAAGTATGCTCAATCAAAAGAAAACTCTAACTCAGTTCTCTCTATTTTCAGACACACCACCTCCTCCATACTCCCATCTCTCCCCCTTACCAGAACACAAGCCACTGAGTAAGTCATTTAGTTTTCTTCCGTTCAAGTAAGCAAAGATTCCTTGAAATTAAGTATGACGTTTTAACTCTGTTTGTCATGTTTTTTTAACTGCAGTCAAATGGACAAAAGATTGAATTTTATGTCTTGTCATTTTGCAGATTCTTCACTCCCAATGCTGCCTTACATAGAAACCGAAGCCACGCGTTCACACTGTGGCATGTCGCAAGACTATTCAGGTTTGTGTGCAAGTCTTCAGTAAATTAATGCATTTAAATGGAGAAAAAGTATTCAATAATTATGGAGTCTTCCTGGTTGATCCTGAAAATCAAATGACTTGTATTTACATTACCGTTCAAAAGTTTGGTTTGCCATTCAAAAGGTTCAAAATACATTTAAAATGTTGCAAAATATTTTTTATTTTAAATCAGTGCTGTTCTTTTGAACTTTATATTCATCAAAGAAACCTGAAGAGAAATTTAACATGGTTGCCACAAAAAAATATTAAGCAGGACTGCTGTTTTTAACATGAATAACAAGAAGAAATGTTTTTTGAGCACCATAATAGAATGCTTTCTGAAGGATCATGTGACACTGAAAATTCAGCTTTGCCATCACAAAATGCTTTAGAAAAATGGTAATAATATTTCAAAATATTCCTGTTTTTAAAGATTGTTTTGATCAACAAAGCATAAGAGAATAAGCCCAAACTTTTGAACGCGAGTGTATGCTGAATGTGATGCTTTGTTTTGGCCCTTGCTGTTTTCAGGGCTGCTAATTAGGATAACAGTTACATGTCAAATAGGGGTGTGCGATATATATCGTCTGCGATAATATCGTAATTGTTGTTTTAACGCTGTGCGATCTGACATTATCGAGTATATCCCTCACACACACCCATAGTGCATGCACTCACTACGTGATGTAGTCTTGTAGGTTAGACTAGTGCGGGCGCGCATTTAGAGTGCACGCTTTCACTGCGTCATTCTATATTTATATAATTTAATATAGTAAATAAATATCATACGAAGAGTGCAGTTTTTCTCCAGGTATCAGCATGATAACAAATGTGATATTGCTTTTATACAAGTTTACTAAACAAGAAGTTAATATTAAGTGACTTACATTTTAGACACCATATTTTCGCTCTATTTTGCCAACGGAAATAGTTCAAAACAAAGCCACAGCACTGTATCTGCATGTTTCCTTACTGAATGAATCAGCTTTTTGACTGAATCAATGCTATTTGAATGAATCGGTTGAATCTCAATGACTCATTAACGGTGACTTGCTGCCACCTACTGGCAGTTTTAATTTCACGTTGAAAGTATCTTTTCATGTTTTAAATAATTTCAAATATCAATATTCAATGTTTATGTTTAAAACATCAAAAGATTATTTATGCATTTGTAACTGCAGGTTATTCATTTGTCACCTCTGAGCTGCATTAAACAGTCATGTATCATGTAAATGATCTAAATGCCACTTCAGCTTCTGTTTCCTCTGCATTGCAAAGTTGAATTATGTTAACAAATTAACTATTGTGTCTTATTATAATTACATTTATGAAATTGACACAAAATATGATGTATGCATATAAGTAGGTTTAAAAAGTACATTTATAAAGGTAACAATGCCCATGAAAGGTAAAAATCAATTTTAACTTTTGAAAAGGTAATTTCTGTGCTGTGAACTGACCACCACACAGAATATGAAGAATATCAAAAACTTTAGGAGTCAGCTGTCCACGGCAGTCCTAAACTTGCCATGGTACCACCACAATAACACACTCAGCAAAATATTGTCTAATTATCGTTATCGAACAATCCCAGAAAATATCGAGATATCATTTTTTTTGTCAATATTGCACACCCCTAATGTCAAATGGCTTTGCTTTATCCATGCTATTTTTGTTAGCACTGGTCAGCTAAGCATTCCTCTCTCTATCGTGCAAATATAAACCTCCCAACGTAAAGTTTCTGTGCTTTTTCTATGGTTCTTGAAGAAGGAGCATTTTGTCTAAGTGCAGACATTTCTTTTGTTGTCTCATTCCATCTTTCTCTTGTTCGTATAGTCTAATTATGTACCCATATGGTTTATGGTTCTCTCTATTTCATCGCTTCTGTGTTTAAAGATATTTTTAATATAATGAATACATGTTTCACCTTCCTCTAAAGATTCATTTACATCAATGTTGACTTTCTCCAGTTTGAATATGATATCTAGATGAGCTTTATGCAAACAGCTAAAATTTCTTAGACGTCATCCACCAGCTTTTCAGCACTGAGTCAAAATTAGATTATGAGCAACAATGGGCAGTCTTGTCAGGATGCTAACTGGGGGACTCTGGGCCTCCTGAGCTCTTATCTGCTGTGTCTTACTGCCCTGTGCTGATTATTACCCGGCATATAGAGCTCTGAAGACAAGGAACAAGATCCTCTTTTGGTGTGTCACAAACGTTCTTTCCTCCATTATTTTCATGTTGTTGCTTCCTGCTGAGTTTTGCAATGCAAGCCCTGGCACAGCCAGCCAGTCGCATTTTAAAATAAGGTTTAAATTACAGGCCTCGCTGTGGCTTCCCCTCTTCCTGACAGAGCGCAGGCCAACACGCAATCTAACTAATGAAATCCTGCCTGTCTCTGCAGAGATTCTTTACAGATGTTGACAAAGAATGACTCTATCAATTGTTGGAAAATATTTGCCCCTACTTTTTAAGGGACACGCATGTTTAGGCCTTTTAGATCGTAATTTTTTTGCCTGATTTATTGTAATTACATTTTGTGTGTCTGTCTGCATATTTCTCTCAGTGTCTCCTCAGTATTGTGACAGGGAGAAATCATTTTGCTTTCTCGTCCTGACACAAGCTGTTAGCTTCATCTTAGATAGGGATCCATATACAGTCAATTCTCTTACCACAAATTCATCATCCAGAGGAATGAACAACAAAATGACTTTTTGTAGAACGACATTTCTACAAATATGTCTCCCAATATAAGGATGTGTGAATGTATGCCTGACTTCCATGTATTTTTTGTTTTACTAAAAATAAAGCATAGAGGGACAGTTCACCCAAAAATGTTTCTGTCATCATTTACTCCCCCTCGTTCCAAACAATTATGACATACTTTCTTCTTTAGAACACAAAGGAGTGATATTTTAAAGAAATTTTGAAGTATATGGGATCTAAAACAACATTGGATCCCATTGACTTTCATTTTATGGATGAAAAAAAGTTAGAATATCTTTGTGTTCCACAGATTAAAGGAAGTCATGCAGGTTTGAAATGACTTGAGGGCAAGTAAATTATGATGGAATTCTTATTTTTGGGTTCACTGTTTCTTTAAAAGTTATTTCAGACTATATAGATTTAGATGCACAGAAAGAAAGATGTTGGCTTGCTTTTGCAGCCAAATAATTTAGACCGCTGCTATTGTAGAGCTGTGAAAACACTGGAAGTGTTCTAGAGTTCTCTGGTGGTTCTTGTCGTGGCATTTCCATTATCACCCCTCTAAGCTCCCCCGCCACTCACTGGCTCAGTGGAAGGGTCTAATATGTGGAGGGAGATCTAATATTTGGCACAGCAGGACAGAGAAGACTCCATCCTCTCCTCCCCCCTCTCATTTTGTGGTGTTGGTTTAGGCTAGGCACACAAGCACCAAGAATGCTTTTGCAGGCACTAACAACTGTGCATGCAAAACAGTGCATATGAGTAACTTACTAAAGAAGAGGTTGAAAGTTCCTGAAACCTCATTATCATACATAATAGCATTGCTTAAGCCTTACAGAATTCAACTATGTGATTTCTGTCTTTGCATAAGATTTAAGGAAGTTAAACTTCAACATTAATGGGGCACTCTTTGAAAAGCAAATTGTTTCTAGTCTTTTCCAGTGACTTCTGATAGGTCTTTTGCATTGTTTTCTATCTATTTTAAATTCAGAAAGAAATGTAACATTCCTCTTTCTGTCTTTTCCATGCATGCATATCTGTTTTTTTTTATGTATTTGGAAGCACATACTAAGTCAGCGACCAGAGAATCCAAGATAATGACAGTGCATTTGCTTACAAAACTTACTTCATTAACAGTTTGTCCTCTGATGTCTGTTTGGGCCAGAGAGAGGCTTTAGATTTTCTCCCTCAATAGAGCCTGTGAAGCAAAATAATGCCATCAGTCTGTGTTTGAGTTAATCAGACTGGATAGGCTGGCGGCTGGGGGGTCAGGGGGTCGCGAGCCTTCACTGAGTGGTCAGAGAGCTGAATGCTGGCCCTCGGAAGGGGAGAGGGGGCCCCAGTCGGCCCCGCGTGGGGAGAGAGGAATGCTGAGGCAGAAGCGGGGGGTGTTAGAGTCAGAGATGACAGATTTGGGCCTGTTAGTGGGGGTCGTTGCTTCTTCAGTTTCGAATCCTCTCCTGATAGGATTGGTGATTTAGAGAATGAATTTGCTCTGTGTAGCATCAAAAAGAATAAGGAAGCTGATATGAGAGTGGTCAAAACACTGACAGCACATTACAGTAGAAATAAGTGTGGTAGAGCTTAGGAACACTTATCTGGCACACTAGTGGCTTTCAGAATTACTGACAAGAGACAACATAATGTTACAAGAGAAGAGTTAAATAAGACTAATTATTATTTGTTTGTTTGCTTGCTTAATAAGGACAAAGGATGTTAATGAACATCAGTATAAAAATAAAAAATATGAACATGCCAGATCATAGCAACATTGCTATAATCATTGGTATATCAGTAATATTAACAACAACAACAGCAATAAAAATAATAATAAATTAAATAATTTATTGAATTTATATGAATTTTACCAACTAAATGTAAAAAAAACTATAGACAGCAACTCTTTTTTTTGAATAAAAAAAAAGTTGGTATTGTGTTTTATATTGTTCTTTGTGTACTTCTTGTGTTTCATACATTTGTTTTCTCACCCCTCAGATGCCAGTATGTCTCCCTCCTCCCTGCCACAGAATCACTGGTGTAACGTGGCATACTGGGAGCTTCGTACACGCGTGGGCCGTCTGTTCCCAGTTCATGATGCCTCTCTTAGCATCTTCTATGACCTACCTCAGGGTACAGGCTTGTGCTTGGGCCTGCTCCCCCTCTCTCCGCGTTCCACCTCCGTCCAGCGCACCCGTGGCAAGATCGGACACGGTATCCTCCTCAGCAAAGAGCCAGATGGAGTTTGGGCCTACAACCGCAGTCAGCACCCTATTTTTGTGAATTCCCCAACTCTGGAGCATCACCCCTACCTGAGTTTGACTGTGAGGAGAGTCATGCCAGGCTACTCCATAAAGGTTTTTGACTATGAGAAGTCGTGCCAAATTCAAGCCCCTAGCGATTTGGTGCACTTGGAAGGGCCGTACGACCCAAACAGTGTGAGGATCAGTTTTGCCAAGGGCTGGGGACCATGCTACTCCAGACAGTTCATTACATCATGTCCATGCTGGTTGGAGATTTTACTCAACAACCACAGATAACGTATACACACAAACAAATGCAGACATGTACATCATTCTTACCACATACACTGCTCAGACACCCACAGCCACAATCCCAAATGTAATCTATCTAAATTTAATATAAAGTTTTATATAAACGTATTATATGGAATACTTGTAAATATGGAGTCATTTTTACAACAATTATTTATGTATGGTGCAATGTCTTTATGGATGGACAGAGGAAATAAAAACAAAAGAAATGCACTTTGGATTTCTGTGTGTTGAAATGTGCCATTTTTGGAATTTACATTGAGTCTTGTAGTATTGTACTACTTTGAATTACCGTATATGCAGATGTTTCCAGTGCAATATTTACTACAGCTAAAGATTTAAACAAACACATAGGACTATTCAAGAAAACTGGAAAGAATATTTCTTTAAAAAAAAGCAATAGATGGCAAAATATCTTGTAGCACTTTTATTTTTATTATATTTTATGATTTTATTGCTAGGATTAATATCAGTGTGCAGGTGTTTTGTCTGTTTTGGTGGCTGCTGTCAATTAAGGAATAGACTTCTAATTTAAGTTTACCCTTATATCAATGCTGAGCTTACATTCATGAATTTATCACTGGGTCTTTTGTCTTTGCTGACAAGGATTTGATGTTTGGTTGAATTTTCATGAATAAAATTATATAAATGTTATTCCATATCAAAAATCCCACAGTGAAATATGAGTCAAGGTTGAAAATTTCCAATTAGCTCAAGGCTCAAGTACTTAATTTTTTAGTAGAACAGGGCATGTAGTGTTCTTCATACAAGCTCAAAAACCACTGATAGTTTCTGGAGAATAGTTTCGTTCAAGTACAAAGTGAACTTTACTATGCTCACACATCACATAAGTGTCACAGCTTTCCATTTCCAGAGTTGCAAAGCATTAGGGTCCAGGGAAGCTTTCTTTTAGTGCTGTTGTTTGTTCTAGAGGGCGACCGCGTAGTGGCTAGCTTACTCAGCAGTCTGCCTGGCCCCACCTCATCCCTTTTAAAACAGGACTCCCAGAAAGCAACATAGACATTATCCCTGCGCCATGCAGCCCCAGCCGCCCAGCTCCAGACGCATTCAGTTCTGTGAACACCATATAATGACTGTGGAGACAGAAGAAAAAAACTAGCACCTTTGAACATTTATATCTGTGCAGGGAAACGGAAAAAATCATTCCCTGTGAATGGAAGCATTTGCATTCAGTGTGTTTCTCTTCTCAAGAGTATGCTGCTTTTCATTGAGGATTTGAATAGATTAAACTTTTAAAATCATTGTTGCTTTCTCACACATTTCTCATGGTTCAGCGCTTAACGTGATTCTGCATAAAACAGCATAATCAACTCGAATAATATGGTCTGTTCTCTTATATGCATGAATGTTTTTTAGTTTCTATCTCTAATTGATCTCATTTGTCACATTCTCGAAGCAGGATCTCTGTCGGAATGGCTCTCAGCTGTGTTTCTGCGTGAGCTTTCTAGCCATGGTGTTTTAAACTCCATGGTGGGCTGACCTTACAGTGAACTGGATTTCTGAGTGAGTGTGGTGATTTTGGCTCAGCCAATGCTGCTCTAATTCAGTTTCAACTGCACCAGATCTTACCAGTTTGGCATTTATTCATGCAACTTGCAAAGAATTAACTCAAATATTGGCCCTTTGTATATGTAAACAGAGTTGATTTTCCTAAAGAATGTTCTGTACACCCAATTTAACTACGAAAATATTTAGAATTAACTTGTGTATCTTGGTTTACATTCGAATATCAAGGCAGATAGCTGAAACAGATAAATGAATTACAACACAAATTTTTTATACTTCAGTTACTAGATTTTACAATGCAACAGTGACTAATTTGAATGACTATGGATTTCATTTGTACATGACTACGATCACTGTACCTTTTTATAAACTTTTTATAAACTTTAAATGAACTTTTATGAGTATTTAGTACTTTCTTTGTCTTTTGAGTTCACGAAAGTTTTATGAACTTGTTTCTTTTAATTTAGACAAACTTATATTTACCTGAAACAGGGCTATTTTCCAGCATGCTTTGCCATGACATTTGAAAGGGAGAGAAAATGCTTAAATTAAGTGTTAATCGCATTTAAGTTGGGATTACATGATAATTTAAAGTTAAATGTATGAATGAGGACAATTTTAAGCAATTAAAATGTATGAGCCAGTTCTGCTTAAACTTTGAATTTCTTAACGTAAAAAACTTTGATGTAAATGATTACCTCAAATTTTTGAGTTTCGCCAACTTATTCAGGTTTACAGTGTGTGTGTGTGTGTGTGTGTGTGTAAGGGTGGGGGGGGGGGGGTATTGTTAAATCACCACTGTAAAGTTTGTACAGTTATTGCTTGTTGAATTCATGGGAAAAGCCTTTAAGGCTTGAAAGGATCGACCTAATTGAATCTGAATGGTACAATAGAGCTGTGAGGGCCTTCAGAAGAGAAGCAGATGCAGAGAGGCACCATTATGACGTTACATAAGACATTTAATTATATATCAGCTGATTTGAATTTTTTTCCCACACGTCCCCTTTTCTTCCTTTTTTATTCCCATACAGTCTCAAAAAATATGGAGAAATAAGAATAGAAATTAGAGTAGACAGCACAATAAATCATTCTGTCATCAGGTAATTATCTAAATATAATATTGAGCCTTTATTTTCTTTGACCCTTTTACCTTCATTTAAATCATTCAGCAGTCCATATAACTCTTAGATTATTTAAAGTCCATGTATGTATGTAATGTGTCTGTGATGTGTGTAGAGTTTCTTTGCGTGTAGGCGTACTGGTGTTTATTCCTAATCCTGTCTGCTTTCTTTCTATAAGCACTATGTCTGTCAGCCACTGTAGTAATTATAGTGAGACTGGAAGCCTGGCTCGGGATGGCCCGCTCCTTAAACATCCTTCAGACACAACACTGCTAGACCCAGATCCTGAAACACTGCCAAAACCTTTTCCCTACCCTTTCACCTCTTTTGAAAATCCTCTCATCTATGTCCCCCTCTCTTTTAAATTTCAAGAGCAGTTTGAATTACCCCAAACTGTTGGATAAGTATCTGTCTATGGAGGTGGTTTTCTTTTTGGGTTGTTTTGCTTGCTGAGGAAAAATATTTGCCTTTGCTTTATCATATAATTTTGAATTATTATATTTTCATAGGCTTGCATGGTTTTTCCCCTAGTATAAACTGTGTACTTTATGAAAGACTGAGCCACTGTAGACCGTCCAGCATTTCCTGTCAATAGCTCTGCAGCAGAGAAATCAATATGGTCCCCATGGAGCCAGACACAGTTCTGCTGTTCAGCTCCAGTGTTTATCAGACACACAGTGATATATAAAGAAGAAAATCCATTCTTCATTTTATTCCTGATGGGCACATAGTGTTGTGTGTCTCAGTGGGTGACTATTATCTTTTAAAATTCTTTGACCGTTTTTCGTTCATCACTAACACGTTCTCATTTGGTTAACTAACTGAACTTTTTAATATATAGTTTATGAAAATACAGTGTTAAACTTATTTCTATTCTATTCTATTGTTGGGTTAGAAAGTGTCTGGCTTTATACCAGCTTTTTTTATGCATATTCATGATTTCAGAATGTTTTATATATTGCAAATATATTGCAGATTTTTTTTTTTACATGAATTATGAAGTATGGTTCATGAAGAGTATTAGGTTACACTTCCTTTTGACGGTCCCCTTTAGACATTCTGTTGACTATAAGTAGCATCGCACCTACATGTCAATTAACTACTAACAGTGTTGGGGAAAGTTACTTCTAAAAGTAATATGTTACAATATTGCACCAACCCCTAAAAAGTAACTAATTGTGTTACTTAGTTACAGTTTACTTTTGCATTACTTTTTCTCACCTTGGTTGGGCTTGCTTGTTTGTTTTTTATTAAAAATTTATTTTTATTTTTTGCAAGAATTTAACAACCATAAATGGCCTGGTACAAAATAGAACATTTCTTAAACAGACAAAAGGCAAGCATCATACAAAAACAACAACAACAACAACAAAAACAACACAAAAAAAACCTTTAACACCAAAATGAAAATGAATAAGCCTCGGGCTGAAGAAAATGTAAATTCAAGCCTGTACAGTAAAGGGCGCAGCAATAAAAAACACACAAAAGTGATATTTAACTGATCTAATTTTAGCTTACTCATATGGCTGAATTGAAAAAATTAAAGGTCAGCAGTAAAGACATTGAAGTAAAATTAAATACAAAGTATATTTATGTTATTTAATTAACATATTTAATTATTGCAGGTTTGTATAATATTCTGAGTTCGCTTTTTACTGTTTTCACTGTTTTATTCATTTTGAGGAATACTGAATTTGTTTTTGTGCAAGTGAGATGATTAAATGCCTGCTCGCAATAACCATCATGTTTACACAAGCACACACTTACTCACGAGGCGCAGTGTGTGATTTTTAGCGGCATCTAGCGGTGAGGTTGTGAATTGCATACCCCCTCCCTTTCGGAGCACATAGAGAAGCTACGGGGGCCGACACAGGACAAAAATGTCGTCGTCGGAGAGAGCAGAGAGTGACTAGCGCTCTGTAGAAAAGTTTGTCCGTTTAGGGCTACTGTAGAAACATAACGGCGCAAAATGGCGATTGCACTGTAAGGGGACCCGCGGTGTATGGAGATAGAAATGGCTCATTCTAAGGTAGGGATGGGCAAATAAAGCCAGAAGCCTCATGAAGCACTGAGGCTTTCCCCTGATTGTTTCGGGAAAAGATTCGAAGCATCAGGAGTGTCAAAAACAGTGCCATCTTGTGGCAGGTCAAATTTATAGCAGCCATAAACCCGAGTGCGCAGCGCCCCTGTTTTATCTATAAAGTACAAATAAAAGCCTGACAATGCTAAATGTTCAGTTTTCTGATGATATAATTAACATATTAAAGTGTGGCAATAAATTAAATGTAACAATTATAATTATAATACTACCAACAGTGTTGTTTGATGCAAGTAAATGGTGCTCTAATTATTTTATGGTTTTTATACTGTTTATATGGCAGAATATATGATCATGTAATACAGGCATATATATAACGCCTCCCCTAACCCTACCCCTAATAGTCCACTACAACTGAGCTAATACTCTAATGAGAGTTAGTTGACATGTTAGTGCAACGTTACTTATAGTCAACAGAATGTCTGAAGGGGACGATCAAAATAAAGTGTAACTGAATATTAATGTAATTTTTACATAACGTGACAAATTTGATATTGTAAAAAAAAAAAACTGTTACTCCACCCTAGCCAGCCTTCTCTCTCTCTCATCACCCCCACCCCACTCCACTCTCTTTCTCTCTCTATTTTCTCACCTTTGCTCTCACTTTCTCTCTCTCTCTCCACAGGAGGATCGGATGTTCCAGGAGGGCAGTCGGCCGGCAGACGGACTGGCTCCACACTAGACTGGGCATCCGTACACAGTCAGACATTTTCTCATCAGTTTTACTTTCCTTAGGCTCAGCTAAACATGCTTGTTGCTAGCAAACATTCTCACACATATGTATAGAGTAGACACACATACACAAACACATACATGAGAAACCACATGTGTGCATTCATTATCTTAATCTATATTTGGTTTTCTCCTCAAGCCTATTAATCTAGTATATATTGGATAGGCCTATAAATACAGCATATATACAAAAATGCTATTCAACAGTATGATGACAGACACATTTTTTTAAAGCAGACACACAAGCAGCTATCCACACAATGCCAATATTTATTATTAATTTTTCTTCCCCTGTTGTTTTAAATAAATGAATCAAATTAAGGAAATAATAAATTGCCTATAATTAATTAATAAACAATAATAAAACAAATTGTCTAAATTAGTTTGTGCTGTGTGAAATAATGTCCTCCAATTTTATGACTTAAGGATGAGGTTCATAGTATACTGCAACAAACAATGTATATGTTTGTCTGTGTTATTTTGTCAAATCCTGATAAAAAGTGATTTTTTTTCTCTTAATTGCAACATAATCATCATCATCATCTCTCTTTCTCTCACACTCTCTCGCTTAGTGAAACCAGAGCAGGGGACATTCCTTCTTAAAATGGCCCCCTCTTCCTCTGTCTCATCCTGTGGTGTTATTGAAGCAGTATTTCAGGCCTGTCATAAATTCTCTCAAGGATTAAGTATCATAACTACCTAAATAAATGTCTCCAGATGATTAAGGTTTTTACACCTCGATATTACAATAGTATAAGATCTTTAATTATATTTTTCATACTGCATTACATAACAAAACATAGCTTAGATTCAGCCTAAATTTATTCTTTTCTTATTTTCAGGTATATAGCCTACTGTTTGTTGAAAGGGGATGGGGGAGGTTGTAAAAATTTATTCTGTCTGCACTTGCTGCCATCTAGCTGCATCTGAACTAACTACATGTCAGTAACAACCTTTTGGAAGGAGCAGGACAATCCTCTGGCATCATGTTTTGGCTACTGGCCATGCAGCTAGTCAATATTTTCCTGGAAGACACATTAGATGTGAACGCTCACTGGAGCCAAGCAACCTCAGATGTTTTCCTTTGCCGTTTCTGCTTCCATTCATGAGGAGTTGGAGCTTAGCCCAAATAGCTGTGTGATCCGTTAGTGATTTATAACGGTGCTGTATTGTTTAATCTCCTCAATTATACTAGCAGACACTGAAAATGTTTCCACGGTTTTCTAAATGCTGCCTAACCATGATGAATTTTTTCAACCCACATGCTTGGAGTCTTTTGCCTATGACATGTGAGCGATACGTTAAACTATTCATAATGGTCTAATCAAATGGTCTGTACAGAATTTTCTTGTCTGACTTCCTTGCTGGAAAATACAGCTTAAAATGGCATCTGTGTTTGAGACAAGGTTGCTGGTTTCTAGCTGGTCTAAACTGGTAATTAGCTGATCCAGCCTAGTAGACCATCTTGGACCACCAACAAACCTGCAACCAGCTGATTAAACTTAAGGCTTAAGGTGGTTATTATTGTGTTTGTTTTGTCATAGTTTGGTGTCTGTTCTCATATAAAACTCACAAAATGTGATGTTACGAGTTATGGAGTGCATTTCTCTCTCTACACATTAATTAGCAAATTACAGTAAATGTACATTATTATTCTAATAAGTGGAAAGTTTTAGGAGCTAATTGCATGCTTGCTTTTGCTACTCTAAATAAAGGCTGGTGTTTAATTAAAGAGTATCCCACGATCAAGCTCTGGGTTGTATAATGGTTTGTGTTTATCCCTCTCCATGTGTGAGGCAACAGCTAATAAGACTAGACTGTTCAGACCCCATGTTTGTTTAAGTTATATTTTTAAACTCTGTTATTTCCTCTTAAGAATATTTGCAGTGCACACAACAGTATTTAAGTATGGATTAAAGGGCGCTTGTGAAGCTGCTTCAAGCCCCTTCGGAGCCCCTGCTTCTCAGACCCACCCAACAACAGCAGACCTGAGCCGAGCCCTGCATCCACTCACACTAAACTCACTCCGACAGCCCAGCCCACAACACTGCTGACAGTTTAATGTGCTGGATTTATACATACATATTATACAAACATCAGAGGCAAGAGAGACAGTGCCTCCTCAAACAAATAGGATGAGAAAATAATCCACATTACAAAATGTGACTTTAAAATGTGTATAAGTCACTAGTTTTTCTAAAGTAACACTGTCCAGCAGTGACATCCACAGGTAAAGTTACAGCAGGACGCTGTGTCTCTCTTGCCTCCCCTGAGCCTATTGACTTTTAACCGACCCCCTAAAGTGCAGTGGGTTTAGTGGGGGATAGTTGAGAACGAATGGGGGAAACTCATGTGAGAGGTTATTGGTTAAAAGAACAGCTAAACATCAGTTCACAAATAAAATATATTGTTTCAATTGTTACTGCCTTTAGTTATAATTTTGGAATAAATGTAAAAATGCATAAAACACTAACTTGATGAGATGGTTTTAATAAATAGAACATTAATTAAATTGTTAGTGTAAAAATACAAAATAGAATTGCATTTTTTTTTAATGTAATGTTAAGTAATGTTTATTTCACCAGGAAAATGTGACAACATTAAAGGGTTAGTTCAACCAAAAATGAAAATTCTGTCATTAATTACTCACCCTCATGTCGTTCCAAACCCGTACGTCGTTCATCTTCAGAACACAAATGAAGATATTTATGATGAAATCTGAGAGCTCTCTGACCCCTCTATAGAGAGCAATTTAATTAGCACTTACAAGGCCCAAAAATGTAGTAAAGACATCGTTAAAATAGTCCATGTGACTTCAGTGGTTCAACCTTAATTTTATGAAGCAATGAGAATACTTTTTGTGCACAAAAATCAAACAAAAATAGCATCTTTATTTCACCATTGGCCGATGCTGTTCATGTGAGCACCACGACGCATGCGTGTGATGCTGATGAAGGAGCTGGCCAATAATGAGGGGGAATTTTGACCTAGAAGTCGGAAGTGCTGCACTTTATACGTAAACCGCATAGGAGACTGACACAGAGGAGAAGAAATTGTTGAATAAAGACAATTTGGGTTTTTTTGCGTACAAAAAGTATTATTTTCGCTTCATAACATTAAGGTTGAACCACTGTAGTCACATGGACTATTTTACCGATGTCTTTCCTACCTTTCTGGGTCTTGAAAGTGGTAATTAAATTGCTGTCTATGGAGGGGTCAGAGAGCTCTCAGATTTCATCAAAAATATCTTAATTTGTGTTCTGAAGATGAATGAAGTTCTTGCGGGTTTGGAATGACATGAGGGTGAGGAATTAATGACAGAAGTTTCATTTTTGGGTGAACTAACCCTTTAAGTGTACATTTACACTTACATTTACGTTACGTACACAGACATTTACGTTTGATTTATTTAATAAATGCCACTGGTATATTTATAAACATAAAGTTTGTTTTCAGTGCAGTCTACCAGCAAGAAAGCAGGCACCATGTTTCCCAAGTTAACTACTGTAAAGCTGGATTTTCCAGCCTGAACCAAAAATGCATTCTGAGTAGCAACTTCAATAGAACATCTTCGCCACCAGGTGGTGCTGACATGCTTGTGAATCCTTAAAGAACAGCTGGCTCTACTAAATACCATCTGTACAATTAAGTTTAAATGTTGTACGACCAGCTGAGTTGTTGAAAAAAAAAAAAACAATTGGGGTACAAGCTAAAAAGAAAGACTTTTATTTGTGTGGTAGCGTCCCCCAAGATAAACAAATTAAATTATCTTCTGTCTAACCCAAATGACAGGCCAAAATGACACGGGATAGTGGCATCATCACCATTTATAGTCTCTGTTGGATTTTAGTCAGCGCTTGCTGATCCGTGTCATTCTGCCCTCAGTATTTCCAACACACAGTTGGCTATTCGCTCTGACTCATGGGTGCTAAGACCAGTATGCATCACACTCAGCACAATAGAGGAGTCAGATCTCCATCCTTGTGCACGCATCAGCACGTGAATCACGGTAATCCCCACATGGGTGTGGGAGTACTTTTGGCCAATATCAGCCACAAAATATATGCCCTCCATGCTGGGTCTGCACTCTTTTAGTCCCTGTTACTCACATAGACAAATAAAACAGAAACATACACACGGCGAGTCACTGGTGGTTTCGCAACGCAGCACACTCCTTCAATAATAAAAATCCAGAACGTCATATTATGTAACGCCGAAGTGTGGGCTGGTGTTGACTAAGTGGTGGTGACCAGATTTATCACAGCCCTCAGAGTTTATCAGTGTCTTTCCACAGACAATCGAAGCGGCATGATGAGTGACTACAGCATGCAAAATAACTCAGCTAATCATATGTTTTAGGTTTTCTTGTTTATCTTTTTATTCCAGTGATGAATTTTAGTCACAATGAATGCTTCAGAACAGCATCTCCTCATTGTTTACTTGAAATAGGATGAAAAAACTTTAATGTAATAGATGCAAGAGGTGTTGGTAGGCTTTTGGTTTCCTTGTCCAGACAATCAGGTAACAATTATATATAGTTTGGGTATTTATGACTTTTGGGTATTTATGACTTTAAATAGCTGTATGTGCTTTGGAGCTATAATGAATCAAACATACCAATATCACTTTAAATTCTTAGAGCTGAAAGCAGCATGACGAGTCTGAGTTTGACCTTCCCCACACCTATAGCATTCAATAAACTTTAAAATAAGTGACCTTCATTCTTGTGCAGTGCACAGGGACTTCAAAATAAGTGTCTATATGACAACAGAGAATGGGGCGTTTATGGCGGTGACCGAAATGTGACTTCTGCCTGAGGAGGTGTATGTGTGTTTGTTTGCACATGCCTGTTGTTCTGTTTTGAAGTCTCTGGACAGACTGATGGATTTAGAAGAGCAAAAACTTTGTATTGTGCTCTGCTGCCTGGAATCTTTATGCTGTCATGGTGTGACGGCTCTCAACATAACACCCTATTTAAGTCTGCCATAAAACTTGCCTTAATCACACCCTATGGAGTTGGAAATTTCTCAAGTACACTTGTAAACGTGCATACACACACACACACACGTGCGTTTTCACATTCCATAGAAATAATTAAAACTTTCAGCATTTTTACATTTTCATAAAACATTTTCATAAAACATCACAGTAGCCTATGCATTATAAGCTGTTTTCCTCATGGGGACCAAAAATGTCCCCACGAGGGGACAAGGATTTCAGATATTGCCATCCTTGTGGGGACATTTTGTCCTCATAACCTAGGGTTTACCAGGACATCTCTCATACCAGGACATTATCTCTCTCTCTCTCTCTCTCTCTCTCTCTCTCTCTCTCTCTCTGTCTCTCTCTCTCTCTCTCTGTCTCTCTCTCTCACACACACACACACACACACACACACACACACACGTTTACTTAACTAAAATCAATGCAAATGGGGACATACATTTCTATGGTCTTTATGTACATTTTATTATAAATAACCCAAACCCACATGCTAAACCTAACAGAATTTTTTTTTGCCTTTTTATAATTAAAACAAAAACTTGTACACTGTCATTCAAAAGTTTGGGGGAAGTTTTTTTTTGGAAGGAAATTGATACTTTATTCAGCAATGATGTGTTACTGTAAATTGATCAAAAGTGACAAAGACAAAAGATTTTTTTAAACTTTCTATTCATCAAAGAACCCTGCAACATTGTATCATAGTTTACACAAAAAATAGTAAGCAGCAAAACTGTTTTCAACAAGAATAATAATAAGACAATTCTCGAGCACTAACATAAGTAACTTATTTTAAAAACATTAAAACATTTCCCGACCCCTAACTTTTTTTCATTCTCCAAATGCAGGTTTTGTCAGATTTAGCTCACTTCCAGGAACAAACTTGAAGTATAGCTAAGTATGTCCACACAAATTTAGGTGATGTATTCCCTGCACAAAAATCCAGCATTGCTGGTCACTAGCATTAGGTATGTTTTGCATTCTGCATGGGACCAGGCTGGGATGATGGTTGCTGGCTTTCTGGTCCCCAGCAAGGGAAGTGGGAGTACTGGTGGACCAGCTTGTTTTCATAGCTCAGTTTTGCTTGAGAACAGTATGACTATGTTGGTCTACCAGTTAGACCAGCACTATTCTAACCAACTTAAATCAGCCTGGACCAATATGGAATTCATGATGGTTTATGCTGGATTTTTCAGCAGGGTTTCTATCATAAACAACATGAATGTGTGCATGTACACATGCTTACCCTTCACACAAATATACATATACAGACACATAGATTGAATAAAAGCACAAAAATCTAAATACAGATGGATGCATGTAAACAGATCCCGCCACACACAAACACAGCTACTCAGAGCTCTTGGCAGCAGTATTTGTTTATCTCTCCGTACTTGTCACTCACATGTAAAGTCATAACGCCTGAACTGTTTACCAAAATTATTTAGTAACATTTCTATCTAGCTGTCTTCTTTAGCAATATAATTTATACTCTTTTTATATACAGTATAAAATTATCTTTTTATATATAAAAAAGTAAATACAACACAGCAAAACATGCTACACTAAAGAAATATTCAAATATATATACAGTAATATAAAATAAATTTTATCAGTATATAATTATACAGTTCATGTGCAATTTGCAACTGTTTTTTTTTTACTTGATATAAATAACTGACAATGATGCTGTCATCCTACTGAGGCTCTACTGCTGTTTTCAGTTCTGACAAATGTACAGATGAAGCTGAAATCATTGCTATCTCCCACCTGTTCTTTATCACACTGGTTCCAGTATTGTGTTAAACACTGTTGATTAGACATAAGCTTCATCTTATCACTCTAACACATGTCCTCCACTGGGACATAGTTCAGCCCCCTCAGCCCCTCTTTACCACCTTGTAGCTCCCCAGGGTCTCTTGAGTCCAAGTATGCACAATACCCTCATCAGCCATCAGATTGTATAGGGCTATTACTCATTCACGCAGCCTTGCCTTTTGTGTGAGGCAATTCTTCAGACACACACACATATCCTCAAATCCCCCCACTTCGCTGTTCTAGATCCCATCTGCCCCCTGCCCCCATACATCCTAAACTACCCCTAGGCCCTGGACTTCATCCCTTCCTATACCCCTAAACCAGCTGTCCGGGAGCTGAATCCCTGCAGGGAATAAACAGGTGCTGAGCTTGTGCTGGCCACTGCAGTCAAGCTGCACATTTTAACACTCGCAACCTCCATCCCGCCACACGCTGTCACACAGATGACAAACACACACGTTTAGCTATCTAACTGAGGATATACACAGACCTTTGTAAACTACCATACCGTTCAAAAGTTCAGGGTCAGTAAGAATTTGTAATATTTTTTAAAGAAGTCTCTGCTCACCAAAGCTGCATTTATATAATAAAAATACAGTTAAGACAGATATATTTTGAAATTTTATTACAAATTAAAAATTATGTTCAGCAGTCTACACACAGTCTACAGTGTCACATGATCCTTCTGAAATCATTCTAATATGCTGATTTGCTGCTCAAGATATTTTTCTTATTATCAATGTTTGAAAACAGTTGTGCTTTTTAATATTTCTGTAGAATCTGTGGATTCTTCAGGATTATTTGATGAATACAAAGTTGAAAACAACAGCATTTAGTTCTTATTGTCACTTTTAATCAATTTAATGTGACCGTGCTGAATAAAAGTATTTTTTTAAACACAACTTACTGACTCATACTTTGGAAAGGCAGTGTGTATTTTATATGTGCATTTGTCATATTTAGGCAGCTTTTGACAACAAATGCATCCCTAAAGTAGCTACATAAACTCACACACAAACATGTTGTTAAAGTTTCCTCTGAAGAAATATGAATATTTTAAAACCTGGAAATTACATTTCAGCCAATTAGAGCACATCTCTGTTCATCGTGAATTTATATGAAAGTGTGCACAGAAGGATCTGTTTATACAGTTTTGAGTATATATTGACCATAACCATGTGGGAGGACAAGAGAACAAAGGAAATGCTATAAAAGTATACATCAGATGTTCTTTAAAATAGATAAAAGGAAGAAGCAGTACGACACTGAGCTGAGGTCCAGGGTATTTTTAGCACAGCTAGTGAACTGTTTTAAAAGTTTACCAAGGGTTACCATTCACAAATGTAACTAAATATGTGTGGCTTTAATGACCTCCAATGTAAAACTTTGGTTTGAAGCTGTTGATGTCTTACATCTGAGAAAATTGAGAAATTGGCATAAAACGGCACACTTCTTACTTATTGCTTCCTTCTTGCGTAATGCCTTGTGTAGAGGGACAAACCTAAATCTTGGGCTCAATCTGATAAGGATAAATCAAATCTGACTAGTGCACGCAGTCCCTTGTGTTTGCATTTTGTATGTAACAGCTGGCCCTTGGCTGCACACACTTCTTTTGACACTTATGACCTAAACTCCCACTGGCATATGTGTGTGTGTGTATTCCAGCAAGACGATGGTCAGTAATGACAATATACAACAAACATACAAAAACCATTCAGGTTAAAAAGTTAGTGTAAAAACAAAAAATCAAGAGAACATAAATAATCATGTTATAATATCATCACAAGTCCACACAAGAACTAAAACGTGGATCATGTAAATGTGTATCTCCTCTATTAGCCAACAGTTAATAAAGTGCAATAAAATTTCCTCTGTCTTCCCCCCAAAATAAGCCGTTTGTTAAGACTTGTTTATTGTGCTCCAAATGAGTCTTGTACAATGTTTGTGTGTGAGTTTACTACTATATTAGGGATGGATGTGTATGATTGCATGTTGTTGTAAAGCTGAGGCAAGCCATTTGCATACTCAGCCATATTCACTCCCTTGCCAAAAAAGCAGCCCATGCTCAGTATCATATAATTAAACCCTGTATACTCAGTTTGGTGGGATAACCCCCATACTCACAGACAGTCCTATGGTGAGAGAAAGAGTGGGGGTAGGAGAGGTAAAGGGAGAAAAAGGGACTGTCACTATTTTCTCTTATGAGACTTAAACTGTAATTGCTTTTACTGTGAATGATAAGTAAGCTCTTGTATGAATTGTTTCCTGTGTGTCAGTGTCTAATAGCGGTTAGCAGGTTTTATGAGCGTTTACAATAGCCTAAGAGGAAGTGAGCAATAAATGTTCAGTGGGGCTATTTCAAATGTGTGACATTGCGCCTAAATCTATGGCATACTGTATATCTTTGTGAATTTAAGGGAGTAATTTGGTCATGTGATGTCAACATGCCGCCCTACCAGAAAAAACGCTTTATTAAGATATTGATATGACTGAATCCTCCTCTCATGTGATTTTACATCATTTTAAACATATTTTCGCAAGTACTACTCACTTCTTTAGGGGTAAAACTTTTTAATGAGGAAAAAAATCACTGAGTGCATCTTTAAATGCAGACGCAGTACATCACAGAGAGCCGAACCACACAGCACAGCGGAGTAAACCTCACTTTTTAAACGGTGCAAAGAAACGTAGGCTATATTACAAGCAGATGAGGTAATGCATTTTTTAAATTTAATATAACTTATCTGTTTTCTTTTCTTTCCAATTTGTCCAGACGGGATGGAGGGGACTATTTTCCTGCGCGGAGTGATATGAATGGCCTGGCAGTTAGTGGTGTGTGTGGCGCGCTATGCCTGATGAGTTCGTGAGACACAGACGGAGCTGAGCTGAGCGCAGCGCTGAACTTGAGACCGCGTCTCAGTCACGCCTCAAGTCCTTCTCACTTTCCTCCATATTATTATTATTAAGCTCTACGCAGTTTATTTTGATTTAACGCCTTCGGATTACACTGAAGATTAAAAAGTATTCCGAATTTCTCTCCGAGTTGCGTGAGAGACTGCGCAATAGAGGAACGTTGAACTGAATTCAACATGTCAATTTTGCCGTTTACTCCGCCGATCGTGAAGAGGTTGCTGGGCTGGAAGAAGGGAGAGCAGAACGGACAGGAGGAGAAATGGTGCGAAAAAGCCGTCAAGAGTCTGGTGAAGAAGCTGAAGAAGACGGGACAGCTGGACGAGCTGGAGAAAGCCATCACAACTCAGAATGTCAACACCAAGTGTATCACCATACCACGGTGAGTGCTGTTAAAAACATCCTCCGACTTTACTGGGGGAAATGGGGCACTTTTACTGTCGTGATGTTTGCTGAACCAGCCCAGAACAGATAGTCTCAAACTGAAGCTATAACACTGTACACATTCAAACAGCACAGTAAAGTTAAAGAAAGCAGCAGAGCCCCTTCTGTTTAGAAATCAACTCTAGTGTTTCCTACGTGGATCATAAACAGCATCTCATACTATGAGTGCAGCAGCTCGTATCTGTTTATATTATCAAATTCCGACACTCTGTTGATTTATCATAACTTCATACTCTTCTGGCCTTTCATAAACCCACATTTGCCTTGCCTGGGGTTGTCACTGGTGAGGTTATATAACCCGACCTTAATCTGGGGAGCGCTATAGCTGCTGTATCTGGGCTAAACGGCGCGTTAGGAATTCCGTGCTTATATTTTGGATGGCGGATCCATTTGGCGCAGGACGTTTAGCTCTTTTATTCTTTATAAGTGTGTGTGCATCGGTGGATATAGGATGGATGTTGTGGTCCGAAGTTGTTTTTTTCTCCTCAGTTTTGCAATGGTTAATCTTGTTATGTCACAGTCCTATCCTGGCGAACTGAACTGCTCGCAGGTCTTGGCCGTATGAGCCACACTAGGGCTGCCTGCAAGCCCATACACTCAGCAGATCTTCAGTCTCTGCACTTCAGTACAGAAAAAAACATAGCATTTGCACTGGTTCTGTCATCTTGTTTTGTCGATGTATACAAACATTGTGAGAAATAAGAGCTCATTTACAGAGGTCACCGAAGAGCTTTTTTTGTTGTTGCTGTAAGACATTTTCTTATTGACGGACTTGGTTTGGATAGTACATAAAGGTTATTTGTTTATGTAATATCCATATGTCGAGTTCTTAAACAGGTATATTTCTTTTCAAGTATTGCATATAGTATTTAGAAGGTCAGAAGATTTTCCTCAAAAAGTAATGATCGTTGAAAATTCAGCTTTGCCATCATAGGAATAAATCCCATGGATTTTGGATTTTAATTCGACAAGGTTACTTATAGTTAAATCAATTTACAGACACTTAAATACTGTAAAGGTAAAGACAAAATCTCACCTCTCTGTAATCCTCTGTCTGAAATGGGACCAGATTTTACAGAATACGTACACTGGAGAACCACATGCAAAGTCATTGTCTTGACACATTTAGGTTGCTTGACTAAATGTACTATATTTGCTAAATTGGGTTAGCTAACAGAATTTAATTAAAGAAGACACTATGAAGGAGTATGTAACCTTATAGTCATAACATTTACATTTATAGTCCCTTAGAGATTTCCTTTCCAAATTTGAAGTTTGCATAATTTTGTGGTGTTACAGGGCCGAGCAGCTGTGGTCCAAGCCTGCAGCGCTGTTGTATTGGTTGTTGTTTCCAAACAACAGATTACTCAGTGAAAGCAGGGCTCCCAGCCAGAGATCTGAGCTGAGTCACCCCAGAGGGAGAGTGAGTTTGAGCCTGTGGCTTTGTGGTGTGACCCACTGGTGCTTCTTTGGTTGAGGCTGGTGGTGACAGAAACCATAACAAGTGAATACTGCAACTATTTGGGTGTGAGTACTGGTTCTTGATTAACTCGGATTGACTGGGTTTGTGTCAGTTGAGTGCGTAAAAACAGTTTTAGCTTAGACTTCAGTCCTTGTTGTTAGAGTAGTGTAACCTGAATCAGCACAGTGTCTAGTCCAAGGCCCTATTCTTGGCTAGATCTGTAGATGGTAGCCTTCACATCTGAGATACAACACTCTGCCTCACCCTGCTGGAGGATCCAGATTTTCTCAGACACACTCAACTCACCTCAGGCCGCACAATCCTGTCTTGCCCTCACATGCAGCTCATGCTGGAAACCTGTCCCGGCCTGCTGGAGATCCAGAGAAAGAGTGATAAAGAGATAGTAGACATTGAGTAGAACAGGACATCAAGTTCAAAAGAAGCAACGGAAAGAGGAGATGGAAGACAGATTGAAATTGTCCAAGACAGGATACGAAAAACATAATTATACCATAGTCACACTTCCTTCGCCTGCCATACACCTGTCGAAGACCTATCGGAGTCTCCACATAGACTTCCTGAAAGGATGTCTGTTCCACAGCTTGTCTATGTTCTGAGATGCCTGCTATATCTCAACCCCACAGTCTTTGTTTGCTTTTGCACTTTTCGCACAATGACTTCAAAGCTGTCTGAACTGTGAATAAAACCTGTGGTCCATTGTGTGGGCACATTCAACGGAATTCTCAAACAAGTCGCCTATCAGCTAAGAAATTGTATGTACCTTGCCACGGCGATAGTTTATTGTTGGCATTTAAAACTGAAAGTGTCTACGCCTTGAAGAGATGTCTGGCTTTAAGTCTGACATCCTGAAACTCTATACATATACAGTGATTCAAAGGCGCTTTTGATAAAACGTGGAGATTGGATGTCATTGGCTTGTAATTGATGTGCCGAGGGTTGTTTTGTTTCAGCCAGGGTAATGCCTTCAAAGTGCCGCTCGTCTGAGGGAAGTGAATCTGTCTGATGATTCAGACTTATTGTGTGGCAGCTGATAGAAAGAGAGTGAAAGACAGCGTGACAATTTCACAACCCTTTGAAGTGATGGCTGAAACTAACAGTAAAGACACATATGTGACAAGCACCACTGGCCACAGACTGTCGTAGTTTTATCTAAAGCACCTTACTGTACACTTATTACTGTGACTGTCCTGGAGAAGTCTGCGGTTAGGTGTAATAGTGTTGATTCATGGTAGGGTGATGTAAAACTATTAGTATTGTTTAGTTTGTGGGTTGACTGAACAAATAGTAGTCTAATGGGCCTCAAGGAAACCCTGAGGCCCATTAGGCTGGTTTTGGGTTCACCTGATCCTGATCGAATGTTTCATAAGGTGCAACTGAATGTAACAGTAGTATGCAATTTTGACTATTTTTAACATCACTGTCTTAAAAACACAACGTCAAAGATGTCTAAATGTGTATGGCTGTAGCAGCGGTGCTCCAATAGCATTCGTGCAGCTCAAACAGTAAAATGTGGTGTTAGCAAAATGCCAAGGTCACGGTTTTGTCTCTCAGGGAATGCATAAACTGATAAAATGTAGACCTTAAATGCACACCTTAAAGTCCCCATTAAATTTTTTGGCTTTTAGTATAAATATCCAGCAAAAATTTAAGAGCACCACAACTATAATGTTGTATACTTAAAGGAGTACTTCACGTTAAAATGAAAATTACCCCATGATTTACTCACCCTCAAGCCATCCTAGGTGTATATGACTTTCTTCTTTCTGATGAACACAATCAAAATGCTTACACTACGTCATGCGTCGCCCCAGTTATGCTTTTTCCGTAAGTTGAATGCGTACGTTGCCCCTCACTCACTCGTTTCATTTGCCCTGGATGAATTTTGTTGGTGTTACAGGGCTTGAATTTTTGTGTGGGATTGCGCGTATTGTGCATAATTTTACTCATTCCTGTAGATTTTGTGCACACGCATTAAGCCGCCTTGAGTACGCTTTCACTGCTTATTGCGCCTAAACAGTCAAATACAGACAAAATACAATAATACAAAATACAAATACAATAATGTCAGTCTTTGTGAGTATTCACGTAAACACTGCTAGTTATGTTTTAAGTGAACGTAAACAATTAAGAAAGAAAATGCATGTGTGGTTTTTAAAGTGATACGTTAATTTTTTTTAACACTAATTTGCAGACTCTCATTAAGTTACACAGTTAATGAAGATCATGTGAAGACTGGTGTATGATGCTGAAAATTCAGCTTTGACATCGCAGGAATAAAATACATTTTAAAATATATTAAAAATGGAAAACAGTTATTTTAAACTGTGATAATATTTTTCAATATTACTGTTTTTACTGTATTTTTGATCAAATAAATGCAGCCTTGATTTCTTTCCAGACCAGATGTTTAATGCAGCACCTCTTAATTAAAGGAGAACAAATGGCTATTTATTTACCAACGTTTCGGCTAGTAGCCTTTGTCGAGGTATGAATGTCTGTGTCTGCGTGCGTGAAGGTTATGTTCATATTTGTGTCCTGTTCGACTGATAGTGTGTCTGTAGGTGTTTGTGGATTCCCTGAGGGTGTTATGATGGTTGTAACACCCAAGTGATGGAGAAGGCCAAGTGTGCCAAGTCTGACTGCGGTTGTGGTGGAGATTACCGACACAGTTTGTCGTCTGTGATTTTGTGTACAGTATGTGTTTGTGTATCTCTGTGTTCTGGAAATGTGTGCATTCATTGTGTACTGTACACACACACTGTTGTTGTGTCTAAGGAAGACTGTGCATTGAGAGCAGGTATTTGCGCGTTAGTATCATGTGCTCGTGTGCGTCTCTCCTGTGTTTGTGTTGTTCGAGGTGGGGTTAGTCAGCCTTCAGGAATGCTCTGTCTGCCCAGGGGAGGGCGTGGGCCGCTTCTGGGTTTGTGGCTCCTGCAGGGGTTGAAAGTTTAGAAAAGCTCTGTGCCGCCTCCATATCTGTTGGAATAATAGACACTCTGTACAGCAGACAACAAGACTGCTTTGTGCTACTCTGTCATCACTAACCCTACCGTTGACCCTCAAGACTGCTTCTGACCACCCTGAGAAAATAACTGTCCTTCAGTCGTGAACTCTCTCTGTGTGTGTGTGTTTTAGAAGAGTGCCAGTGAAGACTTTGCGCAGGATGTTTTGATGTTTGTCTGAAAGTTTTGAGAGACTTGCTTTAAAGTCTGCCACGAATGTACACTGACACTGATCCAAGTTAATCGCTGTAGTCTTTAATTTTAAGACTGTTTTATCTGAGGTGGCTCTGTGGTATTGCAGGTACCCTGAAAGTTCATGTCTGATCTGATTGTTTTAATGTTTAATAATTTAAGTAACCCTAGTTATATTATATTATATTATATTATACGCGGGAAGGGGATGCCATATACATGCTTGTTAGTTCAGGGGTAAAAGTGTCTTCCTGTATATGACTACAAAGCCCAAAGTGTGGGCTGGGCGATAAACAATATCATATCGAGGTCACTTTAAAAATTTATCTCGATAACGATGATAAGCTCTGAACATTTTTACTTGATATGGATTAATCTAACAGCCTATCACACAGCAGAAATAAATGTGATAATACACATAAATTAAAACGGATAGATCTTCACGGCAAACCGTCAAAATAGAAGTTCGGTTTAACTACACAAAATGATACAGTTCAGTTGTGCATCTTATTTGACAAAAAATAAAAATGCTATGTTTTGTTGTAAATCCCCAAAAAATTAAATGGAAAACACAAAATTTAGGGAAAAATAAAATGGATTTCATAGAGCACTAAATTAAAAGGTAGCTACACTGTGGAGTTTAATTGTGAACAAAAAAGGTTTACATGTTTACATTCATTCTCAAGGTCTAACAAATATGTGTAAAGCATTTCTTTCCCCATTAATGGTAAATAAATATAGTGGTAAATATAAATAAAAAAATATTGTGATAATATTTTTGGCCATATCGCCCAGCCCTAATGCATAGACTTTTAAAGATTACTATATTTGATAATGTGTGCAAGCACAGGTGGTCGACACGACACATGCACTAAAACACAAAAACTTTTTATCCTTGTCTGCACTATTTCTTACACCGTGTCTACACTGGACGCGACCATTGTTGCATCGCACCACAACAGCTAGAATCTGTCCATCTGTGACTGTTGCAAATCCATTTGTCTTTTGTGTCAGACGTCAGAAATAGAATGGGGCATCAGTTTACTGTCAGGGATTTGTTGTGTCGCATCGCAACGCGGCCATCTATTTTTGTTGCCGTCTCAAGTAGTTCCATTTTCACCTTGTGGATGAACTAATTATAAAATTAAACCAAGTATTCATCTGGATATGTGCATACTGTATGTGCTGTATGGATAACCTAGCGTATGTGTAAAACTGAAGTATACGTTGGTCTTAAGTTTACAACGCTAGTTTCTCAGATTACTGTGCCAAAGTGCCTGAAATGCAATGCCGCTCATGACAATGTGTTGTGAACAATGTTTTGTTGGATCTTTCTTCAAAGTTGTCTTGCCTGTTTTCTTTGACAACTCATGATGTATCTATGATATCTACAATGGTCTACGATGTATCTAACAAGCTTTAGCTATGTGTATTCCGCATGGGTCTCATTACAATTTTGAAAAGGTGTGATGGGAGGATGTGAAGAAGGGGAAACCATGCAAAGGAATATTTGCAATAAATGTACCTGTCATAGAAATAATGGTAAAGAATAATAATATGGTCATGTACTCAGACACTTGACCTTTACTCAGTATGTCCCCTTGAATATTAATGTCGCAATGAAACCGAAGTAGAGAAGTAGTAGGTATTTTCTTCCACTTGTGGCTAGGCATGTGCCGGTATCAAATTTTAATGTTGCGATTAATTGCTGAAGCTTTTATCACGGTATACGGTATTATCCCGTATCCCAATTTTCTTGGCCGATTCCTATTTTTGATTTTTTTGTTAGTGTGATCTGCTGATACCGATTTTCTTTTTAAGAACTATAATTGACAACTATAATTTAGAACTTATAATTTCTTCAATGCAAAGTTTTATTTTCATAAAAAAAACACAAGTAAAAAGTCAGTAATAAAATATAAACAGCTTAAATAAATGCAATAGAATAAAGAGAGCTATGAAACTTACGTTTTTCAGGTTAACTGGGTTTCTATTCAGGTAAGAAATTAAGATAACCAATGTAAAATAACACTGAATGTGTTATTTTACATTTGATTACTTTAATTTCTGTAGTCTTTATTGTAAATATTAATACAGATCAATTCTTACTATTAAAGTTATAAAACGTATTCAGTCATTACAGACAGCAGCAGGAATATTGGACTGCTGTAAGAGTTTATGAATGGTGTTCAGCGGAACCAGTACTGTTACACACAACATGGGTTCACTTTCTTAGCTATTTAACGATTCAAAACTGACTGTTTATCTGAATACTCGCCAAGATTGCCTGTGCCACTGGTTTTACATACTTTTGTATGTATTTAACAGTTTAAGCGCAGTAAGCCACTCATTTTGGTACTTGTGACTCTGTTTGACTTCTGTCTCTGTTTGAGACTGAGCGTGGTTTGTTCGCTTCACTTATATACACTCACCTAAAGGATTATTAGGAACACCATACTAATACTGTGTTTGACCCCCTTTCGCCTTCAAAACTGCCTTAATTCTATGTGGCATTGATTCAACAAGGTGCTGAAAGCATTCTTTAGAAATGTTGGCCCATATTGATAGGATAGCATCTTGCAGTTGATGGAGATTTGTGGGATGCACATCCAGGGCACGAAACTCCCGTTCCACCACATCCCAAAGATGCTCTATTGGTTGAGATCTGGTGACTGTGGGGGCCATTTTAGTACAGTGAACTCATTGTCATGTTCAAGAAACCAATTTGAAATGATTCGAGCTTTGTGACATGGTGCATTATCCTGCTGGAAGTAGCCATCAGAGGATGGGTACATGGTGGTCATAAAGGGATGGACATGGTCAGAAACAATGCTCAGGTAGGCCGTGGCATTTAAACGATGCCCAATTGGCACTAAGGGGCCTAAAGTTTGCCAAGAAAACATCCCCCACATCATTACAGCACCACCACCAGCCTGCACAGTGGTAACAAGGCATGATGGATCCATGTTCTCATTCTGTTTACGCCAAATTCTGACTCTACCATCTGAATGTCTCAACAGAAATCGAGACTCATCAGACCAGGCAACATTTTTCCAGTCTTCAACTGTCCAATTTTGGTGAGCTCATGCAAATTGTAGCCTCTTTTTCCTATTTGTAGTGGAGATGAGTTGTACCCGGTGGGGTCTTCTGCTGTTGTAGCCCATCCGCCTCAAGGTTGTGCGTGTTGTGGCTTCACAAATGCTTTGCTGCATACCTCGGTTGTAACGAGTGGTTATTTCAGTCAAAGTTGCTCTTCTATCCGCTTGAATCCGTCGGCCCATTCTCCTCTGACCTCTAGCATCAACAAGGCATTTTCGCCCACAGGACTGCCGCATACTGGATGTTTTTCCCTTTTCACACCATTCTTTGTAAACTCTAGAAATGGTTGTGCGTGAAAATCCCAGTAACTGAGCAGATTGTGAAATACTCAGACCGGCCCGTCTGGCACCAACAACCATGCCACGCTCAAAATTGCTTAAATCACCTTTCTTTCCCATTCTGACATTCAGTTTGGAGTTCAGGAGATTGTCTTGACCAGGACCACACCCCTAAATGCATTGAAGCAACTGCCATGTGATTGGTTGATTAGATAATTGCATTAATGAGAAATTGAACAGGTGTTCCTAATAATCCTTTAGGTGAGTGTAGATCAGTGGTGCGCATGCTTTTGGTGTGAGCGCGAAACCGGAGGGAATGACTAAAATTATGCGCAATACAAGCACTATTTAACCGGAGCGAATGAGACGAGTGAGAGAGAGTAGGCGCCCACGTGGATGTGTGTCACTTCACCACGACAGAGAAGAGAGCGAGAACGCACAGCTGATGTTATTGCCTGTGCCGCTGGTAACAAAACGGATTGGCTCGGAATCGGTAAAAAGTGAGGCTGATCGGCCGATCACCGATCCGGGCCGATCATGAGGGAAATCGGCCGATTCCGATCCCTGGCCGATCGATCGGTGCATCTCTAATCACGATATTGAAATAAGTTGCAAAAAAAGTGTTGTCATACTATAACAGGTTTAATAACTTTCTTATAACAAAAAGAACCGAACATTTAAATACAATAAAGCAATACACAAAAATGTATCAAGTAAACAAATATTTCAAACAGATTAAAGCGCAAAATAATTATAAAGAACAATAGGTAACACTTTACAATAAGGTCTCACTAGTTAATGCATTAACTAACCTTAACAAAGAGCGAATAGCTACATTTTTACAGATGTTATTCTTCTTTGATAACGTTAGTTAAAAAAAGCAACTGTTAGTTAGTGTTGGCTCCAGTCCATTAAATAATACAGTTACAACTTTAGATTTTAATAATGTGTTATTCAACGCTGAAATTTACATTTAACTAAGATTAATAAATGCTTTAGAAGTATTTTTCATTGTCAGTTTGTTAATGAATGAACTAATGTTAAATAATGGAGCCTTATTGTAAAGTTTGTGACTGAACAACAAAGAATCAGAACATATTCAAACAATATCTAGGGCAAGATTAAAATATAAAATGTTTAAGTTTGAAAATGTTATAGCCTTAAGCGTTTTGTTTACGAGGATTACCGGGGAAACGGCTGCATTTCTGCTGTTCCATCAGCGCCATCTGCTGTCAGAGAGTGTGAATATGCATTTTCATTCAGCGCATCTCCTTCACTCGTTCCTCCATGCGCTGCTCATACGCGTTGGGTCTGTTTACATCAGTCCTCTTTGACGTGTTGTTCATTTTAAACGGTTGATAGGTAAGTATTCTTAAAATGCATTCTAAAAATCGGAATAATTCATAATAAATAATTATTCACTGTATTTTAAAGTGCCCACGATAACGTCTCGGTTACGTATGGTAACCCCCGTTCCCTGAAGGAGGGAACGGAGACGTACGTCGGACGTCACCGACGAATTGGGATCACTTCAGGGAGCCCCTATCAGCTTCGAGATATAGAGAACCGGCCAATGACTATTTGCATCTCGCACTCCGCCCCGCAGCGCGGGTATAAAGCTGAAGCGAATGCAGCGCACTGTTGTTTTTCACTGAGGAGCCGAACTAGTGACTCGGCCATGCAGTGATGGTACAGCAACTGTGGCGACGGGACGTACGTCTCCGTTCCCTCCTTCAGGGAACGAGGGTTACCATACGTAACTGAGATGTTTTAGTGGGCACTTTAAAATACCGTGAATAATTATAATAACCGAGACGTTCCCTTTCAGTTGGTCACGTTCGATGTACGTCGGACGTCACTGACGAATTGGGATTCCTTTTAGGGATGTCAATTTACATAAATTCCCATGATCGATCGTCGTTTAAATTAATGATCAATTAATCGATTAATCGTTAGCCTTAATACTGCAGTATGCGTCTACATCAGTGGCATAAAGCCGACAGCATGACAGAGTGCGCAAATGCTGCTCAAAACACCATGTTCCTCACCAAATGAATGAGAAGGGTTTTTAGTCTAAAGGATTGTAGGATTGTAAAATGAGTCAATGCGATTGATAATTTAATTAAATTACTTATTTAATAATCAAATATAACCTCTAATACAACGCTTCACCAACACCGCTTCATATTTGTTATTCAGAATGAACACACTCTTCCTGAAACAAAACACGCTGAACATGGCAACTAAACCCAATGAATTCACAATGATTTATTAAAATAGTGTTCTCAATGTCATGTAATATGACAGTCCCAATCAAAGTTATTATTAGTCGTGCGTTGCTGTTTGAGCTGTGCGCGCTGAATGAACACCGGTACACTTAAGTTCTTTGCTAGCGCGATATTTAGCTCAAAGAAATGCATTCTATGTGAGATTAATCAGATATATACAAAATAAACATAATATTACAAATTATATCTGCACAAAATGATGCAAATGCACAAGTGAACTTGAATTAAGCTATTTAGAATGCATTACTCATGTTGTGCACGCGCTCTTCCTGGAGCAATGCGATGAAACAGCAAACTAAACCCAAATAATTCACAATGTTTTATTACAATAGTGTTCTCATTATAATGTTATGTAATATTACAGTCCCAAGTCATTTTTAGTTGTGCAGTGCTGGTTGAGTTGCGCGCACTGAAGCTGATCACCAGCATGCTTTACTACCACGTTAATTCTTAACCAAATGCATCCTATGAGATAAATCAGATATAGACAGGCCCACACAAAATAAACACAACATTACAACTTACATTTGCACAAAACAAAAGGCTGCAAATGCACATGCACACTTATAGTCATGATGAAGGTGTAACTCCAGCTGTAAAATGGTCCCAAACATAACGTGCTTGCTTAATTTTTCCTTGTGTCTGCTTTACATGTTTCGCGGTTGAGCAGCACGCACCCGCATGATCCTGCTTAATCGATGATCGATAAGTTTTATCGATTAAATGTATTATCGACAATTAATCAATCATCGATTAATTGTCAACATCCCTAATCCCTTTGGAAAACGCCACAGTTACTACCACTTCCAGCGCCCAGCGAGAGCCCCTCAGACCCCGTCTGTTACGGCCGGGAAATTCACGCAGGGAGAGTCACACTGCTGTTCCGCAAGACCCATTCAGCAGACTATTGGATAACGCTGGGAAAGTGTGCCCAGAGGGGCGCTGCAGAAGCCACATCATGCCTGAAGGGAGTTACCATGTGGAGAATACACGTATGGACTGGCCGTGGGCAGTGCAACATACGGAAGTCCCAGGGGTGGCCCCGGCCAAACAAGCGGGGGAACAACACCTAACTGAGACGGCAGAGCGCTCTGCCAAGGGAAAGACACGGGCTTGCCGTAGGGAGCCGTACCTTGGAAGAATACACATATGGGACCGCCGTGGGGGTCACAACATATGGAACCCAGCCTAACACAAGTTCCACCAATGCATAAAAGTGTTAGACCTGGCGTCGGACGCTCCGCCACATCCAACTGCCGCGGGTTGCGGAGGACTCAACAGGGTTTGCCGTTCTGGGGAACTCGACTGGAGCATATAAGCGCACGTATCCGTTCCATAGGCAAGGGAGTGGCGCAGCAAGCCGACACTAGAACGGGCACTTCGGTGTTACTGACTATGGGAAGTGAGCACACAGGAAGATACCGGCTCTACACGGAGGCTTTAGAATCTAGCGAACGTGTTAGGTGTCGCCCAGCCCGCAGCTCTACAAATATCTGTCAGCGAGGGCCAATACGGAGCAACCAACAGGACTTGCTCCTCGACCTCCCTGACCTTGCACAGAGTCTGTGCAAGAAGGCTTACTGGGGGAAACGCATACTTGTGTAGGCCCCGGTGCCAGCTGTGTGCCAGCGCATCCGAGCCGAGGGTCCCCTCGGTCAGGGAATAAAACAACTATCAGTGGGTCGTGCCCGGGGCGGCAAACAGGTCTACCTGTGCGGCCCTGAAGCGACTCCAGATCAGCTGGACCACCTGGGGATGGAGTCTCCACTCTCCGGGGAGCACTGGCTGTCGTCGGCCGCACGATTGAGCAGGCCCGGAATGTGAATGGCACGAAGCGACCTCAGATGCTTCTGACTCCATAGGAGGAGATGGCGGGCAAGTTGTGACATGTGACGGGAGTGTAGACCACCCTGTTTGTTGATGTACGCAACGGCCGCAGTGTTGTTCGTACGGACCAGAACGTGCTTGCCTAGTAGCGGCATTTTAAAGCGGCCCAGCGCAAGACGAACTGCTAACAACTCGAGGCATTTGATATGCCATTGCAGTTGAGGCCCCGTCCACAGACCCGAAACTGCAAGCCCGTTGTACGTGGCTGTGCCATGCCCATCTCGGGACTCGGTCGTGTAGCCAGCGTTGAAGCGGTCTCATATGAAGCAATCCGAGCGGCGTTACTGCGGCTGCGGATGCCATATGCCCCAGGAGCCTCTGAAAATGTTTCAGTGGTACCGCTGTCCTGCATTTGAACGAATTCAAGCAGTTCAACACCGACTGGACGTGCTCCTCGGTGAGGCGTGCTGTCAGGCCGACCGAATCCAGCTCCATGCAGAGAAAAGAGATCCTCTGCGTGGGGCAGAGTTTGCTCTTCTCCCAGTTGACCCGAAGACCCAACCGGCTGAGGTGACTGAGCACCATGTCCCTGTGTTCGCACAACTGCTCTCGCGACTGGGCAAGGATCAGCCAGTCGTCGAGATAGTTGAGGATGCAAACTCCACGCTCTCTAATGGAAGCAATGGCCGCCTCCGCGATTTTCGTGAAGACACTGGGCGACAGGGCCAGCCCGAAGGGTAGGACTTTGTACTGATATGCTCGTCCGTCGAATGCAAAGCGCAGAACCGGTCTGTGTTGAGGGAGAATCGAGTCAAGTAAGTACGCGTCCTTCAGGTCGATCGCTGCAAACCAATCTTGGGGACGGATGCACCTGAAGATGCGTTTCTGCGTTAGCATTCTGAACGGTAGCCTGTGAAGGGACCGGTTCAAGAGTCGCAGATCCAAGATCGGCCGTAACCCGCTGCCTTTTTTGGGTACAATGAAATACGGGCTGTAGAAGCCGGTCTTCATATTGGCTGGAGGGACCGGCTCTATCGCGTCCTTCGCCAGTAGGACTGCGATCTCTGCCTGAAGCACAGGTGCATTCTCCTTCGACACAGAGGTGAAGTGAATGCCCCTGAACTTGGGGGGACGCCGGGGGAACTGAATCGCATAGCCGAGTCTGATGGTATGGATGAGCCAGCGAGACGGGCTGGGGAGCGCTAGCCAGGCTCCCAGCGACCGAACAAGCAGGACCATCGGCGCCACAGACATACCCACAGCAGGGCAGCGACGTGGCATGCAGGGACCCGACTCGGACGGCATGAGAGCAGCCCGAAGTGGGGTCTGAGTGTGCTGTGCAACACTTACCTGCTTCCGCTGAGGGGGCGTGTGAGTGTGGGAAGGCTGCTTGAGTGTGTCCCCACAGCCGGCGCCCCCTGCTGGCGAGAAGAGAGGTGCCTGAGGGTGACAAGGCATGGAAGCGTCGAACACCGCCAAGCGCACTCTCTTGGCACCCAGAGATTTCGGAAACTGCTCTTTTGTTGATAATTTGGGTGGTTTGTAACAGAAATCGAATGAAAACAAAAGATTCAGGATGTGTTTGATCGCCTCCGTCTGCTTTTGGGCGGCCGAGAACTGCTGGGCAAAGCTCTCGACTGTGTCGCCGAACAACCCGGCCGAAGAAACGGGGGAGTCCAGGAACCGATACTTGTCGGCCTCCCTCATGTCGGCCAGGTTAAGCCAGAGATGCCGTTCCTGGACCACTAAGGTGGACATTGCCTGACCGATAGAACGGGCGGTGACTTTCGTCGCCCGGAGGGTCTACCCTCGTGCATGTCTATGAGTGCCTGGGCCTGATGCACCTGGAGCAACGCCATGGCATGCAAGGCGGACGCAGCCTGGCAACAGGGAACGACCGCATCCAGAAAAACACGGGTGGAATGACATCTTGAAAAAGTCGCAGTGTCACACCCGTGTTGCTCTTTTGTGAGGAAACGCTCTTTTAGAAGTGCTGAAACACCCAGGGAAAGACCGCGGCAGCACACAGGATATAAGTGCAGCCTGTGTCTGCACTCACTGTAACAAACGCCCTCACCAAACCAACAGTTGTTGTGAGAACAGCAGTTTGTTTATAATCCGACGTTCGTCGAACGTGGCCGACTGAAAGGGAACAATATCGTGCATGTTCATTATTGTGATATATCGTATTACCGTATATAGGCACATGTCTACTTGTGACATACAATTGAGTGAAATTGATTATCGAAAAAAATAAATAATTTAAGGAAGGGGACTTGGTTCTATTCATCGCTTTGATTGGATGGAGAAAGAACTGATTGCGAGCTTGCAGTTGATTGTAAGCAAGGGGCAGGTTTTAAGCCAACTAAACGATTAGATAAATATGGCATAAATTAGTGATTCCCAACTTTTAGTCCATGAAGCCACCCCTCCTTACATATAAGAAAACCTGAGATTTAATGTGTGTAGAATTTTCTTCCTGTATTCTGAGCGTTGCGTGCAAGTCCGGAACAGAGATCAGACGAAATAAAACAAAAAACTGGCCGGTTCTGATTGATGATCAGTTGACAGGTGCGTATCTTCTAGCCTACTGGTAACCTTTCACCTGGAGATATAATGAGGAAAATGCGCTCTAGTGTGAGGGAAAGAGTTCAGTAAAGAGTGGAAGAAGAGCAGCACATCTATGCAGATGTACAGCAGCAACAGTTAATAGCGATTGGTTGGGATTTTTTTTTTATAAAGTAGTTTGAAATATATACACCTTTTCACTGTGTTATTGTTGTACTCTAGCTCGGTGGAGACTGAGGCACAGCTGCCACTGATCTTTTCATATTTGTCGCACCTCTCACAGCTGGTGTGAGTAAGCTTGTGTCTTTTGCGTCCTGAAAATGTGATCCGCAAGCTGAGAGACTACGTATAGAATCAAAGGAAGTAATTATCAACTGGTTCCGATCAGTGGGCGTTCATTTGGAGCATTCCTAGAAACTATGAAAAGGTATTCATATTTGACCTCAAAGCATATGAGCTCTCGTGCCCCCCCAACCCCCAACCCCCGACCCCAGACCCCCGCAAACTCTAGGCCCCAGGTTGGGAACCAATGGCATACATCACCCGTCGGTTGTTTCACCTGAAGATTGAGTTATGACAATGCAACGTTACGAGGTCAAAAAATTCAAAACAAATTTAATGTATGGATCAATTGTTCACAATAAGATCAATATCTTGCCTAGGATAAGATGCATAGGATGAGTTTTCATTTAATGCCGACTTTAGAATATTGTATCTTTTTTTTAAGAACTCAGAATTTCTCTACTCAGAATTTAATGCTATGCGACAGAACCTGAGGTTTGGAAGGCCTTTGACATTGTGGTCACTTTTTAGTTTTATGATCAAGGTATAAAACAAGGTTTTAAATGATAAAAATAGATACAAAATACTTTTTTTTTCTTCAGAAAGACCGTTGGCTTCCCTTTCCTATACTTATTATTTTCCACTTATGAAATATACAATGCATGGCAGTCACTGATCATTTTTTTTCAGTAAGCCATCTGTGTAATTTGATTAGCTCATTTTACATTGTGATTTGAACTGTGCAGTATTTTGCGACTGCTAAAAAAGTGGCTAACTGGAGTGTTACTTTTGGCCCCTGCTGCCTTTGTATGATGGTTGTAGTGTTTCTGCTATAGTTCTGTTCCCCTGCTGAGAATGGGCCCCCGTAACCACATCCAACCACCTGCACATGAGACCCCTGCAGGGCTCTGTTTACTTAAGGAAGGCCTTAATGACTTTAGCAGATGGAGGAAAACCAAAACCTTTCAAAAAATAATACAAGTTAAAAGTGATATTTTCCCCACACTCACATTATGAAATAAAGGATAAGCAGGTATATAAGCCTTGAATTAGAAAGAAATATTAGACTATAAGAGTTTCCATATGAGTTGGGTTTCCCTCAGATATTGCCGTACTTTTCACGGTCAGATTTTATATTTTATCAGCTTCCAGCTGTTATTCCAATACAAATATTATGACCAGTCAATCTAAAATTTAACTGTATGTTCAGACATAGAAAAAGATTAAGTTGGTTTGGCTTTTTATCTTCAGTAGTAACTGAATGATCAGGAATGTGTCCTTCATCACTGCACTGTGTCGTGTAGTATTAGGTCTGTTGTACTGCTACATGCTTGTCTGGGTTTAGGCTGGGGGATGGGGGAATAGCAGTGGTCTTAAAGTGTTTTAAAGGGGGGCTGTGTGGGCTTGGTCAGGGTATGTTCCACAGGGTGAAATGGTCCCACAGACGGTCTGGTCTGACGTCAAAGTTGCCTTTGTCCTTCTCTACCTCTGCATCAAATTTGCATGTATCAGAGTTCACTGAGTTTGTGTTTTGTTAGACTCAGTGATTTCAAACAGCTCTAAAAACTTAAGCCCTGTTTCCACCGAAATTACCCGGAACAATTTGTCCCAGGAAATTTTTTCCCCCAGACCTGTTGCTGTCTGCGTTTCCATCACGGTCTAAAGTACCGTGAAGATTAGTCCGGTGACGTAGGACTGCACGTGACTTTCCAGAGCCCACTGGATTTCGTCTTCTGCAAATACACTTAATAAAGCCTGAACCTCGTCGCCGGTCCATCTGTCATATTTTTTAAACTTCTTTGTTGATTCGAATAGCAAACAACTCTTACTGCACGCACCGCAACAGACTTTTAGGTTGAAATAAAATTATGGGTGAGCTCAACAAATCGTTCAGCACCCAAGTCCCACCCCCAAAAGTTCTTGAACTTTGAAAAAGTAATACTTTGCGAGCAGGGCCGTTTTGAGGGGGAAATTTTTATCCGGAACTTCATTTAGGCCTCTGTTCCTGCGGTGCAGTCCCTAGCTCCTGGGGAAAGTTCCTGCGATGGAAAGGCTCAGCACAGTTATGTAGAGTTGCATGTAAACATCCGGAGAAATAGACCTGATCCTAATTCCTTGTAAGCATTGAGTTGAGTATGATAATGCTCTCTGTGGAAGTGTCAGTGTCATGGTCAAGTCAAGGATGCCTGGGCTGATACAGAAATTGTTCACTTCAGCCCACGGCGTCTGTGTTTTTACCCTCTAGATTACATCTGCCCAGCGTGGTTCAGCTTGTGCCAGACCCCTCCATCCCTCCAGCTCACCCCCTCAATTCTCTTTCTCTTCCTCACCCCCTCCCTGTTCAAAACTCACCCGGCTCTACTCAAGTGACAGCCGGCATGCGGGTGGGGGGAGAGCAGGCTAGACCCGCCCTCCAGGCTGTGTGTGTGTGTCTGCGTTTATGTTGGTTGGATGTGCCTTACTGCTGACCTAATTTGCCCTCTGCAGCTCAATCAATAGTCATTCAGTGCTTCCTTTTCACATGAGGTCTGCCTACGCGGCAGCAAACACAGACTCTCTCTCCACTGAGCACTGGAATGTAAGGGGGCTTTCACACTGGGTACGTTTGCTACGCTCTGAGTCTGGGCACGATTGTTCCCGGTGCCCCCGGCAGTGTTGGTCTGGTTTCACACTCAACTTGATTCTATCGAACCCTGAGGCACTTGCGTTCATCTTGCGTCATCACAAATGTGCATGCCGCATGATAGAAAACAGAATGCGGTCAGTATATTGTGTTTTTTATTAATTTGGTGCTATTATGCGCAGCAGAGTAAATGACACTTGGGTTTACTGTATGTGTGTCACACCAAGGCGGCTTTCTGCTGCTTGCAAACAGAATCTTTTGAGACAGTGGATTGCCATTAATTTGCCACCCTGATTGCACTTGGTATGCTTGAATACACTGCAGGCGCACTCTTGCTCGTATCCAAGGTAAATCATCATCACTATCATCCCTTACATGTGTTTTATTAAACTAAACACATGTGCAGGTTACTTTACTTCCTGAACAAGCATGCACCCAAGCCCGTCGTGGTGCCTTCACATTCACGTGAAACACGTCACAGTTTGAGTGCACCTCCTTCAGGTAGTCTTGGGTTTGGTACCCTGGTGCGCACCCGGGTCCGCATGACAGCTTACTAATTAGCAATTTTTCATGTGAACCGTGCCCCATTTCGAACTAAACTGCCAGTGTAAAAGCACCCTAATAGAAAAGTTAAGGACTGATGATGGATACAATATTTTCAGACTGATGCATCTAATGAATGCCAGAACACAAGGGCTGATCTCATCACAAACTTTGCCTTACCTGTTGTATTTTTTTTTTTTTTTTATCTCAGTTAGACTTTTGTGTATGAGAATGTTTTTGAAAGAAGTTACACTACCATTCAAAAGTTTGAGGTCAATATTTTTTTGTTGTTGTTGAAAGAAATTGATAATTTTATTCAGCAAGATGCATTCATTTGATCAAAAGTGACAGTAAAGACTTTTACATCATTATGAAAAATGTCTAATTCAATAAATGCTAGGGGTGTTACAATATATTGTCAATATATCGCAATACAAAAATGCAACTATGTATCATGGATAGTGACAATATGTATTGTGAATAGTTCACTTAAAAGGAAAATACTATGTGAGTGGAAAAAAATCAAGTGTCACAAGTGTAGCGTCAGTATGAAATTAAACTACTATACTACTATTAAACTACTATATAATGTTATATAATTAATATGTATAAAGTATAATATTGCAGTGGGGTAATATTTGTTTGATACCAAATGTCTTATGTTACCAGTAAAAAGTGGCCTACATTATTTTAAACATATCTAGTCCGTGACAGAGTGCAAGCATATTTGTCTAAAATTACTAAATTATTTCTGTTTTCAGTTAATATTTTTATTCTGGTGTCACCATTATCTTGTGCATTGTGTTACCAGCACCAATTCCACACCTATTCATTTCCACTATTCCAATGTAATACCACATTTAGCAATCAACAGTACATTTTTTGTTAACCTTTTACCATATGTCTTGGTGTATCACAATAATATCGTATCGTGAGTTCAGTATCGTGATATGTATCAAATCGTGACATGAGGGTATCGTTACACCCCTAATAAATGCTGTTCTTTTGAACTTTTTATCCATCAAAGAATCCTGGAAAAAAAACTATCCACAATGTGCTTTCCACAAATATTAAGCAGCTAGACTGTTTTCAACATTTATGTTTCTTGAGCACTAAATCAGCATTTTAGAATGATTTCTGAAGGATCATGTGACACTGAAGACAGGAATAATGCTGCTGAAAATTCAGCTTTGACATTTACAGGAATAAATTACATTTTCAAATATATTAAAATTAACATTTTTAATTTTAATAATGTTTCACAATATTACTTTTTTTTTTTTTACTGTATTTCTGATCAAACAAATGCCCTGGTGAGCACAAAAGACACCTTAAAAAAAAAAGACCTGTTTTTGGCAAAAACGTGAGTGCAGTATAGGAACAAAAATAAAATAATGTGAAATGTATTATATGACCCCTTTTAGAGGGCTCAGGTAAGGAAAGTTCACACCTCTTTCCTGCTTTCTTTTCATATCTCTGCTTTTATGGGGTGTGTATAAAGAATGAATAGAGTGTCATGAATTGTATCTGTGCCCTGGATTCCTCAAAGGGTTGCTAACCCAGTGCATAGCTCTCCTCTCTCTCTCTCTCTCTCTTTTTCTCAGCACCTTGGCTGCTGTTGCATATTTCAAGCACACAATGTAGCAGTCATGTATAATACATGCTCTGAGGTTTGGCCCATACTGTACGGCCCCGTTTTAGCACACCATAGCAGTGCATGCATTACGTTGCCGCATTTAATCTGATCTCGACCACGAGTGTGCCATTTATAAGAGTCCGCTACACTGATAGGCATCATAAAAATGTTTTAGTCGCAGCCCTTGACTGTAAAGATAAGCACTGTAGGCGTACAGAATGGGGTTAGTGTGAAAATGTGTTTTGATATGATGGTGTGCTCGATTGTGTCTGCAAAAGTCCTCTTTTTCTGAGACCGGACCGGTGAATAACTCTCCTCAGACATGAAAAGTTCACTGTGTGGTTGTTCTCCATTGCTCAAGGCCTTCACCACATTATTCTGAGATGATTATGCCTTTTTCCTTTTCCACATGGGGCCATCCAAAGAAAAGTCTGAGTTTATTTGCCTGCAGTTAAAAAGTGAAGCAGGTAGAAATGTGTACTGGAATATATAGATATATTGTTTTTGTTTTTTGTTGTTCATCTGTCCTCTTCCTTCCCTCTCTCATCTCTATTAGACTTAATGTGCCTTTGACTGGTTGGGTGTGCATGTGTGAACTGAAGGAAGTGACTGTGTTTACAACTCTGTTGCTATACTCTGCCTGTGTTGCAACCATAAAGTGAATTGTTTGTGCCTAAATATACTTGTTTACTCTTCAGATTGTTAAATTTTCTCTTCCCATTCTCTCCATGGGGCGTCTGGATGTTACATCATTATTTTTTTCTTCTCGCAATCTGTCTGTGAAGCGAAAGCTATGCTATGAAAAATTAAAAGCATATTTAGCTGCTGGGATTGCCAGAGAAGCCTCAGGCTGGCCAGGCAGACCCGTGCCATTGTCTGGGTCAGGCTCGGTGGGTGTAAAAGTTGGAGGAGGGGGGTCTGACAGACATGCTTTAAAGAGCTTTTGGGATTTGCATTATTTGGCCCGCACTACGTGTGTGTGTGTGTGTGTGTGAGGAGTCTACTGTTGCTTTCATATGGCTTTATGAGATGAAGCTGTTGTGAAACTAGAGCACAATCAACCTTCTAAACAAACACACACATCATTCTGAAACACAATGTTTTTTTTGGACTTCCTCTTTCTTTTTCTTAACCCCATTCACATCACGTGTGATGTGTAACCAAAAGCACCACATTAACAGGAAATTGGGCCACTTTTACTTCATCTGCGGTCTCACATAATACCTTGGCGTGGTCCCTGCAAGCCTAGGAGCAGTGTTTATACTGTGGTAATTTAGGATTTTACACATTGTTTCTGACTTAAGCCATAATAACATTTCCGCTGTATTTCTGCTTTTGATTTTAGAGAATGAGCTGCTGGGATTGTTTCTGCTACAGTGATCATCATTAATGCCTTTTCTTTTTCTCTTTTAGATCACTAGATGGCCGGTTGCAAGTATCTCATAGGAAAGGACTCCCTCATGTGATCTACTGTCGTCTATGGCGCTGGCCTGACCTACAGTCTCATCATGAGCTCAGAGCTGTTGAACTCTGTGAGTTTGCCTTTCACATGAAAAAGGATGAAGTCTGCGTCAATCCCTACCACTACCAGCGGGTCGAGACACCAGGTATTGCACACTGGTATATTTAGGCAAGCATCGAGCACATTGTCAGCCAGTATCATTTGTTTAGACCTGGGGTCTTCAACAAGAGGTCAATCACAGTACTGCAGGGGGTCTGCTAATTATTGGTTTTCATGAAAAAATTTAAATATGAGTTAAGGGGCTGTCACACTAGATTTTAGTATGCAAAATTTCTTTGGACACTGCAACAGATGGGATATGATGTCACACTTGGTGACACCTTTTTTAAAGGTGAGGGGTCTAATGCTATTTCATGCATTCTGACTTATTTACTGTTAAAGAGTTGGATTCTCATGACGTATGACGGTGTATTTCTGTGCCAAATACACCGTTTTTTTGAGTGGCTAGAGCTGCATGATTTTGGATAAATTGAGAATCAATTTTTTTGTGTAAAATGGAGATCGCAATTCTTCTACGATTCTGAAGGGAAAAAACGAACAAAATAACATGCAAACTAGAGGCTCTGACAGATTTGTTCATTGCTTTAGTCCATTTAAAAAATACATAAAATTGAATGAAATCATTTAAAAAAGTCAATATCTCATTCATAAAGACTTATGAATGAACTTCGTTATGGGATGAATCAGCGTTTGTGAATAAATCTTTAAAATGAACGATTCAATGACAAACACTGTTTTTACACACTCACTTGTCACCACCTCCTGGCGTACCGATAAGCAATACAATACAGGCTAAAAGTGCCAAAAGACCTTAAAAAGATGATTTACTCTTATTTTGATCACAACCGTAGACATCAGATATAAGTAGCCTACAGGTATCAATTTTTATTTGGCGCAATTGGCGCATAAGTGCATGTAATGTAAACAACACGAGCATATAGTGAATCGAAAGTTATCCAGGGATAATGACATGATGTATTGTGTGCGTGTGTGTGTGTGTGTGTCATAGGTGTGTGTGTGCTCGTGACTGTTCCATGAGCTCTGCTGTTTTCGGAAAGAATCGGTACAGCGTATCTGTCTTTTATAAATATGATAAAACTTAAGACTCTTCAGAGATATGAAGGGTGCAATACTACTCTATAGGTACTCAAGATTAGGGATGGGCGATATGGACTTTTTTTGGAAAAAATATCACAATATTTTCTGGTATTTATTGCGATAACGATATCAATGACGATAAATGTAGTACCATTCCCCATGTTTTTTGCTATAACTGAGAGCTGCACGCATTCTTGAGAGCCTCAGAAAAACAAACCATCATCTAAAGCAAAACGTACCCATCATCAAATAGGCTCCTATAATACATTAAAAAAAACAATTTAAAACATAAAAATCCACACCAGCCTTTTCAGAAATGTAAAAGTTGCAGATATAATTTTCTTCTGTGAAAGTACAGGTAATGTTTAAATAGTGCAACTGTGCTGAAAAACATCACACAATACAAACAATAATAATTAAAAGCAATGACAAGTTTTAAATGTAAACACAGATTCTGTATTTATTCGTACTCTCATGGTGCAAACAGTGGAAAAAATAGCACAAACAGCAAAAGTAATAATCCCAACCATGTCTTCAGATTACAAAAAAGTTGCAAATAATGATTTAATGATAGAACTTAAGTAATTTGAACTAAAACTTATCGTGTAATCATGTGCGAATGAAAACGTATGAATGCATATTTGTCATTTTAACTGAACTCAGGACTGGTGGTGGAGCTTAAAGGAACACGCCGACTTTTTGGGACTTTAGCTTATTCACCGTATCCCCCAGAGTTAGATAAGTCCATACATACCATTCACATCTCCGTGCATGCCATAACTCTGTCTGACGCACCCACCGCTAGCCTAGCTTAGCACAAAGACTGGAGGTAAACGGCTCCAACTAGCCTACTGCTCAATAAGTGACAAAATAACGACAACATTTTCTTATTTACATGTTGTGATGTGTATAGTTACTTTGTGTTCCGTTACCGACGGAAAATGAAAAGTTGCGATTTTCTAGACTGATATGGATAGGTACTATACTCTCATTCCTGTGTAACAATCAGGGAACTTTGCTGCCGTACCATGGGTGCAGCGGCGCAATGATATTACACAGCGCCTGAAAATAGGCTAACTTCCGTCAACATAACCAACGTGACAACCTGCTTGCACAGAGAGCATGCTGGGGACTATTTTCAGGTGCTGCGTAATATCACTGCGCCATTCCGTCGGTCTTAGTACACAATGTAACTATACACATCACAACATGTAAATAGGAAAATGTTGGCGTTATATACTGATAAGATAATAATACTACAAATTCTACTACTAATAAAAATAAACCGTACTAAGGATTGATGAGCTGCTGGGTTCATGAATATTAATCACGTTGTCTGTGTTCGCTCTAACTGATTTGCTGAAATCAAAATGGACAGACAGTAATAGGTGAGCACCAGCCAATGAGATTGCCATTTGAACATTAGTTTCTTCTTGTTCATAAAGGCTGAATAATTCCAAATGAACGTTATTTTACAGGAAAATACAACAAAGAATATGGTTTACATGTAGCACGTCAATTCTGCATGGTATGTAAGACTCTCTTGCTCTCTCTTTGAGTGTGTGAGAAACACTGAGCGCTCTCAGTCGGGAGCGCTCACACTAGTGTTTACTGTGCGTCAAATACACTGCGCATTCATTGAGATGAACTGTAATAGCACGTTTTACTGATCCCTTGACAAAGAGCAAATCTCTCAAGCGCTCAGTCCAAGTGCTCAGCGAGTGAAAATATATCTGTGTGTACAGGATCCAGATGTAGCTCCTCGTTTAGCGATAAACTCCTCCGCAGCTTCCGCCATAGTTGTTTTCGCTCTGCACGTGAGATGCGAATGGGTCGCGTCATCAACTAGGCTTTATCGTTATTATCGTGGGAAGACAAATTCTTATCGTAGGGAGACTTTTTACTGTATACATTCAATGCAGCAAAATGTCTCCTACATTTTTAATGCGTATGAATGGAAATCAGTGTAATGAAAAGTATAGTGTGACCACCCCTTTAAAAAAAAAAAATTAGAATTGAGCTAAATACATTTTAGTAAAAAAAGATTAAATGACATTAAAATGTAATGCACACGTACATAATTGTGCAGAGGTATTAAAATAACCATTCTGGGTTTACTCATCATCACAAAGTGTAAATGCATTAATACAGCAGACCACATGGCACATAGAAACCAACAAAACAAAGCCACAAAACATGACACAAGAAAATGCAGCCAGTGAGAAGACATCAGTGTTTATATTAGAATTATAAACTTTTATCCCAGTTCTTCTGTGATATGAATATTTGTAACGCAGAAATAATAATACTATGTGGGTAAAAAGACTGTTCGTGAAGCTGTTTCATACCTATACATGACAACTGCCCTCTCTGGCTCAGAGGGAGCGCCAACGCAGATTTGAATGTCCCGGTGTGATTTTGACTGGCAAAACGTCATTTAGGAATGAGATTGTGTGGGTGTTTGAATCGAGATCACGATCGTTTAACGATTAATCGTTCAGCTCTACCTGACATTAGTATTAGTAGATAATACTTAGTAATTATTAATATATGTAGTATATGCACAAGTATACAGGTGCTGGTCATATAATTAGAATATCATCAAAAAGTTGATTTATTTCACTAATTCCATTCAAGAAGTGAAACTTGTATATTATATTCATTCATTACACACAGACTGATATATTTCAAATGTTTATTTCTTTTAATTTTGATGATTATAACTGACAACTAAGGAAAATCCCAAATTTAGTATCTCAGAAAATTAGAATATTACTTAAGACCAATACAAAGAAAGGATTTTTAGAAATCTTGGCCAACTGAAAAGTATGAACATGAAAAGTATGAGCATGTACAGCACTCAATACTTAGTTGGGGCTCCTTTTGCCTGAGTTACTGCTGCAATGTGGCGTGGCATGGAGTCGATCAGTCTGTGGCACTGCTCAGGTGTTATGAGAGCCCAGGTTGCTCTGATAGTGGCCTTCAGCTTTTCTGCATTGTTGGGTCTGGCATATCACATCTTCCAGATTTTCTATGGGGTTAAGGTCAGGCGAGTTTGCTGGCCAATTAAGAACAGGGATACCATGGTCCTTAAACCAGATACTGTTTGCTTTGGCACTGTGTACAGGTGCCAATTCCTGTTGGAAAATGAAATCTGCATCTCCATAAAGTTGGTCAGCAGCAGGAAGCATGAAGTGCTCTAAAACTTCCTGGTATACAGCTGCGTTGACCTTGGACATCAGAAAACACAGTGGACCAACACCAGCAGAGGACATAGCACCCTAAACCATCACTGACTGTGGAAACTTTACACTGGACCTCAAGCAACGTGGATTGTGTGCCTCTCCTCTTTTCCTCCAGACTCTGGAACCCTGATTTCCAAAGGAAATGCAAAATTTACTTTCATCAGAGAACATAACTTTGGACCACTCAGCAGCAGTCCAGTCCTTTTTGTCTTTAGCCCAGGCGAGACGCTTCTGTCTGTTGTTCAAGGGTGGCTTGACACAAGGAATGCGACAGCTGAAACCCATGTCTTGCATACGTCTGTGCGTAGTGGTTCTTGAAGCACTGACTCTAGCTGCAGTCCACTCTTTGTGAATCTCCCCCACATTTTTGAATGGGTTTTGTTTCACAATCCTCTCCAGGGTGCGGTTATCCCTATTGCTTGTACACTTTTTTTCTACCACATCTTTTCCTTCCCTTCGCCTCTCTATTATTGTGCTTGGACACAGAGCTCTGTGAATAGCCAGCCTCTTTTGCAATGACCTTTTGTGTCTTGCCCTCCTTGTGCAAGGTGTCAATGGTCGTCTTTTGGACATCTGTCAAGTCAGCAGTCTTCCCCATGATTGTGTAGCCTACAGAACTAGACTGAGGCCTTTGCAGGTGTTTTGAGTTAATTAGCTGATTAGAGTGTGGCACCAGGTTCTTCAATATTGAACCTTTTCACAATATTCAAATTTTCTGAGATACTGAATTTTGGATTTTCCTTAGTTGTCAGTTATAATCATCAAAATTAAAAGAAATAAACATTTGAAATATATCAGTCTGTGTGTAATGAATGAATATAATATACAAGTTTCACTTTTTGAATGGAATTAGTGAAATAAATCAACTTTTTGATGATATTCTAATTATATGACCAGCACCTGTATATTGTGCAAGTTGTGAATCAAAACATGTGTTTTTTGTTATCATGTTTTTTCTCTTCTTTCTCATTAGTTTTCACTTTCTCTCTCTCTCTCTCTGAAGTTCTTCCTCCAGTGCTGGTGCCTCGTCACACTGAAATCCCCAGTGAGTTTCCTCCTCTAGATGACTACAGTCACTCCATCCCAGAAAACACAATTTTTCCTGCCGGCATCGAACCCCAGAGCAACTACATACCAGGTAAAAGACAAATAAACACTAGTACAGAAAGTATTGAAGAAGACTTGGAATTGGAGATTCAACAGAAAAGCCTAAACAAATAATGTCAAAATGGCTTCTAAATTAATATATCGCCATCAGCTGCAAGTGCAACAAAGCGGCACAATCTAAAATGTTCCCCAGGTGTAATAGAGTAACTGAAGACGCAATGGTCTAGTGAGCAGTGGGTGGGATGTAGGAGGAGCAGAAGAGACCAAACACACAGACACAGCAGCAGTCCTGTCCAATCACTGCTGTTACAGTGTTGATGAAGCATGATGAATGAACAGTAAATGCATGAATAAAAATCTGAATCTTAATACAAATTTATTTTAAGCTAAATTCAGTCATTTTATATATTTATACCTGTATTTATTTATGACTGTAACTGAACTTCAGATGTGCTTCACATTATTGTGTCTGCGTGTTGATATGGCATAGTAAAGAAGTTTTGCATTTTTATCTATTTGCTGTTCCAAATTTTATGAGTGGATGGTTATTGCTCTGAGCTGCTCTGAAACTAAACATAGTTTAAACATAGTTTAAAACCCTTGTTTTAGCGCAGTTGCTGATTGACAGGGGAGTAGGCAGCCAATGTTGTCCAGGGCACATCAGCATTTACACTATAAATATAATGATTGAACATTGATAATAATAAGAAATTTTCATGAACACCAAATCAGCATATTAGAATAAGTTCTGAAGGATTGTGTGACACTGAAGACTGTAGTGGCACACAAGCAAAGAGTACATGTGAAGCCTTAACTGTTCACACAAGCAACCCATAAGAGAAAGAGGAGCATAGGTAAACAATCACAGTCATTTAACTTTAACTATTTACACATTAATCCAACCTACAGGCCTGTTTTCTTATTTTTTGACCAGTAAACAAATTTCTGCATGAAAAATTATTACTTTTTTTAATTATTACTGTAACTTATTATATTTGTAGGACTACTCAAGAGATGTTTAAAAGTTTTACAATTTTACAATTTAACAATTTACTCTGAAGTTATTTTAAAGAATACTTTTGTCAACATAAGGGGAAGATTATCCCATGGAGTCTGTATGGAGTGGCTTTGGCTGGGATTAGTTCCATCTGAATGGTATTTGCTTCAGAGAGGCAGTCTGTTACTGTAATAGGGCGGTGTGTGTTGTTTCATATCCTGCCGCTGAAACTGAGCTGACCCCAGCTTTCTAAATCAGGCGTCTTAATGTGAAGGGGAAAAATAAAACCCTTGTCACACATTGTCTCTGCTGCACCTGCTAGATTTTGCCGGATGTGTTTGCTGATGTGCCTAATTTTTTATCTATCAGCTGGGTCACTGTGTTACGGTGTTTGTGTGTTACAGAGACGCCCCCTCCAGGCTACATCAGTGAGGATGGAGAGACCAGTGACCATCAGATGAACCGCAGCATGGACACAGGTGACGACAGTTATACCACCGCATTTGTTGCATTCTTTGATTGGTTGACACATTGAATTTTCTATAACTGCACAGCTATGAAACAGTTCCAGGTTTGTTATTTGGTGGCATTTCAGTTGCCTATCACTTCTCCATTTTCTTTCTGACACTTAATCAGTGGTGTAAGAAAGTAGGTCTACACACAACATTTAGGGACGAAAACCTGAAAAATTCTTGAAGACAAACACATACCTGTGATGGAATGGAAGTGGAATAATTGACTTTGCACTCTTGAACTATTGGAAATGTAATCATAAGTGTTTTAATCAAAATGTGTTTATCCTGTTTACTGTACATTCTTATACCATTCAATTATTAATCTGTCCTTTTCTTTTTTAGGGTCTCCAAACCTGTCACCAAACCCTGTGTCTCCTGCCCACAACAACTTAGGTAACTGATTGCTTGTGTGTGTATATTTTGGACCATTTTGGTCACTTAAAAATTTATGAATTTCATTGCAAAAACCAATATACAAAACCAAGTGTCATCTGAAAACGTGATAAATCTGAGTGAACTACATAACTTTCAAATGCAGTGACCTCGCTGGTTTTATACAAAAACACAAACATACAGCGCAGACAGTGTAGACTGACTTGTGAACTAATGACTCTAATGAATCGGTCAAAATAGTATTGAACTCAGTTAATGGTTTGAAAGAGTCTAGTGATGCACTCACTGACTGAGTCAGTCGAAGCAGTTCTTATTCACTCATTAAGCCATTATTTTCCTCATGTCATGTCTAAATGAATCAAGAACTGTTACTGTGTTATGTGTGTTTAAGGGCTTGTGAGATCTAAATCAGTGCAAATACGTTCTGATTGTCCATATAACAGTGCGTTATTAAAAATACACGTTTAGAACATTTCCACAAACTGAGTGTTTGAAGAAATGTGTTTCTAGTCTCTCAGAGGAAATGGACTGCTAAATGAATTTTTTGGATGTCCCCAAAACAACTTAGATGAGAACCTCCCACTCCAAACATCCTGTCAGTTCCCATCTTAGCAAGGGAGGGCCCACAATTCCTTTTGTATCAGATTGTGCTTTTGCAGACACCGCTCAGATCCCATAGCAATTTCTCCTCTCCACAGCACTGGTGTATGAGTGTGCGTCAGAGGGAAAGGCTAGTGCCATGAGCCTGTAATTTTCTATAGTTTTGTGTCCAAGTGATGATGGTATTTCCTGATTCATCCTTTATTTCTGGGAAGTAACATTTGCTCTTGACATCACAGTGCCGTCAGTTCCCAGCCCCCGTGCTGTCTCTTTGGATATTATGTATCCCCACCCATTTGTTTGTTTTCTTTTTACTGTCTTTTTTTCTTTCTTTTTTCTTTCTATTTCTTTTCCACTGCCTCTTTCTGTGTATGTCTGTGCCTCTCGGATTCTTTCCTTTTATTGTTTTTTTTCTCTCTCTCTCTCTCTCTCTCTCTCTGTCTCTGTCTCTCAGATCTACAGCCAGTGACATACTGTGAACCAGCGTTCTGGTGCTCCATCTCCTACTATGAGCTGAACCAGAGGGTCGGTGAAACTTTCCATGCCTCCCAGCCCTCTTTAACGGTAGATGGCTTCACAGACCCGTCCAACTCTGAGCGCTTCTGCCTGGGCCTGCTGTCCAATGTGAACCGCAATGCTGCTGTGGAGCTCACGCGCAGGCACATTGGTACGCACACATCTGTCTCAATCACTCACTCATAAGACAACATTATTTTATATTTTATTATTTTATATTATATTTATGTGGCAACCTTTTTTTTACAGGCCGGGGTGTGCGTTTGTACTACATTGGTGGTGAAGTGTTTGCAGAGTGTCTAAGTGACAGCGCCATCTTTGTTCAGAGTCCCAACTGTAACCAACGTTATGGCTGGCACCCCGCCACTGTTTGCAAGATCCCACCTGGTAAGATAAAACGAGAGACCTTCAACAAGTAGCCCTCATCAACAGAGAGTTCAACTACAATGTTACTGAATTGCTGTTCTGAACAGGATGAAACAGAGCTCCCTTTTTGATAGTTTTTTTTAACTGCTTTGCATCCTTCTAGGCTGTAATCTGAAGATCTTTAATAACCAGGAGTTTGCAGCTCTGTTGGCCCAGTCTGTGAATCAGGGTTTTGAGGCCGTGTACCAGCTCACCCGCATGTGCACCATTCGCATGAGCTTTGTGAAGGGCTGGGGAGCCGAGTACAGGTACGATTACTGCAGTCACTTCACCCCCTTTATATCTACCCATGCCACTATGCTTGCCACTGCTGGAATGTGGCCTTGATTTGTCTTGCTCAAATGTTTGCATCATTTGTGAAGTGGTGTTACCCAAACCACAGAAGCCACCCATGCTTCCTGTTAAATTCTTTGAATTTGATTGATTGATGTTTTTTGTAGAAACAAGATTATGATTGAATGACTTAAAAACTACAACTGCTTATTTTCTTTTACATTTAAATTAATTGTCTTGATTTGATTTAAATTAAATAGACCATAATAATAAAGTTAAATATAAAAATTCTGGCCAATACCGATAATTTTCATGTTACGGCTGATAACTGATAAAATGCTAATATTAATTAATATTCTTTTCTATTTTGTCTAAATAATTATTTTCTTAAAACACCAAAACATCAATAGTTTAGTTGCTTGAATGTAGATATCACAAATTTATAATGTACAGTTTCAAAAATGGATATTAATTTTAAAATTGACCAAAGATGTTAAAGAACATTTTAACAGCATTATTAAAATAAATTTGTTTTTAAAAATTAACTTTAAGTGAATGTTAGATGATGGCAAAGGTGTAGTCTAAATGTTAAAATAGGTTAAGTGAGTATGCACAATTAAATATTCAGTAGTAGTTGATATAGATTTAATAGGGATGCATGATATATTAACATCTCGGTCATCAGTCTATATTAGAGTTTTTTATTTTATTTATCGGTATCAGCTGATGTTGAACATTTTATTATACATGCTTGGTTTAGTTTAGTTTAGTTTAGTTTAGTTTAGTCATTTAGAAAAAATAATATGCATCAACTGAAAATAATTATCAGCTTATTAGTATTAGCCAGAATTTTAATAATATTTTGCATCCCTAATATCCAGCATCGACTGATAATGATAAAGTAGATATAATTAGTAATGACAGAAGTTGGTAAGGAAGCCCAAACCATTTAACTGCTCTGAAGGACAATAGACGGGAATGTCGCTTTACAGCTATTTTAGTATGGACAGTCCTGTGGGGTCATGGCAGGGTCTGACAGGCTGTGGTAACTGTTTTTCCCAGTCTGGCTCGCTCTGGTGAAGAGCTCTGACGTAGCAAGGCAACCTGGTGTCCACCAGCATAGCGTGTCCGTCATATAAACTGTTAGGTCTGCGCTGGCAAATCATTCCACACCAAACAAACTCACACATGGTGTGCCTCAAAATGTCTCAGAGTTTCCTGGTCTCTCTTTTTTCTCTTCCCCTCTTTCTCTTGTGAGTAACTTCATTGTTTGAGCCCATGGAATCAAGACCCTAATTAGAAGCAGCTGTGGGTTTTGACCATGGACATCTGTAGAGAAAGCTTGAGAAGAGAGTGGGAAAAAGTAGGACTGGTGTGAGAGAGAGTGAGACTGTGGTTTCTAGACAGCTTGGCGTGTGGAGACACAATCTGAGCTGTGTCAGGTTTCAGCAGACACCCACTCTTTCTCTCTCACGCCCCTCCACGTCTCCCCACCTTCAGATCCACCTCTTTAAGTGCTGACAAACTCCCTGTTGCAGTTTAAAAATGCCATTTGAGCACTTTATGTTTGGACCCTGTATTTTACCATCGCTTCAGCGAATATCATGACGTAGAACAGCACAGTGCCATTGTCTGAATTCACCTTCATATTCTCTCAGTCTGTCACCTGAGCTGCCCCAGATTACTTGGTCAATGACTACAGTAGATTTAACCTCTCCTCATTTGCTTGTATTTGCTAATTTCTTTTCTAAAACTTAACATTAAAAGTGTTAATATTTTTGCTGTATCTACATGGAAGAGGAAATTCTCCCTGAATTTAGGGAGAGCCTTCCTCTTTTACATCCTCACTCCTGCTCTCCTACTTTCTCTCTTTCCACTACTTCATCTCTTTTTTTTTTAACTCTTAGTAGACCAATGGAGGCTGCAACCTCCGCTTATGCTGTATTTAAGTGCTTCCCTTATGAACAGTCAGGGGTTTGTTCATAGATGGCTGAAAGATTTACTGAGAAACTTGTCGAAGAATGAGAAACAGACAAACAATCAATAAAAGAAGCTGCTAGGAGACAAAAACAGTGGGCAGACACATCATTGTTGGATGAAACTGTAATGAAAAGGGTCTAAAATGTAATGGTTACGCTATGAAGCGATTCGAAACACAATGTGAAAGCTGCAGAACAGTTTAAATTAAAACTTAAGTGTTAAGAGGCAGAATATTCTCCAGAAACACACTCAACGTGCTACTTTTTAATTATTTTTTATTTACTTTTATTTAAAAATACCATTACATGAGCTATATATTCATTACTCTTCAATACTGTTCAAAAGTAAGATAAAAAAAAAAAAAAAACTCTTATTCAGAAATTATGCATTAAATTGATCAAAAGTGACAGCAATCTTTTGTAACATAAATTTGAACTATCTATTCATCAAAGAATCCTGAAAAAAAATTCAAATCAGCAAATCAGCATATTAGAATGATTTCTGATGGATTATGTGACACTGGAGATTAGATGTAAATATTTTTCACTACTTCAAAGTTTTTCCACTTCTTCACGCTCACACATTCTCTGTGCACAGTGTAAAGATTTGACTAATTAATAATAAAATGTATTGCTGCCTGTTGTCATTATTGATTATTATAGAATGATTATATTTTAAAATGAAATCCATTTGTCTATAATTATTTTCTGAATTATTGTCTGAGTGCTGAAGTGACTGTAAGTAGTAGGTGAGGGACTGAGATTCATGAGAGACTTACGTGTGTGTGTGTGTGGGTGGAAAGATTAGAGGAAGTCCCAGTTAGGAGTGGAACGTGAGCAGTGTAAAGCCCAATTTATACTTCTGCTTCGAGTGTACGCCGTAGCTACGTCATAGGCTGTGTGTTGCACGCGTAGTCTACAACGTACACTGACGTGCACCTCTCCAAAAATGTAACAACGCATCAATTCTACGCAGACCGCAATCACTGTGATTGGTCAGCCAGAACCCCTCCCTCGGGGTACACATGCTCCCTCTGCATGTGCAACTGCACGTCGACGCGGACAAGGACGCATAAGTATAAATGAAAATCGATGCATAGCCGACGCAGAAGTATAAATCAGCCTTAAGGTGTTATGAACAGCAGTTCCAGGACAAAGTCTGTTAACGTGTGTGTGTGAGCACAAGCGATGGAAACGAGTGTTGTGTAAGCATTGTGGAATGTAAAAGAAGTGTGTTTGGCAGTAATTACGTCCCTATGAGGGACCAAAGCAAAGAACAGCAGAGCAGAGTTTATATCCGTTCATATCCAGAAAATCCGGCAAGCTCTGTGAACTATCTCTAGACAGTCACTCACAGTAAATGATGTTTGTGGACGATTTATTAAAAAATCTGTATATTATTAGTTTTAAAACCTTAATGTATATTTTAAAAACATGTATATTTTAAATACATTAAAATTAAATTTATGTCATGATTTACCCACCCTCATTCCAAAGCTGCATGACTTTCTTTTTGCTGCAGAACAAAATAATATTTTATATGATATTTTGAAAAATGTTGGTGACCCAAACAGTTTTGGTGACCATTGACTTCCATTGTATGATTTCTCAGAATATTTTCTTTTGTGTTCCACAGAAGAATGAAAGCCATACAGGTTTTGAACAACAAGAGTAAATGATGACAGTATTTTTATTTTTGGGTTAAGTGTACCTTTAAGCCACATTTAATGTTCCAATATCATTGCATTAGAATATAATAAAATATAACCAAGTAATAATATTAATAAAAATATATAAAATAATAACAATTATTTTTATTTTATTGTTATTATATAAGCAGGTAGGTTTTAAATTGTCCTTATTTGGCAAAAAATGGTTGTGATCAATGTTACAGATGAAACATTGTGCAATGATATTAATTTGATAATCACTGAAATCACTCACTGAAATCACTCATTGCAATCACTGATCCAATGCAGTTAAATTTATATATTTAAGTGTGGCTTAAAGGTTTAGTTCACCCAAAAATGAAAATTAGCCCATGATTTACTTACCCTCAAGTCATCCTAGGTGTATATGACATTCTTCTTTCAGACGAATACAATCGGAGTTATATTTAGTCCTGCTAATCCAAGCTTTATAATGGCAGTGATTGTTGTTCTGTTTTAGAACAAGAAGTCCACAAGAGTGCATCTGTCCATCATATAACTGCTCCACACGGCTCCAGGGGGTTAATAAAGGCCTTTTGAAGCAAATCGATGCATTTGTGTAAGAAAAATATCCATATTTAAAACTTTATTAAGTACTTACGGAAAAAGTGTTGAAAGTGCCTCTTGCATTTCAAAATGCTTACGCTACATCTGATGAGCGTAACTGGTGTGCAATGGCCCTGTCCCAAATGGCAACCTAAACCCTCGTGGTCTTCCTACGAGTCTGCACTTTCATGATGTAACGCCGCTTTGACTGTCGGGATGAAGTCCGCTACGGAACCTGCACCAGTGAGGGCTCGGCAGAAGTGCACATTGAGGGCGCATATCGACCGCAAAGGGGGCGCTCGCGTACACCCTACTGAGACCTAAAATTACAAATGGGACACCCTACGGTCTCGTGGACTTAAAAGTTTTAAATATGGATATTTTTCTTACACAAACTCATAGATTTACTTCAGAAGGCCTTTATTAACCCCCCGGAGCCAGGTGGAGCATGCTTTATGACAGACAGATGCACTTTTATGGGCTTAAAAAACAGAACAACAATCATTGCTATTATAAAGCTTGGATTAGCCAGGACTTTTTTTTATATAACTCCGATTTTATTCGTCTGAAAGAAGAATGTCATATACACCTAGGATGACTTGAGGGTGAGTAAATCATGGGCTAATTTTCATTTTTGGGTGAACTAACCCTTTAAGTGTATGAATATTTTTGTCCACTGTGTGTTTCTGCTTTCTGAGCTCTCTTTATTTCTCTCTCTGTAATGCTATCAGGCGGCAGACAGTGACTAGCACCCCCTGCTGGATAGAACTGCACCTGAACGGTCCTCTGCAGTGGCTGGACAAAGTGCTCACTCAGATGGGCTCCCCCTCCATCCGCTGCTCGAGTGTGTCATAGGAAAAACGCTCTCCCTTCACGAACACAACATATACAAACCACAAGATCTGGAAAAAAAGGCTGAAGACCTTTATACCTGCCAACTAATTGGGTTCCACAGACTCGATAGCACTTTCACACGTGTTTGTCTCATGTTGGAGGACTGTATTACAGAATGTGTATATACTTGTTTTTATGTTATTGTTAGCCATTTTTATTGCCATTATATATAAAATATTGCCATTTATGATACATTTTGTTATATACTGTAGCATGTGTATGTAAGATCTCTCTGTTGTGTCTGTTGTGATGCTGTTAAGTAAATTTTTACCATAACAGACACTTTTTTGTAAAGTGAAGATATTAAGTTTTACAAATATCAGTTAAACTGTATTTTTGATCTTATTTTGGTTTGATCAAAATAATGGAAACTTGGCCCATGTCATAATGTTATGTAGTACATATCAAGAGGTCTTGTCCTTGTTAATGAGAAGGAAACATCAGGATGTCTTTGACTTCCTGTGTCTAACATGACACTTTTTAGCAGTGTGTTCAGATATTGAAAAGTCAAACTAATATGGTTTTTCGGGTTTCCTCAAAACATTACATTTCCACATCACGTTTTGTCTTAGCCAGTGAAATATGCTGGACAGCACTTTACAGAATACTATGTAACAAACTTCATATGTGCACATAACAGTTTATGTAACACTTGTGGAATTGTTATCTAGGCTTCACAGTATCTGTTATGTTATGTTAGGGGCTTTTGTCATTGTACAAGTACTGGGAGCCTGATACTCCTCCTACAGCAGTTTTCCAGTTGTAGTGTTTTTCATCTCTCATCACAGGCCCATGCTAAGCATGTATGTATGTGTGTTGAGGGTTATATGAGGCTGTTTTACCTGTTCCAGCCGCCCTCTGTGAGTGTTTTGTACTATCTGGTCTGGTGTTGATTTCAACTTTGTCTGCAGTGAGCCGGCTGTCTGTTCTGTGGGACTGGAGTGAATGAATGTGAATTATTATTGAGTTTTATAGGATTAATCACTCAGAACTCCATGTGTTGTGCTGCGCTTTCATTTGTTATTCTTTAGTGAGTGGGTGAGGAGCTGTTCAAGGTCTGGTGAGGTCTCTCAGTTGTCTGCTTCGGAAAAGAAACTTCATCTTCATGTTGTGGTTGTTTTTGAAAACTGGGCATTACATAATTTTGTGTACTAAGCATTTAATGCTTCATATCTCACAGTGTTGGTTGTCTGTATACATTTATGGATATGCACACGTAACTGTGAGCCCTTGTGTCCTCACATCCTCTAGAAATGAAACTGAGTGAGTGTGCCTTCGCATCAACTTTCACAACAGAGTTTGTAAATAGTATATTTGAGACTTCTTCACAGGCATTCATCCATATTGATTAAGTGGGTTGTCCAGTGTTGGACCACTCAGGGTTGTGATCTTTTCTCAGCTGAACTTGTAAATATATCTGATAAATTGATTATGCATGCCTATTTTCTGAAATTCATGCCATTTGTACTGTAGACTCTATTTTGCTACCAAATATTTTTTCAGAAGTGGGGACGGGAAAGTAAATGCTCTTACCTCTGTGTCTGTAACCGTCGAAAGGGGGGTGTACTGCTGGCAGGTTTTTGTAATGTTAACCCTGTATTTTTATATATGTCAGATACTCATAGGAGAAGGGCTTGAAGAAGGGAAATGTCAGATCATGTACAGTACTTTCAGTTAGCAGCAGATAAGTGTGATGCGCTTGCAACGAGGAGCTCTTTTCATGCCTTTTGAAATGTCTGGTCTCCCAATGTGTTATAAAGGAATCATGGAGGAAAGTTGGGTTTAGGTGCATCATGTACTTCACAGATAGGAGAAAAGATGTGTAACATCTGTGTGCTTACATTTTTAATAAGGACTGTTGTGTGATTTAGATGCTCTAAGACTCTACTTTGATAAAGTCAGCGTGGTATTGTATGAATAGGATTCCTTGAAATGTATTTAAAACCTCTTGATATCATCCGGCAAGACAAAACTGGTACTGATATTATTCAGGAAATGATTTATTGTCCATCTAAGCAAACATGTTTTCTTTGAGAGGAAGGAAATCAAATGTCATATTCTCAACAAATTGTTGAATATATTTTAAGTAATGTGCATTTATTGTGCTTGTGTTAAACTTTAAACTTTCACATTCAGTGACGTTGTGACTTAGTGGTGATTGTTGTGCTTGACGTGTTAGATTTCTTCTCTGTATAAGTATATAATCTTTATTATTTCTCTCCATCTTTTAAAGTTTGTCAGGAGAAAAAAAAGAATTTTGTTATTGTTGTACTTTTAATAAATATGTAAATGAAAAAAGTATCATCTGATTTATGTCTTGTACAAACATTCTCCTCTACGTTCCAGTCAAGTATGCTTAATTATTTTATTTTTTTTAATTATTATTTATTTATTTAATCATGACAATGGCATAAAAGGTGCATTGGTAAGGATACAGGTAACAAACCTGGCCTGTTGCCTAGAACACACTTTTTCTTTCTCTTTGCTGAAATATGAAAGCGCTCTTTGTTCAAAGGACCCTAAGGGCAGGGAGGCACAGGAATTCTTCTGAACCGTAATTACATAAATTATTTCAGGCAATTTACAAAACACCTATACCTTATCGATGGGTTAGACAGACACCAGACTAGGAGTTTAGCTGCTTAAACACTCAACCCAGCTCTGCTGCTGAAAAATTTACACTGAGGTTTGAGGGTCAGAACCTACTAACACTGAGGCTCATGAATGATTTACAGCTTCTCGAATGTGTAGGGCAATGTGTCAAGGTTTGTTTCAGGTTCATGAGGCAGCTGAGTTTGTTTCCTTAACTTTTTTCCCTTCCAAATTCTAGGTTAGGTGTAGACTACAGTAGTCTGGTGGATTATTTCCTTCGTGTTGGCGCTCTCTGTGGGCAGATGAGAGAAACGCATCACCACATTTCGCTGTCACAAGTGTATGTTGACTGAAGCAGTGAGATGGGGTAGTTTGTTTACTGTTGAATTACCATCACTCATTGTTAAATGCCTCTGATTATTATTTTTTTTTTTTCATTCAACCAAAACACATCACACCTGATCTTTATTGCAGAGTAAACCCTAGATTAGAGTTTCTGGGCTTCACCTATATGCCTAGGACGAGTTTTTATTGTAGGGGAGAGTGGGGATGGTTGCAACACTTTTTGCATTTTCTGCAAGACTGTTTTTATTGGAAAGCCAAATTTGTAATACATTAAACCCAAATCTGTCAGCTACCCACCCACACCACTGTAACATGCATACATATGATAATATACATACAATTTATACTTGAATAGACAAAGTCAAATGTTGCAACTGACCCCATGGAGGGGACGGTTGCAACATTCATTAAAATGTAATAAAAATAATTCCTTTAACATCATATTGCAATTTCTTTATTTTATTTGTACACAGACAGGGTCTTCACGAAGTTCACTAAGTATTAACTGTATTAAGTCTAAAAAGACTAAAAACTATTTCCAAGTAACAACCATGTTTTGGTTAATTACCTACATTGTGGCCTAGTCTGACAATATTTACTTAAAAAGGGGATATACACTCACCTAAAGGATTATTAGGAACACCTGTTCAATTTCTCATTAATGCAATTATCTAATCAACCAATCACATGGCAGTTGCTTCAATGCATTTAGGGGTGTGGTCCTGGTCAAGACAATCTCCTGAACTCCAAACTGAATGTCAGAATGGGAAAGAAAGGTGATTTAAGCAATTTTGAGCGTGGCATGGTTGTTGGTGCCAGACGGGCCGGTCTAAGTATTTCACAATCTGCTCAGTTACTGGGATTTTCACGCACAACCATTTCTAGAGTTTACAAAGAATGGTGTGAAAAGGGAAAAACATCCAGTATGCGGCAGTCCTGTGGGCGAAAATGCCTTGTTGATGCTAGAGGTCAGAGGAGAATGGGCCGACTGATTCAAGCTGATAGAAGAGCAACTTTGACTGAAATAACCACTCGTTACAACCGAGGTATGCAGCAAAGCATTTGTGAAGCCACAACACGCACAACCTTGAGGCGGATGGGCTACAACAGCAGAAGACCCCACCGGGTACCACTCATCTCCACTACAAATAGGAAAAAGAGGCTACAATTTGCACGAGCTCACCAAAATTGGACAGTTGAAGACTGGAAAAATGTTGCCTGGTCTGATGAGTCTCGATTTCTGTTGAGACATTCAGATGGTAGTCAGAATTTGGCGTAAACAGAATGAGAACATGGATCCATCATGCCTTGTTACCACTGTGCAGGCTGGTGGTGGTGGTGTAATGGTGTGGGGGATGTTTTCTTGGCACACTTTAGGCCCCTTAGTGCCAATTGGGCATCGTTTAAATGCCACGGCCTACCTGAGCATTGTTTCTGACCATGTCCATCCCTTTATGACCACCATGTACCCATCCTCTGATGGCTACTTCCAGCAGGATAATGCACCATGTCACAAAGCTCGAATCATTTCAAATTGGTTTCTTGAACATGACAATGAGTTCACTGTACTAAAATGGCCCCCACAGTCACCAGATCTCAACCCAATAGAGCATCTTTGGGATGTGGTGGAACGGGAGCTTCGTGCCCTGGATGTGCATCCCACAAATCTCCATCAACTGCAAGATGCTATCCTATCAATATGGGTCAACATTTCTAAAGAATGCTTTCAGCACCTTGTTGAATCAATGCACGTAGAATTAACGCAGTTCTGAAGGCGAAAGGGGGTCAAACACAGTATTAGTATGGTGTTCCTAATAATCCTTTAGGTGAGTGTACCTGCTGGCTATTTCAAGATGTAATTTGTAGTTAGTAATTAATTACTTTTTAGAGTAAATTACACAATACTGGTTATAGCTTACATTAATTGTTGTAGTTGAAACAGCAGCTGTCCCTACACTGACAGCCATGATAAAACTTGCTATGCTAGCTTGACACAATATCCTTGACACATGGTAGCTATGTCTTTTAGAAGCTAAGAAAACACTGATTAAAGTGATATAACTTTATAATGCTTCACGCAAACAGTTTAGACAGTATGACAAGAACTCTGAGCATGAAAAAATATATAATTTTTTACTTAAAGTTTTTTTTGCAGAAGGAATGGTCACATGTGGCTTCTTTCTTCCAGAAAGGTAGAGGGGCTATATGAACATATCTAGTATGATTATCATCACTCTAGCTCATTCCTGGTTGAAGGAATAAGCAATGTTGCTACTGCCCCATGTTGCAACCGTCCCCACTCCACGTCAGAATTCACGTAGGCCTACTTTCGGAATATATACACTGAATTCCATTTAGAACTTTCTTCTTGGCCGTTGAAGTAAATGCTTTACATTTTCACGCGTGAGTATAAAGATTACCGCATATCGTAGCCTATGATGACTGAAATCTTTACTATCCCATAAGGCCACGGGAGCTGAGGGTTTAAACAAGAGTAACGGCGGAAAACTCAACGGACGGTTTTTTTTACTTATGTTTTAGACACGTGTAAGACATTCCTTAAGAGTCTTACGGAATGCCTTACACATGTTTTATGGAATATTATCGGCTAGGCCTACTTTAATTAGGTAAACTGCGTATAGACTACATACTGCATAGCTAAATATAGGGAAGGCCTATTTTCAACAATGCCTAAAAACAATATTTAGTTTTTTATAAATTAAGAAAGGTGTAGTTAAAGCTAAAATAAGATGACAAAACAAATGCTCTTCTCTTCTGCTCATTTGAATAGTGAAAATGCCAACAAATAAGCCTAATAATATTAAACATTAAAACATCGGTGCAAAATAAAACACTTAAAGGTGCAGGGTAAACTAATCGAACTACGCATTGCCGTGCACAGGGGGGTGGCCCCTCTACCCTAATCGGCTGAGGTGCCCCTCTTGCTCCCCTTTCCTCCCTCACCCCCCAAAGTATTGGAGGATTCCCATAAAAGCGTTCTGTTCCGCTAAAAATCCACTAATTCCGCTAATCCGCTCCGTGTTTTCCCGCTCGCTCCGCAGCATCTCTCACACTCTATGCCTGTGCCTGTTCTCTATGGAGATGGCAGTTAATGTCGTCCCATTAACAGGTAGATTACAAACTACAATCCACATTACAGACAGTGGTTGATCCGCGGAATTAGTAATTTGGTAGTTTGTTTTTGTATTTTTGTCGGTAGCGTTTTGCTCCTGGTCTTTTTAATAGTGCTAAGTAACAATTTATCCACGTGTAAAATATCCACGCTCTTGGAAGATAATTAATTGTCTAATCAAATTATTGTACCTGATCCATCTGATGTAATATAAATAACAGCAAATTTGCTGTTGTCAGCACACTTTGTAGACAAAAAACAATAACTTCACAAAAAAGAAGACAGAATGAGAAAGAGCAAAGGGCTTTAAGGAGTTGGACAACAAACTTAATATATGATATTTACCATCTGATTCTAACCATGACATGTCAACCAATGGATAAGTCAGCTAACTATTTATTATCATGTTAATTATTGTGCCTTTTACCCCGAATACCATACTTTTACATAATCTTCCGTTATTGAAAAACTGTTGCTTTGTTTTAGCGATTCTCATTTGGTACATAAATCTACAACATTTTGAAAAACATTAAATATGAGATCAAATTAGCACTGAATCAGCTTTTTTGAAGCACAATTACAACAACTGAATTAGCACTAAAGCCAAACAATTGTATTTACAATATGATTGTAAAAGGTTTGATGATACTCAACCCCCTTATAGTGCCCCTTTTTTTTTGTTTGGGCCACTGCCCCTCAAAATGTCTGTGTATGGCCCTGGAACTATGCATAATATCACTAAAGTAGGATGAAAAATGAAATGGACTAAAAGGATGGAAGGACCCTGTTATAATCATAAGTAGGCCTTTAATGCAGACTGGAAGTCTTTATTGTTACTGTAGAATATTGCTTTAGCATCACTGGACTGTGAAAGATGTCCTTACAGCTTTTGATGAAAGACTGACAGAGATAAACTGAACAGATGACTCCACCTCTCTCTCATCCGGTTTACAGCATCATGCCTAGCGACAGCCACTATGTTGGTAAACAAATTAATCTTCTTAAAGGTCACAATTTGCTGTAGCGCGTTACTGTCTGTCTGTCTCTCTCCCTGTCCTCTTGTGAGGAGCGCGGGAGAGGCTGTCAGATTCTCCCGCTATCAGCATTCTGTTCAGGTGACTCACACCTGATTGCGGTGCTACGCACTGCTGCGTCACAGCTGTCTCCGGACAGAAGATAAGATAGGGCCGCGCGTCTCCAACTGGCGCGCACTGGAACTCTGCCCAACGGGCGATGCGTATCTGTGTTACTGGCCAACATTTCTCTATTCAAGCCTTCTGTCGGCGACAAAGATGTACTCTCCGTTTCTCTTTTAAATCGTGAACACCTGTTCTGCTTAAGACCTCGGCTCGGTCTAGAGAGAGCTGAGCCTCAGCGTAAAGCAAAATGATCAGGATCGTAGAACTAAGCTGTGTGTGTTAGATCTAGGCATATTTACTGTTAAAAGAAAAGGGCTTTGCACACCAAATTGAGTGGAAGTCACAGGACTGATGCTAAATTATCTGTTGTTTTATGTAGATATGAAGTGAATGGCTGTTCTTTGAGCATGTGATCACAGACAATAAACACACAAAGTGTGCTATCACCTTGTAGCCCAAGACTGTTGCCCACTGCCACTGAAGCTAAGCAGGGTTGAGCCTGGTCAGTATCTGGATGGGAGACCTCCATGGGAAAACTAGGTTGCTGCTGGAAGAGGTGTTAGTGAGGCCAGCAGGGGGTGCTCACCCTGTGGTCTGTGTAGGTCCTAACACTCCAGTATAGTCTTGGGGACACTGTATACCAGGGGTCTCCAAACTCAGTCCTGGAGGGCCCGTGTCTTGCAGAGTTTAGCTCCAGCCCAAATTAAACACACCTGAACACGCTAATCAGTGTCTAACTAGGGCCTTATAAGACACCGGCTGAATCCAAAATCACCCCCTAAACCATCAATCACTATTCCCTACTTTAGTACTAATATAATACATTTATACTAATATTCGGACAGTTATAGAATTCGGACAGCCGTTGAGCATACATCGACTGTAAACTCGTTATCGCGGTGCAATGTGGGATAGAATGAGTGCACTCAATAACGTCCACTATGGTTTCAGACACCACTACAAATGGCTGTCCACTCAAATAGTGCCCTATTTAAGGGTATAGGGGGCGATTTCGGATTCAGCCACCGATTAGCTGGTTCAAGTGTGTTTATTTGGGGTTGGAGCTAAACTCTGCAGGACAGTGGCCCTCCAGGACCGAGTTTGGAGACCCTGCTGTATACTGTCAAAAAGCCTCGTCCTTTGGATGAGGGCCATGAGGCGTTAAACCGAGGCCCTGACTCTCCATGGTCATTAAAAATCCCAGGATGTCATTCGAAAAAGAGTAGGGGTATAACCCCGGCCCATTGGCCTCTGTCCATCATCATGGCCTCCTAATCATCCCCATATATAATGATTGGCTTCATCATTCCATCTCCTCTCCACCAATCAGCTGGTGTGTGGTGGGCATTCTGGCGCACTGGCTGCCATTGCATCAACTGGGTGGACATTTGTGGTGGTAAAACAGTTTGAGTGCTGAGAAAAGCGTTATATAGCCTAAATGTAACTAATTATTATAAATTAATTAATTAAGTCCACATAGAATTAGTGCTTTGATTTTGTCCTTCACATTCTATGAAAAATATTTTCAGGGTTCTCTTTTGACTGCATTAATGAAGGTGCATTTTTGTAAATTAGTGGTTACAGTATGCTATTTTTAAGTTGTTAATTTCAAAACAACTCATTTAATGCCTTCCACAGCACCAAACAGGTCCTTTTCACACCTCAATGTTTGTGTAGGGAAGTTTCAATGGAGTGTTTGTATAGGGTGGAATCATTGAAGTTCATCTCCATTGTTTTGATGTTCATCACTAACAGCTCATTTAAACAGCCCCATCCAATCATTTCAAGGATGACAAATTAAAGATTTATTTATGTTATCTGAATTTATGTAAGGACACATTTTATGGCATTTTATTGCCGTATGCCTCAGTAGCCATTCACACTGCCTGACTATTACACTAGTATAAATACAATACAGTCAGCAGTGTCTTAAATTGCATCAGACCAAGGAAGTTACCCGGAAGCTTACTTTATGGGTAAAGATTTTACAAAATGTTTCATCTTAATGTTTGCTTTGCTTACACGTTCATACTATTCAGTCCAATAATGTTTAAAATCAGTTTTTTTTTCCCAGCTCAGAGTTTGAATAGTCAGAAACCAATGCATGCTTGAATGTCTTAAAAGTTATATCATGCTAGTTTTAGTCGACTGAGCAGTGTAAATAATTATAAAATAGTTAAGACTGAAATGTCACTGTGTCTGCAAATGTATTAGGGTTGAAATATAAATTGGAGATTGCAGAAAGAGAAACAAAGAAAACACTAATATCATATACGTAAAACAAGCTTAAAAACTGGACTTGAACTTCAATAATGTGCATGTCATTTTTTTATGAACACTTGCCCTTACAATCACCTACTGTTTACCCCTTCATATACTGTTATACAAGCTAACAACAGTTTAAAATGTGTTTATTATCAAGTTCAACTAAGATAGTTTAATTGTTTTATCAAACTTACCAACGGTCTATTGTCAAGTAGCTATGCCATGTGACCTCATGTGATGTCATGTGGACTGTGGAAAAGACCTATTGACTATGCTTGTGAAAGCAATCACCTCCCTGTTGCACAGACTGCAAATCTAACAGTTTTAGTTTTGATCCAGCAGCTGCCAAGCTCCTGATTAATGATCGCTCAATCCCTGCCCAATGAAGAGTAGCCATTTGAGTGGGACAGAAATCAAGACAGCGACCCATTACTAATAACATTCTATTCGAGCAATCTATTGAGCGCTCAGACCACTAGTGGTTATTGTGCTGGTTGATGGCTGTGAGAACCATATGTGAGGGAGGGCAGCAGGTTAATAATCTTACATTTCAGTCTGACCATTCATATCCATGTGCACTGTATACACTTACCTCGGTCATTTACTGCAGTACCTTATTTGATTGTGGTAGAACTGAAGTCTTGATCTTGTTCAGGTCTTGTCTCAAGACCAATTGGTACTACATGCTCTCACAAGGTCTTGCAGTGACCTGTGGTCTTTGACTCTTTAGATTCTCATGGCTTTTTATTATTTAAGAATGCTTCAGGTTATCTAATACCTTATATACCATAAACAAACTTGGATTGCTTATTACATGTATACAACAATAGCCCTCTTAAACGTTTCTCGATCGTTTTGGCCAATCATTGCCACTATATTTGAATGCATTTCATTTACATTTGCATTTAGCAGACGCTTTTATCCAAAGCGACTTACAACTGTTTTTTGAATGATGTTAGTGATTCTGCCATCCGGATGGAGGTGGGAAGATCATTCCACCAGCTGGGAACAGTGAATGAAAAAGTTCTGGAGAGGGATTTCATGCCTCTCTGGGATGGTAACACCAGCCGCCGCTCTTTAGCTGAGTGAAGGCTTCTGGTAGAGGTGTAGACTCATAGGATCGAGTCGAAGTATGTGGGTGCTGAGCTTGTGGTGGATCCATAAGTAAGCGTCAAAGCCTTGAACTTAATGCGGGCAGCGAGTGGTAGCCAGTGCAGAGAGATGAAGAGAGGTGTGACATGGGCCCTTTTGGGCTCATTGAAGACAAGATGTGCCTCTGCATTCTGAATCAATTGAAGTGTTTTTAATTTGCACACGATGGAAGTCCAGCCAGAAGCGCATTGCAGTAGTCAAGCCTAGAAATGACCAGGGCTTGGACAAGAAGCTGTGTTCCATGCTCTGTAAGGAAAGGTCTGATCTTTCTGATGTTGTGCAGGGCAAACCTGCAAGACCGAGCTGTCTTTGAAATGTGGTCTTTGAAGGACAGCTGGTCATCAAAGATTACTCCGAGATTTCTGACCGACTCTGAAGGGGTAATCAAAGATGAACCTAGCTCGATGGTGAAATTGTGTTGTAGAGTTGGGTTAGCAGGGAAGATGAGAAGCTCAGTCTTTGCCAGGTTGAGCTGCAGGTGATGTTGTTTCATCCATGACGAGATGTCAGCTAGACAGCGTGAGATTTGTGCAGCTACTGTGGGATCATCTGATGTAGTGTAAATGGAGAAGAGGAGAGGTGTGTTTATTTGGGGTTGGAGCTAAACTCTGCAGGACAGTGGCCCTCCAGGACCGAGTTTGGAGACCCTGCTGTATACTGTCAAAAAGCCTCGTCCTTTGGATGAGGGCCATGAGGCGTTAAACCGAGGCCCTGACTAGAATAGCCCACGGGGGTTCCCCAGGGCTCAGTGCTTGGACTGAGCCCTGGGGAACTCCCGTGGGCTATTCTATATACTGTAGGATACTGCACAAATGTCTACACAATAAGCTATATGAAGTAATATAAATATATATTATGTACTGGGTATTATTACCTTAGTAGCTAAAATATACAGAAACAAATCGACAGTGCTGGTTTCAATATTTTTTTTTTATAGCTTAAATGGGTACCCCACCCCACAATGATAGTTTTCTCATCATTCACCCTCACCCTCATGCCTTCCAAGATGTATGGGAGAATTTTCATTTTTGGGTGGAGAATCCCTTTAAGATTGTTGGCATTGGATTGATATATTAAGGGTAGATCCAGTCATGGCAGTTGTAGGGTCTAATCTCAATGCTGGTTTCAGTTTTTAGGGTCTTTGTTTGGGTCATGGTATAATGTGCAGACTTAATGTAGACAGATGGATTTCAATCAAAGCAACAGTTGTTGAAGTGGAGAGAAAGTAAAAATAATGTCTTCTCTGTTATTAACTTACCAGTTGACAACGAAGTCTCAAGTCAATTTGTTCATTCCAAATTTGTGTGGTATCTCTCTGTCAAAGCAGTTTAGCTGCAGGGAGGAGAGAAGCAGCATCTGGATACTAATGAAGCACTGAGGAGCTTGTGCTGTTCCTAGTTGTGCTGTCATGTCATGTTGTCCTCTTGTCAGCATCACACAGACGTTTTTATGTTCCAGTGTTCAAAAAGAAGTAAAATAGCCCATTTGGTGTCATGTAATTTGATTAATGTTATTGATCAGTCTAGACCCTATATATCACGCAACGTATCACACATATAACAATCATATCCTATGTTAAATCTCCTCTTTATGAACAACTTTGACTCTAGAACCACTGCTGTCAATCAAATCATTCGCTAAATATTTGAGATTATTTGAAAAACTTTTTATAAACTCCTCATAGGTCGTTTGTCCGATTTCCACAAAACTTGATATGCATCATCTAGAGACCCTCATGGCAAAAAGTTATCAAAATAATTTTGATCTAACAAGTCATTTTGAAGAAACATGCTTAGTTTCATGAATGTATGATGCTCAGAGGGCTCACAGTAAATTCTAAACTATCAGCCATTAACTGAAAGATGAAGGCAGTAATACTACAGGATAAGAAATGTTTAAATAAATGCTTAAAACCATTTTTTATTACGATGCACTGGTAATATATTTTTATAAAAAATAGTTTAAAAAGAAAGATGTGAAATGCTTATAGACCATTAAAAGATATTTTCACAATATATCCCAAAAACATTGAAAACATATTTGTCTTTGTGTGTGTGTGTGTGTGTGTGTGTGTGTGTGAACTGGTTTGACCTACATTATGAGTGCACAAAGTCTTTATATTGTGGTGTGTATATATAGTTTCAGGGCACGCCCCCTACATTATGAGGACAGGCCGATGTCATGAGCAAAAACGCAAAATAAACATACTAAACAATTTTTTATTAAAAATGTAAAAATGCAGAAAGTCTTCTGTGATGGGTAGGTATTTTTAGTGGTAGGGTTAGTGTTGGGGGATAGAATATATGGTTTGTACAGTATAATAACCATTACATCTATGGAGAGTCCCCAGAAAGATAGCGTGTGTGTGTGTGTGTGTGTGTGTTAAGCATGCTTAATGGAGTTAACATGGAAAATGTTGCCTTGCTTTAGTGGAGATTACTGTTGGAAACAGACACTTTTAAAATGAAAGTGAGCCAATGAGTGGTCCTCTGCTGGTTATAATTGTAATTTTGTCATTCTACTCACTAATATAGTTCTTTTCACAGGTTTTTCTTTTGCATTCATATTTAGACATTATACAATCACTATTATAACACAATCACATTTTGTCAGAGTTTATCCCTTCATTTGTACTGAGCTCTCAGTTTTGACAATTGTGCCACATTATGAGTAATATAAAACCTGAAAATGGTGTTATGAATAGACTTGAAGTTACCCAACATTTATTTCAAATATCTGTATCTACAACACAATGTGTGTGCATGTGTGTGTGTGTGTAAGCATGCTTATTGTGTATCAAATATTATTGTTTGTGCCTTTCTTTTCTGTGTGTTTTAGCGTATACTTTTTTGTGCATATTTTATAGTGTCAGCCCTACATTTCAGGTCTACATAAACCCTAACAATAAAGTTCACCTGCACCTGGATCTTGCCTTTACTCATCTCTGAGAGCACTCAGCATTGCAACCAAAACTTTCAATCTGAAACTATAAAAATAATAATATATGATTGTAAAAATATTAATTATCGCATTTGCAATAATTATAATGGTAACACTTTAATTTTTGTACTTACTACAGTAAATTATACATAATTACAAGCAACTAATGCTAAATCAAACCCTATTCCTAACCCTATAGTAAGTACGTAATGTTGTTAATTAATATTACTCAGTACTTAAATGTATATTACATACAATTTTAAAATAAAGTGTAACCAAAATATTTAAAATGTCATTTCCAAACTAAATAAATAGTTTGTAAAGTTGGGAATTACAACAATTACATATTTCTCCTGGTATTGCCACTGTTAATTGACAAACTAAATAAACTATAGAGAGAGTCTAAAAAGTGTTTTAGAGATTAAGTTCACAGAGCAAAAAGTGCGCATAGTTGGGGAAACAATATTATACAAATATATGGTTCAAACGTGTCAAATATGTATTTATTTACTCTTATATATGTGAATTTCTGACGAAAAAAGGGAGTGCGAGAGTTTTGTCTCATTTACACATTAATACGTTGTTAATTACACCCATAATGTCCTCCTGCTAGCTACACCATGTTGCTGACTAATTGAATATATGAGTCGAAGATGTTTGAAAGCCTGTAACTGATTTAATTAATGCAGATTTTGCTTTAAGCATTGCCCGTTAGAAGATCTCTGTACGTCGGTGTGTTGAGGTGTGTATGTTTGTGCGTAGCTGTGTTAATCCTCCTGTCAATGATCAGTGTTTGTCTTGATTTCTGGCAGCTGGCAGCCAACTGGAAACACATCAGGTCTTCCAGGAGGGCAATTCCCCAGCATCCCTCATTATGGATCTCTCTCTTGCCTGCAGGTCCATCACACACACACGCACACACAGCCATCACAGATCTGAGGCAGCCTTCTCGTCTTATTCAAATTGGTCTCGGCAGGAAAATGGGTTCATGATGATGGGGGTAATAACAGTGTAGAAAAGAGAGCGTCTTCAGCTTCAAACACCATTTAATTTGGAGATTAAGCTAATAAAAAGCCATTAAGGCCAATGCCTTGCTGTTGTAGCAGGCCGTAGTGATACACAGTAATTCCTTCTCATTTAACGCAAATGAGCTATAAAAGATTAGGACTGGGCGTGTTATTCCTTTTATGTTTATATGTTTCCCAAGGTTTATGGAAAAGAATAATCAGTCTGTTTTAATGTGTTGCTTTTTTCCCGACTATGGTTTTACAACACGTGGACCCTTTGTGCAGAAAAACAAAAAACAGCCATATTTATACACAGGTTTTAATCAAATTTGCAGTCAAAATGATTAGCTATAACGTCTGATATTATTTAGCTCTAATTACCAGCAGATGGTGTCTTTATCTGCACTTAGGGCGCACGAGTCTTGGAAATGCTGCATGCACAAGAATAATTAAGAAGTTGACTTGAGCTGTTTTTTTCTGGTCTACTTTTGTGAGCTTTAATAGTCAGACTCAGCACCCTCATGTTAATTAGTGCTAATTTGATAATTTGATTACATTTATTCCTTTAAATCCAAGCATTCTCGATTGTTGCGCTTTATTGGCATAACAAATAATGGTATATTTGTATTTCAGTAGCTTCCTCTCTCTCTCTCTCTCTCTCTCTCTCTCTCTCTCTCTCTCTCTCTCCTCTAAATGCAATTATATTTATTATTCATGCAGGAGATCATCTTGTAAGATCATTTGCAGATCGTACAATTTCTCCTCACCTCTGGAGATAGATGGACACTTTTGTCTGTCTGTGATGTTGTTGGGAATGGGAACACAGCGCTCACCTGTGGAGAGAGAAGCAGACCAGCTCACTGGGGTATTGATGGAGTCATGCAGAGTTAATCAGACTCAATGCCAGCAATGATTCCTTCATTTCCTGCAAAGCAGAATTAGAGGGTAATACAGACCCTGTTGGAACTTTGTCAGCATATGCTCTTGTGTAATGTGCCCGTTCCATTGGGTATAGATGCATTCCATAGGACAGAATTGCATTACCCAAAATGTAGTTGTATAACAGGCTGTGATGTTTGACAGTGCCCACTATGCCCATATACACAACAAAGCTGAATATTGACATTATATTTATATTAGGATTGTTAGGATTACGTGCAATCTGCCTCTGTCTTGAATAATGGCTTTGAATTTGTGTTGACTTGAATCTATGACAGAATAATTATAATAATAATACTGCAGAATAATACTTAGTGAAGTAACTAATCACATCTCCGTGGAGTGTATTGATGGAAGGTGTCTAGAGCTGATCAAAAACAGGTTTAACAGTTATTGCCATACATTTTAGGGAGCAGTCACTTGATTGGCAAGCTTGGAGGAGAATAAAAAAAAAAGCTTTTCAGTGAGTAATTTGTTATACTACAGGTAATTTGCCAACAACAACAAATATTTACAGTCCTCATAAGTCCCCAAACCTTGCCTAGGCCTACATGATTAAAGTCACCATGAAATCAAAATGGACAATTCCTATTTGTTAATGGAATATTGCAGTGTTTATTATAAATTATTCATCTGTGCACATTATTATCATCATGATGATGTGGGACAGTAACCTCTTGCAATCTGTCACTCACATGAGATCACAGCAATAGCAAACGAACCAATCATTTCAAGATGGACAAAATTGAGCCCCGCCCTACATTTTTATAGATGGTATGCATTAACGTCGCATCCCGCTGGGACACGCCCTCTCAGCTGGACTAAGTGGCAAAACATCCTGTAGCATGACTGGCTTTAATTGGGGAAACTGCGAAAACAGGAGTAAAACAAATGATTATCTGCTTAAATTAAAGGCATCTTGACTCGACAGCTGATCCTCACAACTCACCAAAGAACCAGTGGTCCATGGACACTGACATGTGGCCAGGAATCGGGCCTGCCTGCCTGCCTAGAGTTCAGTTGTTTCTGCGAAATCCATTTGCTTTTCTGTATCTTTATTAATCAAGTATTCTCTTCAAATATTATATAATCGACCAACACTAAGCATAACGGAAAGTAGGAGCTGTTGTGTGCTCAAGTCCAGCTGTCTAGATTTCACATTTGCAATGTATTTGTTTATGTCCAAAAGTGTGCTTGATGGCTTATGAGTGTCCAGATCATAAAACCTTTTAGATATGTAGTATACATTCAGCATGTTTGTAGAAAATAGATAATAATTGATAGGATAATTTGAGTGGGATTTGGACGTAATTATGGAGGAATAAGCGAAGGCCTTGCTTTGATGTTATTGTCTGCAGTGAGAGAAAGTGAGGCAAGCCCCTCGTTCTGCTGCAATTATAGACCCTTCGGTATAAGGCTTATTTGTGCTTAAGTGCATTGATTTAATATGTAATCAGTACACATAGGCCTGAAATGTAAATTTTTCTTAAACTTACAAAGATTTTCTGCCATGCTTTAATTACTATGTTTCACAGCTAGACAGGAAGCTTATGTAAACTAATTATGAAGTAATCACAGTGTCCTGCAAGCACGTTGTTTATCACCTTTTATAAATACCGTTTTATTTATTTTTTTTTACTTTAGAGTCACCTACTGTATCACGCAGAACAAGCTGTTAGCTCACTCTAATTCTCAGGGTGACATAGTTAGTATCCATCCCATAATTGTAGTGGTATCTGCACTGTTAATTACTGAAGTAAATGGTTGAACTGCTGCCAAAGACCCATTGTGTTGGGGCTTTGAATTGTGTTTTTACCATCTGTAGAATTGGGAAGAGGAGAGAGGGGAGCAAAGGAGCAGGGGGAGTCTGAAGAGCAAGCTCACAGCCTCGGGGTCTGAGGCCATATGGAGCCAGCACTTTGCCTGCGCTTTATTGCACACCTTGCTGTTTTAATCAATGGCAAGCCTGTTCACAGGACACATAGAACAGAGGTTATTGCACTGTGTCAGTAGGTTTTCTGCTTGATTGTTTCTTTCTCATGTCCAGAAAACTTTTGCACTTGACTTTACATGTGCTTATATCTTGTTTGTGAACTGTGGTGTGTGTTTGTTTCTATATGCCATGGGCATTTATTATTTATAGCTTACTTTATTTAATATATTTATTCCACTATGCTGTGTTTCCTTTGTTTCTCAGACATAAGCTAAACAAATGTCTTTTTCTCGTGCACGACACATTGTTCTAAAGTTCTAACTTATACGTTTTTTTACATACCAATGCCTGTCTCATGTTTTTCAACGCTAAAATGTGTTCTGAATGTTCCCTTACATTGTCTATTTCTGCTCTGCCAATAAAAGTGGTTCCAAACAAAGCCACAGCAGAATTAATTGCTCATATCCAAGCAAAATACAGTAGCTGTGTGTGTCTGAATGAATCAGTGTTGTTGAACGAATCGCTTGAGTGAATGATTCAATAACTCACTAGTAAAGACACTTAATGATTCTGTGTTTTCAAACGATTTGACGGAGCGTGTGATTCACAGGACCTGTCTAAATACCCATACTTGTGGTCTTGGCCACTTGAGAGCACATGTACATGACAAAAAGTAAATGCACTACAAGACTATCCCAGGTCTGATAAATGCCTAATCTCAGTGTCCTTAATGCACACTAAATTCACATCGGTAGGCTAAGCGTATCCCATCATTTATCATGTTCTGGAACTAATGTGCCTGAAATCACAAGATGTCGAGTAAAACTTTCCAGATAAATTGATTAAATTTATATTACATTATAGTACATTATAGTGTTACACATTTCAGTGGTGCAGAAATGAGTATGTTTATTTTGAATACCATTTGCAACTACTTTTTATCACTTAATTAGAAGCACCATAATTACTAAACCACAAATATTGTTTAGTAGACCCTATGTTTATTTTAAAGTTAAAAAAAAGAATAAGCACTTTAAAAACACTATAAGTGGGTAATCAAGAATCATCAGGTAATCAAAAGTTCTACACACACTTGCAGTCTTCACCTACTTTAACACCAGGTCCCAATACTGTAAATGTGTCATCTAAGTAGACAAGTGGTCAAGTGGTCAAATGCAAAGACTTATTTGAGTGTATTTGAACAAACGGGTAGAATATTTACTTATAAAGTGTCAAATGATTCAATCACAGTCTCATTGTAGAATTAATTGTAGTAGAATTGCATTAGAAATACATTATTAAAATAAAATAAATTACAAACTTTGTATAATGCTTTCATCCAAATACAGGTTATACAAAGTCAAACAGCCACATCACAGTTTGGCTTGCTCATTCTCCACTATTGGCTTAGTGCAATCATCATGCCTGGCTGGTGAAGCCTAATGTTACAGCTTGTGGTAATGGTTACACTGTGTGTAATAGTGAGTTTGTGTGTGAAACTCTTCATTGCAATGTTATAGTTTGTGTTAATGGGGCAGAGAGCCTGATGGAGCTTGTGTATGTGTGTGTAGGAGTGCATGGCAGGTTCAGTCAAATGTTATAGTTTGTGTTAATGGTGCATTTAGAGTGCTAACTGCTACAGTCCCAGCTGTAGACACAGCTAGGCCTCCCTTGCCCCAGTTAAACCCAACCCTCCCCAAAAGCTGAGAGTGACTCCTGCTATTCACCAGCCTGTGTGCATATTGTTTAATTATTGGCTGTTCTGGGAGCACCACAGGAGGGAACCCACTGAAACTTACAGAGATGAACGCAAGGTTACTCCTTCTGTACTATGCAAGGTAATCAAACCACATGTTTTTTCATGGAGAGGATATCAAGTATGCCCGTTGTGGAAGTGGCCGTATTAGGGCATATTCAGGTAAACAGCCTGAGGCAAAGAGTGTGTGTTTCAAATGACTTATGACAGTAACTGTGCAGGGCAGCAGCAGTGTCCTCAATTATATTCATTCATCACACACTGACTCTGTATAGCATCAGCAGATGGGAGAAATCTTTCCATTATAAAAGTGACCAGATTTAAAGCCTAAAGATTTTAGTTGTGGTATGTTAAAAACAAATTGCATGCCTTTCCCTGCAAATGGGTGTGTGTATTTAATTGTATTGTTTTTATACATCAGTGTAGAAAGGATTGACAATTGCATTCAAATGTCACACCAAATAGAGATGGAGAAATTCAGATTTGCTATCACAGAAATAAATTACATTTAAAAATATATTACAATAGAAAACTTACAAAAGAAACTTCTTTAAAAATACATTAAAAAACGTACTGACCACAAATGTTTGTTTAAAATTCGCCAATTTCAAAGTGAGTGTTAATCCTTTAAAAACAATGTAAATAACATCTTAATCAACAATATTCTCGAGGGCATGAAATCTTTAAAAATACATTGCTTTACTAATCAAGCAATTTGCTGTAGAGAAAATCAATATTTACTATGAGAGTGGGTTAACAGTAAGGGCAGCAGCATTTTAAAGCAGGTGATCATTATTGCCTGACTCAAGTTATTGAATTGTGAATAAATGCAGCGTGCCTGGAGTCTGCAGGTGCGGCCACCCTCAATTACTAACCTGAGGGACCTCCTGCAGAAATCTTAACACAGCAATTAACAACATAATTAAGAGGTAAAGTCATTGTGCCATTCTCCAACAGCAGAAACAAGAGTGCCATTGACCAGATGAAAGAGTGCTGGCCTCTGATTGATCGTCCAGCTGACTTGCTTGCGCAGGCATTTATCACCCTCTCCAGGATAGAGTGAGAGAGAGAGTATGGCTGTGTTTATAGGGGAGATGATGTGCTTAGTCTTGGTAAAGTGTCAGAGGCCTTGTATTTCACATCATTAGACAATTGTGTGTTAATGAGCTGTCACATCCATCTCTAGTTTAAATGTTTCTGATGCACATACTTGTGTATTTCCACAGATGCAAGAAACAAATGGCTCTCTTATTTCACATCCTCTACTAAACTGGCCCTGTTTTTTTCCATTCAGATCAGCTGTCAGTACGCAGAAGTCCACCTTATTGAATGTCTGCTCATCTGATTGAACAGATGTAGGTGTACAGCAAAAGGTTAAGCACTTTTCATTCAGTGCTCCAGGAACGTAATGACTACAGATGTTTTTGCCAACACCAAACTATCTACATTTAAAAGCTCAATATTCCCTGCTGAACTGCTTGTTGTAACATTTATTGATTCTCTTTGTAAGATTGCATGTCTGTTAAATGTTACATTCATATACTCAACTATTCATATTTATTATTAAGGTTTTTATTTATAATGTTCTAGTTTATTTATATAGTGTTATATAAATGATAAAGTTTCAGTTTATTTAATGTAAAAACCATATCTTTCAAATAGTGTTGAGTGGCTATAATTAGGGGAGAGCAAGGACTTTCTCAGTTTGTGTAAATCCACTTGTGGTTCAGAGTATTTCTTTTTCCCCACATTAATTTCCCACATGTCTAGTACAATTATGTGGTTTTGTTTTATTAATACAGTATATACTTTTTTTTTATTTACCCCAAAATAATGGAAGTGAAATTTGACAACATGCCCCATAGGTGGGGTAACATTAATATATGACAGTTTAAAATGTTACCTGATATAATAAAAAAATATACAAGACAAACTAAAATATTTTGTCAATAAAATACAATTATCAATTTTTTCATATAAAATAATGGCATTTTTTAATAATTAAAAATAAACACATTTTTGAGTTTGATAACAAACACCGCTAAACACAGCTATAAAGCATAGTTCAAAACATAATAATAATTCATAACTTTTAAACATTGACTCTCAGTCTTTATTCACCTTTTTCTCATGGTTTCTCAATAGAATTTATAAAAATATAGAATATAATAGCGTAGTTCTAATGCAGGTGTGTATCTCTGCAGAACGCTAGTGGGTGTTTCCCAATTAGTGGGGTGTTTTCAAACCAAGATGAGCATTTTCAACCACTTTACTTGATTTACTTTACATTAACAGGATGCAATAATAACATAATGTGTAAATGATATGTATTTATTAAAATTATTAAATGGATGCCACCTTAACCGTTATTGTTATTAAACATTTCGTTAGGCACTTTATTTCCACTTTAAAACATTTTCATTGAAAGTAAATGCCTTTCTATTGTGATATGTGATGGGAAAAACTCGGCAAAAGGCGGATTCGAACCTGCACCAATGGCGTCAAAACCAAGTTCAATGAGCGCTCTACTGACTACCCCACTGAATGTATTCAGGTTTTTTTTTGTCTTGTGTGGCCCAACCAGGCATTGTTAGGCGGAGTTAGTGAGTCACTTCTACATTCTTAAAAAATGCATCTTGCTTTAGTAATGTTTATTGGGGAATTCCTGAATAAAGTTCTAACACCAGTCGTTCGTAACATAATGTAACACTGATTCAACAATATTACCATTGATTATATTTGTTAATTTTAATATTGATTCAACATCAGTGATGTAGATTCCATCATAGTGTAATGTTGATTCAATAGCATTACCATTGATTTTTTGTTCACCATTGATTCAACATTAAATGTGGGTGCAAATGTGATAGTGAACTAACATCAGTTCATAATGTTGATTCAATGATATTATCATTAATTTTTTGTTGAAATCTCAACATTGTTTCAACAGTAACTGAGGGTGCAAAAGTGATGTTGAAAAAATATCATTCTGTAATGTTGAATCAATAATATTACCATTGATTTGTGGTTGAAATCTCAACATTGCTTCAACATGAACTGAGGGTGCAAGAGTGATACTAAACCAACATCACTTTGCAACGATAATTCAATGCAATTAGCGTTGACGCATCAACACTGACTCAACATTGTTTCAATGATTACATGCTGTCTGGGAAGTTCTCTCTCATTACTATATGAGGTATCTAAAACAGATTAGCCACTATGTGGACACAAAGGATCAAGGGACCTCAAAGCGTTATAACACCTGTGATAGATTTCTCATTTATATAGCTTCTGTTTCTCACCCTCCCGTGGGATCTGTGAAATTGAGAGGCAAACATAAGGAAGGTTGGAACACTCTGTGATGGAACATCAAATAAACTGCCAGGTCTTATTGTGTCAATAAACTAATTTCTCTTTTAGGGTTTGACCTTTGACCCTTTAGTGGCTGGACCATCCAGGGTTGTGACAGGAGAGAAAATCTCTTGGGAAGGAGATGGGGGAATGAGAAACAGAGTGAGAGTGAGATTGTACCCATCAAGGATGTGTCAACAAAATATCTCCCACACATTGATTCTAGCAATAATAAAGTTCCTTCCTGTTTCCTCATGTGCTGCATGTTTTACAGATGGATCCCCTGCTACAAAGCGAGCACACCTAATGAGCCATCTCCATTTCCTTCCACACAATCATGGAATGAGGTCTGCTCACAATGCCTTTGTTTGCCAAGAAGCTGTTGTCTGTTTATACAGAACTATGGTCTCTTAGCAGATTCTTTTGAGGTATGTTTTCTTTTGTTGTTTTAATGATGTGAGGCACTCAAGTCATTTTCACCACCAGAGGGCACCGTTATATGGACAGAATGGAAAGGAACTCCATCAGCATCCTTCCTTTAACTTCAAATTAGCATGTTACATCCGTTTCTTTGACTTTAAAATGACCCTCAGATTTCAAATACAAACACATATCAAGAACATTCATAAACACCAAGTGCCATTCATCAAACCTGCCATCACAGACAGGGGTCACAAGACATGACAGTCAAACATTTCCTGTGTCATTGAGGGTTTTTATAGTCTGAACTTTTACTCTGTAATCACACAAAGGCTCTAGCTAGTGCCACCCACACAAAAAAGCACAAAATCAATAAATAGAGCACTGCAGCTTAGTCAACAGACCATTATATGTTTATAGATGTTTTCCACACTCTGTATGATATTTACAGGCTACTTTTGACTATGTAACATTAGCTGCTTATGTGCAATGGTACTCACAGCACTATATAAGTGCACTGAATCAGCTTCTGCACACAAAGGGAGCCGGAGTCTTTCAAAACATTAAAGAAACCCACAAACATAAAAGCCCAAATGTTGCACGGAGTGCTGGACAAACCCAATTACATTCAATACTCCATTTACATTCAACCTTTTTGCAAAAACCCACTTCAATTTATCTATTTATTTACTGCTTTTTTTATTTTTTGAAGGCTAGCATCAGGTCCTGTGTGTTTGCCCTTGTGTTAGATGGCTGCATTGTGGCTTTCCCTGAGGCTCAGCTGCAGGATTGTGGTTTTTAATGAAAAAGTGACGCTATAGAGCACAGGTACAGACCAGGCTTGTATTTCAGCTGCTTTTGTTATGTTTTACAATGAGGCAGCGCGGTTGGATTCTTACAGACACTGTAAATGACCCTCTGGAGCCTGCATGCTCATCATGCGAGCCGCTGGATTAGGCATATGGGAGCTGCTTTAGGATCGATATTGGGCAGAATACTTCTACCTTCTGCCTGTAGGTCTGCCCATTAAGTCTGTCTTATTTAGACGTATTATATAAATATATAAATATAACTGAGACGGGGAGGCTGGGATATGTGATCAGTCTGATAGAGAAAAAATTTAACTAAAATGTGAATGTTGCGAGATACCAGGTTCAGATTTATTTCTAATATCCAATCAGAATTAGATTCCAAATACATTTCTTGGCTACGTTGCACTTGATTCTGATTGGTCAGTTGCAGCATTAGTGCTCAAAATCTCTTATTAAAGACTGTTTTCAGTGGCAACACTATATCTCATCCATGAAACCTGTGTTTCAGTCTATTCTATATCAAATAAGGTTAATAAAGCAAATATAATAAATCAAAATAATGATTTAAATCAATATTCCATGTTCATGTATTTATTTATTTTTTTGTTATAGCCATGTAATCAATGGAATAACGCACAGTCAGTCGTTTATTATTGCAAAGTAAGATAATATAAGATAATACTTTAAGATAATATAAGATAAGATAATAATATAATAATAATATAAGATAATAATATCCCTTAATAATACCCCCTTCTGCTTCCTGGTCATCCTGTTGGTGTTTTTGTGTTCAAAAGTTTGGGGTAAGATTTGTTTAATGTTTTTTATGCTTACTATGGTTGCATTTACTTGATTGAAAATACAGTAAAAACAGTAATTTAGTGAAATATTATAACCATTTTAAACAAATGTTTTCTATTGTAATATGTTTTAAAATGCTATTTATTCCTGTGATGGCAAAGACAAAACATGTAATGCATCCTTGCGGAATTAAATATATATACTGACCCCAACATTTTGTATAGTAGTGTATATACGCAGTGTATACACAAAATATAACACACATATATTATATATATATATGTGTGTGTGTGTGCGTGTGTGTGTGTGTGTAAGTACTGATGGTACCGCAGACAACACAGGACTGGGGTTGTCTAAAATAGAAGGAGTAGCACTTATTATGTCTTAAGTATAGGTCAGATCTAGAGGCAGTGGCAGTATGAGTACATTAACATACAGGCTGGCAGAACGTTTAAGGTGACGAATAGGATAAGCTCAGAGGGCTGTGCTACCTGGCTCAGAGCTATTACCAGACCCCCTCAGGCTTGATTTATCAACTCCCCTCTCGCAGTGTTTCTGCTCTGATATGACTGTGGAAATGGAATAGTTTAAACACAAAACCTTGATCCCACTGACCTCTTAATATGCTTATAATGATCCCATTTAACAAACAGATGTTAGGGTAGACACGGCAAAGCCAGGCCACAACATGTGGTGTTGGCATGTAGAGACTTAAAAAGATATGAGCGCCTTTGTCCATCAACACACAGCAACAAGAATATTAATAATGAAACGCATGAATCTAGTACAAATTCTGTTGTTGCAAAGCTGGTTTAGAACTGTCTTGTTTGAGATTCAATGCGTTGTTTTGAAGAAATTATGGTATTACAGAACAGTACATTTTTGTAGGTCCCTGAAGGGAACCCTATACACAAAATTAATTTAAAAAAAAACTCCACTTGACAGCTGTTTGTAACCAAGACTGCATTTATTTCATATATTTTAAAATATAATGTATTCCTGTGATGGCAAAGAGGAATTTTCCGCAATCAGCAGTCTTGTGTCACATGATCCTTCAGAAATCCTTCTAATATGCTGCTTTGATGCTCAAGAAAACCGTGATACATTTTTGTTCCATGATTCTTTGATGAATAGAAAGTTCAAAAGAACAGCATTTATTTGAAATAAGAAATCTTTTGTAACATTGTAAATGTCTTGACTGTCACTTTAAATCTATTAAAAGTATTAATTTATTTTATAATAATTTATAAATCATTTCAAAATATATAATTATTGGTCAGGATATGATAAGACTGCATGCAGACATAAAAAGTAACTATAAATAAATAGGTGGTACCCGATGCAGACCCCTCCTATGGTGATAGATGAGCATAAAATAAACAGGTAATGAAATATTCACAAGCTAATTAATTATGCATGTGCATCACTACTTTATGGGTGCAATGAGGATCTCATTTACATATTGCTCATACTTTAGCCATTACAATCAGAGTGGTGCTGGACTCATTCCAGATGCAGTGGATCAGGTGGGTGAGTGATGGTCAATACGGAATATAGTGCTGATCTTTTACAAACTGAGGAATAAGTGTGTGGAGTTTCAGGCATTGCAAGACTTTTTGTTGATTTGTATGATGAAACTTATCAGGCTAATGAAACCCCTTTCTAAACTTTTTTTTAAATCAAGAAATCAGTCTAGAATGTAAGCCATATGTAACGCTTACAGGCATAAAAAAATGCCTGGAAATGACGTTTGTCACCAGAGAGAAGTCTGTTGTTTTACCAGAATTAAAGTCCAGTTACTACATTTTGATTAAATATTTTGAAGTTAAAACATGCATTTAGAAATAGGGTAAATTTCCATTTCAAGCCAACTTTAAATATCAAATTATTTCCTCAGTTGCTGCTCCACTGATTTGCATGAAATGAATTTAGGTAACAACTCCCATGGCGCTCGGTTTGTACTTCTGTCCAAAATAATGATGTCCAAAGAACTTATGTGGCTTTTCTACCAAGACTAATTTGAAATTGTACAAATAATAATATCAGAAAATGTTTGTCTTTGTGGAGAAAACAGGGAAAGAACTCTTACAGCCAATTTTGCTGTAATGGAAAATTCCTCAGCTTGTCTTTTGTTCCTGTTCTTCTCCAGTGCAGAGAGTTAAACACCAGCAGCTCATGTGTCTGCAGTCAAACTGCTCTGTCTCAGCTAAGCAGCTTGTCGATAGAGAGGAAGAGAGAGAAGACCGTTTGGCCTGATAAAATGTTTTTTAATTACCAGACACTGCATTTATAGCTCTCTCCCTATGTTCTTCCTCACGACTATTGGTCCAGTTTGATTTCTGATAATTGTGTTTGCTGATGTGGCATGTTTTTTTTTTTTTTTTTTAAATACTGCACCAGACCTTAACAGCAGAGGGACAACAAACTGCAGTTTTTTCACTGCTTCTCTCATGTAATCAGCACTTTACTACTAGATACATTGACTCTGGTACTCCATTTCTGTCTACAATTCCGTCTGTAAACTGGCAACAATGAGACATTACTTTGTGCTGTGTGACACACAATCAATGTCATGCAGAGCAGCTGATGACTCATTCAGAGCATGAAGGGTTAACCACTCATTAGGTTCGATTGTGTTTATGAGCCACTTGTGGATTCAGCTGTTTACACAAACTGTACATTTTAGAGCTATCAAAACTATAACTCCTCAGTTGACAATTGTTATATGAGTAATATAATCTGATCATTAAATGGAGAGCTCTTAGTAAGTTTTCACTAACATCAGGAGGTTAAAACCTTACTGTTTCAATTGTATTTTGAGAATGGTCTTCATTCAATAGTGCACAACCCCATTGCGTATTTAAGCATTTCGCTTTTATCCTCTTACAAAGTGAGCAAAGAAAACATTTAAGGTGGCATTCTTCCACTACTCTTTCAGACTACACATTTGTTCCATTGACAGGGCAGCTTTAAGGCCAATAATAAGGGCATTGATAGGCTGGAAACGCTATTGTTTTAAAGCAGTGGTCGCCAACCCGTCGATCGCGATCCCTTTCAAGAGTACTTTCGTATTGTGTAAGTTAGCTTACGCTATGGGAAAAACTCCTTTTCTCGAGAATATTGAAGCTAAAATTATCCTTATAATTTTATATATGTAAAACGCAGTGCAGCTGCACAGCAGACCCCAGCAGAGCATACTAGCGCGCTGATTGGCTGTGCTGCGGCAACTGCATGAACCTATGGCGAGGCAGCTGAAACGCGCAAACCAATCAGGCCTTTTCGCGCCTAGCCCGTCAGTGCTCGCCAAAATGGGCATGGCCTACGGCTATAAAAGTCTCCCTTACGCCATAGGATTCAGATTTAATCTCCTTTAGTTTACTTACCTTCGCTGACCTCCAGATTGAGAAGTCGCCGCCGTCGAAAAGGCGGGGATCGTCACATCTTTTGCACCGCATGTTTAGGCAGTGACCACGCTGAAGCTGCACTCTGCGGACTCGACTCGCCAGCTTCAATGAGGACTTCGTTCCCTCCGCTCTCCCTCTTCTCTCACTTGGGCCACGCAGAAAGAAGCGTCGTGGACAGAAAATGCCAGAGCAGACAAGCAAGCCCGCGGCGGAGCTCTCCCCGTGTGTCTTGCTCTCAGAATCCCCTTCGCCGGCTTGTTCACCCAGGATGACCAACGCCCCTCTCAGTTAGCGGCCGGTCCTATTTCCTTCGGCGGACCAGAAGCGGAGGAAGACGAGGATGACAGCCTTTCGCTCGCTGCATCCGGAAGTGAGGAATAGTTGGGCTCCAACGCTGACTCTGCACCTTCTGTTCAAGACAGCACCAGTGGTACCAGAGCCAGCCTCGATGCTGAGCTCATTCGCCTGCTGACCAGGGCCGTCAGAGACCTCGGGCTCGATTGGTCTCATCCCGAAGGACCCACGCGAAGCAGGCTGTTCGAGTGGTTTCTGCAAAGCTCTGCAGAGGCCCGCCCCCTTCTTCCCTGAAGTTCATGACAAGCTGATGAAATTGTGGAAGGCGCCTTTTTCAGCACATCTCAAATCCTCGGCTCCTTCAGCGCTCTCGACACTCGACAGCGAAGGAGAAAGGTTATGAGAGTCTTCCCCCTCTTGAGGAAGAGGTTGCCACACATCTTTGCCTGCCCTCTGCTAGGGGATGGCAGTCAAAAGCGACGCACCCATCCAAGCCCTGCCACACTACGTCAGCTCTCGCTGGTCAAGCGTACACCTCTGCCGGCCAGGCTGTTTCGGCTCTTCACACAATGGCTGTCCTTCAAGTGTTTCAGGCCAAACTTCTCCGTTCTCTAGATGAGTCTGGCCCTGATCCTGAGGCATTCAAAGACCTGACTTAGCCCTGCGCGCAATGAAAATCACCGCCCAGGTGATTGGCAGAAGCATGGCGAACCTGACAGTGCTAGAGCGCCATCTCTGGCTGACCCTTACGGACATAAAGCCTCCTTCCTGGATTCCCCCATCTCCACCACCGGCCTGTTTGGCCCAGCAGTGAAAGGGTTCGCTGAGCGCTTCACCGAAGCACAGAAGGCGTCACAAGCCATGCGCCATTTTCTCCCAAAGCACTCCAGCTCTGCTTCGGGCTGCCACACGAAAGCGCTGCCCCCTCAGCCTTCAAAGACAGTGCCGCCGGCCTTCCAGCCACGCTCAGTGACAAAGACTCGCCACCGCTCACGTTCTGCAAGCCGCCATGGAGCGCCAGAGCAAAGGGGACCTCGACCCAAGATTGTGTTGAACCCCGAGCCTCCAAAGCCTTCCTGGCCACAGGAAGAAAGAGACAGTGGTTAAGTCCCGCCACGGCCGGATTACCACCACAGACTTTCTTTACACTTCTCCCAGTCTCCTCTATTCAGACGGCTGGAGATGTCAACATTGCAGTCAACGAGCCTGTTATAAAACACACACGTCTGCACACAAACGCCATTTTCAACCCTGATAAAACACAAAAAGAGTTTTTCCTCTGTTCTGACTGTAGGCAATATGCCCACTATACAGTATGCACCCCTGCACATAAGCACATTTTGGGGGTTGGGGGTTCTTTTGGTGCCCCCCCAGCACTTGGTGCCCTACACGCAGCTTGTGATGGGAGCGACGGCGCTGTGCTTCGTACCAAAGTGTCGAAACTGTTAGTAAAAAGGGCTGTAGAAACTGTCCTCTTAACAATAAGCGAGTCAGGCTTTTACAGTCGCTACTTCCTCGTTCCAAAGAAGGATAGCGGTCTAAGACCCATCCTAGATCTCAGACATCTGAACAAAATGCTTATGACATGCTCGTTCAGAATGCTGACAACGAAACAAATCTTCACGCAAATTCACCCAGGGGATTGTTTTTTCTCAGTGGATTTGAAAGATGCTTACTTTCTCATTCAGATAGCACCGTGCCACAGGCCATTCTTGAGATTCGCCTTCAACGTACAGGCTTATAAATACAAAGTCTTACCATTCGGTCTATCCCTAGCACCCCTACATTTACGAAGTGCATGGATGCGGCCCTCGCCCCCCCCTGAGACTACGGGGAGTGCGAGTACTGAACTACCTCGACGATTGGCTGGTTATAGCCCAATCAGAGGTGCAGTTAATAACTCACAGGTCCTGGCTCCTCAGCCATCTAGAATGTCTGGGTCTCAGGATAAACACTGCCAAGAGCACGCTGTCTCCCAGCCAGAATATTTATTTTCTGGGGACGGTCATGGACTTGATGTGGATGAGAGTGTGGCTTATGTCATAGCGCCACTTAAAGATATCTGTGTGGCGGCAGGCTGGGCCTCTCCGTCCACATTTATAAAATTGTATAACTTGGCTATAGACTAATGTATAACACATTTACAACAACTATAAGGCCTGACGCGGCCCTGACTATAAATTAGATAGATATCTGATCTGTAAAAACCATAGACTGTAAAAATATACAGGTAAAAAAAAAACGCATGAAGGGTGACCAGGTATAAATAGGCCCAACAAGATCACTGTTCGCAATGCTTGAAATATAAGAAAAATATAAATATTGAATTGGGGAGGGGGGTTACATGATTGTATCTCTGAATGAAACTGTCTTCAGAATAGTTTTGATGGCATTTTTACAGTGGTACCTAAAGAAACACTTCTTTTCCATATGCACAACCTACTGTCAGAGATTGAATTTGCATTTTTATTCAGTCCATCTGTTTTGATTTTGTGCAGGTGTGTCTTATGTAACAATTTCACAAAGCTAAAGTCAGACCATTCTGTATTTGCTCTAAGTCTTGAAATTATGCAATAATGTCAAAAACAACTACTCATGCTACATGTGTGTATCTTTGTTTGGATCGTGATTAAAATGCAGTGGTTGCCTCATTTCAAATGGCTAAAATTTTTAAGGCCAGTTTGACCTGAACAACAAATAAATTAGCTTAAAAAAAGAAAAAAGCAGCTGGTATATATCGGAAATAGCCAATTTGCTTGTAAAAAAACCCCTTCTGAATCAGCCATGAAAAATCCATAGTTAGATATTGCCTTTCATCAAGGCGAGGTCAGGGATCTTTGGCTTGAAACGGTTGGTGACCACTGTTTTAAAGTTTGATGTGAGATCCTGTTTGGAAGGCTGTGATCATATCATTGTGGATTTTAGCTTGCCATCGGTCAGACTTAGTTTTTAGCTGTTTATCATTAGGCCTACACGTTGCTCTAAATCTGCCAGCTATCAAGACTGCAATAGCTGAAATCTGAGGTCGAAAGAAACTTTGCTGAAGGATCAATGTCTGTTGAGGCTTTTGCAATCAGGCTGTGACCATGAATGAATCGAATGAGTCTTCCCCTAAGATAAGGCTGTAATCAACAGGGCACTTAATGTTCTTTGTTGTACATTCAATTACACGCTAATTGGTTGTGCAAAGTGGAAATCTTTAATGCTATTTAATTTTATATAAGTAAAGCAGAAAAGAGGTAATAATAAAAGTAAAATATGAAGCAGATGGAGTAAATATAATAGATGTAAAATAGGAAATTAGGGTAAAGAATATATTGTCCTGCTTATACCAAATACATATTTCAACATTAAATTAAATTTAAAAAATGGTCTTTGCATAATTCAAATATAACCAGTAATCAGTGTTTATTTTGTAATGATGACCATTCTACTATAGCTCCCATTACACTGCTGTTTAACAAATAACTATATGGAAAATAATTGGGCTTAAAGGTAAAGCAAAAATTAACTTTCATACACAGTTAAATCTGAGAAAATGTGAGATTTTTTAAAAAATTATTATTTATTTTTAAATGTATGACTTTAATTTATTTTTGATTTATGTATTTGGTCAAATTATACAAACAGCTCAGTTAAAAACATAATTTATCTAAAGCCTTATGTAGCAGCCAGTCTATGGTAGCAACTTAAAAAAACTGCAGCATTCCGGGTTAGCCTGCAAATTGACGACATGTTTTGAAATAATAATTATATACAAGCAAAAGGAATAGATGAAGACACGTCTAGCAGTCAGCTTATTAGGCTATGAGGCTTTTATATGTCTTCAGCTGACGTTCAGCTTCCGGGTAAATGTCGATACACTTCCGCAAAACTACTTTCATTGTTGACAGTTTGTTAACTACTGGCAAATACTTTTTGAAATCCTAGTGAACTTTAGCAATCGGATTAACTGTAGTCCGTACAACTGTAATGACATGTCTCTCGTTTATTAGTCGGAGTGGCCGTTGCGTCAGTTGTGCGTTGAATGTTTTCTTCACTGTTAGTGAGCTAAGCAGCTAGCCGCCTAGCCTGCTGTACAGCTGCTGTGTGTCTGGGAATCTGCACTGAAAGCCAAGATTATGTTTCTCGGTGGGCTTTTGTTATGCTTTTACTTGTTTTAAATAACCTGTGCAGCATGGAATCTGAGGGAATCGTCATCCGGATAAAGACACCGGTGGGGGACATGGACTCATTAGTGGATTGTCCATCACATCTCAACTTTAACGATTTGCTGGCGAGTTGCTTTTAATAACCTGTATTTACAGTGTGTTCTCATGTGATGTCTCAGTACATTTTAGAGGGAGAAATCATTAATGGAGTATATCATTCCTTGATGAGTGGTTTTCAGAATAATTGTGCTGATTGACAGCTGTCAGTCAAATGTTTGTCTGCTCAATGGATTCTCTCGTTTGGCAGGCCGCGATTCGGGATGTCATGCCTGAAGCCACAGTCACAGCTTTTGAATGTGAGCATTGTTATGATATTTAAATAATTTTAATAATTGACTTTGGTTTTAAGTTATAATTAGTATAGCCAATAAAATGGTATATATGAAACAACCAGAAAATATTACTTAATAACTGTCATGTTCTCTTTTCAATGCTGTTGCCTTAATTGAACATAGCACATTTATTTAAACTTAAAAATTTGCAGAATGTATGATAAAAATGGTTGTTTAAATTAGCAAATGATTATCTGTTTCAGATGATGATTCAAATGATTCTCTTATATTTCAGATGAGGATGAAGTTGGCGACCGAATCACAGTTCGCAGTGATGAGGAGCTCAAAGCCATGCTGTCGTATGTGAGTATGCCTCATGTATAAATGCAGCCGAGCTCTTTGAGTCCTTTAGATTCAGCTGTTAAACAGTGGGATTTCAGCATCATTTCTAAGGGGCCGTTTACACTACACCGTTTTCAACTGTAAACTTTTTATGCGTTTTGGCTGTTCATTTACACGACTTTGGTTTTGTGGGCCTGAAAATGTAAGCTTTTGAAAACGGTTTCAAAGTGCAAGGTTTTGAAAATGATGCCTATACCGTCGTCTCTATGTAAACAACAAAAACGTGAATTTGTGAAAACTATGGGTGCATCTCAGTCAGCTCCCTAGTTCAGAAGTCAGGGCACTGATCAGAGAGTCGGCCACATTCATGTACACGATATACTGATTCACAACCTTTTTTTATGCTTTATTTGATCATTCAGTTTGCAAAATTAGAACATAACAATAATTATGAATAACATCTATAGAGGGAAAAAAAACTAAAACAAACACGAATAACCAATACCATAGTTTAAAGTAGAGCCAAGTAGCAAAGAAAAGAAAAGGAAAGAAGAGGGCATTACACAAATTAATAACAATTACACATTGAGTACAGTGAATAGTTTGCAGGCCGTGCAAACTATACATGTTCTGAGAGCTTTTTTGTTAAGCGAGAGTGAAATTGTAAGTAAATAATGTTTTATCTCTTGTAAGAATACTACAAAAATAGGTTTACAATTAGAGAATTTACATTTATGAATGTAAAATCTACATAGAAAGAGAATTAGATTTATTATAAAGCAGGCATTTGAATCTGCTTAAAAAACCCCCCAAAAATGTCACATTTGAGGTTCATTGAAAAATCTTGTAAAATAGTACTTGAGATAAACAAACTAACATCTTTCCAGAGCTGGGAAGTATAATTGCACAACCAAAACAAATGAAGAAGAGTTTCAGTCTCATTCTGACAAAATGAACATTTCGAGTCAAAATCAGATCTAAATTTTTTTTTTTTTTAAAGAACGTTTTTGACAGGGTAAATGCTATGGAGTAATTTAAACGTTATTTCTTTAACTTGGTTTGCAAGGAAAAATCTATGTTGAACGGACCATATATTTTTCCAATTTAAATTATATTTTTATAATTTTTCCAGCGAAACATATGTCACCAACAGGCATGTTGACAAGTTCAGGAAAGGGAGTTGTTCCTGAAGAAAGAATATTATTTTTGAAAAGCATGCAGATGCCAGATGGAATAGCATCCATAACAGTAGCAAACTCTTTAGGAGTTACAGGTATACTATATTCTGAAAGAAATTCTGTATGCCTAAAGAGCAGACCTTCCTTGTTAAAGAGCTGGCTAACATGAAATATTCCATTACTAAACCATTGATTATAGAACAAAGATTTATTCTTAAACAAAATATTCCTATTGTTCCATATGTAACACCAGTGGGGAGAAAAGTCCATGCCAGAAGAACTTGTTGGCGAAAGTCAGAAAGCTTTACAGGGAGTTTTTGGACATCATAATTACACATTAAGACAAACTTTGTGCCACCAAGCTGCAAGAAGACAAATTGAGGGAAATATTCCAAATAGAGGTGGGATTTCTTAGGAATCGGTTAAGCCAATTTATTTTAATTGTAATATAATGAATTGAAATCAATAAAGTTTAATCCACCCTTATTCTGGGAATTTAATATCACTGACTTCTTCAAATAATAATTGTTTTTCCATAAACATTTAGACAAGATTCCATCGATTACTTTACATGTGGGTTTATTAACGTACAGTGACTGAGCGGCATAAGTAAGGCGAGACAGACCCTCTGCTTTAACAAGCAAACCTCTGCCTTTCAAAGAGAGGTCTCTAGCTAGCAATTAAACCTTTTTTGTTTTTTTAACAATTGGGTTAAAATTTGTAGAGCACCTAAGATTATCTTTAGTTATCTGTATACCCAAATATGTAACACAGTTTTTAACTGCAATACCATTCATTGAAGATGTCATACTTGTTTTAACTGGAAGTAATTCACACTTATTAAGATTAAGATGCAAGCCTGAAGCTTTAGAGAAACTCTGCAGAATATGTAGGGCTGCTGGTATTTGGAGAGAGTCTTCTAAGAACAGAGCAGTGTCATCTGCTAGCTGACTAATTATTATCTCAGTATTTCCAATATTTATGCCTTTTAAATGACTTTGATATATGAACTCAGAAATTGTGTCGCAATCAAGAAAAGATGGGGAGAGACTGGACACCCCTGTCTAACACCCCTTTTTAAGGAGAATCTGGGAGAGGTACTATTTCTTAACTTAAAGGAACACGCCGACTTTTTGGGACTTTAGCTTGTTTACCGTATCTCCCAGAGTCCATACATACCATTCACATCTCCGTGCGTGCCATAACTCTGTCTGACGCACCCACCGCTAGCCTAGCTTCGCACAAAGACTGGAGGTAAACGGCTCCAGCTAGTTTACTGCTCAATAAATGACAAAATAACGCCAACATTTTCCTATTTACATGTTATGTAGTTACATCGTGTGCAGCAGCGCAATGATATTACGCAGTGCCTAAAAAATAGGCTAACTTCCGTCAACATAACCAACGTGACAACCTGCTTGCACAGAGAGCATGCTGGGGACTATTTTCAGGCGCTGTGTAATATCATTGCGCCGCTGCACCCATGGTAACTCTAGGGGATGCGATGAATAAGCTAAAGTCCCAAAAAGTCAGCTTGTTTCTTTATTTGAGCTATTACTATTCACATACAGCATTTTGGCCATATTACAAAAGGGGACCCCAAAGCCAATTTTGTGCAGTGCTTGAAACAGAAATGCATGTTCTAGCGTATCAAACGCTTTATAATAATCTAAAAATAAAATAAAGCTTTCATTTTGAAGTAAATGTGAATAATCGAACACATCTAATATGAAACGTATGTTATTCGAAATATGTCTGTTAGGTAGAAATCCTGACTGCGTTTCATCAATAATGCAATTTAAAATGCATTTTAGTCTTTTAGCCAGAACTAATGCTATAATTTTGCAGTCATTTAGCAAGGAGATTGGGCGCCAATTATCTATGAGAAGGGGATCTTTGTTTTGCTTTGGGATTAAGTCCTGATTATTCCTGGACATAAGGGGGGGGGGAAGAAAAGAAAATAGGGAGTTGATTGAGACGCACTATGACATTAAATGATCATGCATGTGTATTACGTGTTTGAGGGCTGTTACTTGACAAAGTGACGTCGCCAACTACTGGCTTGTTTGCATAATGCAGCCTTTTTAGTCATTTTTGCAGATCCGTGTGAACGGAGATTGTTTTGAGAATGTTGTCGTCTGTTTTTAGTACATCGTTGTTGTTTATACCCTAAAACATGTTTAATAGCCAGATTGCCATTGAATAACTACATTGCCTATAATTTTAAACATAATGAATATTGAATTTAATGCAGATGAAAATGAGGTTGAGAGGGATAGATGTACAGTCTTTACAATGGCGCACACTGTAGAAAGGTCCTAGATCATGTCATTTTCACAACTCACAACTTTCAAAACTGTTTTATGGGAGTTTTTGTCTACTGAAAGTTTTTGAAAGACGTTTTGTCAGCTGGACAATCGGTATGTTGTTAATCCATTGAATGCATTGTACTTCCAGTACCTGTCAAAAGTTTGGAAACATTGACATTTTTATGCTAAACTTTTATGCTCACAAAGGCTGCATTTATTTAATCAAAAATACAGTAATAACAGTAATATTTTGAAATATTATTGTAATTTAAACTAACTCTTTTTTTTTTATTTGAATATATTTTAAGATGTAATTTATTTCTGTGACGTCAAAGCTGAATTTTCAGCATTATTACTCCAGTCTTCAGTGTCACATTATCCTTCAGAAATCATTCTAATATGCTGCTCAAGAAACATTTATTAATATTATCTGCTTAACATTTTTGTGGAAATGGTGATACTTTTTCAGGATTCTTTGATGAATAGAAAGCATTCAATGAACAGCATTTATTAAATAGAAATCTTTAGTGACATTATCTTCACTGTCACTTTTGATCAATCTAATATGTCCTTGATGAAGTATTAATTTCTTCTTTTTTGTAATCATACCACAAATGTTTGAATGGTATGATTGTTTCCACAGAAATGCTTTCAACATTGATAAAAATCAAATGATGTGACACTGAAGACTGGAGTAATGATGCTGAAAATTCAGCTTTCCATCACAGGAATAAATTACATTTCTAAATGTATTAAAATAGAAAACAATTGTTTTAAATTGTAACAATATTTCACAATATTACTGTTATACTGTATTTTTCATTAAATAAATGCAGCCTTGGTGAGCATAAGACATTTTTCAAAAACATTAAATTGTAATTCCAAAACTTTAACCTTAAATTTATTTGACGTTTTCTCTTTTTTGGCCTTTTGAAATACTCAAAAAAGTCTAGGGAGGTGAAGTGAGACTTTGTAACCATAAACTGTACAAAAGGGTTCAAAAATAATGAACTACATTTCCCATTTTACGATGGGTGATATCAACTGCCACCTACTGGAGTGTCATCCAGATATGGGTGCTGGATTTTAGCGATGATATTGTATGTGTAATATTAACACACTATCAGCTTTTCGTTTTTGAAATATGCGGCTATCGTCAGTACCAATATATTGCGACAGCCCTTGTTTGTAATGTTGTGATTTCATCTTGAAGCTGGTTGGTTCACGAGACTCTTGTCTTTAATAAAACAGCTTTAATAAAATGCCAATGGAGAAAATACTTCCGGAAAGCAAGGCTGGTGAAAAGTGGGTGGTCACCGTTGCGCTCTATTACAGTCTGTTGTATTAGACTTTTGAATGCTCAGAGTGTTTTGTTGGAAGGGAAAAGCTATTACAAATCTATTATTCCAGATCTATTCACCCTTGGGGAAAGTGTTCTCATTACTTTGCTGATTGGCAAGGATGACAAGTAGCTACATATTTTCTTTTTTCTTTTCAATTTCTTCATCTATTTCCTTTTTTCTGGCTTCACCTCTCGATGTTGCCATGGAAACGTGCGTCTCTGGCCCACACCCCCCATTTTAAATTTTACAGGTGTTAACCAAGCAAGATTAGCAAAGGGAAAAGTGTAATATTAAATTCCTGTTTATTTTCTTCGTATTCATTATTTTTGTGTTGACTCAGGTAGTGGCCTCCCCCTGTGACCAGGCACAAATTGAAAACGTTCAAAATATTTGTCTCATGTGTTTAATAAAAAGCTATTGTAAACTTTTACCTGATTACGTGTTTAAACGGTTTTCCTTTTAAAGGCAGGGAATGTTGTTTCCTCTGTTCTTCTTCTCTCTCGGCTTTTTGTGTGTTGTTTTTAACGTTCTTCTTTTGAGACAGCCGTAAAAGTCCTTTCAATACTTACTGCTCACATTGTGGACACCAAGCGTAATGACTCGTAATATTTTTTTTCCCCGTGTGAAGTACAGTGGAAGTTAAATGAACTATCAACTTTTATTATTTATTATTCAATACTTAAAGTTTCGCCTCATTAGAAGCACAGCCCTCCTGGGTAGAGGAATTTTTCAAAATCCACTTTCAGCTGGTGTTGTCTTTTACCCCCCATCAGCTCTCAATGACTCTCGAGTAGCCATGGGCTTCAAAACCACCGCTTCTGCAGGAAATGAAATCACTTATATTTGATATTTATTTATTTTTAGATGCTTTATCAATGTTGTACCTCTCAAGGCCATTGCAGTCATTAGCCAGATTAGGCCAGAAGGTGACACACTGACAATGATGTCTCGCGGGTGTCCTGCACTGCCTGAGTGTAATTCAACTTTTTTCCCCTGTCTTGATTAATTCTGCAGTCACTGAGTAGCTGGTTTTGAAATGCACATTCTGACATTGGAGATATTTGTGGGAATGAAAGTATTCTCATCTGTTATCGCAACAATCTGCATTAATGCTTATGCATGGAGAGATTTTCCTCTTAAGGAACGTGCCATTGCACATCACAAAATAATTCTTTGAGGCCATATTACTCTGACAGCGAATATTACCGTGCGTTGCCATTGCAGATTGCCTTCCCGTTGCATTTTGGTTAACAGCACAACTGAGTCCACTTTTTCTGAAAATGAGTTTTTCCTCCCATGATGCCATTTGCTTCTCTAGGGAGAGCGCAAGCTGCTGAGAAGGGTGGAATTTAATATGCGTGTAACATGTTCTGAGGCTTGTGCCTATGTTTAACTGATCATTGTGGCCATATTTCAAGTGTGTGCCCTTTGGCTTGGTGGCTCTTGGGGTCTCTGTGGGGACCTTTTGTAAATTTGCTTCAATTAATTCCATGAGAAGGGATCTACTGTTAATGTAGACTTAATAGGAATTAAGAGATGACTTCTTGCTTTACAGGTGCGTAAGCTAATTCACAGAGCTCTCTGGTGGAAACCGACCTTCAAACCGTCTTGACTGCACTTTTTTTTTTTTTACTCTAGCAGCGATCATCAGTCTGAGGTCTCTGAGATGTTCTGGGTCCCCGGTGAACCCCTTCTTATCGTTAGCCTTTCCAGGATGTTAGTTCAAAGTTAAAGACTGACCCATGTCAGATGTAGCCCCTCTCTCTCTCTCTCTCTCTCTCTCTCTCTCTCTCTCTCTCTCTCTCTCTCTCTCTCTCTCTCTCTCTCTCTCTCTCTCTCTCTCTCTCTCTCTCTCTCTCTCTCTCTCTCTCTCTCTCTCTCTCTCACGCACACACGTACACACGCACACACACGCACACGCGCACAGGCACTGATCTCCCAGGCTGGGCCGGCTAATTACAGAGCGCTTTACTTGTGGTGTGTTAATGATCGGGGTCCAACAGAGCGGAGGTCCGACTCCTCTGTTCCCTCCAGCTCTCAAGCTGCCTTTCTGTGATCAAACTGCCTTTAGTTATTGTCCAACAAAGGGAGGTTTCTTTTAATACACTGTTACAGATTAGTTAGGTAATTGCAGGCCTAATCGATAAAGCAACCAAGTAGAAAATTAAAGGTGTGTGTTTTGGTAGAGCTACATGGTTTCAGTGCCTGCAGGCAGTGCAGAGAGGTGACAGTGATAAATAGGGTATTTAATAACAGCTGCTCTAACACTGCTTCCTCTGCATGTCCTCGCACGCGGCCCGACGTATTCATCATGTATTCGCACGCGGCGGAGGGACGGTGCTGTACCGCTAGCCCCTTGGTTAGGCTTGCTTTTGACCTTTGTCTTGTTCTGCCTTTGTCTCTCTTTCTCTCTGTCTTTCTTTCAAACACTGACACTCTCCCCTCCTCTCTTGTCCATCTGGATCTGTGGTTTTTAATGGCTTTATTGTGTGTGATGGGGGCTCTGTGTTTGGACACAAAGGTCTCATGCTGGACTGAGAGGAGAGGACGAGTGACCAGATGGTTCTGTTAACCGAAACATCCATTGAATGCTCTTTTGGCAGGAGACACAAATATGTACGCGTGTTTGACAGACAGCAGAGTTCTTTTGAAACCGAATCGGCAAAAGTGCTAGATGACACAACTGCAAGATCAACTTATATAATTTCAAATATTTATACAATATTATGAATTAATAAAATAATTTATAATATATAAAATAGTAATAGTAATAATAATAAAAAAAAACATAGAGAATATAATATTAAGTATCTTATGTAAGCCAATGTAGTTTTAAAATTGCAACTGCATTAAATATTGAATATTATTAAAAAAAATAATAAATGTAATTAATATGACACAAAGTCTCAAATGTAACTGTGCTAACGTACAGTGCTAACAAAACTTGAAGTCTAGATTGCTTTAAGTTCAATTTCTTTATTAATAGCATAGATTAATTAAAGAAAAAAATAATAATCACACAAAAAGCTTACCATGACATTAATAATATAATAAAAGGTTTATAAATGCCAGACTACATTTCAGCCTATTATGCAGTGTAATTAATTAATAGGCAGCCGTTACTGGCAGATTGCTTTTACGTCAGGCTGAAATGAGAAAACCCAGTGATTGGGCTGCGCCTGGCAGCCATTACAACGGATGAATTGATACAGGGGGTGAGTGGTGTTTCAAAAAGATTACCTGAGCTGGGTGCCCGATTCATTTAGCGTCTTTTCTTTTCCTCCTAACACTGCAAGAGGCTCTGAGAGAAAGAGAATGTTTTTTTTTTTTTTTATATATAAGATTGTTTTTTATATACTCCGTGGGACTTTTTTTTCTGAAATACTTACACCGAGCATAATATTGATTCTGTGTGTACTTTAGCCTACTGATAAAAGGAACCGGGCTGTTTTTAAGTTTTGTTTTACTTTATTCTCTGCAGTACTGCAACACAGTGATGGAGCATCGCATCAATGGACTGTTACCCGAGCCTTTACAGATATTTCCACGAGGTGTGTAAACTGTGTGTTAGTGTGTTGGCCCAAATTACAGTTTAACACTGCAACAGTAAATGTGCCCGAGGCCCACCTAGAACCTAGATCACAGTTTAAAAATCCCATATTCAGCACTGCCCTTCTCACGTGTGTTTGTGTGCGAGCGATTTCTGTTAGCAAATCCCACATTACTCATGCTCACTGTGAGAGGAATAAATATAAAATTCTTTCTGAATACATACACATTCACATACACATTATTCTTTATGATATACTTATAAGCTCCCTAAGCTGTATTTCAATATGTCTGTCTTGTAATGTTGCAGATAGACTAATTCTGACATTTTAAACATTTAAAATATTCTGCTCATGTTCTTTTTCTCTGGCCTCACGTGATCTACAATCTAGTCAATTTTCTTTTCAGCCGGTAAGACCCCAGGGATCCGCAACATACACGGCCTGAAGGTATATGTCTCAATGATTGTTTCAGCAGAATTGGCCATGGATCGGTTATGCTGCATACACTTATTGAAATGTCAATTGAAGTCAAGACTCTCTCTTTCTATCTGTCTCTCATTTTCTACCCACCTTTTCGTTGTATTTTTTGATCTGCTTACTTGATAAACCGTTCAAAAATGGGATTTTTCAAAAAAGATTTTTTTCATGTTTTGAAAGAAGTCTTTTATGCTCACTAAGACTGCATTTATTTGATCAAAACAGTATGGAACTATTATTGCAATTTAAAATGGCTGTTTTTGAATATTATAAAATGTAATTTATTCCTGTGATGGAAAAGCTAAATTTTTCAAGTTTTCAGTGTCACATGATTATTCAGAAATCATTCTAATATTCTGATTTGGTGATCAGGTAGCATTTCTTATCAAAGTTAAAAACATTTGTGTTACTTAATGTTTTTGTGGAAAACATGATTTTTTTTTCAGGATTCTTAAAAAAAAAATAGAAAGTTCAAAAGAACAGCATTGTTTTTAAATTGACATCTTTTTCAACATTATAAATGTCTTTACTGTCACTTTTGATGAATTTAATGCATCATTGCTGAATAATAAGTATTAATCTCTTTAGCAAAAAAAATCATATTGTAAACCTAAAGTGTTGAAGGCTAGTGTAGTTTACCTAAATAGTATGATTGTTCTTGTTTTGGTTTAATTTGGAATTAATTGGCTTGAAAAGGGTAAAAAAAAAAACCTGATAAACTGATCTAAATGAGGTCTTCATAGATACTAATTAAGAAGAGAATCACTGCTTTACTGCACTGCACTATACGACCTACAGACCTCAATTAATCTACGTATTTATATAGTGACTGTCTTTGAGCTTTTTTCCTTCATTCTCCCACTGCGATCCGTTAGTGTGGCTCTGACAACAAGCAGCTTTATGAATCCTCTTTAGTGACAAATAAAGGACGTGATGTTGATTCATTCTTTTTTTTTTTTTTTTTTTTAAACCCAAGGATGTTTCCAGAGTTATATTTAATTTTGCCTGATAGATGAAGTGACCCCTTTCCTCAAGCCTCTCTCTTTATTTCTCTCTGTCTCCCCCACAAAAGCCAATTAACCTTGCGGCCAAACCAGGCATTTTGCTGTTGAATCACAGGTTAATTAGCACAGGGTTCTGATTGTCTTTGTTTGCCCGCAGGTGAACACGCGGCCCGAATCCTCGAGTGGCAGGGGCTCCTCTGCAGCTGATTCCCGGTCCAACGATAGGTAATGCAATTCTATATTAATCCCTCAAGTTTTCTACTTTGCTTGTTAAAAATCTTATGGTTATCCACTTTATTTCTAATCAGAGAAATCCTCTATCCAATGCCTAAGAATGCCGCTTACCTATGGTAAAATCACTGTAATTTGCAGCCTCTTCTGGCTTGTTGACTAAATAGTGTTTTTTAAATTAGGACTAGCTTTTTAGGTGGATCCACGTCTGGATACACACTACCGTTAAAAACTTTGGGGTCAGCAAGTTTTGTCTTTGGGAGCAAGAGAGAGATTTGAAGAAAGATTGTAGAAAGCGAGATGGCTAAGAGACATTACAAAAGAGTAGAGATCGGCGGAATATCACTGGAAAAAATAAGGGTTATGATCGGACAAGAGCTTTAGGTTCCACGTTAATATTAAAAAAGACCTCGAGTGAGAAGGCCTGAAAACGGACGCTGAGGTTGCATTGTTTCTGCCCCATATGTGAATAACATTGGTTTTGCTATATTTCACCAAGACTGCAAGATATTTCCATTTCTATAATGTTAGCTATAGTAACAGGACAGTTTTGTGCTGGTGTGCTGCTGGCGACTAACAACAAACTCTTGCTTGTATACTCTAGTGTACTGTATGTTCATTTTTTTGTTCTTCCTTGTCGTTTGTTCATCATCTTCAATTTATTTTTAGCAAAACATTATTTTGCTACGCTTTAGCTATGATAAAGATTCATCCAATCTTGCATTGTGTGTTTGTGCACTTTGGGGGCAGAGCAATGAAGGGAATATTTCAAATATTAACATTGTTTCTCAGAAATCATTTACTGCACATTCAAAGGTGATGTTGATTCATTTTAAGTTTAAAGGTCTAAATAATGTAATTCTCTTTAATAAGAGAAATGCAAACAGGAGCTGGAAGTCTTCATAGCCTAAACACAGCAGAAACATTTTGTCAGTTTTAATTGGATCTGGTCTGAGATAATGAAACCCCTTGGCACAGGACAAAGACCAGCAGTCTGAAGGCCAGTGTGTATGTGTGTGTGTATTCAGCAGTGATGCATGTCAGATTTATGCAGAGCCTACTATTGAATCTTCTAGTAAACAATTTCATATTTTGTATTTTTGCTTCAGCAGTTTAAAGAAGTCTTCAGCTGAGCTTAAGAAGATTTTGACGAATGGACAGGTATAGTAGCCCTCCCTTCACAACACACACTTTATTTCTGTATACCTTTTTTGATACACACAGTATCATCAGTACCACTCAACCCGTGATGCTTCACTTATCCCATTTAATTTGTCACTGTAGACTGTAGAATGTGCGAAAGCATCTATTGATTACTCCTAATGGTCTGTTCACTGACCCTTTCTCTGTGGTATGGATGAGATCTTTATCTTGAGTGATCAGAGCTGTGTCCTTTTGCTGCCCATTCCTCCTCCTTTCCGTGTCACCTTTTCTCCCCCCTCCGCAGGCCCCTAGCAGGCCAGTCTGTCAACTAAAGTGTGTCAGATAGACAATTAAGACAGTCACATCCCCTGTGACACCAGTAACATGCACAGTTAATAGAGCACCAGCATCCTCCCTCATGCATGCACACTCACACACACTGTGTCTCTCTCTCTCTCTCTCTCTCTCTCTCTCTCTCACACACACAATGTCTCTCTCCCACACTCTAGCCTAATCAAATGTCCTGCATTGGGCCCCTGTAGTCCGGGTGAGGCCTGTCAGCAGAGCATTAGCTTCACATCAGGTCCAGTTCACAAGGGGAAACCCTTCCCCTACAATAACACACACAAATGCTGACACTTAACCAGTCGCATTAGCAATCACAAACAAATGGCTTTGATTGGATTGTTCAGATATATAACAATGATATTATAATTTTTGTGTTAATGAAAAATCCTGCTGTTATTAATAATAATAATTATAGTAATAACAACAGCATTTTGTCATTTTCATCATAAATATTATTATTGTTATTATATTAACAACTAGTACTTACAATAATACTATAATTATTAACGAGAATGTTTAAAATATTATTATTATTATTATTATTATTATTATTATTATTAACATTATTATTAACAATAATCCTAATATAAATGTTGTTGTTGTTGTTGATGATGATTATGATAATAATAATAATAATAATGCTTTTAATTTAAGTAAATATTTTAAGTAAATATCATGTTTGCTTTTCTGCAGTTTTATAAAAGCAGAATGTTTTACATCAGATGTAACAATACCCTGTAACTGTGGTACAAGTAAGGAGTAATTGATGAAGAGTCGTTAAATTATTAGAAAAATAACATGTTGGAACACCTTGGCTGTGCGTTGTTTTTCTAATAATTGGCCCATAGTCAATTATTCCACTTATGCTATGGTTACCATACCTCCAGTCTAGACATTGTTCAGATGTTTCACTGCAAGACATTTTTCAGGTTTTTGTCCTTACAAGGCTTGTGCGTAGGACTAATTTCAGTAACACTTTATTTTAGTGTCCTTGTTACATGTTACTATAGTAATTACTATAAATTGTGCAATTGTTACATGTGACAAACCCTAAACCAAACCCTACTAACCCTAACCCTACATGTAGTTAATTATTATTACTCAGTATTTAAATGTATAATTACACTGTAAAACGGACACCTTAAAATAAATTGTAACCCTAATTTCTCTTAAATGTAATTTTAGAGCTAGTAATGGATGCTTGAACCATTGATATGCAGATCAAGGCCCCGATCAGACAGAACGCGCGAGAGCTTTTTTAAAATAGTTTTCTATTGGCAGTGAGCACTTTGCGTGCTGTTTATTCACCCCGGGCACCTCGTGTTTTAGCCTGCTGTGCCTCGTGTTTTTTTAGGAGCGCTCTGAGCACCTGAAGTTGAAAAAAAAAAATCAACTCCGTTGACGTCATCGTGTTTTTTTCAATTGTCCAATCGAATGAATGGAGAGGCGGGCCTTCCGATGTGGTGCGGTTACCTTAACTCGACTGACAGGACAGCTGATTCGGGGGTTGCCTAGCAACATAAAAAAAACGTAGCGCACTGCTATTTTCTAAATTAAAAAAACGTCAACGTCAGAGAGATTAAGCTTGTGTGAAATACCTGAGTCTTTCAACAGTGTTCTGCAGTAGAGTCTGTTAAAGTTTAATTGCTTTAACAGCGACATTACCACCTCGCTACTGTCATTTATTTTTTTTAACTGCAAAAACTATTTTGTTGATGAAGTTGCTCACAAAAAATTCTGTGTGTGTTAATGTGTGATTGTGTGTGTGTGAGAGAGAGAGTGTGCTTTCCTTAGATAATAAAACAATTTTGTGGGAAAAACATGGAAATAGTTTGTCATTTTGGTCCCACTTATATTAGGTGTCCTTAACCACAATGTACTTGCATCAAAAAATAAGTACAATGTACTTACTGTTCATATTGTATTGCTAAACACTTTTGCTGATATTGAGGTGGGATACGGGTAAGGTTAGGGACAGGTAGGGTTAGGTTTAAGGGAAGTGTCAACAGTGTAATTATAATTGTAATTACAGAAATTATTTACAGATGTAATTACATGCAGGTAATTTTTAAAATGTAAGTACAATGTAAAAACATGTACGTACATTAAGTGCATTGTATCAAACTATTAATTTAAATGTTAGTACTTGGTAGTTAAGGCCACCTAATATAAAGTGGGTTTGTAATTTATATCTTATTGTTATATTTATTTGCTTGGTCAATGTCATTGTGGGTTTTGGTTTTTGCTGTTGAAAGCTGAAAATATGGCTAATTTGGCAGACTTTATAAAGTATATTTATTTATTTACGTATTTATATAGGGGAACTACTTTAGCTGCTCTTTATCAACCATTCAGATTCAAGCATTAAACAGCCTGGATAAATCAGTTTAAAGCTGGATCTGAAAATCCTCTGTTGCTGGAATTAGCATTTACGGGTCAGGTCAGAATGACCTTCCACAGTGTTTTTTGAGCTTTGTCAGCCTTAGAGATACTCTGGCCCTATGGAATCTGCAGCTGGTTGTTACAGACCACTTATGTTACTAACCCTTAATGGTAAAACTATTTTTTTTAACTTAAAGGGTTTGTGGCAACTAGGCACTGATGTACAATCTTACTCACAGGCTGAAAATCTAAGGCGCTGAGAATTAAGATCCCACAGCATGTATTTTATTTTTATATTCAAAGAAATCAAGAGGTTGAAATAAAGATGGAGGGCATTCTGGTGTGCATAAAACTGACTGCATGTTAAAACATACTGGTCCCACTGGCCTCTTGGTGCCAGAAGGGTCTGTATTGTATTACCATTTTGACAGCTTTTATCAAAGTCGAACATGACAGCATAGGCAAACAAATCATCATTAAACTTCCTATCACTCTCCTTGCTGCTGTTGCCTTTTTATTAGACAGGAAATGTTGTATTGATCCTCCTTTTTTGTCCGCTACTGAACTTCCAAGTTTTTTGCACTGACACACATAGTAACACACTTTTGAAGATGCTTTAGATTGTTTAGATAAAGTAGGGTTGAAGAGTTTTGCTCTCCCTGAATAAAAACAGCATCTAGTATGTTTTTCTTTTTCTTTGTTTGTTTAGATAAATGAACATGACCTCCAGTACCAGGAGCAGCTTGGCCATGGAAATGGTGGAACAGTTTACAAGTGAGTGCTGCTCTCATGTTTTGAGATTTTAATTGGAGCGATTGTAGTCAGCCTCTTCAACCTTTAGTACAATCTATAGGTTGTCCACACTTATGTTCTAATGAATTTTCAGACATCCTTCAAAACCTTCTCAACATTATTCTTTAAATGTCTTGAGACGTCGGAGTAAAGGACGGTGCTGATTTAGGTTGAAGTGACTCTTTTTGACCCTTCTAAAGCTCCTATACACCCAGCCTAAAAGATAAAGTGATTGGACAGGACAGGACAAGGCCATCGTCTTACACACACGCACAATTTGTTTTATTAATTTCTTGAACCTTGTTGACAAGGGTCTTTGTGCTTTTAACACAGGTTCTCATCATGTTCTTCTCTTGCTGGAGGAGTGCACCTCTGTGTTGTTGGAAATTGTTCAACCATTTTTAAAAAGCCAATACTGCAACCCAAACAAGAATGCAGTCTGACAAGCTCAGCACTAAATGTGTTTGCCTAGAATTATTTTTTCCCCTCAAACAAAAGAAAGTGCTGAATTTTGCATTCATCATCTCTTCATTCAAACCATTTTCCTTTTTCTTTTTTTTCTCTTTTAAGTGATGGATAAGAAATACAGCTGTTCTGAACATAGATGTTTCCTTTTTACGTCTATATGGAACATCCATTAATAATCAATGGTAACTTTGATCTCACATAGCAAAAAGGTGTATAATTTGTTCTAAAAGACTGTAATACCAGATACTGTACATGTGTTTTTTTTTTCACTGCATATTCATGATCTTTTAAGAAAGGAAACCGTTATTGTGTTTGCTGTTCAGACTGACAGCTGCTGTGCAGTACAGGTAGCGTCAGGTGTAATGTAATATAATCTCTGATGTGGCTCGTAGGGAAATTTAGGCCAGCCTCCCATCCATCTCCACAGCTGTCCTCGATCACCTCTACTGTGCTCACTCACGTACACACACTCTCCTTTATGCAAAACACACACCTTTGTGACCATCAGACTGCACATAGGATGGAGCCAAGGGTATTTGCTTAAATTGCTTTTCTTAAGAATAAATAAATATAAAAAATAATAAATATAAAGTAAACCAAACATTCTTACATTTATAGACGGAAATTCTGAAAAATTATTTGCATAGATTGTAGGAAAATGCAACTTTCTACATTTCATACACTTTCTTAAATTGGTTTTGTGCTCTCAGCAACCAATAATTCACCACTCAAAACATATTATGGTCAGTACAAACCAAGTCAACGCATAATTAATGTAATCCTGTTCATATTGTCTTTCACCATGTATTGTTTTGTTCAGTGAGGACATGTCAACCTGTCCATGTCACATTACCAAAATACTGTAGTTTGATTGGACACTGCCTGTGAAATCAACAACAAAAGATATGGATTTATATATATATATATATATATAATATATACACACGCATACATACATTGTATATGAACAATGCTAAATGCAAATAATCACAATTTATTATTTGTAGTTATTTTCCATTTATCATAGTTCTTTCTCTACTTTATTATGTATCCTATTAGAACTAATATACGACTCATTTTTAGGTCATGACCCACTGGTTGAGAACCACTGGTGTAGACTTTTTCTTCTCGCGAACCTCTCTTTATGGCTTTCTTTTCAGGTGAGGCGATCATCTGGTCATCTCAGGTTAGATGGCATAGAGAAAGAGACGGAGAGAACTGTCTGGTCCGCATTGCCCTCTGTAATCGAAACCTGTTTGTGTGGTTGTGTGTGTGCGTGTGTGTTCGTCTGCAAACGCACATGCATGGGATGGCTGTCTTCTAGAGGTCCATGAATACTGCATGACAGAGCTTTCATTACCTTGGGCTCTGGAGTGTAAATAACAAACAGAGAATAGGGACACATTTACGGGGGTCAGGACCACACGTCACTACGTCACCTCGCTCTGACCATGCGTCTGTCAGTCTTAAATCATCCCTGCATGACTACTCAGCAGGGTCAAAGTTCAAGGACTTTAGCTGAACTTTGTTAATGGGCTTAGTAGGATCCATTACTGTTCAGGATGTCCTGAAGCGACCATTTAGACGACATCATTGGTTGGGTTGGCAAACTTGGCATTAGTAAGCAGTAGGTAGTCATTTAGCAGATGCTTTTATCCAAAGCAACTTAAAGCATACATATTGCACAGACAATCCCCGTGGAAAGACCTAAGGTTAAGTGTCTTGCTCAAGGGCACAATAGTGATGACTTATGACTCGCTAAATGCACAGTGTGGAACTGACTTCCAATAATCAGGCCTGAGCTATACCCGTCACTAACAATTAAGCCGTACCACCTCTAACAGGTGGTGATATTGCTTGAGTTTGAAATTGATCAGAAATTACTAGAAAACTTTCCCCTGGTTTCACAGACAAAGGCTTAAACTATAACAAGACATCCAATAGATAGCAACTAAAAAGAATTGAGATTACACTACATAAAGAATTATATAGATTGTTTATATATACAATAGTGTTGATTTAAATAGAAGTAAAGAATAAAACAAGTTTCGGAAAGATTTTTCGAGTATAGGCCTATGTGACGTCAACATGGGCACTTCTCCCGGAAGGGCGTGCACGCACACACGTCGACCAGAGTGAGAGAGCAAAATCATGCACAAGGCCCAGTTCAACTCCGGATTTGCAGATCGTCTAATGCTAAAAAGATGGAGCCGTCCCAACGATAAAGGTTCACGGTCATGCGTTGGAACCGCAGTACATACAAAGTCACATACAATAGCCCATAAACCAAATCATCGCGCGCTTGTGACGCTTTAGCTCCGCCCACATGATACGCCTCAAGCAGCCCGGTTTTATTTGTAAAGACTCGGTACAGCGTATCTGTCTTTCATAAATTTGATAAAACTAAAGACTTTTTGGAGATATGAAGGATGCAATACTACTCTATAGGTACTCAAGATTGTGTGATACCCCCCCTTTAAGCCTTGTCCCAGTTTTTTCTAAGGCACGTTTATAAAAGCTACTTAAATGTCCTAATTGAACTAAGGCCTAATCTTGACTTAATCTAAGCCCTGTCTGTGAAATCAGGCCTTTGAGATTGAATTTTCCATACATATTAATTTAATAATATATGTTCCCAATAAGCACATATTGGGCGTATCACACACTGTATCTTGTATGGCTCAGAATCTTCCGAAGTGTAAAGTACCTGCAGAGGACTGTGAGGTGAGATGGGATCGAGTGTCGTCGCCCTAAATGAGGGAAGTTAGCCGTCGCGTCACTTAGAGCGACATTAATTAAAGGCTTGCTGGAGTTACGAGGTGTCTGGAGCTGTAACAAGATCAGCCATCTATTTCCCATAAATCACATGCACTGTCTCAAACACAAACCATTACGAATTTGTTTACTGCAGATGTATATGCCACTACTTACAGAGCATCATAATCAAATCATTCTTTTTCTTGTTCTTTCTTTTGTTTGTTTCTTTCGTGTTCACACACACATACAGTGCGCCTGTGTTGTTGAATCCACCCTCGTTTGGCAGCTGTCTGTTGTTATAGTATATTATCTGGTGGAATGGACCGTGTCGTGGGTTATTGTAACACAAACCCTCTTCAGCACCTACTGCAGTAACCAGATCCACTGCTCGGAATGAGCAAGGATCATAATTAAATAATTGCGGCTTTGCCGTTAATTCGACCTGTAACAGGAGGCCTGTCTGGGAGAGCTCACGCTGAAACGGGAACGGAGCTGATAACGCTCCACAGCTCAGAATGTCTGAGGTTTCGCAGGTGACTGACTCAAGGTTGACCTCACCTGCATTTGACACTTAGAATGAGGACACCCCTCCTCTGAGCTCTTTTTTGTAGCGATTAAGATGCTGATAATCTGTAAATAAATACAAATGTTTAAAAAGCACCAGAGTGTCTTACTTAGTCATATAGATGTACATCTCCGGTTACTCTGACTTAAACAAAACCATAGTTTTCAAAAACATAGTTTCCATCCTTGAATGTCAGTTATTGATTGTCCATCCTTGAATTTTTTGGCCTCATAAAGTATTTGGACACTTTTAATATGCTTAAATGCACTCACCTAAAGGATTATTAGGAACACCTGTTCAATTTCTCATTAATGCAATTATCTAATCAACCAATCACATGGCAGTTGCTTCAATGCATTTAGGGGTGTGGTCCTGGTCAAGACAATCTCCTGAACTCCAAACTGAATGTCAGAATGGGAAAGAAAGGTGATTTAAGCTATTTTGAGCGTGGCATGGTTGTTGGTGCCAGACGGGCCGGTCTGAGTATTTCACAATCTGCTCAGTTACTGGGATTTTCATGCACAACCATTTCTAGAGTTTACAAAGAATGGTGTGAAAAGGGAAAAACATCCGGTATGCGGCAGTCCTGTGGGCGAAAATGCCTTGTTGATGCTAGAGGTCAGAGGAGAATGGGCTGACTGATTCAAGCTGATAGAAGAGCAACTTTGACTGAAATAACCACTCGTTACAACCGAGGTATGCAGCAAAGCATTTGTGAAGCCACGACACGCACAACCTTGAGGCGGATGGGCTACAACAGCAGAAGACCCCACCGGGTACCACTCATCTCCACTACAAATAGGAAAAAGAGGCTACAATTTGCACGAGCTCACCAAAATTGGACAGTTGAAGCCTGGAAAAATGCTGCCTGGTCTGATGAGTCTCGATTTCTGTTGAGACATTCAGATGGTAGAGTCAGAATTTGGCGTAAACAGAATGAGAACATGGATCCATCATGCCTTGTTACCACTGTGCAGGCTGGTGGTGGTGGTGTAATGGTGTGGGGGATGTTTTCTTGGCACACTTTAGGCCCCTTAGTGCCAATTGGGCATCGTTTAAATGCCACGGCCTACCTGAGCATTGTTTCTGACCATGTCCATCCCTTTATGACCACCATGTACCCATCCTCTGATGGCTACTTCCAGCAGGATAATGCACCATGTCACAAAGCTCAAATCATTTCAAATTGGTTTCTTGAACATGACAATGAGTTCACTGTACTAAAATGGCCCCCACAGTCACCAGGTCTCAACCCAATAGAGCATCTTTGGGATGTGGTGGAACGGGAGCGTCGTGCCCTGGATGTGCATCCCACAAATCTCCATCAACTGCAAGATGCTATCCTATCAATATGGGCCAACATTTCTAAAGAATGCTTTCAGCACCTTGTTGAATCAATGCCACGTAGAATTAAGGCAGTTCTGAAGGCGAAAGGGGGTCAAACACAGTATTAGTATGGTGTTCCTAATAATCCTTTAGGTGAGTGTATAATATATAGCTCATTTAAATATCTAAGTAAAATGTATTTTTATATAAAACTTTGGGGCCAGTAATATTTTTGAAAAAAAAGTCTGTTATGCTCACCAATGCTGCAGTTCAGAAATAATCAAAATACAATACAAACAGTAATATTGTGAAATATTCATAAGATATATTTTAAAATGATTCATTCCTGTGATGGCAAGGCTGAATTTTCAGCAGCCATTACTCTAGTCTTTAGTGTCACATGATCACATGATAGCCCATTGTTTCTGCCTAAATTAATGATGTTAGCCAACTACATGATTTTTATTATCTTAGAACTGTACATATCTGACATATGGAACATACTTGGATACAGTCACATGTGATAACAGATTACTCTAAATTATGAATTGATCTATCAGAAATCATTATAATATCCTAATAATCATTATAATATTTGGTGGTCATGAAATATTTATCATCAATGTTGAAAACGCTGCTTATTTTAGTGATATTATTTTTTGATTAGAAAGTTCAGAACAGATTTTATTTGAAATACAAATCTTTTGTAACAGTGTAAATATCTTTTACTATCACTTTTGATCAATTTAATGTCTTTGCTCTTTTAAAAAAACTGCACCCAGTCATTTGAACATTAGTGTGTATATACCATTGATTTGTTTGTTTATTCATTAATGTTTGCATTGACATTAATCATAATTATTTCCTTTCTGACAGAGCATACCACCTGCTTGGGAAGAGAATTGTAGCAGTGAAGGTAAAACCTCAAGCTCTGGAACTGAAAGCGTCCCGCTCAAACATTACATTAAGTGAAATGAATTCACTGAGGCTCTTTAGTAACCTTAAATAATAACATTTTTGTACATATTTTGTGATTTGCATTTTGGCTTATTGTTCAGAATTACTTGGCTCACATGAAAACCATAAAAACATTCCAAAGACTCAACATATTATATTATAACTCACATTCAACTAATGGGTAAGAAAACCATACAGCCAGTTTGCTTTTAAGAAAAGAATCTGCAGTGCTGAAGAGGTGAACTCAGGGAGCAAGACCTCAGTGGCTCTGTTACAGGTGGACTTTACAGCGGCAGGATGCGATGAATAACTGCTGGAGATGTTAATAGTGCTCTGCTAATTGAAGAGCACAAAAGAGCAAATCCAGCACTCCTGCACGCGCCGCCACAGTTAAGCTTGTTTGAGACCTTGTGACCCTTATACGCCAGAGAGGCTCTTCCTTTTCCCATCTTAGCTGTTCTCTGTTCTGTCATTTCTTCCGTTCTTTTCTCACATTTTATCCCTCTCCCTCCCCCTTTCTTGTCATCCTCATTTACATATGTTTAGTTATCCTCTCACTTCTCTTATGTCTTATCTCCTATCTGTCCTCCTTTCCTTTCATTTCTTCTGCTGTGTCTGCTCATCTTTCCGTCTGAGCTCTGCCTGGGTTTGCTCGAGCAGGGCTATCTATTTGGCTATGGCTGTAAGTGATCTCTGCTGAGCTTTAACTGTGTGGCCTTGCCTTACTGCCTTACCTGTAATCAATTATTTCAGTGGGAGGCTGATAATCTAGCCTTAACTAAAGAAGCATTTTAGCTAGTCGCTGCTTCATTACAAAAGTGGGCAAGAGAGAGAGCAAGTGCCTTGGTTGCAACAAAAACATAACATGTTTCTAGTTCAAAGCTTTAGTAATATTGGATGAAAATACAGCCTTGGAATGTCTTTTTGCTTTTTAAAATTTAAGACTGTTGATTTTCCTGTCAATACTGGTTGAAGAGAAGCTCTTCCTGCATGTTTCTCAAACATCCAACCTCAAAGCAAGCTGAAACCGAAGTATTGATGCAGTTCATGTAGATGATTACAATCAGAAAAGTTATTTTTGCAAGTTCTGTTTTCCTGATGTAAAATTGTTTGGTAAAGGAAGTACACTGGTATGTAGAGAGTCTATTATTGCATATGTGGGTTCGATATCATTTATTTAGCTTAAGAGTTCTGTTTGGGATAGATTTTTAAAAAAAGTTACATTTGAGTGTTTGTTCAAACGAGGGCCTTATGCTTGTATTCCAGGTTATTCCTCTCGATATCACGGTGGAGCTGCAGAAGCAAATCATGTCAGAGCTTGAGATCCTTTATAAGGTCTGAACCTTTTTTCTCTGTGCTTGATTACTTAATCTGTATCTATAGTCTTCTTTTCAGTGGATAAAAGCAATGACCTAATTTTTGCATTTTAAGCATTTTGTCCTCTCTAAAGCACTCAAGTGTCACTTTGTTAGCTTTCTGTCCTTGAAGATATCGATACTTGAGTGAGAGATGAATATAGCATTGAGAGTTAAAAGTAACACGCATAATACTCTAAATAATTTGCTCTGTTCTCCTCACTTTATTCTTGATTAAGTTTGGAGTCCTTTTCCAGGTGAAAACCAAATTCGTTTAGAGCTGTGTGTGGTTTCAGATTTCAGATTAGGTGTATTTGAGGTGTATGACCGTGATAAGTATGAAAGAAGTGTCATGAATTATTCAGGGATCAGTGCCTATGTAGTTTAGTCCATCTGCTCTAGTAACCTGCTCTGACAACAGCTGCTAGATAGACTTTAATTGATACCAATCACCCTTTGCAGTGACGAGCCAATCACATCGCATAATCAGCCAGTTTCACATATTGAATGAAATACTACTGCGTTATTAGCATCACATGGCTTACTATAAATAACTACCAACCAAATACTTAATGAAAACAATTAGTCTCATCTTTTTATCAGTGGTATATTTTTCTTAATAATAAAGTATCATTGACAACCATCAGGTGAATCATGCAAATTAGTCAATAAAAAGTTAGCCTAAAACAACCCTCTACAATGCGAGTAAATCACTCATGCATGTGACAAAAATTTCACGAGGCAACTAAAAAAAAAATGGCTTGAATTAGCCAATGGCTAGTAAATTGTATGATTACAGTCGATTGAGTTAGAGGCAAAAAAAAAAAAGTTTATAGCAGGTATAATTTCATTTCCTACTGAGCTTTACGCACAGTCGCTTGGCTGAGAGTTGCTTTCTCACACGCGTGCACAATGCAGGGCTTGTTGACTGAATTGTCACTGTCCTGATTGGACCAGTGCTGCATCATGAAATTTTATCATTTGCATGCGTTTTTAAGCCTTGCCAATTTAAACGTTCATTCGCAAGAAGACGCTAATGATAACTCGCTTATGCTGTGTGACAATTTGTGTGTGCAAACTTCCCATCTGAAGCATGCGCCCAGAAAGCCGCGTCTGATAGCATGTAAATACTGAATTAAGCTCTCTTTCACCTCGTCTTGCGCTTGAACGGACAATTTCACACAAAATTGTGTCAAAATGTCTGTCTTCGTGAGTATCCTAGTAAACATAGTCTGTTATAATTTAAGTGAACGTAAGCAGTAGAGAAAGAAAACGCATGTGCACAGTATCAGTTCATTGGATCTGTACAATATGTCTTAAAGTGACAGCAGCCTAATGCTCCTGCTGTCTGTGTTTTTAATGTTAATCAAACAAAAGATTCACTGTAAAAAAAATCACTCAATGCTCTTGACTGAATAACATTTCATATATTTAATTTTAATTTTGAGCTTCAGTGTGTCTGCAGAGGGTTATAAAAGTATAAATAAATGTTCTTTTCATAACCATAAAGAAATGTTTATATCACTATATTGCCATAAACTAGCACAGATTCCTCATTCTATAAATGTGCATACACTACCCATAAAACGTTTGGGGTCAGTAAGATTTTTTTAAAGAAATTAATACTTTTATTCAGCAGGGACACATTAAATTGATCACAAGTGACAGAAAAGGCTTATTTCAAATGAATGCTGTTCTTTTGAACTTTTATTCATCAAAGAATCTTACAAATGTATTACAGATTCCACAAAAAAGCTGTTTTCAACATTCATAATAATACACATTTTTTCTATGTTTTAACAGAGTATTTATTGTCTTGTAGTATTGTCTTATATATATCCTGTCCCGAGTTACTGCACTTTATGTAGTTTTGTGTAAAAAGAAACGCCATCTCGTTCCAATGTATACATGTTATATAGAGGAATGACAATAAAAATGCACTTGACTTGACTTGATAAATGTTTGTTTAATATATATTAGAACAGAAACTAGTTGTTTTAAATGGCAATAATAATTCACAGTGTTTTTACTGTGCTTTTGATCAAATAAATGCAGCCTTGGTCAGCATCTTTTGAACAGTAGTGTACATTTGTGATAAAGTTAGTGATAGTGTTAGTGAGTTGATTTGTGATAGTTCTGATATATTTGATTGTCTGTTTACAGTGTGATTCTCCGTACATCATAAAGTTCTACAGTGCTTTCTTTGTGGAGAACAGAATATCAATATGCACCGAGTTTATGGATGGTGAGTCTCATCTGTTTTGACATTGTCAGGCATCTGGGAGGCAACATTTGCACAGGAAGAGTTCACTCAGCGTATCAACAAATTCAATTGAATAATTTGTTTTTGAAATAGGGGGCTCTCTGGATGTCTACTGGAGAATCCCAGAGCATGTTTTGGGCAGGATTGCTGTTGCAGTAAGTCCTTTCAAGTCTTGAAATTTTTGTCGAGTAAGCATATCAGGAAATTTTGAAAACAGGGAGATATTGGCGTATCCAAGAATGTGTTACAGCTCAGACTCCTGTGTGTATATGCCGTCCCCACTTCACACTCACAATTAAACAAGATCTTTGAGATGCATGTGAAAGACTGGAGATTTTGTTTATTAATAAAATTGCACTAAAATAAAAGCATACAAGCATGTTTTCTGTTTTTTATTTATTTATTTATTATTTTATAAAAAACACAAAAAAATATTCTGCGACATAAAAAAAAAATCAGCGAGCACTAGTATAGCTGCAAATGTTCTATTTATATTATATATTATATATATAATATAATATAATAAACATATGTAGGCCCGGAGTGGACATTGGAAGATTCGAGAGAACTCCCATTGGGTCGCTGATAAATTGGGCCAGCAGCAGTACCACTGTGACAGACAGCTTCACACTGGACCCTAGACTGCACGAGACACGGAAACCACAAGTCTCTAGTTAATTTTCAATGAGAGACACACGAAAAGTGGCAAATTAATTCTAGTACCGGTGAAGCGGCGGTATGCAAGCGGTGCTCGTACACCCGAAATCCCGTCACTTGTGCATGCACCGCTCTTTGTGGTTAAAAATATTATAAATATGAATATATTGTGTACAAAAATATAATACATGCAATAAGGTGAGCTACATGATTTCTCCCCCGCTTTCTCTCACATACATGCAAAAGCCTACCTTTCAGGAGCACATGTCTGGCTTTTAAAATCATTTGTCATCACCAGCAGTAAAAGTCGTCATCTTTTGTATTAATGTCCAGATAGTTTTATAAATTTTTGTTTAGATGACATTTTTGGATGTACATCAGAGTGTTTTGCATGTAGACTGATGCCGCTGTAAAAGTGGGGCGGGAGTGGTACTACTAGGTAGCATGAAGGAAAGTTAACTTAAAAATAACTAATGGGGTGATAACTTGTTGATATAAGTGCAATAATTTGCCTAGTTCGCCTATAGGCACGCGCCGGCCCTGTATATGTGTGTTTTTTCTTTGTAACACTTTATTAGTGCTGAATTGTCATTTACTCCCGGTTCTGACCCTCATTACCCTCTCCCTCACACTTTCTCACAATAATCAAAGATATGCCACTGTTTAGATAATTTACAGCTCTATCCTCTACAGACAGCAGACATAGACACACTCATACCGAGTCTCTTCTGAATTTTTCTTCAATGAGTGTGGGTGTTTGTGTGTTTGTCAATAGGTGGTAAAAGGATTAACATACCTCTGGAGCCTGAAGATTTTACATAGAGGTGAGAGAGCCACTTTTATGTAACTTGTAAAACATTTGAAATAATAATAATTTAATCACAGGAATAAATTACATTTCAAAATATATTCAAATAGAAAACAGTTATTTTAAATTGTAATAATATTTTACAATATTACAATTTTGCTGTTACCTTTTTTTTAATCAAGCCTGTAGTCTTGGTGCGCAAAAGAGACTCAAAAACCCCCATAAGAAACAAAAAATCTTACTAAAACCAAACATTTGAGCAGTAGTGTATGTGAAAACACATGTTGGGTAGTAATGACCTACAGGTCAATCTAAATTATGTAATTGTATTACAGGAATTAAGTATTTATAATTAGACATATACAGAGTCAGATTTGTTTTTATGTATTGTGTGACACAATAATGTGTAATACATTTATTGTTTATTCATTTTTAATTTGCTGATTGTGCCTCTAATTTTCAGAACAGACACAGAAATGACACACACAGCATCACAGTGCAATGTAATCCTTGCCTTCGACAAACGAACTAACGAGTTAACTATTAATAAAAGGAGTATTAGTTTGTACTTAATGCAAAGAGTATTGGTTACATGTACATTAAAAGTTAAACTATCTACCAGATGAAACTGCAGAAGTAATCTAGTCACAGTGGTATTTGATGCTGACATAATGTATTGTTTCTCTGCGCAGATGTGAAACCCTCCAACATGCTGGTTAACACACGGGGTCAGGTCAAGCTGTGTGACTTTGGAGTTAGCACGCAAGTATGTTTTAATTTGTATCTTGTGATTTATTTGTGTGCATGTTTGTTTGTCTGCATGAATGTGTATACTCACACAAGTGCTTCTCATGTTGTGTGTCTGTGTTTGTTGTGAGCACAGTCAGATCAGATCAGCCATGTCTCTGTTCTCTTTTTCGTCTCATTCCTCCAGGGACTTTGTGCCTTTGCTTCCTAACCCCCAGATACCCCCTAGATTGCTCCTCACTTCTCACTTCTCGCTCTTTCTAATTACCACATTGAGCAGATACTCCGTGCATGTGAGTGACGGCGTGTGTGTGTGCGCGTGGCTGGAGACAATAGCTCAGACTAAGAAAGTCAGCATCAGTCTCTCCACCTCTAATACACTCAGGAGCCCAACAAAGGGGTCCAATCACTCCAAACAGCCCTCTTTTAATTAATATTCATACCCATGTTCCCCGAAGAGATTCTAGTTGAAGCTGACCCCTGGATGAGGTGTGCGTGTGCGTTCTCCTCTGTGCCCGTTCAGACCATGACACTGTATAGTAAACCTATGTCTCTCTTATTCACTTACACACACACGCACACCGACGCACGTCAGGCCGCGGGGGAACGCTCTCATTATGTTTCTCCTGTCATTGCTGACATGTGCCATTGTGCCCGGATCTCACTGTCTCTCCCTTGTGAGAGTACAAACTAAAATTAAACCAGGCTGGCATTTCAATAACACTTCACAATAACATGTTCTTTTCAGTAGATTTAAATCAGTTCCTCTTACTGTGTCCTTTAGCTTATGGCAGAGCGCTCAGGTCACCTGCTGTCACATCTGTACTGAATTTCAATGTTTAAACAGAGATAATAACTGTGCTGCCTATGTCAGAGGACTGAATGTGTCAGCTTCTCTATATTATTGTTGGCTGTACACATAATGTTTAGGGGATAATGTTTCACCTTTGAGGTTGTGTGTGTGTGTGTGTGTGTGTGTGTGTGTGTGATTGTACTAGTCTAGATATCCAATACTGTCACTGCTAAGATCTCCATCAGCTATTAGGATGAGTAACAGGAATCTGTTTGTTAGGTAGTTTTGAAGATAATACTTTACAATACGGTTCAATTTATTGACATTAGTTAATGCATTAATTATCATGAACAACAACAATGCATTTTTATTGTACAACTTTTACAGCATTTATTAAAGGTGCACTGTGTAAACACAGGACAAAGATGTCGTCGTCTGAGACAGCAGATAGTAACTAGCGCTCTGTAGAACAGTTTGTCCATTTAGGGCTACTGTAGAAACATGACGGTACAAAATGGCGACTTCACTGTAAGGGGACCTGCGGTGTATGGAGATAGAAATGGCTCATTCTACATACATTTACATTTACATTTATGCATTTAGCAGACGCTTTTATCCAAAGTGACTTACAACTGAGGAGTACAGGAAGCGATCCGTTATGAAGAGGCGTAGAAACGCAAGAAGTGCCTTAAATACTACGTTTCGGGCATTGCTCAGAGTAGCGTAAGCTAGAATAGGGAGGGTGTAGAGAAAGATAGAGGAAAAAAGAAAGATTTTTTTTTTTTTTTTAATGATGAGATTAAGTGCTCGCGGTAGAGATGGGTTTTTAGCTGTTTTTTGAATGATGTTAGTGATTCTGCCATCCGGATGGATGTGGGAAGATCGTTCCACCAGCTGGGAACAGTGAATGAAAAAGTTCTGGAGAGGGATTTCATGCCTCTCTGGGATGGTAACACCAGCCGCCGCTCTTTAGCTGAGCGGAGGCTTCTGGTAGGGGTGTAGACTCATAGGATCGAGTCGAAGTATGTGGGTGCTGAGCTTGTGGTGGATCCATAAGCAAGCGTCAAAGCCTTGAACTTAATGCGGGCAGCGAGTGGTAGCCAGTGCAGAGAGATGAAGAGAGGTGTGACATGGGCCCTTTTGGGCTCATTGAAGACAAGACGTGCCGCTGCGTTCTGAATCAATTGAAGTGTTTTGATTGCACACGATGGAAGTCCAGCCAGAAGCGCATTGCAGTAGTCAAGCCTAGAAATGACCAGGGCTTGGACAAGAAGCTGTGTTGCATGCTCTGTAAGGAACGGTCTGATCTTTCTGATGTTGTGCAGGGCAAACCTGCAAGACCGAGCTGTCTTTGAAATGTGGTCTTTGAAGGACAGCTGGTCATCAAAGATTACTCTGAGATTTCTGACCGACTCTGAAGGGGTAATCAGAGATTAACCTAGCTGGATGGTGAAATTGTGTTGTAGAGTTGGGTTAGCAGGGAAGACGAGAAGCTCAGTCTTTGCCAGGTTGAGCTGCAGGTGATGTTGTTTCATCCATGACGAGATGTCAGCTAGACAGCGTGAGATTCGTGCAGCTACTGTGGGTCATCTGGTTGAAATGAGAGGTAGAGCTGTGTGTCATCAGCATAGCAATGGTATGAGAAGCCATGTGCCTGTATGATGGGTCCCAGTGATGTAGTGTAAATGGAGAAGAGGAGAGGTCCAAGCACTGAGCCCTGGGGAACCCCCGTGGTTAGTTGATGTGCTTTGGATACCTCCCCTCTCCAGGCAACCTTGAAAGACCTACCTGTGAGATAGGACTCAAACCGGTGGAATGGAATCACAGTGATGAGAGGGTGGATAGAAGAATCTGATGATTCACAGTGTCAAACGCAGCAGATAGATCGAGGAGGATGAGGACTGATGATTTGGAAGCAGCTTTTGCAACAGTGACTTTAGCTTCAGTGACTGACAGTAATGCAGTCTCTGTTGAGTGGCCCTTTTTGAAACCTGATTGGTTTACGTCCAGCTGCATGGACATCATCTGAGAAGGATGAGAGCAGAGATTGGTACTTACCCAGGTCAGATGGGTCGTTTGATTTTCGCCATTTTCTCTCTGCTGCCCTGAGTTTGGTCCGGTGTTCGCGAAGAACGTCAGATAACCAAGGGTTAGAGGGAGTAGAGCCTGATGGCCTAGAAGATAGAGGGCAGATACTATCGAGACAGGAAGTTAAGGTAGAACATAATGTGTCTGTTGCAGTGTTGACATCCATAGATGAGAATTGTGTGGGTGAGGGAAGGGAGGATGACACAACAGAGGAGAGATGGGAGGGAGAAAGAGAGCGCAGGTTTCGTCTGAAAGTAACTGGTAGAGGGATTGGAGGTGCACGAGTAGTAAGTTGTAGATTAAATGTGATGAAGTAATGATCTGAGGTGTGTAAAGGTTTCACTAAAATGTTGTCCGTAGTGCAGTTGCGTGTGTAGATGAGGTCAAGTTGGTTGCCAGATTTGTGGGTGTGTGCAGTGATGAGGCGTTTGAGATCAAATGAGGTTAGGAGGGAGTGGAAATCTGAAGCATAAGGTTTGTCCAGGTGAATGTTGAAATCGCCAAGGATTACAAGTGGGGTGCCATCCTCTGGGAAAGAGGACAGCAGCACATCCAGCTCCTCAACAAAGGTGGCCAATTGACCTGGGGGGCGGTAAATGACTACAAGATGTATTTTAACAGGAGTTGTAACTGTAATAGCATGGTATTCAAATGCATTGTTATTGCATAGAGAGGTGTGGGTTGCGTATTTCCAATTGTTAGTAATGAGAAGACCTGTGCCTCCACCCCTCCCAGTGTGGCGAGGGGTGTGGGAGAAGGAGAAGTTGTTAGAGAGAGCAGCAGGGGTTGCTGAGTCTTCTGGGCGGATCCAGGTCTCAGTTAAGAAGATATTGAGAGTGGAATGAGTGGCTAAGGCTTGAATGAAGTCAGCTTTGTTGACAGCTGACTGACAATTCCATAGACCCACAGAGAAAGAGGGAGGAGTATTAGCGGAGGAGGGAATAGGGCGCAGATTAGAAGCGTTGCGCTGCCTTCTGCGTGTAGTAGAGGTGTGTGTTTGTGAGATAACAGGAATGTACTGAAAGCACATGGTTAGAGGGAGGAAGGAAAGTGAAAGAGGACTGGAAAAGGAGATACTTAAGTGCCTTATCGGTGTCCTTACTCGGTGGAGTCGCGCACAGGTAGAGTCGAATGTCTTTACCCGAGTCGGTCTTCACACGAGGAGGCTGAACACTTCCGCTGACGCTTCCACGACAGCGCTCATACGCTATTAAATAGATGCTTATCACTACTTGAGTGAGAACAGCTGTGGACGCTTTTATAATTAGCACAAAGAATCAAGGCAAAAGGCTGTCAATGGCTCCAATCAAAACGAAACTATGACTTACTACCAGTGCTAAAAGCCAGCAATAACAATTGAGTGCAGCACAACGCGGCTGTTCCTTTAAACAGCCGTGGTTATAAATCGAACACAAGTTGCTAATACAGTAAAATTATGAGTAGATAAATAAGTACAAAATCGAAATGTATCCTCCTCCTAGCACGTAATACGCTAAGAAATACAGCGAAACTGAGCATTACAAAAACACTTACTTATGACACGCGCTTCTACACTGTCCAGTACGCTTCTCCTAAGGTAATAAAAACATAACGGTTCATTATGTAAGATCTTTATACACCACTGAAAACATAGTTATGCATATTATATTGCATTTCTGTCAATAGATCCTCATAAATACTACACACTGCACATTTCATGTAGGTTACCGTTCATTTCTGGGTGACTCAAGTATACATTTATGTAAATGTATTATAAACAAACATGAATTGGCAGTTAAGAAAAATATTTTTTTAAATAATTAACATGAATCTAGATTTTTAAACACTGTAAATAATTGTGGTTCATTATTTAATTAATGTATCATTTTAATTAATGCAAACAAATTGAACCTTACTGTGAAGGGTTACCATTTTGAATGTATTCATCGGTTGTCTTATCCTTTTAATTGATAACAGTGATAGTACTGCATTACTATTACTATTGTTCATACCTGAGATTAGAGATTTGAACAAAACCAAAACTCTTAATTTAAAAATAAAATTTGGTACTTAACAGGATAGTTCACCCAAAAATCTGTCATAAATTATTCACTCTCATGTTGTTCCAAACTTATATGAATTTCTTCTGTAGAACATAAAAGACAACATTTTGAAAAATTTTTCCAACTGTTTTGGTTACCATTGACTTCAATTGTAACATTTCTTAACATATCTTCTTTTCAGAAGTAAGCTCATTCTAAGTGATTGACAGCTTCAGTGATTATAAAGGGACTGCTTTTTGCATTTGTATATTATCCATTCAAAATACTTTTATTTAATTATTTTTATTTGTATTATTATTATTATTATTATCTTTAATGCTGGTAAGTACACAATGCAAAGTTTCAGGAGTGACGGCTTTATTTAAATGTTTGGTTGACTAAATTGTAAGGATTGACCGTGCTTGCTATAATAAAAACAGTGAATTTTGCATAATTACATGCCACTAACCCTAAACCAAACCCTAATCCTGACCCTAAGTCCATGTTGTTAATTAACATCACTCAGTACTTAAATGTATAATTACACTGTAACAAGGACATCTTAAAAAGAAAAAAGTGTAACCAATATTTCTCTTGCTTTCTTCCACAGTTAGTGAACTCCATTGCTAAAACGTATGTCGGAACCAATGCATACATGGCGGTAAGCAGCATTCTGTTTCTTTTCAGACAGAGTTTCTACTTACTGGAGTAGGGAAGGCATAGGTCTTTATTATAAGTCATACATATTTGTTTGTAAAGGCTGTCAGTCAAGTGTCTTCCTATAATGCACACAAAACAATCAAATGCCTTTTGCAGAAAAATCTAATGCTTTAAGAAGTGCAATTTACACACATGCACACACATGCATAAACAACAGAGCTTGTTAAATAGCTCATCTAAGAAACACTGCACTAGGTTAGTAATATCGTTTAAAATTTAATTATCATTAAAACCGTGTTTGATTATCACTATTTTGAAAACTCGCAGTAAATCCTGTCCAGCAAGCATCAGTCTGGCGCAGGTGCAGCGCGAAACTCGCTGCAATAGGGAGAAACACTTTAAATCTGTGGAGTTGTCTTTGTGACCATCACGCACTGTTGTAAAGCGAACGGAAGGCAAGTGGACTTTAACCTCAATACCAAAACTACGCCTGGGAACTAATTGGACACAAAATTGTTAGTTTAAATATTTTATCTCGCTCTCTTGCAGGGCTCGACATTAAGCCTGTTCATGTGCTTGTCTTTCGGACAAGTAAATCTGTCATTTACTTGTCTGAGTAAAAAATTTGCTTGTCCGGAAATGTGTTTTTGTTTTTGTGTTGTAATATATAATTTATTCTGAAGCAATATTCTCACCAGGGTTCAATCAGCTTTGACATTTTTTCCCCTAATCTTATTAAATATAGGCTATGCTTCAGCTTTCATTTTATATTGTTAAATTTGATCAATAAATTAAATTAGAATAAGACACTATAGGGCTGTTACCAATCAAATGAAATCATTTACAATGAAAAAATACAACTGCATTAAATAATGTTATGAGATTGTTTTAAATATTTTTTTGAATATTCAAATAAGAAATGTTGGAAAGAATGTTTAAACATGAAACTAAACTGCCAATAGGTGGCGGCATGTGAACTTCTTGTAAAAACAGCAGTCTTGCTCGTGTGACATTGCAACTGTATCATATGTTGTAAATATAAAAAACTTTTTTTACTGCAGTATGTTAAGTTTCTCTGTGTGAGCTGTGTTCATTTGTTTCGATTTCTCCTCGATGATCCTTCATGTGTCTGTGTGTCTTTGCTTCTATAGCCAGAGCGGATATCTGGGGAACAGTATGGTATTCACTCAGATGTGTGGAGCGTAGGGATCTCTTTCATGGAGGTAAAACAATCATATAATAATTTCATATATATGCCTACATATAGGGGTGGACAATTATACCGGTAGAAATTTGTCAACTGCTAAGAGTTTGTGGACTATTGTCTTTATTGCGGTTTACGCTCACGTGATGTTGCTGTGCTGTGTGGTCACAAAAGCTTATTTGAATGCATTTTTTTAAGCATTGTGTTTTAAAAACTAGTGATTTTAAACTATTGAAGAAGCAGAGAAAGTCAACATTTCGCTATATGCTGGCACAGAGAGATTGTTTCTGAGCACTGTCTGAGAGATGCGTGGACATAAAGCTGAGTACTGAACTGAGTTCTTTTTGCTGCCTAATTGGGCTTGAAAGTTATATGCACATATTTATTTGTCAAAATGATCATCTTTGCAAGTAAACAGTCATTTATGTCTTAAGTGAACATAAACAGTTGAGAAAGAAAACACACAAGTATATTGGATCCGTGCAGTTGGTATTAAAGTGACAGCTCTGTGTTATTAATGTTAATCAAACAACAAAAAAAGAAAAAATCTCTCACTTTTTACTGAATCACCTTTTTTAACTTTAATACAAATAAATGTATATTTATTTACACAGTGAAGACTATGCAGTGGTTTTTATACATTTGATTGCTTTATACAATTTATGTAGTATTTCTTATATCTAGTGCTTCTTATTTCTTGGTACAAAATCTTGAATTTCATGAAGAATTTCTTTTTATAAAGAAAATGCTTTTATTTGAAAATAATTTTCATTGCATATTTTCATATTTCATATTTTAATGTTTGTATTGAAAGTATGGGAAATACTGGTCAAATGTACAAACGATCACATTTAAAAATAAACACTTTTTGGCATACCATAAAAATAACCTGTAGCCCATCTGAATTATAAAACAATTAGGCTGTCCATCTCATAGTGAAAACCATGTAGCCTACCAAAATTTTATTAACAGTAGAAGTGAAATCTTATTGTAGCTTTCAAATCTGGGTACCGTCTTACATTTTATGATCGCGTACGTTGGAAGTTTGGTCCCATCAGCGAGGCAGGCAAACAGTCACGCGGCTCTTAGACGGTAAGCTTTTTAGTGACCATTTGCGTTTTTCTTTTTGCGCTTGTGATCTTCTAACATTACACTCTGACACACCGTATTTCTTGGCACACTCGTTTTACGCGTATTTGGGGCCACCTATTGTTGCGGGTGTTTTATTGACGTGTAAAAGTCTAGACCCTGAATATAAGACAAACTCGTTTTTTCAGATGTATTTCTAAGGAAAAAAGAATTTCAGAACAATACAGTAGTTTGTTTTCCTATATGCTTGAAAAGTTTTTTGTTTTTTTATCACAGTTTACAGTTTTCTTCAGTAAGCTTGTTATTTTTTACTTAGGCTAGTATTTGTGTTTTGAGATATTGAAAATGGTGACAAGTTAAAGAAATTTCAATATAAAAAATGTTGATATAACTTTATTTAAAGCAAAATTAACTCTATATGATATATAGTTATCATGAAATACAATTGCTCATATCGTGATTATAAGATTTTAGTCATGTTGCCCACCCCTTCCCACATATACACATGGCCCAGCATTCATAGTTCGAGTGGACTGGTGTCTTAGTGTTTCTGCTGAGTGCTGTTGATGGTCCCTGCAGGCAGCCTGTCCAAACAGATGTTGGCCTACAGCTATGCATGGATCACACTCAAGATCTCCCACTGACTGCTACACACACACACACACACACACACACACACACACACACACACACACACACACACACACACACACACACTCTTATGCTCCTTTTGGACCATCTCCCCTTGAATTCCCATGAGAGCATAGAGTAAGGAATGAGTTTTTGTGTTTGCGTATTTGTGATTTCATTATATTAAAGATAATTAATAAATACTATGGGTGTTTATTAAGGAAGAAATGTGTGTTTGTGTGTAGTGTTTAAGAAACGTTAAAGAAAACGAGTATGTGTGTGTGTTTTGTGTGTGTAACAGTGAAAGATGTGGAGTCAGTGTGGCAAAACGCTATCAATCACTCAGCCAGCAGAACGTCCAGTAATTAGAGTGCTGTGTTCTCTACTTCAGAGGTGTGTGTGTGTTCCTAAAAAAGAAAAGAGGAGAGGTGTATGAGTATAATGAATTTTTTTGTAATGGATGTTTTTCTAAGCAGAAACTAAGCTGCATGAAATGTACGTATGAGTGGATTAGATTTTAGTATGGTGTTTTGACTCGTGTACTGAGAATGCCGTGCTGGTAGTTTTCATTGGCTTTATTGATTCCCATTTTGTAATTGTCAGCGGTTCTCATTGGCTGTGATGAATTGTTATTATATCCCTCGAGTCAATTCCTTGATTGCATTTATTAACACTGTTAGATATTATCAGTGAGATGTTTAGGGAGGGAAATATCAAGGGTCATATGGATTGACATTATCATGAGTTGATGAACAGTATATTGATCTGATTATGATTTAGTATTGACCTTAACATGTTGTTAGGGACGTGATCGATTCGACTTGGCACCTGGAATGTTTAAGTAGTTCGGGTTGGCAGATTTCTTAACTAATGAACTGAAGTCACCTCCTAAACTGAGATGGGTATGCTTGATTTAATAAATGAATGCCCTGTGGTTTGAGTTGGATTAATTTTTTAAATAACTGGAATGTAATCAAAGACAAAGTATGGTTTGAAAATAGTTTGTCTTTGCTTTCGGTTTTTGCTGCTTTTTCTACCTTTTTTTAATGATGATCTTCAGCATGTGCTGTAGTCTTCAGAGATTAACGCCTGCCGAAGAACATACACCTGCTGGGATGTAGGCAGAATTAAGAACTTTACTGCTCCTTAAACCCTTGTAAAAAAGACTTTAAACACTTAATTGTATTGAATGAGCATTTGTACAGGGTTTTTCCTGCATTGAAATCGTTTTGGCAGCCGCCAAAGTAAATCTTTGTCCTGCAAAAGATTTAGGTGATCATTTAACTTGACCATATTTGTCGTTCTGCAGTACCAGTGCCTGCTGATAGCCGCTGCTTTAAAACGTTCCCGTGAGAGTTGTGTAAGCACTTTGTGAAGAGCATCAAAGGTTTCTATGTTTTTGCAGCGTTGAGCTTTGTAGCCAATCACAGACATATCTGTTGAACGTCTGAACGCAGTGGCCAATCACTAGTGTTTAAGTTAGTCATAATCCGCTCAACACTGCTTAAAACGGCAAAGTTTTTTTTCAGCGTTCTGCATGCTTGTGAATCCTTTTATTATAACCAACAATGTATAAACACAATGTCAATAAGAGATTCATTGCACAGCGTAGAGTAGACGGCTTCATTGATTATAACCCTAACGTGAGTTTTTGCAGCTTTGTGTACCTCGCGTTGTAATTGACAGTTTCAGTGAGCGATCTTTGCTAGCTTTCTTTATATAATATATATATTTTCATGCTGTTAACAACACATCGCAACATTTCTGGATTGATAACCGTATTTAAATGTTTGATCGAATCAGATTGACTAATAACCATAGCCATAACCAAAACAATATGAGACTATATGTCAAATGATCTTTATTAATCTTTTGTCATACTTTTAGTAAAGTACTTGATTATAATTTTAACTGTAACTGTAGTGTGTTATTCATATTACATATAAGTTTCAATAGAAATTACATTAAAGTTTTTTTTTTGTTTACCATAAATGCTTGTCAGTACGTTTGGCAGTACTCTTTAACCACATTTCCAAGACAATAGAATTATGAAATATGTAAACATGTAAAGATCTACTTAAGTGGGTCAAAAAAGCACTTGTAAAGTTTAATTACATTTAATATAAATGTAAACTGTTACACATTTTCATTTAATTGCAATTAACATGCCTGAAAATAAATCACCCTTTAGGTGTAACAATTCTGTGTAATTTATACAGATTTGATTGTCCAGAAATCCTGTTTGAGACATTGTCCGTCATAGCTGTGTATGTAAAAGCTAATGTGCTTATGCAGGTGGTTTTGAGTGTGTGTGTGTGTGTGTGTGTGTGTGTGTGTGTGTGTGTGTGTGTGTGTGTGTGTGTGTATGTGAATATACCTGTGTGCTTAATTATAAGTTAGCTTTCTCTCTGTTCTTTCATTTGCAGTTGGCGCTGGGCTCTTTTCCATATCCACAGGTGAGTCTGCTTCATCAAACCAGATACCAGTTTAACAAATTTAACGTTCAGCTCTTGAATACTCAACATTTCTTTGCCCTGGAGGCATGGCAGATACCAGTTCCCCGAATGATCTTAGCGTATGGGCAGTAATTAATTTGCTGTTCATCCCACAACGGTTCATCCCACTCTTGTTTACTCAGTTTACATTACATACAGTCCTGCTGACCTGCTCCATTTCTCAATCTCATCAACCCTGTAATCAGATTTCATGCAGGGATTTATCAAGTTTATCCCATTTTAGAAATGACAAATCCGGATTTATTTGGAGGGTTCCCAGTTTAGGAACCACATAGCACCCATGCACGAAGCATGTCAATTTATGGTGTCTGTATGTAGTATGACATGGTGTAGAATAGATGTTGTGTAGTATATTTAATGTACTTACTTACTTTAATGTAATAAGTTGTTCTTATGTAAATAAACTTTGCCAAAATAGTTTTTTTGGGGGGGGATAAATCTAACTGTATTTGCTAAATTACTCACAAGATGATTGGTGTGAAAGCAACTCTAAAGGCCCCAATATACTCACGGCAAAGTTATTTTTCGTTCTTCGTTTGGGGGTTAAACGAAGTTCGAACGTGACCAGCGATATACTGTTAGTGGACATCTGACGCCGCCCACACTGCTGAGAGCAGCGTTTAGATGAATATGTAAATATGTGCTGCGTGCTTTCCTCTCAATAACAAAATTGAGAAGCAAGCATTTTAATAAAGCGTAAGAAAATCATCTGATCATAGCAACGTAGATATGTTTGCATGAGTTTTGCAAATCTGCACTCCAGTAGAGTCCCGTCCTGTTTATTTATATAGCACTTTATACAATAGATTGCTTAAAATCAAGCAGCTTTACCGTATTAAACATGAAAAACTGTGTCGTTTCATCAGAACTAGGTTGCAACTTCATTTTCTACTATAAAGCAGCTCTCCAGGATGTCTGACATCGATGGACTGAACAGGAGAAATAAAGCAGAAAAGATTTCCACGTAAAAGAAGGCGGAGCCTCTGCGCACACCTACCTATCATGTAAACACCACAAACCAATGGTTGTACAAAGATGTTTACCAGCCATAGCAAACTTTTTCGGAAAAGCTGTTTCGATCTCCCAAAACAATCTCCAAACGAAGTTCTTTCTGGCCTGATTTTGTTCAAAATAACGTCACATCAGTTCTTTCTTCGATTTCGCTTGACATATATCGGGGCCTTCTGAGTTAAATCTATACCAGTATTATTCTGAATATTTATGTTTTGTAAAATAGTTTTGGTTATGAACAGCATACTGAGTTTCTGATTCTTAAACATCTCAGTCTTTTATTAAAGGTAGCTCTGGTTCTTTGTAAACTGTGTTTTCTATCCTAAATTCATTTATACATGGTACACACATTTACAAAAATTTTAATTTCATTGACATTATGACAGTAATGCATGAGGTATCATGAGTAATACTTTTACAGAATTTATTAATCTAGGTTGATGTTAAGGATCAAAAGCGCTGTTCTTTTAAACTTTGTATCCGTTAAAAATCCTAAAAACTGTACAAAAAATTGAGCAGCGCAACTTTTTTCAGCATTGATAATAAGAAATGTCTTTTGAGCACCAAATAATCATATTAGAATGATTTCTGAAGGATCATGTGACACTGTGATCATGCGATTTTACATCAATTAAACAGTTATTTTAAATTGTATTTATATTTAACAATATTACTGTTTTTTTTATCAAATAAATATGGACTTGTGAGCATAAGTGATTTATAAATGCTAAAAAAGTATTGTTCATTGTTGGTTCATAATGCCTTATGCATGAACTAATGTTAATACATTTAAGATGATTATAATGTAAAGTGTTACTTCAATTATTTATTTTGTTGACAGTTTTCAGATGTGTGCGTATAGAAATATACTGTACCCAATTCTGATTCAGTGCCCTAGTTTTTTTCTAATCAGACTCTCGGCTTTTAAAGTTCTGCATGTAAGAGTGCAGTGAGTTTAATGAGGGAAATGTTGACTAATGCTCAATAAATTACTCCCAGCATGCCTGTTGGGTTAATTAGCATATTAAAACAAAGCAGCCACTCAGGGCATGCAGGGGAAATCAGAAAGAAACATTTTGAGGCTGCATCTAGAGCCAAAGCCTTCAGCATCGAACAGTCACGGAGGCTGGGCTTGGCGTTGTGTGTGTGTTTGTACTTTATCTCACACATCACTTCATGCAAAGCTATTGTGCACAATGGCAGAAGTTACAATATAAAATTGATGTGCAATACATGAAATTTAAAGGACATTATGAGGAGTGCTATGATTAATCATAAGGTCTAATCCATTTTAGTGTAGATGGATATTTGTAACCAAATAGGAAGACAAAATACAGGATGAACAAACAGTTTGAGCTGATGAACAGTTGATGGGTAGAAAGAACATTAGAAGGCTAGAGGCCTGCATTTGTGTGTGCATTATCCCGGGGCCTGGAGGCTCGTCTCATTTGAAATTGTTTTTCTCTGCTCTCCAGCATTATCTATTAACAGGGCCATTATCATGTTAATCCACTGAGTATTATTACATAAACTAATGTATTCACATGTACACACAAACACTTCATACACACGTAGTGTCTGGAACCATGATTGAATCTTTTGATGTTAAATATTGTACAGTATTTCTCTTCCGAAATGTGTCTTTTAGACGTTGGCCTCTACCTAACCCATCAAAACAAAAACAAAAATACTCATAGACAGAGATATGGGAATGTGTGAAATCCATTCAGGTCTGTGGTTCTTCTCCGAGTGCATCATCATATATCATTATCAGATAAAGTGATAGCGGGTGAAACCAATGAATGGCAAAACTTTTGTTCTTGGCCCATAGAGCCAGAGGCATTATACTGAAGCATTTCATGTATACACACCCCATTAATTCATTACTTCCTCCTTTAATCTTTCTTACTCTCCCTTTTCCCTGTTCCTGCATTTTAGAATTCATATGGAATGAAAATGGAGAGAGAAAGAGAGAGAGAGAGAAGCATGAAGAAGAAAGAGGGAGGGGGTTAGTCAGTAAGAAAGAGAGGGAGAGCTAAACCTCCCACTGCTAGAGCGTTTTTGCTCTTGATGTTAATTTTCACAGCTCCATATGGTGCTGCAGACTCTTCACCTGCAGGCATCGCACACACACACGCTTGCACACGCCACCCAGCCAGCACACGCGCTACCTCAGGCCTGGCCTGTCACTCACATCAGCCCAGGCATCTGTCTGTTCTCTCTCTCTCTCTCACACACACACACACACACACATGCTCGCAGAGTCATTGTCCATTGTGCGGCGAGATCTCGAGAGATGGCCTGTGTATTTCTGCATCAACTTCTGATGCCCTGCCCCCGCTTCACCCGCACTCAGAGCCACCAAACTGCCGCTGTTTTGTGTGTGAGTGCATGCATGATTGCAAGGGTGTGTGTGTTTTCTATGTGTTATCTTGTCATTGATTATAAAAGGCTCTTTAATTTCGTCTTACCCCATGTTGGGATTAATTTGCATTCTTTGTCAGGAGTTAATGGCGTCTCCCGATGGCTCGCTCGGAAAATCTTTGAAGACTGCAGACTGGCTGGCGTGTGTATACAGCCTCCAGGGCTTCTCCTCCTGATTGATTTGTTGTTGCCTTTTCTGTTTTCCGGCTGTTTTGGTTTCAGCTCATTTTAAGCCCCATATTCATCTGAATATACTGTATGATTTTGCTCTCCCAGAGCTTTAATGCTATATTTAAGCAATATCACCCTAGCAAGAGTGTTGTTGTACAACAAGCTGTTGAGGCTGAAGGTAATCACAGCCGTGGCCATATTTAGTATAACAGCACAATTTTGAGTGTGATATTGCTTTTATACAACAGTTCTGTAAACAAGAAATCAATATTGAGTAACTTGCAGATCAGAAAAAATTAGGCCTATGTTGTGTAGTCACTCTGCTCCAGCTCCACTCCAGGTTTTTCATTTTCCGCCACATGTCACTGATGAAACCTCATTGTGAGCGTTCCTGGAGTGAAAGAGAACATTGGCTGCTCCTTTTTTTAGGCAAAATCACACAACTCTGCTTCCACTCCACACAGCTCACGTACTTTGGTCTGGAACATTACAAACACAGACAAGTGGAGTGATACAAACAGAGAAGCGTCGCAATGTCATTACTAAATATCAGCACTCTTGGAATGCAGTGAAGCTGGTTTGTTTTTATATTTCACCTTATTATTATTGTTGTTTCGACAATCTTTGCCTCTATCAGCATTTTTGTTTTTGTTTTTTTTGTATCTATACACTGACCTTTTTTTATACTTTGAAACAGTTTTCACACAGAAATCGCTAGTAAATTTCACAAATATTTACATAGTAACACTGCATTAAACATGAAATTTCAAAGTAGAAAGACAGAAATGTTATTTTCTTGTAAAACCTACTTAAATAAGCGTTTAAATTACTACTTTGGAAAAGCATCTCTCTTTGCTTTGCATTTAGTTTCCATTTAGGAATTGTAGCACTTTACCATTTTAAAAAAGGAGTCGAGCCGGTGTGTTTAAAGTCGTCTTGATTTGTTTAGTGGAGATCACATTTAAGTATTTCATCTTACTCCAGTGTGTAATTGGAAAACAGCGCAAAAACAAACAAATATTTATGCCTTTAATTGTCCGGTGATTGCCATGCTTCGCAGTTTCAGGCAATGCTGTGTGTTATTTAGTTCCTACATTAAAGGTCCAGTGTCTCCAGGTATTTAAAGAGAGCTGGGCCGTGTTTAATTGAGAAAGATAATCAATGACTTGCTTAATATGTCATCAGAGTGGCTTTACATTGTTAGCTGTTAGCTTAAATTATGCAGTCCAGGCAAAAAGTTTAGACCAGATTGCATGAGGGGAGCGTTGGCCTCATGCGACCAGGTAAAAAATAGCATTTTGTTTCAAACAAAATATGTGAAAACGTTCTCTATCTACTTCTAAGATAAACTCTTAGATGATTACTTGTATTCAGTAAAGAGGTTGCAAAGTAGAAAATTCCTGAAGAATTTTTAACCTTTCACTGGCTCTCCCCTTTCCAACAGAAATGCTCTGTATTGTGTTTTATTATCACATGATTATACATGAAACTGTACATAAAATAATGCCTATTGCACAAGTTATATGATTGTCAAAGAAATACCCTGCTTTTATATATCCCCAGATTGTGATGCGGTTTGAGATACATATATATCTGTATATCACTTGAGTCAAACATATAAACCTGGAAGTGAATAAAATGCAGGAAAATGACATTAATAATAAAAAAAGGCTAAGCGAAGATTATCCTAATTGAGGATCAGACTTTTTGTGACTGTGTTTTCATTATGTAAACGATGTTAACACATCATGCCCATATATTACCATCAGGGTTTTATTAATCTTCCGCCTGTGATCATAAACATGTTCTGGTGCAACGCTTGTGATTGTAACATGCTAATTGCATGTAGCTTGCTTTCTCACCTAAATCCTTTTCTCTGTTATTTTTTTTCCATACAGATTCAAAAAAACCAGGGCTCCTTAATGGTAAGTGTTTTTCATGTATTTTCGGAGATGTAGGCGGCTCCTCTTGCAACCCCTCGCAGTTTCTCCTCACTTCGCTTGGTTGCCTCCCTCTGAAGTTAATACCAGATAATAATACGCTCTGTCTTAACAGCCTGTATTCAGATTAGGTGCCATTAGAAATAAGAAAACATTACAGATCAAATGGCTTTTCCCAAGTCAGAGTGCATTTGATTAAGCTGTATTGCTACCTGTTTTATTGCATTAATGATTTTATTTCCTTTGCACTGTAAGGACGTTGTATGGGGTCTAATCTCTTTTTCTCCTACCCCCCTCTATTACAGCCTCTTCAGTTATTGCAGTGCATTGTTGATGAGGTGAGTCTGTGTCCCATGTACGAAACCGTCCCTAATGGGGTGGAAAGCTGATATTTTGTTTCCTAATGAAGCGAGGTGCATTATCAGCTCTGCTCAGGGTTTGAGCTCTGAAGAGCTAGAGCCGGCGAGAGCTTGGCCGTGCTGATGTCAAGGCCTTGAACACAACAATTGGCTTAACTTCAGATGTGGACATTTTCGGGTAAACTTGACAGTAAAATAATCATAGTTTAACAAATAAATGACTAAATTATAAATTGTTTCATATATTTGTACAAACTGTTTGCAGCTCAACATTTTTAAATAACTTCTTTGTATTTTTCTCTCTCTTCTCATTCTCTCTCTCTCTCTTTACACACTTGTGTAAAAAAAAACACACAGTTTGCTGGTTTAATGTAGCATGACAGGGCTCTGGACAACTGAGGGTTATGGACCACAGAGTTGTTGCATTAACCTTGACATCCGTTAGGCCCTAAAATACATTCAGCTAAACCCTGACACATTTTCTCACCCTCATCTCTCTGAGGAGTTGGGTCAGGGTCAGTTAAACCCAGATATTCCTTGAAATAGATACAGCTCTGTGTTAAACTCACTTCTCTGTGGCAAGTATGTGGAATTGTATGCAGTATTTCACCCAGTCATGCTAGTAGTTCCTAAAAATTTTACTTTAATAAATGTTGTGTTTTGCAAAGTTTGCTGCTTCAGTATTCATAATTATTTTATAAAAAAAAAAAAACTATGGAAAACAATGAAAAACGTTCAATATATGCTAAGAATCAATATTTACCTTCTTCATAACCTCTGCAATTCACTCTAGCATGCTGGATATCAGCTTATGGGATAAAAAATCCTGACTGATAGTGATCCATTCTTGCCTTATTAGTGCTGGAAGTTGATCATAATTCGTGGGCTTCTGCTTGTCCACTCGCCTTTTAGGATTGACCCCAGGTTCTCTGTGGGATTAAGATCCAGGGATTTGCCTGGCCACGGATCCAAAATTTCGATGTAATGATCTCCGAGCTACTTCATCATCACTCTATCCTTGTGACGTGGTGCTCCATCGTGCTGGAAAATCATCACTAATTTGCTCCTGGGTCATTGGGAGAAGTTGCTTTTGCAGGATGTTTTGATTCCATTATTTACTCATAGCAGTGCTTTTGGGGAGAATTGTGAGAGAGCCCACTCCATTGGATGGTCTCAGGATTCTTCACTGTTGGCACGAAACAGGACTCGTGGTGTTCACCTTTTCTTCTCCGGACAATCAATTTTTCAGATGTCCCAAACAATCGGAAGGAGGCTTCATCAGAGAAAATAACTTCTGCTATCCAATCCTTGTACTTTCTGCAGAATTTCAGTCTGTCCTTGATGTTTTTATTGAAGAGAAGTGGCTTTTTTGCTGCTCATGTTGACACTACAACTTCTTGATGTTGTCCAAAAGTCTTGGCCTCACTGTGCGAGCTGATGCACTCCCGCCCATCTGCTGCCAATACTGAGCAAGCTCTGCACTGGTGGTGACACGATTCCGTAGATGTTCTGGTTTCTAGCTCACGAGGAAACGTCTTGGCGCTTGCTGGACACTATGGGATGTCCTGAAGCCTTCTTCACTTCAGTTGAACCTCTCTCCCTGAAGTTCTTGATGATCCAGTATCCAGTTCTTTCAGGTGCAATATTCTTCACACCAATCTCCTTGCATAAGGCCATTTTGATGCAAGGCGATGATGGTTGCACATCTTTCTTTGGAGGTAACCATTGCTGATTCAAGAACACAAAGATTGGAAGCACTTCTTCGCTCCTTTTATAGCAATTAGTCTACTCTTATAATCCAATCAGAATTATAGAGTGATTCTACCTGAATAGTATTTGTTTACATTTTCCGTGTGCTGATGATTAGTGAAATGATGTTAGCTGGTCATTTTATGCTGGGGCCAAAAAGTGAAATTTAGGTTTTTGTGATTTAAGTTTTTGATCAATGAAGTTTTTTGCAATTATTTAAAATGCATCTGATTACTCTGCACAATAATCTACAAACAATGTGAATTAAAACCACAGTTTTATTTAAACGGTTATAAAACCGTATTATTGCAAAATATTATTACAATGTAAAATGTTTTCTCTTTTAATAGATTTTGAAATGTAATATATTTCTGTGATGGTAAAGCTGAATTTCATCATCTCAACAGCAGCCCTACACATTCACCCCGGGCCACCATTTGTTTTTTCTTGTAAAATAAAGATGGCAAGATAACCAAAACATATGATCTAAATGGCTGTATCTGAGCAAGCCTCAGCTGATTTGTTCATTAAATTAGCAGATCTGAGGAAGTAGGAGAGGTCATCTTTTACCACACTCAACACTCAAACAATCTCCCAATTTGCATCGGGCTCCTCAGCATTTAGTTAAAGCCTGCAGGCCATGGTATCTTCGGCATTTAAATGCGTTTTCCACCACTATGTGAGTAATTAATAAGTAATTGTGTTAATTGTGTGTGTGTGTGTGGGGGTGGGGGGGGGGGGGGTTGCTCTTCCTTCTCTCTGCTTGAGCTACTCACTGACACATGCTAATAACAGAACGCCATAGAGAGATGAAGGAGAGGGAAGCATAAACACACATTAAACATACCGAATGTGTCCTTTCTGCTATAGATTGCTGCACGTAATTAATAATTAAACGGCCGCTCGTGTAATGAGTTGACCCGCGCGAACTGTTCATTACTCACCCGGCAGAGACATCACTCAAACTATTTTCTGCCGTGCCCTTCGCTCCATCTCCCTCAGGCCAGAGAGCGCGCCGCCACGCTGCTACCGACTGCATTCAGCTGACCAAGGCCTTATTACTCACTGCCACTGATTTACAACCTTCGGAGAGAGACAGTGAGAGGGAGCTTGAGATGGGAGTTGTGGGTGCTCCCCAGGACCTACTTTGAAGAGTAATCTAGTGCACAGACCGAGAAAGAGGCAGAGTGAATGTGATGGACTGAAAGAGCAGGAGAAAAGAGAACATTTAGAAACTGTACCTGAGAGAATATGAGAAAAAGGCAGAATAAAGAGGATATCCACCCGAGAAGGACATAAAGACCAGTCTATTAGAAAAACGGGAAAGAATATTCGGTGGTGTGAATGTAAGATCTGAGACCCATTAAACGTGAGCTTATCATAAGTAATGATGAAAAGTCACTATATGGCAAAGAAGTGTCATGAAGTAAATGGGAGAAATTCAGCAATGTCACAGGTAGTTGATCTGGTAATCTGACCACTTGTACTTGGAGAGGATGGCATAATGACAGTCTAGCTTGTTTGAAGGGCATTGTTTTTGAGTATGTATGGCTGGTTTCCATGGTGACCTCAGTATAAATAATCAGCCGCAAGGTCTCGCAGGGCTCACGGGAAGGGTGAATAAACGGCTAAATGAGGTGAAGCACGCCAGAGCTGTTTTTTGTCCTCTTGTTTGCTTTCTCTCGATCAGGTCCAGCTCTGCTCAGCATCTTGCTGATTTGTAGTGCACTTCTTTGTAGGAGGCGAGACAGTCTATTTCAGATCTGCACGGCAGGCCGTCTTTAATTGTCCCTCTCTGCTCGCGTATTGAAACAACCCTGATTCTTCTAATAAGACTCGGGCTTAAATTCACCTCTGTAATTACTGATCTAATTTTGCCTGATAATTGCTGCTGGGCAATTACATGTATATTTACTGCTGGTATTGTGGAGGGAAGACGGGCCATGGTCTGGCTCTGTTTGTAGTGTTGGATAATGGCAGCAAGCTGCATAATATAACAGTGCTTTCATCATCATCATCCTCATCATGCAGCCGCCACATCAAAGACCCCCAAATGAAGGTGTTTGTGCGTCCATAAGTGTATGTGCATCTCTTTGTGTAAGTGTGTGAGGCCGTGTGCATCTCGCTGTATTTACATGTGCCTGGTTATGCGTGTTGCTCTGAATCTGTTTTTGGTCCAGGCATGGGGACATGTGTACTGTATGTGTACTGTGGCCTCCAGGCTGTGAGTCTTGGCTGTGTAATGATGTATAGCTGTGCTTGTTAACCTCTGGCTATGTTCTTTTGAATCGGTGTTTGTTTCACACTCTCAATAAAATGACTAGGGAGATGTTGGCTCCTAAAAAGAAACATTTAGGAGCCAAAAAACTTTATTAGTTACTAATTACAGATTTGCTCAATAAGCATGGTATTCAAAAGCACTTTAGTTCACTTCCTACTTTAAAAGACTGTGTTTTGTACGCTTCCTACTTTCCACAACAGTTGTGTTAACAGTTATATGATATTTTATTTTAGGTCTACTGTTGTATTTGCATGTTTTATGATGCCACTCAAGTGATCATGATTGCCGTTATAAATATAATTCTAGCGTGTGACCTATTTTTTTTTTGGTAATTATTCTCATTTTGAATTAGACATAACTGAGAACTCTTGTTCAGTTAAGGGTAGTGAGTTGTGAACTCAGAAACGGCTCTGAATGAATCAATGACTGAGTCTGATTCACACTATAAGTTCTGAGTGTGTTTGTTTTGTGAATCAGTCATTAAAAAAAAAAGAGTTCATAAGAGTTGAATCAGACATCATGATTGTTAATGCACACACAGTTTTCCTGACTGTCGATAAGTAGATTTGTTTTTTGTTGCATGCGTGACCATTTTAGTCACAATGTGGAGCTCCCAAAACAGCAGAACAGATTATTCCTTTCCATAACCCAATATTGTTTTGTAAACGGCATGAGTTTGCTTCTATTGTGCTGGAAAGGTTTAATTTAATTCCTATTAAAAAGTAAACAAAACCCTTTCCCTTCTAATACATCAGTCCTTCCCAGTCACCTTGAATCTCAATTCTGTCTTTAACACCGAGGCTTTTGTCTGTGTAACATGTTGATATCATCAGTTCGTTCTTTACCAAAGGTCATGTTAATTCAAATTATTTTCATGGTTGGAATAAAAATAATCTTCTCTCTGAAACAGGCCACATTTTTCTTTATTCTCTAGTCTTAGGTTAAAAAAGGCTCCAGTTTCCTGATAAATATTATATTACAATGAATGTCTCAGTTTGATCTCAGTGGTGTCTGAATACATGCATTGATGCAAGTGTCCTATTCACACAATCTGAAAGATATCTGGAATTTGACTTTCACTTTTTTCATTTAGTTTCAGTGTGTCTGTCTAGTACAAGTGGATGCTTTAATTTGGTTACCATGTTAGCTATTTGAAGGTTGAGGTTGTAACTAAGTGTTTTTAACAACTGTATGCCTTCTGCTTCAGTAGCCCATGAATGGCTCTCTCTGCCTCTCTCTCCAAGCTTTTTGTCTGTTTGTGTGTTTGTGTGTTTGTCCCATGTTCTGTGCATCAAAAATCTTCTACTGTCCAACAAAAGAGGGGTTCAGGTGCTTCCAGAATTGAATATACACGGCTGCTTTTGACTGTCCGCACATAGAATACCTCAATATGCATTGTAACCTTTCTGCAACCTAGTCAAGGCCACACAAAGCCTACAAGTTATAAACCATAGATTTCTTTTTTAAGTATGAACATGTTATTGATATTTTTATTTTATATTTGTGGATGTTTTTATAAATAATGATTTTGACAATGTGTATATATGTTTATTTTTAGGATCCTCCTGTGCTTCCAGTTGGCCAGTTCAGTGAGAAATTTGTCCACTTCATTACACAATGGTGAGTGTTTCGAACCAAACATCTGTTTCTTCTCTTGTGCCTCTCATAAATAAATAAGTCCTTGTCATGTTTCGGTGAATTTGCATTGATAAACGACAATAAAAACTTAAAACGATAATAAAATAAAAACGACAAAAAAGCATTTTATTCAATAAAAAATATATTCATAATATTAAAAATATTAATATATACAGTATATATTTATACATTAGTGTTGTCATTTGATTAAAAAATAAACTAATCTATCTCACTTTTTTCTGTAATTAATTGCACCTAACATTGAAGTTTTGAAATTATTTTTATGTTGTAATACTTTCACATTTAATCAACAACATAATGTAGAAATAACATAAAGACAGTATATTTTAAATATTAGTTTAATGGCATCTTTTTACTAAGCACTATGAATGAAGGCAGTATCACTGATACCAATACTGATGTCTGTATTACATGGATTTTTTTTCTAGCCATTAATTATAGCCATTCAATATTACAGTATAATAGAAAGCTATTGATTTTAACATTTAATAAGCTTTAAAAATATATAACATTTAATTTAAGTGAACTTAAAACAATCTTTACATCAACCCATTGTAATAAATGTCATTTAGCTGTGCCTTGTGGGAGTTTTTTCTAGGCGGGACAGTTCAGATTTTTACCTGCCCTGCTAAAATGCAGGAAAAAAGTTATTGTTTCCATTTGTTTTTGACCCATGTAACCTTGTCAACCGTGCTTTAAGATTTTCAGGTAGGTATATACACTCACCTAAAGGATTATTAGGAACACCATACTAATACTGTGTTTGACCCCCTTTCGCCTTCAGAACTGCCTTAATTCTACGTGGCATTGATTCAACAAGGTGCTGAAAGCATTCTTTAGAAATGTTGGCCCATATTGATAGGATAGCATCTTGCAGTTGATGGAGATTTGTGGGATGCACATCCACGGCACGAAGCTCCCGTTCCACCACATCCCAAAGATGCTCTATTGGGTTGAGATCTGGTGACTGTGGGGGCCATTTTAGTACAGTGAACTCATTGTCATGTTCAAGAAACCAATTTGAAATGATTCGAGCTTTGTGACATGGTGCATTATCCTGCTGGAAGTAGCCATCAGAGGATGGGTACATGGTGGTCATAAAGGGATGGACATGGTCAGAAACAATGCTCAGGTAGGCCGTGGCATTTAAACGATGCCCAATTGGCACTAAGGGGCCTAAAGTGTGCCAAGAAAACATCCCCCACACCATTACACCACCACCACCAGCCTGCACAGTGGTAACAAGGCATGATGGATCCATGTTCTCATTCTGTTTACGCCAAATTCTGACTCTACCATCTGAAAGTCTCAACAGAAATCGAGACTCATCAGACCAGGCAACATTTTTCCAGTCTTCAACTGTCCAATTTTGGTGAGCTCGTGCAAATTGTAGCCTCTTTTTCTTATTTGTAGTGGAGATGAGTGGTACCCGGTGGGGTCTTCTGCTGTTGTAGCCCATCCGCCTGAAGGTTGTGCGTGTTGTGGCTTCACAAATGCTTTGCTGCATACCTCGGTTGTAACGAGTGGTTATTTCAGTCAAAGTTGCTCTTCTATCAGCTTGAATCAGTCGGCCCATTCTCCTCTGACCTCTAGCATCAACAAGGCATTTTCGCCCACAGGACTGCCGCATACTGGATGTTTTTCCCTTTTCACACCATTCTTTGTAAACTCTAGAAATGGTTGTGCGTGAAAATCCCAGTAACTGAGCAGATTGTGAAATACTCAGACCGGCCCGTCTGGCACCAACAACCATGCCACGCTCAAAATTGCTTAAATCACCTTTCTTTCCCATTCTGACATTCAGTTTGGAGTTCAGGAGATTGTCTTGACCAGGACCACACCCCTAAATGCATTGAAGCAACTGCCATGTGATTGGTTGATTAGATAATTGCATTAATGAAAAATTGAACAGGTGTTCCTAATAATCCTTTAGGTGAGTGTATGCAGAAAATGAATAGTTATCAAACACTTTACAGACTTCACCTCATAAATTATAAATTAAATATAGATTAATCTTTATTAAAGCTACAAAAGTTATTCAGTCAAGAGCAATATGTGATTTTCTCTTTGTCTTTTGTTCTTTGATTAGCATTAATCACAGGCAGCAGCAGGTTTATTAGGCTGCTGTCACTTTAAGACCTGAATCACATGGCGTGGATCTGACAAACATCCTATTTTCTCACAACTTGCATTAATTAAACACTTTTTAAATCATTTAAGACTAGGACACTTGGCAAAATGGGAATTTTGGCATCATTTTGTGTGTGTTTATCTGTTCAAGCAGGAAAGAGAACTTAATGCGGCACTGCACCCCCTGACTGAAGCGGGGTTTCGGCTGTTTGTTCACAGAGAGCCGTTTCTCTGACAGCGCGTCTTATCACACTTAAATGGTTTAGTAGCACTTGAATGAATGATAGCGTGATCATATACTGTGGGGCAGCCAAAGGACAATGGAAAAAATAGATATATGTATATTATGGGGGGGCCAAACAGGAAATAATTCTATGTAAATCTGAATATATAGTTATATATAATAACTCTGAATCAAAGCATATGAGCTCCGCTCAATATTATGCTCTATGCCAGCGCGCTCCACTCAATCGTTCACGGCCCAAGCGCTCAAATCTTGCTCTGACATGAAGTTTCAATGTAACGTACTGTACTATAGCCCTTATTGATGCTTTTTAAGGCATTGTTGGGGGCGTTTACCATTTTGCATAGATGGCCTCAGCACATTGCCTATGAATATAGCGCTCTGTGCGTGGGTGGTCACATTAATTCTAATTATCTGAGATAGGCGAAACTGTGTATCTCTTTAATTTTATACAGATTACATTGCAGGATAATATGTTTCAAATTTAGAATTATTTTATTTATTTCTTTAGACGTACATTTCATGTTTGCGTGATAGGCTATTCGTTGAGTTTTAGTTTATTTTTGAGTTTCAGAAAGATTTTCGCGGATACAGAGACATTTGAAAGCTATTTATTTTACAAAAGAAATTTGGTGTTATTGTGAATGTACACAAATAAAAGTAGACCCTTTGTAGTTGCCTTACACTAATCTGTATTGGCCAAAAATTGACAGTTGCTTCCGCTTGTCATTTAAGGAAAAATCCATCAGAACGCGCCGGCGCGTTTGTTGTACAGGGTTAGAGAAAACGTAGCTTATTTAGTTTCAGATTTATGTTTAAATATTATAATATTATATTTTTCATTTTTAATTCCATCTGTGTTGATTAAGAAAAGTAAACCGCATGAGTAAGACGCTAAGTTGCGCAATGTCGGGAGACATGGAGTGGGTCAGACATGATTTTTGAGTTTTGTTCTATAAAATCCTTTCCTTAAAGTGAATTTTGTTTTGTATAAATTGTATCTTAATTTTAATCAATATTTCATCAATTAGTTGCCTGGATTTAATAGACCTACATGAGAAAGAAAACCAAGAAAGCCGGGTGCGGATTGAAGTGCGTAACAAATGAACCCATGTTTCCGCCCTTAAATTGAGGCAGAAACAATACATCTTTCTGTTTTAATAAATAGTTTTTTATTCAATACATTTATTCAATAGTCTATATTTGTATAGTCGTAGGCTATATAAACATGACGTTACTTGACTGGATAGTGCTGAATTACAGAGCTGGTGCAAACATATCCACATCGCTAAGATCAGATCAGACACTTTCTTACTATTTTTTTTTTTCCATATTTGTTATGTGTGTTTGCATATTAATGTAAACGGCGCTCTTAGCAGCATGGACACGTCGGGATGTTCATTAACATGATGCTGCGAAGGTATTTCAAAGTTCTTTTTACCCCAAAACAAAGTACGAACAAGAACTTGGTTGTAATTGCATCACAAAATTAATCTTTGCTAACTCAGTTTCTCCACACCCCCTTTCAACTGGGAATAGGTCTCCTTCGTTCTTACCTTTGATGTTCAGGGCATTCTGGGTTGAACGAGCGGAGCGAAATTTTCAGAAAGGTGGAGGAAATATTCCTCTAGAGGAAATATTAGCTGCTAAATGTAATAAATGTAAATCCCGAATATATTGTTATAACTCTGAATATATAAATGTAAATTCTGTATATATAAAAAGAAAATCTGAATATATAGTTATAACTCTGAATATATTTATTTATTTATTTATTTGTTTGTTTATTTATTTATTTTTTGGGGATTTATATATTCAGGATTTATATATTCAGAGTTATAACTATATATTCAGGATTACATTTATATATTCAGAGTTTTAACTATATATTTGGATTTACATATTATTATTATTTTACTGTTTGACCCCCCCCATAATGTATGTATTGTATATCGGTCGGTCAGTCGTAAAGTAAAAGGTGACAGCTGACTTGATGATGTAACGCCAATGTTTTTGTCCTTCAAAATACTATAATAGTTAAAAGACATAGCTAAAATGTGTATCGTGATGCTGTATTATTCTGCTTGTTAAAAATGGATTATGCAGTAACTTACAATATTTCTCTGTGCGTGTGATATGCGCATGCATGTGAAATGATTCACATGTGAAATGTATATTCCCATGTGATAACACGTGAAATCCATGAGATCACATGTGAAACATGTACATTCCCATGCGAGACCCATGGAATAACATTTGAAACCCATCAACAATCATTTATAAAGTAAATCCACAGAAAACGGTACCATGTTCTTCTGTAGGGCCTATAGCCATGTCTCCCAACATTAAAACAAATAATTCAAATCAAGCTTTTATTTATTTTCTAAATATGCAATACAAATTGAATGTTTAAAACAAACCATGCAAAACCAAATATTAAAAGTATACATGCAAAAGCCTCTAAAACGCAGAAGTGTAGGATGTGTGTGTGTGTGTGTGTGTGTGTGTATTGTTTGTTGTGAATGTGTGTTGTCTCAGTTTTCCGTGTCTCCTTCAGCAGGCTTCCTGTTTTGGGATAGAAAAACAATCATAGTTTAGGGCAGTGCAAACACAAGTCTATCCTGATAAAGTAAACTTTTTTTTCTGGATTTCAGGATTGTGTCTGTTATTTTCAAGTGATGACTGGTCTATGTATATTGGCAGTAACCAAATATATAAACAGCAGATCCTGTGCACAACTACAGCATGCCCTCTAGAAGCCATCCAAAATGGGAGTTCTAGTGAGGTAAAAACATAGCCTAATCATTCGTATCTGACTGATTTATTATCTGATTTATTATGTCTGTTGTGATGTAAATAATAAAGTATTTAAAACCAAAACGTATTCCAACATGTAAGCGGGAAACCTACGGACACATATTATCCTCTCATGACTTACAATATAAATAGGTTACGATGTTCACCTTTCTGTTCATCTTTTGAGATCTTGTCATTTTTGTGCCGTACAGACCTTAATCTCAATGTCTCCAGCAGCTGTGTGAACTTGGCATAGTCTGTAAGAAATGAAAATAATTATATTAAAATTTGAAAACAAGTTTGGAGTTAACTGCCAAAGAGGGTCTGAAGGTCAAGAAAAACGAATCAAACCTTTTTAAACCACACACTACATGGCTTAATTGACTGAAATTATTCAAGGACACTCACTGTTCAGGTTCCGAAAAACCTAGACACAAAAGAAGGGCATGAAGAACTGTGCATTGGCCCGGTGTGGATGCTGTGTAATTCCTGTAATGATAACATCAAGAACACAAAAAAACTTTATTTCCACAGTGGGTAATTTCATCGTTATTAGGCCTATATTACCTTTTATAAAGATCTCGTCAATATTGCTTAAAAAAAAAAAAATCTTGTCAATATTGCTTCAAAATAATCATAAAAGTAATTGCTAATTATATATTTAGCCATCCACCTCGAGCAATCAGCCTAAAAGAAACACAGTAAAGGTGCGGTCACATTAACGAAATTCTGCGGGCAAAAAAGGTCGATAGTTTAGCCTTTTTTTCTTGTCAGCCAAACCTCCTTTGACATAAAATATTTTCTTGTTGTAGCCCCTGAGATTTTAAAGGGATAGATTTAAAAAAAAATGAAAATTTGATGCTTTCCCCCAGGACATCCAAGATATAGGTGACTTTGTTTCTTCAGTAGAACACAAATGCAGTCTGTCAGTCGTATAATGCATGTGAATAGTAACATGCATCTATGAGAGTAAAAAACAATATATTCGGTTATATTGTGCGACAAACCGAACAGTATTTATATAATTTTACCTCAAATACACCACTATGTCCAACAGCCTTCACTTCACTTCCGGTAAGTGAGGTCTGTACATGATATGGTGTAGTTTATGCAAGCAGCGGAAGTGATCTCTTGCACGCATCTCTACGCCATATCGTTTACATCTATCAGCCGATTTTTTTATAAATGTACAACCATCGGCATATCGGCTATAGCATGAAAAAGTCAGATATATAACAAACCAATTGTTTGTTAATTAACAGCGTGAAGGCACTGAGCTGTATAATGTCTGTTGCATAATCCAAGATTATAATGTAATATTCCTGCTGCGCTGCTGTCTGCGTTTTAATGTTAATCAAACAACAAAAGAATTGGTCAATACTCTTGACTAAATAACTGTCATAAGGATTCATTTCTGTGATGCGGAAAACGCAGACGGAATCCAGTCATAAAAACGGAATTTACTGCATAACACGGAATGTCACGGAATTTGTCAAAGTTTTGATGAATAAATAAAACGTAGGTTAGTACACTTAAATCAAATCGCGATATATACTAGTGTCTGTGAATATTGATCCACAAAAAGATTGTTTAAATATGAATCCTGCATGTTTCTGTTTCTCTGTGTGAATGAATGGCGCAGACGTGCGGTTTCATTTACCTCACACACACTGAAACTTGCCTTGATATATGAGGACATGAATGCATGAACCTCATGTCCAGTCACTTCATGAGCATTTTACAGTTTCATTCGACAAAATCTATCATCATATCATAAACACACACAGAAACTTCACGGCAACCCGTCAAAATAAAAGTTTAACAAAAGTTTAACAGGTTTAACAAAGTAATTGTGACAGAAATATATTAATGTTGTACAGTAGAATTTAGCTACATCTCGATGTAATAATAATATATGTATTTAATTTATACAGTGAAGAATATGCAGTGTTATTTAACATTTGTTTACTTTATTTCTGTACCTGGAAACTGTTAAACCTACCTAAAAAGCACTGTTTATTTCATATGTGTCTTTGTTCTGTTTTTGGCCTGCTGAATGTTAAATGGATCCAGTCTATGTTCATTAGAAATTATATGATAATGCAGCAATAAACTAGCTAGTAGGCTATAAGTTAATGTATGTTTATTTTTTTAATTTGCTGATTTAAAACATGATCAAAACACCTACATCTATTTTAATGACACAATTTCAAATAAGAGGGCAAGTGACAAATATCGGTTTCAGAATCGGTTTGTTAAAATCAGTATCGGTATCGGCCCCTATCGGTGCATCATTGTTATATTTATATATTTTTTATATAAATACACACACACACACACACGCGCGTATATGTATATATATGTGTGTGTGTGTGTGTGTGTATGTGTATGTATATATATATATATACACTTACCTAAAGGATTATTAGGAACACCATACTAATACTGTGTTTGACCCCCTTTCGCCTTCAGAACTGCCTTAATTCTACGTGGCATTGATTCAACAAGGTGCTGAAAGCATTCTTTAGAAATGTTGGCCCATATTGATAGGATAGCATCTTGCAGTTGATGGAGATTTGTGGGATGCACATCCAGGGCACGAAGCTCCCGTTCCACCACATCCCAAAGATGCTCTATTGGGTTGAGATCTGGTGACTGTGGGGGCCATTTTAGTACAGTGAACTCATTGTCATGTTCAAGAAACCAATTTGAAATGATTCGAGCTTTGTGACATGGTGCATTATCCTGCTGGAAGTAGCCATCAGAAGATGGGTACATGGTGGTCATAAAGGGATGGACATGGTCAGAAACAATGCTCAGGTAGGCCATGGCATTTAAACGATGCCCAATTGGCACTAAGGGGCCTAAAGTGTGCCAAGAAAACATCCCCCACACCATTACACCACCACCACCAGCCTGCACAGTGGTAACAAGGCATGATGGATCCATGTTCTCATTCTGTTTACGCCAAATTCTGACTCTACCATCTGAATGTCTCAACAGAAATCGAGACTCATCAGACCAGGCAACATTTTTCAACTGTCCAATTTTGGTGAGCTCGTGCAAATTGTAGCCTCTTTTTCCTATTTGTAGTGGAGATGAGTGGTACCCGGTGGGGTCTTCTGCTGTTGTAGCCCATCCGCCTCAAGGTTGTGCGTGTTGTGGCTTCACAAATGCTTTGCTGCATACCTCGGTTGTAATGAGTGGTTATTTCAGTCAAAGTTGCTCTTCTATCAGCTTGAATCAGTCGGCCCATTCTTCTCTGACCTCTAGCATCAACAAGGCATTTTGCCCACAGGACTGCCGCATACTGGATGTTTTTCCCTTTTCACACCATTCTTTGTAAACTCTAGAAATGGTTGTGCGTGAAAATCCCAGTAACTGAGCAGATTGTGAAATACTCAGACCGGCCCGTCTGGCACCAACAACCATGCCACGCTCAAAATTGCTTAAATCACCTTTCTTTCCCATTCTGACATTCAGTTTGGAGTTCAGGAGATTGTCTTGACCAGGACCACACCCCTAAATGCATTGAAGCAACTGCCATGTGATTGGTTGATTAGATAATTGCATTAATGAGAAATTGAACAGGTGTTCCTAATAATACTTTAGGTGAGTGTATATATGTGTATATATATGTATATATATGTATATGTGTATATTTTTAGAATTGTTATATTTCACAATATACTTTTTTTTATATACAGTATTTTTGATGAAATAAATGCAGCATTTTCTTTCTTTCAGAAACATTTTTAAAAAATCTTACAGGGCCTGAACTAGTGTGAAATAATGTATAAAACCAACATGACTAAAACATTGGTAACATAAAGTGACCGAACACACAATAGCTTTTTTTCTGTGTCTACACACCAGACGGTACAGCAGTTAGACTAGCTATACACAACAGTAAATATTTATACAACAACTGTCCCTGGTCTGCTGACCTTGCTTTCTCAAACACATCCACACTCAAATTTGCCCTCCACAGGTCATGCCCCAAGAAACCTGAATTCCCCACCAACCTCTTTCATGGTTTCTCTGGTGCTTTGGGCCTGTGGGCATGGTGGGTGAAGCCAGATGTTTTGGGATTCGTTTAGCAGCTGATGTTTACCTGCAACACACTTTATTTACACAAACAGGTCACCTGGCTCACTAGTGCCACCCCTGCCTGGCACTGCTCTTCCAACATCTTTTTCTATTATTAGCCTGCTCTGAGTGTGTGTCATTCATCATGGTCCAAATGGGCCCCTCTGTAGGCTGCTCTGTCCCTTTAATCCCTCCCATTTCTTATCTGGGTCAGCTTGACTAATTTACTTGCACATAGGTGTGATCTGTGCCAAGGAGAATTGATAATTACTTACCTCTCCCTTTATCACTTTGTGATGCAGTTATATTAACCTCAACAGTACAATGATACAGAGGATGAGAAAATAAAGATGGTGTAGAAGGTATACTGGATGCAAGATCTAGGAGCTTTTGTAGAAGGCATTTGTTGAGAAAAATATGATTTATGTTTGTATTTGAGTTCATAATATTAGGAAAACGCTGTAAACTCTGTTAGAAATCTAAACGTCCTCCTCAGTCTAAAAATGATATTGACACTAAACTACTAAACTATTCTCTCATTCTTTGATTTCTGGTATCAGAAACTCAAATGCATGAATGTGATTTGTTTTGCATGTTAATCACGCTTATTAGAGCTGTGAGATTAAATGTTAAAAGATTGCGATCTCGATTAAAACACCCACGTGATTTTATTCCTGAATGACAATGATTTGGTTCTTTCTATTAAACCTTTGACAAGTATAGCCTATGATCACAGCAGAACATTCAAATCTGTGTTGGCACTGCATCTGAGCCAGAGAGAGCAGTTGTCATGTTTAGGTATGAAACGGCTTCACAAACAGTCTTTTCAAACACACAGTATCATTATTTGTGTTACAATCAAATGATCACAGAAGAACAGGGATAAAAGTTTATAGTTCGTAACATTTTGTCGTAACTTGTAAATTACATTTTGTTTAGTTGTCTATTCAGAATCATGGGAGAATTGTGATCTCTCCATATTAAACCAACAAATGCTCTAACGCTTATTCAGTGGTCATAAACTTGGCCTGACAGTCACAGAGACATAATATAGAGAAAGGTGATACGATTATTATACTCCCAAAGAGTGAAGTTGAGAGTAGTGAAATGAGAGTAGTTTCAAGAACTTGAAGGTGCTTGAATACTCTTTCAGTTGGAAATCCTAAAACTTTTATGTTGGCATTCTGACTGAATAAAAAAAAAAATCCACTTCCGCTTGTCACAGATCAAATTCGAACATAAATCAGTTGCATGTTGCCGGCGTACTGAAATGAGTCTGTAATACAGACCAGTGTTATTTTAGTATCATTCATATACTATTATAGGTTTTTGGTAACACCTTTATTTTAGAGTTCAATTCTTGTTATTAACTAGTTGCTTATTAGCAGGCATATTAATAGTTTTAATAGTACTTAAGTGCATAGTAATGCCTTATTCTGCATCCCTTAATCCTACCCAATACCTAAACTAAAATGCAACAACAACTACCTTACTAACTATTAATAAGCAGTAAATTAGAAGTTTATCGAGGCAAAAGTCATAATTAATAGTGAATGTGTCCCCCATACTTTTTAAAAAATATTCTACAATTTGTTTATTTAGGTTTAGTTATTTTACCTTGGGAACTAGCTGAAATGAAACAAGTTTAAGTTAATTTCAGTTATGATATTTTATATTTTATGCTTTTAGATCTAGTTTTAGTTTATGATGATAACCCTGATACAGACTGTGATCATGTAAAATGCATTGGGAAATAATAGCAGAATGAAGAGGGTGAAAGTTTTCTTTGCAGGTTCATGGACAGTTCAGTAGACTTGCCATGATACTGTATACAGTGATGACAATGCATAATTTTATATTAAGTAAAAGGGGGAAACAATGTGAATGAACAGTTATATAACACATAAAATGACCTTAATCTATAGTCACCTAATAAAGAGTTTGCAATGTATGATAAAATAAACACATCAAAATTACACAAGCAACACAGCACATGCACTGACACAAGATGTGACCTTTTTTGACAGGAACAACTGTGCGAGGTCAGAGGGGCAGTGGTGTCAGTGGGTTCTGATTTCAAATTAAAATGTGTTGTTTTAGGCTATTCCACAACAATAATTACCCTGAAATTCCCTTGAAAAAAAGCTTGATGAATTGTAAGCATCTACATTAAGCTTAAAGAAAATATACAGGTGCTGGTCATATAATTAGAATATCTTTAAAAAGTTGATTTATTTCACTAATTCCATTCAAAAAGTGAAACTTGTATATTATATTCATTCATTACACACAGACTGATATATTTCAAATGTTTATTTCTTTTAATTTGGATGATTATAACTGACAACTAAAGAAAATCCCAAATTCAGTATCTCAGAAAATTAGAATATTACTTAAGACCAATACAAAGAAAGGATTTTTAGAAATCTTGGCCAACTGAAAAGTATGAACATGAAAAGTATGAGCATGTACAGCACTCAATACTTAGTTGGAGCTCCTTTTGCCTGAATTACTGCAGTAATGCGGCATGGCATGGAGTCGATCAGTCTGTGGCACTGCTCAGGTGTTATGAGAGCCCAGGTTGCTCTGATAGTGGCCTTCAGCTCTTCTGCATTGTTGGGTCTGGCATATCGCATCTTCCAGATTTTCTATGGGGTTAAGGTCAGGCGAGTTTGCTGGCCAATTAAGAACAGGGATACCATGGTCCTTAAACCAGGTACTGGTTGCTTTGGCACTGTGTGCAGGTGCCAAGTCCTGTTGGAAAATGAAATCTGCATCTCCATAAAGTTGGTCAGCAGCAGGAAGCATGAAGTGCTCTAAAACTTCCTGGTATACAGCTGCGTTGACCTTGGACATCAGAAAACACAGTGGACCAACACCAGCAGATGACATGGCACCCCAAACCATCACTGACTGTGGAAACTTTACACGGGACCTCAAGCAACGTGGATTGTGTGCCTCTCCTCTCTTCCTCCAGACTCTGGGACCCTGATTTCCAAAGGAAATGCAAAATTTACTTTCATCAGAGAACATAACTTTGGACCACTCAGCAGCAGTCCAGTCCTTTTTGTCTTTAGCCCAGGCGAGACGCTTCTGCCTCTGTCTGTTGTTCAAGAGTGGCTTGACACAAGGAATGCGACAGCTGAAACCCATGTCTTGCATACGTCTGTGCGTAGTGGTTCTTGAAGCACTGACTCCAGCTGCAGTCCACTCTTTGTGAATCTCCCCCACATTTTTGAATGGGTTTTGTTTCACAGTCCTCTCCAGGGTGCGGTTATCCCTATTGCTTGTACACTTTTTTCTACCACATCTTTTCCTTCCCTTCGCCTCTCTATTAATGTGCTTGGACACAGAGCTCTGTGAACAGCCAGCCTCTTTTGCAATGACCTTTTGTGTCTTGCCCTCCTTGTGCAAGGTGTCAATGGTCGTCTTTTGGACAAATGTCAAGTCAGCAGTCTTCCCCATAATTGTGTAGCCTACAGAACTAGACTGAGAGACCATTTAAAGGCCTTTGCAGGTGTTTTGAGTTAATTAGCTGATTAGAGTCTGGCACCAGGTGTCTTCAATATTGAACCTTTTCACAATATTCTAATTTTCTGAGATACTGAATTTGGGATTTTCCTTAGTTGTCAGTTATAATCATCAAAATGAAAAGAAATAAACATTTGAAATATTTTAGTCTGTGTGTAATGAATGAATATAATATACAAGTTTCACTTTTTGAATGGAATTAGTGAAATAAATCAACTTTTTGATGATATTCTAATTATATGACCAGCACCTGTATGTTCACACATTAAATGTTATGCTTGATGAATTATAATAGAGGCCTTTATGTACACCATGTATACTAGAGCATGATTAAAGGTGGTGCTTGATGAAATGGCAGGTACTTGAGTCTTTAATCTGGTGTTAAAGAGTGGGAAACCCTGAGTTTGCATCTGGCTGTGTGTAGCACATAGAGACACATCATAGATAGAAATCTTAAAAGCACAGCAGCAAAAAATGACTTTTAGTAAATGATAAAAAACCTATGATATCAGTCCTTCAGAAGTCTATTATGAACTTAAAGACTTCTTTGCTATAGTTATTGTGAGCTTCATGTTTTCAATACATTGATCAAATATTCCAGTTTTTGAAAAACGTATATTATTAGTGTGAATCTTGTGTATACCATCATGTAAAATACATAACAAATATCACTGAAGCTTTAACTCATGAACACTTGCCATCACAAAGTTGAGTAAAACGAGTCCTCAAGCGATGCTGGTAAATCAAGGTTTGTCCTCCTCAAACACATTTCTATTTATTCTCAAGGGGTTCTGACATGCTTCTTTTGCTTCATCCTTTTGAATTAACAGTGGATGATTAATTGCTACATGCATCACATTTATAATTACCTCTTCTGCTTTTGTTCCTGCAGTATGAGGAAGCAACCCAAAGAAAGACCAGCCCCAAACAACCTTATGGTGAGTTTCTTTTCCTTGCTTTTACATTTCCCCCCAAAAGTCCAAATAAGCCTTCAATGGGATTATAACATGAAATGCCAATTATTCAATGGGCAGAGTAAGTGAATGGGTGTAATTTGATGGTAGGAAGGCTTTTGTTGGGACTCTGTGTAGGGCTTTGTGTAAAACCTTGACCTTTTTGTTTCTTCTGTTTTTTGTTTGAAAACTTATATCCTGTTTTCCATACTCCACAAATCTGCACCAAGTAAGTTCTATTGACTGTAAGGCTTATAATTAGAATTTTGTAAGTGTTGTGTAACCTTTCACACCTCTGCTGTGGATTCAGTTGAGGAAGGGTAAAAAGGTGCTTGAGCATTGTGATATTAAATCAGGTTATATAAAAGGGATCATGAGGAGCAAAATCTACAGGAAATTTTTCCAATGCAGGTCTCGACATTAAGCCTGTTCACGTGTAAATGTAAATGTCATTCACTTGTCAGAGTAAAAAATTAGTATTAATCTTATTAAATATAGGCTTCAGCTTAACTTTTATATTCTTAAATTTGATCAATAAATTAAATTAGAATAAGACAGGGCTGTTACCAATCAAATTAAATAATAACAAATAAGAAATGTTGGAAAGAATGTTTAAACATGAAACTAAACTGCCAGTAGGTGGCGGCATGTGAACGTCTTAATGAGTGAGTCATTGAGTCAATTCGTTGCAACGGCTGATTCATTCAGGAATGAGGCAGTCGTTTATGAATAGGTCATTGAATCTTTGATTCAACCAATTCATTCAAAACGCTGAATCATTCAGTAACTTATGGTTCTGCTGTGATCTTTGTTTGGAACTATTTCCAATGCTGAAATTGATCAAAAACAGTCAATATTGCATCTAAACTGTAAGTGACTTAATGTTAATTCATTGTTTATGGTCATATGAAATCAGTGTCACATTTTCAGCCGTGATGGTATTCAGGAAAACAGCACTCTTGCTCGTGTGACATTGCAACTGTATTATATGTTATAAATATAAAAAACTTTTTTTACCGCAGTATGTTAAGTTTCTCTGTGTGAGCTGTGTTCATTTGTTTCGATTTCTCCTCAAGAACAGCGCAACCTTGTTACCGTCAGTTCATTATACATTATATTATCCACTATCGATCGCCACTTGCACTAAATGAATGCAGAATCATTCTTGCATTTTGGTGATTCCCTAGTTATTTTTTGTTATTGACATTTTAATCAGGCTACTTGTCTGGTCGAGCAAAGTAAAATTCTCTTTCACTTGCCCCTTCATAAAATCCACTTGTCCCGGACAAGTGTTAATGTTGAGCCCTGCCAATGTGAAGCAAGCATTTAATGTTAAAAATGTCTGGTCAGTGGGATTTCTGATGCATTTCTTAGCTCTCTAAATTACAAATGAAGGAATTCACATACTCAAAATCAAATAGAATCGCCCTAGTGAACACAACTTTTTGTTTGGAAAATAAATAAATAAATATATCTAATTTAATTTATAATCAATAAATTATGATTTATAAACATGTGTATTTTATGTTTAAATTTGAACCAATTCGTGGAAATTGTCATGTGCAATAAAGTTAAAACATTTTTTTTTTTGCACACATTGTGTCCTCTTCCATAAAGGAAACTTATAAATATTATTGTCTCATTTCTAAGACTCAGACTTAAATTAAGTTAAATACTTAATGATTTATCCACTGGAATTTTGAGTCTCAGCCTAGGCTAAATCTGTCTGCAAATTTAGCCCACAGGCTCTAATGCTTAACTGAAAAACTAAAAAATGCTGTGTCCTGTCTCCTGAGGTTGTGTGTCGGTTCACACTGTCACAGAAGTTAGCAGCTTTTAAAAGCAGTCACATCTGCTGGATTTTCTCAGCACCACGGACAGCGCAATCCACTGCTAATGCAGAGATGCTGCACACTGAGGCCCTGTTTACACCTAGTATTAAGATGCATTTTGTTCGATCGGATCACAAGTGTACGATGCTAAACGGGGTCTAAAACGTTTTGAGCTTGTACACTTTCGACCACTTCCAGAGGTAGAGGTAATTCCCCCGGTTTGCTTTAAGAGTGTAGAGCCTCAAAACGGCAAAAAAAAGCACTAGCCAGACTGGTTTGAAGGCAAAAAACGTACCAAGCACAATGTTCTCTCACATTCCTGATTTTTAACACACACTCACAGCGTCCGGTGTGGTCTTGTGGCTGTCACGAGCAGAAACAAAAGCTTATTTTGTTTAAAAAACATACATTTACCCGCCCATAGACCCTTCCCTCAAAGAAATCAGGACAGAAGTGATTGAAAGTGGACAAAAGAAATGGATTAAAACACCATGTGTAAACAGGTGTGTCTTCCTTGTCTACTTGTGATTCGATTGATCAAAACTCCTCTTAATACCAGGTGTAAACAGGGCCTGTATGTGTGTGATACCTGTGCTTCGGTGTTTGCTCACTCATTGTCTAGTAATAGACAGTCTCCACTTTCAATGATGCTTAGCATTTAACTCGTCGTTCTGAGAATAGATGAGAAACTGGATGCTAAACGGATCAAGTGACATTTTTATAATTTTACAAAAGATCTCAAATAAATCTCAAATATATTTCAAATAAATGTTCTTTCAAACTTTCTATTCATCAACAAATCCTGAATCATGTTTCCACATAAATATTAAGCAGCACAACTGTTTTCAACATTGATGATAAAAAGAAATGTTTCATGAGCAGCAAATCAGCATATTAGAATGATTTCTGAAGGATCATGTGAAAACTGGAGTAATAATGCTGAAAATTCAGCTTTGACATCACAGGAATAAATTACATTTCAAAATATATTATTAAATAAAACTAAAGAAACATAACTTTATTCAACTTTTCCACTTGTCGCTTTCTTTTTTTGCTTAATTCTGGAGATCCAGGAATTGTTTTCTGTTTATATGTCAGTAACGTGTTAAGCTTTCAGTTTTAGTTAGATGCAGTGCCCCCCCACCCACCCCCTCCCAATCCTCCCTTTCCCTGCGAGCTGTCCAGGGGCTCAGCTGCAGCAGCCTCAGCCAGAGACAAAAAGCTGAAAGAGTCCCACCAACTCGCAGAATCTGTCACAACGCTCCTATATCCACCCCCACGTTTCCTGATTACGTGGGCTGATGAGCTAAGGAGCGATTGCTTGTGTTCATGTGTTTTAAGACCCATGGGAGCGGCTCTTAAAAAGACACCGTCTCGCTGAATGCCAGTGGCCTGTGCCGTGGGGATTCGGATGAGAACAGGCTTTGAAAGCCCTCTGACACCGCTCTGATGACTTGTTTACACATTAGCACGCTGAGGAGCTTCTTGAACTCCCCGGAGGGTAATCCTACCTTTTAGCTCTCTGATACTGTCTGTCTGCCATCCCTCCTTCTCACCCACCCCCTTGATAATGGGGGGTCTTCAAAGCTGCCGGACTCTCTTTGCCACAAAGACTTGTTCAAATGTTAGAGCTCAGAAAATCAGAATGACTCAACCAATTTCAATTTAACTAAGTTTTTAAAGTCTGACAAAGCCACGTTATATGGGTTTGTCTTTAATTCCTCTTAATAATTTCGGTTTACATTAATGTGATGGTTACATTTAATGATTTAATCCATTCCATTAATCATTATTGTGTGTGTTTTTTTTTTTAAAGGATTAAATGTATGAAAAAAAAAAAGTAAAAATACAGTTTTTAAAAAATAAATAAAGAGCATGAGTGTAATATTACAATTTAAAATATTTGTTTCTATTTTAAAGTATTTTAATTTATTCCTGTGATGGCAAAGCTGAATTAATTCTAATTCTAATATGCTGATTTAGTGCTCAAGAAACATTTCTTCTTATTATCAGTGTTGAAAACAGTTGTGCTGCTTAATATTTTTGTGGAAATTGTGATCGATTTTTTTCAGGATTCTTTAATGAATAGAAAGTTATATCTGGTCTGACCCCAGACAATAGTGTATCTTTAAATACTTTAACTATGATATTTAATTCCATAGTTATTTGATTCACTAGAAAGACCCAGATCGTAAGAGTAATTTGTTCTAGAATCGGTATTAGTTCAGGTTTTTGGGTTCCCAGCCCTAAGAATTATTGTCTATTCAGTTTCTGAAAACACTGAGTTTGAAACACAGACCTGGAGAAATCTTTGGGTGTTGTTAAGGTGTTTGTGTTTCATAGGTGTTGGTAGCCAACGCTCCCATCTCACTCACTGGTGTAGTGTTAAATGGCTCGTTTCCACCGATTGGTACGGTTCAGTACAGTACGCAATTTTTGTCATTTCCATTGACAGAAGTTGTGAATGGTACCCTAATTCCGAACCGTACCGTACCGTACCACTTGTTTTTTCTGTTGGGGTACCTAGCACAGTAGTCCGGTACAGAAGGGTGGAGCTAGGTGTTGATTGGTTGAAGTGTTTTTCCTTGCAGCCTTGGCTTAAACAAAGTGTGTCGTCTTCTTGTGACAACAGCCACATGCCAAGAAGCAAGAACAAGATCTGCTGTATGTTGTCCATTGTTGTTTACTGTGTTGCTTTTTTCTTCGCACGAGAATGACTTCGATCAGTACACCACACATCATAAGGGTACTGTTGGCGGTGGAAATGCAAGCCGGATCAGGGTTTATGGTCCTGAATCGTACTGTACTGTAATGTACTGTACCGCTCGGTGGAAACAAGCCATTAGCTTAACTATAAGTGAAGTAGACTTACCCTGCAGCTTTTTAATCCAGATAGATGGTCTGTCCCATTGTGACTGCTGAATTAAAAGATCAGCATTTATGAAATCTTAACATTGTCATATACATCGTCCTGTATCCAGTGGGAGCAGGTCGTTAGTATGCAAATCTGAAAAGACCTAGCTATTACTCCGACTTCTTCACCTTCCTTACTATGTGTCTCTCTCTCGTGTTTTTTCTCAGCTTCAATATCAGCCTTGCGCACACACACACACGCACACACACACACAATGACACGCATTACACCAAGCTGTCGGTGTTCACCAACACATTCTAATGAGGTGATGACCAACCACTTGTTATAATTGCTTTGGACTCCTTTTAATTTTCAAGCTTATTAATCATATGTAGAGTTATTTAAAATTGCATAAATTAATCTTAGATTAAAAAGCTTTTAACAGACTCAAAACAATTAAAGAGAGAGGTGAGATTTCCCCTGGGTTTGGCAGTTTTACTTTAATAGAGAATTCAGGTGATTATCACACTTTGATATAAGGCTGTGATTAATGTAGCCACACTTTTAAATGAGATTTTGCCATTTATTAGTTTTTTTGTTCACGTGTTGGAGAGGTAAAGCAGGGAGAGGATAATGACCTAACTAACAGAGTATTTATACTGCCTCTCCACTCTGCAAGTGTGCTAAGCTAGCAGCAGGTGGGTTAATTAATGGAGGTCCTGTTTCTGGCATGCTCCAACACACACACATACACGGAACAGAGGGACACACAGGTGGTGCGCTTTGTGTGTTTGTGATCCGTCTCAGCACATCCAAACAAGCGGGTGACTATCTAAGCTCTGATTTATTTCAGGTCATCCGACACACACCCAAATGTATGTGTTTGCATTAGTTAGCAGACCTGCACTTCCTATGCTCGATATTTATTGTTAATGTGCTTAAAGGGATAGTCCACCCAAAAATGAAATTTTTGTCATCACTTACACACCCTCAAATTGTTCCAAACCTGTAGGAGTTTCTTTTTACTGTTGAACACAAAATAATATATTTTAAAGAATATTAGTAACTAGAAAGTTGATTTTATAACAAAACCCAAAACGTTTTAATAAAACCAACCCCTCAGACATAAAAGTGCCCGAAGTTGAAGAAAAAACCCAGAGCTTGAAGGGATAGTTCACCCAGAAATGAAAATTCTGTCATCATTTACTCACCCTCAAGTTGTTCTTTCCAGACAGTTGACGGTAGCCATTGACTTCCATAGTATTTTTTGTCCTACTATGGAAGTCAATGGCTACCGTCAACTGAAAAAACGTTTAAAACTGATTAAACTTAATATTTGTGTGAAAAAGATTTATATAAATTAAACAAACTATGACTGCCCCTCAGTTGTTGCAGCAAAATACAGCAATTTTGCCCCTAATCAAGTTTGCTGTTTCCATCACAGAGTGTTATTAAACCATATTACAGGATGACACTGTGGTGGAAATGTTCGTTACTTTCAGGAAAAAAAATTAAATGGACAGAATTTCTGCTGTGATGCATGTATTGGACATTGTTAGTGGACAAATTTAAGTAGTGAAAGCACAAAAAGTATGTTTTAAGAGACTTTATTTCCAAGTTCAAACAAGCCCATAGTTGAAGAATTATTACATGAATTCTCCCTGGCCTCTTCTGTCAGGTCAGAAAGCAGGCTATCGCTGGGGTCAGACCCTCACCCGAGCAGAGGCAGAGCTGCATTTCACCTCAGCATGTATGGTTGTGGAGCTGGCACCCAGCATTCGGCTGCCCAGGCTATGTGATTGATGAGATGGGTGGCTGGTAGAGCCGCCCCGCAGGAGTCGGCAGGACTGCCCTCTCCAGCACTCCAGCACTGAGAGTGATTAACCTCACTGTGGCACAGGCAGAGCTCACCATTAAGAGGACAGAACGATTGATGGTATAGCGTTGTCCTCGTTGAGAGAGAAAGAAGGAAAGAATGAGAGAGGATGATGTGATGGTGAAAGGGGATGAGAAGATCATCAAAGGTGTTGTTGTCTGCATCAAATGAACATCAGATTAAGAAACAGTTGCTGCTTGTTTACTGATGAGAAGTTTTTTTAGGATGTATCTGTTTTTTTAGCTTCAATTTAGCTTTTTTCCCTCTTGTAGTTCCTTGTATATCTCCTCATTAGGGCTTCCTAATGATTTTGCGTTTGGATCACTGTCATTCTATTGTAAGTTGAACTATTTAATACCAAGCATTTAAGAGGCTTTGTGGCTGAGAAATTAGGGCTGATGTGCTCATTTACGCTGCTCAATCTGTCACTGTTCATCTCAGCAGGCATCACCTTGGCATGCACACGATTGACAGTTGTATTGTATCAGTCCTTCTCATTTTTATGGTACACTCCAGTGAGATTTGTCATGTTTCAGAATGATTTGCTTGCTGTATATGTACATGCCCATAATTTTGGTGTCTTTGAACAAGTGAACATTAATTGTTGTTCACTGCCCATTACTAATTTATTTTGCTGTTATGTATCGGTGAAGAAAAAAAAATCATTAATTTATCTGCCTTGTTCTGTTTTTCAGGATCACCCTTTTATCATGCAATATAATGACGGCAATACTGAGGTTGTGTCCATGTGGGTGTGCCGCAGCCTAGAGGACCGCAAAGCCCAGCAGCCACAGAGACCCATGTGAACAACAGTGGCACAGGATGGAATTATGGGAGATGGTGTCCACATTTCCTCACTTTATTCTTTCACTGAACCTAGAAGTGAAGCAGCTGTACTTGCAGCACTTTCTCCCGTGCTTGAGTTGAATGGTGCACGGTGAGACAACTGCAATGAGTCTAATGCAGATTATGCTAGCATCCTGCACATGAGTATATATTGGTTTGCATTGATGCAAATCTTTAACTTTGTTCTTCTGCAGTGGGTTTCTTTTGACTTGTGCAGATTCCAAAGTAAATGTTTTCACAGAAGATCCTTGCGGGGGGCTGTTGCTCGCTCGACTCCATTTGAGTAAAAAATAGTGTCTCTGTCTGTACTTAAAGCCACAATCTGGTTTTGCCAAAACATTGTGGGCATGTCATAAATCATCTCGAGTTCAGTGAAACATTACAGTTTTCAAATATATGGGGTTGTGTCGAGCATTGCTCCCTGCTGCAGTGCAAGTCATGCTGCTGTTGTTTTAAAAGACACTTTTTGTTGAGTTTCACAAATGGCCTGCCACTTGTGGCGATACCCCATTGAGGTTAGAAAAATGTGATGCCTTGTTACGGTGGATGGCAGCTTGTGCAGATGATCTTTTAGATGGTCCAGCAGTAGCCGACTGTAATGCTACATTAGAGGCCAGCAGGTTTTGTTCTTGGCCTCATCCAGCATAAGCCTGATTGTGAACTTGATTCAAGTGGTTCATGGGAATTGATTGCTTTGATTCATGCATTGACTTAATCTCATTTTTAAGTTTTATATACTTTTAACTTTCTATGTATACTTTGAAAGTTCGGGGTCGTAAGATTTTTTTTTTAAACTTTTATTCAGCAAGGACCCATTAAATGGATCAAAAGTTTTAAAAGATTTAGATTTCAAATGCTGTTCTTTTGAACTTTTATCAAAGATTCCTGAAAAAAGTATCATGGTTTTCTCCAAAATATTAAGCAGCACAACTACTTTAAACATTGATAATATTAATACATGTTTCTTGAGCACCAAATCAGCATCCGAAGGATCATGTGACACTGAAGACTGGAGTAATGATGCTAAAATTTAGCTTTTGCTAACAATTAATAAATTACATTTTAAAATATATTCAAATAGAAAACACTTATTCTAAATTGTAATCATATTTTACAATATTACTGTTTTGACTGTATTTTTGATTAAAGAAAGCAGCCTTGGTGAGCACAAAATACTTCTTTCATGAAATTTTTGAAAAATCTTACTGACCCTAAACTTTTGAATGGTAGCCTATTCTACATTTCAAAGTTATACAGCAACTTCAACCCGATCTCATGGCAATTCATACATATTTTACGAGGTGGCTAATTCGTACGACCTCACCTTTTGCCAAGTCGTACGTATATTACGAGTTGCCCAATTCGTATGAATGACCTACCCCTAACCCTGCCCCTAAACCTACCCATCACTGGGGTTTAGACAAATCATACGGATTTGTATGAGTGAGTTCATACGAATTAGCCACCTCGTAAAATACATATGAATTGGTCGTGAGATAGCGTTGGCAAATCAGATGAGTCTAGCCATTTGAAAAAGAAAAAACTTGAGAATTTAGATGAGAACCTGTGAATTCTCTTAGATCACATTAGCTCAGTCTTAAGATAGTCTCAACATATTCCTCCATACATATTAGCACAGCAGGATCCACTGAACAAGAATGCCAATAGTGATTCATAAAATCCCACAGCACCCCTTAAAGCCAGAATCCGCTTTTCTCTTGTAAAATATTGAGCAAACTCCCAATACAACTGTATGCATCTGAATTGACTTAACTTGTCTGAGGATTTTATCAAAGCAAATCAGCAACCTCCTTTCATTAGCCACACCAAGCCATAACATTCAGATATTTTAGTCGCCATTTTAAAGTCTCATCAGTATTACTTTAAAGTTGTTGTTTTTGTTAATGCAAGGTCAAAATATTTTATTTTTAGATATTGTGGTTCATCAGTGCCTGTGTCTGTTGAGAAAATGTTCAGAATTATTACACAACACGACTCAACACAGTAGAGTTTTTCTATATAATGATGAATATGTATAATTCTGTAGTTGTCACATACCAAAGCCAAATACGTTATATTGTTGATTTTTTTTTTTTAACTATATCATAAGTTATATTATATAACTTAATATGTAGAACTCACTCAAATTAATTTCTCAGATTATATAGACAATTGGCCAAAACAAAATCTGGGGAAGAAAAACGAACCATGTGACTACCTAATGCAGTTGAAGTGAGGTTTACACATTAAAGGTGATTTTTCTAAATAAAACCTTTCAGATCTCATTGTTTTATTTATCTGCATTTTATAATGTTTCCCTGTTTTTTTTTCAGGATAATCTGAACTAGATTTATATGATTTGTGTAGAAAACATGGTCCTGGTGCTCAAAGCACACCTCTCCAGTCCATGCAATATGTACGTAAATGTATTTACATTAGGCTATCTGTATTCTGAAAGCCTGTTTGTTATTTATAAGATAAATAATTTAGTATATAGTATTGTAACCCTACTTTCTATCGTCAAAGACTCTATTTATTTAAACATACTCCTCTGGATTAGGTTTAGGTTTATCCCTCAGATGATTAGCATTACATAGTTTACACTTTGTGTGTTTGAAAGGATGGTATTTGATTACACATAATTCATTAGTGGTCATGGGATGCAGTTTTGGTCCAGTGTTTTCCGAGTGTTGGGGTCCGTACAGGATGACTACAATGAGGAGGACAGGAATTTGATACGGAGGTCGGAGTCACTCTCCTCTCCACATGAGTGCATATTGAACCGGATCAGTGTTAGTGTTCACTTACACAGTCCAACCTTAATGTTTACAATAACACCGTGCATCGGATGTAACATTATGGTGATCAATAGAAAAAGCATAATGAATATCCAGACGGAATGATTTTAGAGAGCGTGTGTGTGTGTGTATATATATATATATATATATATATATATATATATATATATGTGTGTATATATATATATATATATATAGACATAGTACTTTGCAAAAGTCTTAGGCACATTAGTATTTTTACTATTTTCTCCAAGAAAAAATGGTTTTAAAGGGTTAGTTCACCCAAAAATGAAAATTAGCCCATGATTTACTCACCCTCAAGTCATCCTAGGTGTATATGACATTCTTCTTTCAGACGAATACAATCTGAGTTATATTTAAAAAGTCCTGCTAATCCAAACTTTATAATGGCAGCCCAAAATTTAAAGGCCAAAAAAGTGCATCATCCATATTTTACTTTATAAAGTTTTAAATACGGATATTTTTCTTACACAAACATATCGCTTCACTTCAGAAGGCTTTTATTAACCCCCCTGGAGCCGTATGGATTACTTTTATAATAGATGGATGCACTTTTTGGGATGCCATTCACTGCCATTATAATGCTTGAAAGCATCAGGATATTTTTTAATATAACTCCGATTGTATTCATCTGAAAGAAGAATGTCATATACACCTAGGATGACTTGAGGGTGGGTAAATCAGGGGGTAATTTTCAGTTTTGGGTGAACTATACTTTTAAGATGGAGGTAGGTTTCTTCAAGCCACAGTTCTTCTGGATTTAGTCTGATGGTGAGATCAGATCTCTGTGTGGATCATACTGGCTGTTGTCAGACTTCTTGTACATGCAAAAAACTCACTTGATTATTACAACTAATGGCAAAAGGAATGTTTGGAAATGTAAACTGATATTTCCTACTGACACAACCATAAAAAGATATAAATAACTTGCTTAAAACCAGTCAAAAGTTACTATTTTAAAATGCTTATGAAAGCAGTCTCTTATGCTCATCATGTTTGTGTTTATTTTATCAAAAATACTGAAAAAAATCAGTAATATTGTTAAATATTACAATTTGTTTGTATTATTGTTAAATATTACAACGTTTTTATATTTTAATATACTTTTAAAATATGATTTTATATATTTTTATATATATATATATATATATATATATATATTTTCATCAAAGAATCCAATAAAAAAATATCACTGGTTATAAAAAAGCAGCACAACTGTTGGAAACCAACATTGATGATAAAAGGAAATTTTACTTGAGTACCAAATCAGAATGATTTCTGAAGGATCACGTGACACTGAAAACTCGAGTAATGATGCTGAAAATTCAGCTTTGTATCACAGAAATAAATTATATTTGATTAAATATATTAAAATAGAAAACCATTATTTTATTTTTTTTCTGTGTATTTTTGATCAAATAAATGCAGGCTTGATGAGCATATAAGATACTACTTTCAAAAACATAAAAAAATAGTAATGTATATTGTAATAGTGTGTGTATAGTATGTAGCCTATATAATATAGGTTCTTCGCAAGGTGAGGAACATTCAGTTAACAATATCAACTATAACTTTAGTTGATAAATAGTCATGGTCAATTAAAAATATAGCCAAACAATTGGAAGTACTTTTTGTGCCACGTGTGGGGACAAAGGGTCAAACAGCAGTCCAATCAAACTGGATGGCAGGAGAAAGGTCTCGTTAAACTAGAAGCAGCAGTATATGGGCCCCAGCAGCTGAAGGCCCTCAGTATTCCTCCTCCTTCAGCTGTTGGGGCCCATATACTGCTGCTCTAATGCGACCTTTCTCCTGCAGTCCAGTTTGATTAGCGCGGGGGCCGGACGAGCACTGAAAGACCTGTTCACAGCCATTACCAAGATTCCTTTATCAATGTCTAGTAATTAAAATGTCACCACTTAATTTTCAGGCCATGGTGAATCTCTTGTAGCAATCTTTTCCTAATAAAAACAGTAATCGAAACGCTATTTTCACTCGAAACAAAAAGGTTGCGGCAGGCGACTCGACGGTGTCAAGGCGACAGAGATCAATATGAGAGAAGCTGATTGATCTCGCGCTAAAGTGAAATTTATTGGGGTCGTGCTTTTATACAGCGCGGATATACCGGTGACTGTAGAACACTGCTTTTCAGCTGATGCGTTTATTAAACCTCTCTTGCTGAATTAGTCTGCCTTTGATTTATGTGCCAATCTTCGCAATGACCTCCAGGATAGGATCTCTTGTTTTTTTATAAAACACACTGGTTTAAATCTGAAGCGGTTCTTATCTGAACTTCTTAGTACAATACAATTATACATTTGGTTTAAGATACAACTAGACAAAAAGTTATTGCTTCAGTTATGTTTTTTAAAATTCAACCTAAAAAAATCGAATCGCTGTGGAAATAAAGAGTTGCCTGATCTCATATTCATTGCCTTTAGTTCTCTAAAACGGCAACCAGAGGGCATCAGTTCAAACTGTCCTGTAAGAGATGATGGCTTTAGCCTTAAAGGGCATTCCTTTAAAAATAACTTTCTAGAAGACTTTCTAGTCTATTCAATTACAAAGACTTAGTTGTCCAAACCATGTGTCACCATACTGACAAATTAAAGATAATATGGTAAATACTATAGGTCTCATTTCATTTCGTTGTTTTATATATCCTCTCGCTATCAGCACAACTTCATGTGCAACTAATTATCTTTTAACAACATGTAGTATTTGATCCTAACGTCATGCAAAAAGATCATATGCAGGCCGATATTTAATGAAGACGTCTTTTTTTCCACAATTCTTTCTTTCATACTCAGCAACTGGCCTATATAAAGTTTCTTTAATTAGTTTACTCGTGCCCGTGTAATATAATAGCGCGTATATTAATGAGCCAATAATGGCATATGTCGTCCTGAAACACAATATTTATCGTATTGATTCAACCGTTATGTAAAAACAATCATTGATTATTTAATAGCATGTCAGAGAGGTTACTAAGCACATCAAGTTTAATACTAAGTGACCTGGTTGGTACTAATAATTAATAGGGCATAGGCAACCTTTAAATGAATATAAATGCATTGTTGTTAGAGAGATTGCAATATTGTGAGGAGGCACAGTGTCATGTGAGTGAGTTACACCGTTTTTAAAGGGATATTCTTCTGTGATAATGATGGCAGGATGGCTTATTTAAAGGCGGGTGTACCTGCTCGTGGGAGGATCCAGTCTTGTAGGACATGTGAGCCCCTGTCCATCCGCCATAAACGCTAACAATGCTGCATCGAGTCTGACCACTAAATAATTAACAAGAAAGGAATAATTACAGAATAAAATTGTAATTATTGTTGGGCCAGAACGAAGATTCTTGGTTGTGAAAGGAGACACGGCGAGGCAGATCTGGTTAAAGTTTCCCTTCCTATTAACATTGAATTAGGTTAAGCCGTGGCCCCTCTGTCACAGGACACACTGAGCATCGCTTGACAGATTTTTAAACTTTCCCGTTTGTTTTCAACTCTGTGATGATATCATTTAACTAGGCAAACATATTCGGTTATTTTCATTCATTTATTTATTTATTGCTCGAATATTTTGAGAAAATGTTTTATTAAAAACGCATCCATTTATCCTACTCGTGTCAAATCGCCTATAATACAACATATCCATAGCCTGCAGATACATGTTCAGTTAATGCAAAAAATACACTTGAGCTCGAAGGCTGTTCTGATGTAATGGCTCTGCTGATGAACCATTCCTCGAAGGCATTTTTTACATTATTAACTAATTGATTCGGGTAATTGTTAACGTTTTATATAATTAATTACCGTTTAATCAAAGCTCTTTTTTAAACCATAACGAAAGACGACAGGTAATAAAAATGGACCGTTGCTGAAATAATTAAAACAAAATAGGTAAATGGAAAAACAAGATATATCAGTTATTTTGTGAGTTTGTTTTGCTTTTTGTTTTTAATCCAGTGTCTGTCTTTGCAAACCCTCCTAAGGGGAAGACGCGCACTGAAACGCGTGACTGATGATGATCCCTGGACACATCGCCAAAACATTTCTGAGAGAGGAACACTTTTCTAGTGTCGTACTACTATTCCAAATAGACAGCACAACTTTGCCCGGTTCGATCTTGATATCTGTACGTCAAGACATAGTGGGGTTAACTGAAGGGCATTGATCAGGTTTTAAATAGTTAATACGGTTATATAAGGTTGCACCACTTACCTCAGTCCATTGCTCTGATATATCACTGTTTGTACACACTAGCCGCTCTCACTGGCTGGTGTGTTTAACAAATGTGCATCATTCACCGGGAGACATGTGACGTAAAATGTGATGACCTCGAGCTTCTAATAGCAGTTTAGACTGCATGGCCTGTGGACATGTTGCCTAGAGGAAATGTTCAATGCAAATTCATAATGATATATTGTTTGGTTTCCGAAGTGTCACTCAAACATGAACCTTATTAAGTTCTAAAATTCATGGGGAACTTATTAGTCTCTGAAAAAATAGACGCAGGTGTACATGATATGAGTGGTGGGGGTGGGGGGTGTGTTGGAATAAACATATTGGAGGAATAAGCATCATAATTTACCGTTGTTCATTGTTATTCACCCCTCTATTCCGCCTTTATTCATGCGCTATCGTCTATGCGCAAAACCGCTTAAATCACACTAAGCGCCTTGTTTTCTATCTATCTATCTATCTATCTATCTATCTATCTATCTATCTATCTATCTATCTATCTATCTATCTATCTATCTATCTATCTAGCAGCTCAATTAAATTGGCAGTGATCTTTGTTTTGGAGTAGTGGAAGCAAACGGTTAATACCAGAATCGGATTTGATCTCAGTGGGTGTGCCTTCTTATTCTTTTTGGCGTCCCCTCTCTTGAAGTAGATCGCGCACAACCTATTAAGAAGAGGCACGAGCTCCGGGACTGCCATGTGGTCACTCGGCTCGCGCTCCCGTCAAAACGCACGAGAGCTGAGTGGGATGGAAACTCTAAAGCTGTTTTGAGAGGGAAGACTCTGCCCAGCCTCGCAGTTGTCATTACGCACTACAGACGGACGTTTTATCCTTCTTGTTTTAGGCCTGTTAATTTGACGCAAACACACTCGCTCATCTGACTCCTTTTCCTCATAAAAAGGTAGGTTTCTTTTTTTATTTAACGTTGTATATTAAGTTGTCCAAAATAATAATCAGCCATGTATTTTCTTAAATGAACGCGCGTATTATTGTAACAATAATTCTGGTCTACATTAATTAACAACATTATTAGGTAGAAAGTAGCCTGTAATGTCTTAAAATATGCTGATCCTTGATTACGAAAGAGAATTTATAGCACCTAAATCAGGCTATTCAAAATAATATGACACATCTAAAGAATATTTATACATAAACATTTAAACATTACGGAGCATATAGGAAACGAAAAAAGGCATAAGTCTGAAATATAACAGCTCCTTGCGCAATGGTTTAATTATAAATGATACAACTTTTATTAACAGATCAAAGTCGAAGAACACAGGCTGTGTAATTACAAAGAAAGCGGCTTACTGCTTCTTTTCCTTGTTGCTAAGCTTATCGGAGTAGCTAAAAGATTCTTCCCTTCTGCCCCTTTGCGTATTAGCGCAGTAAGAGGCCTTTAAGTAATCGCTCCGGCTTCTGAGCCGATTTGGAGACATTAAGCAATGATGCAGGCTCTCAGGTCAGAGAGTGCGAGCTTTTAAAGATGGTGTTAGAGCCGTCAATATTGTCAACCTAAAAAAAGCAAAATATTAATTTTAAATATTAATTAGTAGGCATAAAGCTGTTAATTAAAAGTGCTAGCTAAAATACTAACTGTACAGTGTGTGATACAATACTAAAACAATTATTGTAAAAACGTGGCCTAATTTTTAAATAACATTTAGGCTATTATCTTGCAAAGGTAATTCTACGAAGAATTAAAGTAACTAAATGTAGACAGGAAGGAGACATTTGAGGAAAAAAAGCCAATAGGCTACTGGCTTTTTATTATTTTTAAAATGTAGCCTTTTTTATTGAAATAATGTTGCAGGCCTATATTAGCCTATATAATAAAAACTAAAAAATAATAATTATAACAAATAGCGTGTTCATATTAGGATAACGCTAACACAAAGTGCACATTGATAATTCTAGATAATCTCTCAAGAGTCCAGTTCTTGAATTGGAGTGTAATTTGACATTTCTGACTCGTTTTTCACAGACTTCCAGGAATGGAGTCGATACCCGGTCAGCTTTCTACGGGACGAGATGCTTGCTCTTCCCCCAACTCGAAGCAAGAACTGCAGCCTTATTCTGGCAGCAGCTCGCTAAAGCCAAATCAAGTGAGTGAGACTGCGCTGTACGGAGTGCCCATCGTCTCTTTGGTCATTGACGGCCAGGAAAGACTGTGCCTGGCGCAGATTTCCAACACTTTACTGAAGAACTACAGCTACAACGAAATCCACAACAGACGCGTGGCGCTTGGAATTACGTGTGTGCAGTGCACACCGGTGCAGCTGGAGATCCTGAGGCGCGCGGGGGCCATGCCCATCTCCTCGCGCCGCTGTGGCATGATTACCAAACGCGAGGCCGAGCGCCTCTGCAAATCCTTCCTCGGGGCTCACAACCCTCCCAAATTACCCGAGAATTTTGCATTCGATGTTTCACACGAGTGCGCATGGGGCTGCCGAGGAAGCTTCATACCTGCGAGGTACAACAGCTCCAGGGCAAAATGCATCAAGTGCACCTATTGTAATATGTATTTTTCACCCAACAAATTTATATTTCACTCGCACCGCACACCTGAGTCCAAATACACACAGCCGGACGCGGCCAATTTTAATTCATGGAGACGCCATCTAAAGCTCACCGACAAAAGCTTGTCTGATGACATTTGTCACGCGTGGGAGGACGTCAAGGCCATGTTTAACGGCGGGAGCCGGAAACGGGCAATGCCGGGGAGTGGATCAGAAATGTCCTCATCGCTCAAACCGCAGGCCTCTGGTAACATTACGCAGACCGCCTCCCCTGACATTCCTCACAAAACTTTGCGCTGCGACGACGACCGTGGTAACCTCAGTTTAACCAACAGCGTGCGTAACTACCCGGTCATTCCTGTGCCTAGTAAGAGTTTTGGCATGCTCCAGAAGATCCCGCCACCCATCTTCCCGCATCCATATACGTTCCCAGCATTTGGACTGTGTCAAAAGAAGGATGATGGAGTTGGCGAGCAGAATAAGACTAATGTACCTGGTGTGTTCTGGCCAGGTGCGAAGGACGGTATCTATCCATCGTTCCCCATGTTTTGGCCTACCGCGGGCAGCCTACCGCTCTCGGCCTATCAACCAGCACAACTAAAACCACACACGGAGCTCATGAGTGGCCGGCAAACCGAAGCTGAGATGTCAGAAAGCGAACGGGGAGGAAACACACCTAGAGACAGTCTGTTCGACAGCGAGCGCTGCTCCAGCTCGCAGTCCCTAAGGAACGACGAGGACAAATCTGGGGACGAGGCCAGGTCAAGCGAGGGCCAACCCAGCACCCCCAGAAAGTTGAGCTATATTTCTGCGTTCAGACCAGTTGTTAAAGATGCAGAAAGCATAGCCAAGCTCTACGGGAACAGGGACGCGTACAGCGGAGCTCACCCTGGCCATTTGTCGCCAGACTTTGTTAGTGAGAGCTCTAGCTACAGATCAGCCTCTCCGTGTGTGGATAGCGATGAAGAGCCAGATGTCGACGTGGAGACTCACAGAATTCCAGATGATGAGGAGTCTATACAACTTTCCGTGGATGACCGGCAAAGTCCCGTGGGAGAAAACTGTCAAACGCCGCAGCCGGACGATGACCAAATAGCCACTTTCAGTGACGCGGGCTCCCCTGAACAGAAGCAGAACAAGCAGGTGGCAAAGAAGAATGATGCCATTGCTTACGATGTGAGTCACACAAACTGTCATATTCAATGGTATCGAAACCATTATTAAAACATCAAATATCTACAGCTTAGTGTAAAATGATTTTGAATCAACAAACTGGCAGACTGAATAAAAGAAGTAATTGCTCAGAATGGCACTTGTCTCTTACAGCAGTCTTTCAACTCTAATAGCGAGTGATGACGCTTAATTATGAGCATATGGACTCTACATTTATACTTATTGCAATTTGTGTTGTTATGGATACAGCTCGTTCGAATTCTGTTTATTAATGTAGAACGATCTAAATAAAAGAACACAGCGGCGCGTAATTATAGTAAATTAAATGTTTAGAATTAATGGTCATTTCTGTTGTCGCCCGGGGGCTATTAGTGCATTGGTTTAAGGGCTCCCCTGTGGTTACTGCACAAATTATTCTCTTTGTCAGTCCATCTGACCGAATTTACCTTGTAATACGAGTAATTTGCCTTGATGTTGCCAAATATTCGTAGATCATTATAGGAGTAGGCTACTATTAAATGCAGTCTGTTGTCTGACGCATGGTTGCGTAAGAAAAAAGAAAATGATGCATAATTGGGGTTGCATTTATTTTTAATGCTTGGATAATTTTTGCAGGTGTACTCAAATGAAAAGGAGGGAGCATCTCTTCAAAGCACACTGCCATGTTTGGCCTCTAAACTTCCTCGCGCCGCGCCGGAAACAAACGGTAAGACTTAAACTTAAACAGGCCTACATAATTCATATAGTCTATACAACTTAAACATTGATTAAACATATTGAATTATGCACTCTGAATAAATGGCCTGTTAACAAGAATATTTCCCTTTAGATTCACACATTTCAACTGACGACGAATGTGAATCACAGAAATCCTGTTCGGACCAAATTAGCGTTAGCAAAGAGAACCCAAGTGAGGAGCGGATCTAAATCTATTTTTCTATACCTTTGGAATTCAGTATAATAATATTTTTCTTATTTTCTGACAGGCGACGCTGCATTGAGAAGAACTGGTGACAGATTTAATTTCGAGAAAGACATCGAAAATATGGCGAAAGGTACATTTAGACGTTTTCTGGACAATTTTGAGCTGGGACAATGTGACAATGCCTTATCATGTATTAAGTTAACAATTGTAATCTAAGCTAAGGTGTTAGGAAAATAACAGATTTTACACAAAATGACGTGACTAATTACAAACAGGCCTCTGGCCGCCAATTTATTTTTTATGATGAATTATTTAAACAGATTCAACAAGGCATTGTCTTTTTTAAGGCAAATATATAGTTTCCCCCTTTTTTGCACGCATTATGCGTTTAACAATAAGTGTAGCTAATCTCTACACGGTCGTGTATTACTGAGAATTGTCCTTGAACTGCAGACGATCCACATTGTCAGGCTCGTTTTCCACACACCCCTCAGGCAACTGTCCTAATTATTTTGCAATGTCATGCTTGAGAACACGGGGACCGTGTGTTTAGCCTTAGTAACCTAAATAGCGCTATTAGACAAGAAAACCAAACAGAGAGTGAAAATACATGATAAAAAACAATACAACTCTGAAAAAAGACTGTAGCATACTCAAAAGCTATTGAGATGCGTGTGGTGATTAAAAGTCACAGTGCTATGATAAATGATGGGATTTCTATCGGTTTCCACAGAGGAGCTCCAAAAGCAGCTCTTGGAGCAAGTGGAGTTGAGAAAAAAACTGGAACGGGAATTTCAAAGTTTGAAAGGTAATTAAGAAAGTGGATTTACTCACAACATGCTTTTATTTGCTGTATCATTTCTTCAATTTATAACTTAATACATGTTGACTCTAACAGATAATTTTCAGGATCAAATGAAGAGGGAACTGTCTTATCGAGAAGAGATGGTCCAGCAGCTGCAGATTGTACGAGGTAATGCATATTTTGCACTATTGAAAAGAAAAGGGCTCAGTTTAGAAAAAGTAACACTTGCATATTTTCAGACTGAATTTTGAAAAAAATATTAGGTCACCGGGAATCTAAAACATTTAATGTTTGTGACCCACCTCAAATGGTTTATTCATTTTCCTTTTTATCTTATTTAGACACATTGTGCAACGAGTTGGATCAGGAGAGAAAGGCTCGTTATGCAATTCAGCAGAAGCTTAAAGGTAATTTATAAATATAGGAAACAATACACTATCCACCATTAAAATGGAATGAATAAGATTTTTCACATTGATCTAAGAGAATTACAAAAGAAATATGCAAGTGCTACTTTTTAAACAAATTACTCAATGTACTTAAAACGCATTAAAACGTGTTTGACTAACTGTAAATGATAGTACTGATTAGAGAGGAGTGTGATCGCTTTCTAATCTTCATGCATTAGACGTATGCATGTGTATCATATGTCAGTGTGACATACAGTATTTGGAGAGTAAAGGATTAGCTGTAGATTTCCCTTGTGCTGTGATTCATTGATCTCAATCAACCTTTTCCCTAGAAGCTCACGACGCTCTTCACCATTTCTCCTGCAAAATGCTCACTCCACGCCACTGCACAGGGACCTGCACCTTTAAGCCGCCCCTCTTACCACCTTAACTTAAAGCTGCATCCCAGGATCCCAGTGACATCTGTAAACCTCCCCTAAAGGAATTCTCCATTTACACTCTGTTTGAGAGGTTCAAGATATGCACACTGGACACTGAGGACTGCTCAATCACAATCCATCCAAAGTGGCATTTGAACATTCTACTGTGGAGGAAAGTGTCTAGGATTACTTAAGGAAAACAAACCAGAGGATTACAATAAACGTTCAAATAATTATACTGTTACTTGTGTAAATAGGTTGATTTTTTTTAAACAATACAAATACATAATATGTGGCAATGTGCAATGAACTGTATAATGTGAAGTTTCATAAACTGGAATTGATTATTCTCATTATTTATGTGTTTTTACATGTAATTGTTTTTTCGCTAAACAAATTCACTGATGTGCTATCCAAATTAATTGTGTATATCATCAATATTAAGCACTTTAAATAAGCAACATTTCAGACCAATCTATCCAAAATGATTCAACCCAAAAATTATTGAAAATCAGCTGTACGTCATATTAATGTACAACAAACACAAGTTTGAACAAGCACTTATCCCATATTTCCCAAATAGACAATTGAAAATACAGCAAACGTTGTTATTCCACATCAAAGTGCTCAAGCTAAATGTCATAAGACCTCTGGAGTGTTTTTTTTTTCTTCTTTTTTTGTCAAAAAGAAAATGATCTCTTGCCTCATTCTTCAATAAAAGTTCAATCAAAGCCACAAGTATTGACTCGTGAATTCAAGATATTTCCTCACTTTTAATATTTTTTAATTGTCACGAATTAAATAAAATAGGCCTATTTAATGCGAAATCCAGAAACTCTAGGCCTACTGACCTTACCTGAAATACATGCCTGAAAACGTCAAGTCCTGCATTGCTGCAGGCTACCCTAAGACAAATAAAATATATATTAAACAGCAATATTTAAATGGGTTTTTCCATGAAAATATACAGTTTCTATTCCAATATTACAGGTTAATAATTGCCAATAAATATAAGTTTTTTTTTACGGAACTGCACACTGCAAGCGCACTAGCCCACAGCTGGAACTGAGCCTCGGCGTCTATTACTGTTGTGAAATACAACACTTCCATCTAGTGGTGAAAACAGACACTGCACATTCCAATGTGTTTTATCAGCGGTCCTTTCGCTTCAATCGTGCACGAATGTTCTATTTAGAGCGTTCAAACACACGATTCTGTTAAACGGGGTTATGAAAGTATGATATATGGCTCATATAGAAGATCTGATCTGAATACGTTCTCAAAGACGACAGTAAAAAAAGAAGCCTGTATATGACATTTTCTTTGGCGGGAGTTGTTTTGCTTTTATTAATCAGCTTTATTTCTTGCCAAATAAACACGTGGTACCCTTCAATTACACACAACGTATTTCATTTGATTATCCCCTTATTCAGACCGACGCTGGCACCTCTGCACCCATCTCTGTGGAAAAGTATTTATACTGGGGAGCAGGGGCCATGAAAATACAAAAGACAAAATGCTGATTCAAAGAAATACTTTGTAATGACTGAAAACAACGTAAAAACAAATGCAAAGCACTTCAGTGAAATCGTTGGTATAGTTTGTAGGCTATATATTTTTTGAGATAAATATCCATTTGAATGCGTGCGGTTTAAAGGCTTCACTCTCCAATATGACACTTGTAGTAAGAATGCTTTTCCCCAACACAATACAAGTTTTCCACGCAGCATTTTGAGTACTACTCGTTGAAAAACGTGTGAGCGGTTACGCCGGCAACGAGTTGCGCGTGCATACCACGTGACTCGACAGCGTCACGCCTGCGCTAGCAGTCACAAGATGGCGGAGAGTGCGGAACTAAAGGTAAAACGCTGCGCTCAATTTCCAGTCGGATAGTGTGTAGGGATATCTTATTGTACCCTTAGAAGTACGCGTACTACTTACCTGCTGTATCAAGAGGCCGTTATAATGCATTTAACCTCTGTTCTCGTAGCCAAAGTTGCATGAGAAATGATTTTGCAGTGGAGCTCTTGTAGAAAGCTTTCAGCGTGTTATTGTTGATGTAGAGGGAGCTGTCTGTCCACCGCTCTCCTCAGGGGAATTACTAACTTTAACTCTTTTCTCCCTAATAACTCACGTTAAGAGTATCTGTTGAAAATCAGTCTCAGGCTCAGGTTATTTTAATATCTGCTGCTAGTAGACCGTATGTGTGGATTTTTATGGTTAATCTGTGATGTAGTCGCCTGTACTTGTGGATTTGCTAGAAAGCTCCATCGCTTCGCGTGCAGGGCGCGAGCGCTGTTGACGTGCTGTCAATCAAGTGCGAGGAAGTGCACGAGCACCGTTACTCAAGATTTCAGCCCCGAAATAACAAGTGACTATTGCGGTTGATCATCAAACTTAAGTCAGATATCATACCCAGTGAAAATTTAAGTTCACCATCCTTAAGCTTCAATTCCAGTCGACATCCTTCTGTTCATGTAAGGCTCAAACAAGCTTTGCCTTCTTAAAAAAAATGAGTTCCAATATTGTATTATACTGCTGTTATTTAAAGTGTTAGTTCACACAAAATGAGAGAACTTTTAGAGAAGTTTAGGCAGCCTCAGTCACCATTCGCTTTATTGTGAGGAAAAAATATATTATGAAAGTGAATGGTGACTGAAGCTATTTTGCTGCATCTTGTGTTTCACAAAAGACAATATGTCATACTTTTATTTTTGCATGAACCAACCCTTTAAGTTTAATGTAATATGTTAATGACAGGTGTTGTATGACTGTGATGCTCTGACGCCTTGAATCTAAATTAGGAGGGTCTGTGCGCTTCTAACTCCCTAAGAATAGAAAATAGTAATCAACAACATGCTAAAGCACTATTGTGTTTTTTCTCTCCCATTTTAGCAAGCTGTGCATGTCTGATAAAGCTTTTTGATTTGTCTATGGAAACTGAAATCCTCTGCACACTGTTTTAAATGTCTGTGCTTTTGTGATTTGAGCTGCTCTTGTTTATTCAAGGTTTCATCTGGTCTTTTTGCTTTATAGTCAGTTAGGAAAAAAATGAGCTCTCTGGTCCTGTTTTTCTACTTATTTATTTATTACATATTGACCTACTGTTTGTCATTGGTCATTGGTGTCTGTGGCAGGTCCACTTCTTTATACAATGCAAAGCCATAATTAGATTAGGCTTGTGTCTAACCTGATATAAGCCTCTTTTCACTTTGCTTGCAAAAGTATTTAATAGTTACTTAAAAGGCAGTAATCAGCAACTGTACACAATGTTACTTTGTATTGAAATAACAGTTGAATTTAATAACAGTCGTGTGGGTTGGGTGGATAAAAGTGGTGAACTTGCTCACATGTTGCTTACTGGACTGATATTTATCATGCCTTCTAGGTCTCTAGCTGTGTCTCTCTGCACTTCTGCAGTCTTAAAGGGATAGTTCACCCAAAAATTTAATTCTGTCATTAATTTCTCACCCTCATGTCATTCCAAACCAGTAAGACACTTTGATGCTTCAAAAAGTTCATAAAGAGATAGGAAAAACTAAATGGGTTTGAGCTGAAGTGAAAAAAACCCTGTCTGAACAAGGCTTTATAAAGACTTGTAGTATAGTGGTGGGAAGTTTGATCGTAAAACTAATCCATATGAATTGAGCGGTTTAGTCCAAAAATGTCTGAAGAAACACTAATCGCTTTATATGATGAACAGATTGAATTTAAATGTTTGTTCACATAAACATTCATCAATTCACACATCAGTTGTGGTAAACCAACAGAAGCCCAAGCATGTTTTCTTGACGTGCAAGAACAATGAGGTTTGTTCTCACGCGTCAAGCAGGTCCAGTTAAGCCTCTGTTTATGTTCACTGATCATTGTTTATGTGTGAATAAAAGCCTACATTAAATCTGTTCATCATATAACACAATCAATTCTCTTAAAAAATGTGGAGAAAAAAAAACCGCTCAGTTCATATGGATTAGTTTTACGATCTTGTTAGCGTCAAAGTTTCATTTGCATGGTGTCTAATGTTTTTAGAGTACAGAAAGCTCTCAGGGGGGTATTCCAGAAAGCAGGTTATGTGACATACCTGGGTATGTTTAAGAGCAAGTAAGCGGATAAACTCAACTTTCGGTTCCAAAAATGGAGGTAACTTTCAGGGTATGTAAGTAGCCATAGCAACTCACACTCTGAACATAACCTGCTCCGGAGCAGCTCATGTTCCAGGGTTACTTTGCTTAAGAGGTATTCAGATGTGTTTTATATAATTAATATATCTAAATGCGTTATATAGTTACAGTTATAGTATACAATATTATATATTAATTCTAAAGCACTATTACAACATGGTAATGTTTAAATGTTAATTCAATTCAGATATATTTATTATTTATTTTATTGTCATCTCACACATGGATCTGCATTCAGTTAATTAGCATCAAACAAACAATATAATCCTTATTCTCAGTGAATAAAGAACACTTATTAAACGAAAAGACTGAAAAAAATTATTGAACAACCACCAAATAGGTGGCAATGTGCACTAGGTAACTCGCCATTAAACAAAAGAAGAAGAGGAAGTAGAATGTCGCGCTGTCTGTTTCCATGGTGAATCATCGATTCGTTGCTCTGTTGAGAATGTCTTGTGTGTTCACGGTTAACACTCTGAGTTGTTTAAACTTACGTTTTTGGAACCAGCATACCTCGAGTAAGCAAGGTTTGGGTTAATCAACCAAGAGTTCAGGGTATATGTGACAGTAAGTTAACCTTGCTTTCTGGAATACCCCCCAGATTTAATCAAAAATTGTTTCATTTGTGTTACAAAGATAAACAAAAGTTTTACAGGTTTGGAACAACACAAGGGTAAATAAATGATGATAGAATTTTCATTTTTGGATGAACTAACCCTCAATTTTTTTTTAGGGTGCGTTCACACTTGTGGTTCGGTTCGCTTGGCTTGTTTGCTCTAGACCAAAAAAAAAAAAACATTTAGTCCTAGTCCGCTTAGTGTTCACATTGCCACCTAAAGAGACCGATATCTTAAACTATACCAAAACATACCTATCTAAATATACCTAAGATACTAAGCTGTGATGGGCAACATCACGACTATGACGAAAAAAACAAGTATGCGTGAGCATTCTGTCCTTTTTAGGGTATCATCTTCCTGTTTTTGGTTTGTTTACATGTCTTTGCTCCGTGTTGCGTTCATATTTCATTCAAACCGCTCCAGAATTCATTTAGAAGTGGACCGAGATCCATCTTTTCAGTGGTCTCACTCCACTTGTTTGGTGCGACACCAGGGTTAAAATCCGATACCGATTTTAACAAACAACTATTGGCCAATACTTATACTTTCTACTGAACATGGATTGGATCCATTTAACATTCAACAGGCCAACATAAATACAACAGAATAAAGACACATATGAAATAAACAGTGCTTAGGTCTAACAGTAGTTTTCAGGTACAGAAATAAAGTAATCAAATGTAAAGTATGTTCTTCATTGTATAAATTAAATATATATATTAATCCTTATTAAAAAAGTTAAAAAAATTAAAATTAAAACAGACAGCAGCACAGCAGGAATATTAGGCTACTGTCATTTTAAGAGCTGCATGGATCCAATATACTGGTACACATGCATTTTATTTCTCAACTGTTTACATTCATTTAAGATATAACCGAATATGTTTACAAGGATACTCGCCAAGACAGGCTTTTTGATATAATTTGAAAGAAGTGAATGAGAAATCATTTGCCCAGTGTCTAAAACATGGCTTTCCGGGCGCGTGCTTTGGATGTGTGTGCACACAAAACATCTCGCACAGTGAGTAGAATTGAGTTTGCGTTTGCATCTTTTTGTGCTTGAATATTTAAATATGCAAGGCTTAAAAGCACATACAAAGGATAAACTTTCGTGAAGATGCAGAACAGTGATAGTTCTGTCAATTGTCCCGAGCGTCGTTTACACTGGCACGGAGCAGGCCGTATATTGTTTTAGCAAATATTTAATTATTTTACCCAGAGAAAAACGTTGGAGTTTGCAACAGACATTATACAACTCGGTGCCTTCATGCAGTTAATTCATAAATCATGCTATAGCTTGAATATATGGTTTTAAATTGATAAAAAAGGCAGATACATCGGTAATATATATATATTGTTGAATATACTAAACATAATATTTTATTAAATTATATTAGTAATGAGTTCCAGAAATTTTAAATACCTTTAGCGTAAAGGTGGATCATATCAATTCAGCATTGCTTTGTTCTGTTGTGGGACTCTTCTTTGTGTTTAATTTTCTTACAATTTCCTTACACTGCCCTGCACTGGTGGTAGCGGTGGCCACAGAGACAAAATATGGAAGTGATTGTGCATTGAATTACCTCAGGAGTGATATGTTGGGGGGTCGTCGGGACTGTATGTATTCAACAAATCACTCATGTTTTTTTTATTTTTTTCAAGAATTGATCAAAGTCTCCTTTTGGGTTAAGACCGAACCTTATTAATCCCGGAAGGGAAATTTGAGTCATGGATTAGATTACTTATTTAACTTCACAATTCCTTAGACCTTCTTTACATTTTCAGTCAGAGGAATTGCGACGCTTCCCACAGGAACATGATATTTGTATCTGGTGCTGATTTATATAATAGTGATTAGGTAAGAGTTGATGTAACCTGAGCTGTGAGTTTTACATAGTCCTGTTGCCTACCTGCAGGAATGATCAGTTTTCTGGGTGTACACGTATTCCTCGTTTTATTATTTTATCCATTTGATGAGTTCCACGCACTCTCACACTGATGTGCTCATTCCCTCTCAGGCTGTAGCCAGCTATCTCTGTCCACACAAATAGCCTCCATCAACACAGAGGTGATTAAGGTGGGGATTGTGGTTGTGTGTGTGTGTGTGCGTGTGTTTTATATCTCCCTTCAGCAGATGTTCTCTTACCTGGCTCTAGCTCCTGTACCAATTTCCTGTGGGTTTAGCTCACACTGCACGTTCTCACACACAATGCAGCACATAACCAAATACTGGAATAGAGAATTTCTACCAGAATATGTGGAATTATCCTACTGATCTGGGGTCATTTGCTGCTATTATGGCTTAAAAATACGTGTAGTCAGCTCAGCACTGTTTGGAGGACATCTGAATTAAACTCTCCCTGTCACCTCTCAGCATATTTCACACTACATCACAGCATTGTAGATGAATGAGGTTTAGATTTAAGACACGATGAGCTCCACATGGCCAACAAATTTGATTTTATGTTTTAAAGTTGCTAAGAGACAGTGATGCACATGCAGACTGACTAAAGAAAGAGGATGCTGAAAAGCACTTATCTTCTCGCGCTGTCTGTGATTTGTTTGTACTTGAGGGTGTTTTGTAAATGCAGGTTATAGATCTTATTCATCCATGTATGTGTTTCACATTTGATTCAGTTTCACTAACCGCCTGCGGTTTCGACTTGGGAACAAACAAACACCCTTGCAGAACTCCGTTGCTGCTCCGGAAAAACAAACTGCATCCACTGTTTCCTTAATGCTGGGTTATTTGGAAAGCTGAAGTTTATATTACCCTCACAACCAAAAACACACTTCTTTAGTGACATTGTTGATTTCGTGGTCTAAAAACAAAATGACAGCGCTGCCAACAGCTTCCGTAACCTGAATGAAGCTTGTTGATGGGCGCGCTCTTGCTCTGGTTGATGTGCGCACACGCTCATCTGGCAGAAGTGCCCATTCAAGAAATTCCGTCCCTTTATGACGTCATACAGGGTCATACTCGGAAAAAAACGTTCCGAAACTTATACAGAAATACTCTGTCATTTGTCCAACTCATTTAAAAAAAATGTTTTGGCCATGTTTAGCATGAGAATCCAACTCTTTAACAGTGTAAATAAGTCAGAATGCATGAAATAGCATTAGACCCCCCCCTTTAATCATATTCGTTCTTTTGGTGAAAAGATTTTCCTCCGGTGACGTATGCTGGACCGAAACCCAAAACATTAGTGCAACAGCCACATCTAAAAATCCAATCAACAACCGATTGATAGCACCCAATCCTCGCCTTACATTTTTTTCTTTTTCAATAATTCATTACACTAAGATTTACATTACAATATGGAAGAAAATATCTCTTCTTCTGTTCCATCATGACTTTAAGAGATGTGTACGGCCAATGCTAATTAAGTAAATCTTATCTTGAAGTGCACTTTTTTTTTTACCACCCTACAACTGTCATTAGTGTTTTTTGCATTTAGTTGTTTGGAAATGCATTTGGTGTTAAATATAATTCAATATATTTCTCTGTGTAAACACAGGAAAAATGATGTGCCTTCTCTTCCAGGAAAATGAAGCTCAAGTGTGCTTTAGTCAATGGTTTGCTTGTCCTTTGGATTGCTCTGATGTCTGGTCTGAATTTTTCATTGTGTCTCCTGCAGTCCTCTTTAGTCTGACTGTGTCCAGGCATTAGAACATGAAGAGATGGGACACCTTTAAATCTCAATGTCCTGACTCTGTAGGGAGAAAAGTTTGTGTTTGAGATGTTATTTAAGTGTGATAGAGCCGGCTGTCCCTGAACTTGAAGGTATTACACACCGACACACATAATTGCATCAGTTTGTTTTGGAATGCATTAGTGATTAGTGGCTTTGCACCTGCTTCATCAACACATGCGTAAGAATGCCATGTGGGCTCAGAAAGCTGTCATATCCTTGGTTTTACATGTTTGCTTGTTTCTGAACTTGCAAACAGTAAGCGATTAACAACCAGTCTCCACTCTGGCAAATGTTCAAGGCCACCTACTCCATCCTCCTGTTAAAAACAAATTATTTGGAAGTGTTCAAAACTGAACTTAATTGACTCAGGGACTCCATGATCACGATAGACCGATTTATCAGTCAGGCTGATTATGTGGCCATTGGGAAATTGTCGGCATCAGTCGATAAGCTACTGCATGACCCATTAACGGCAGTGTTAGTAAACTTTTTTTTACAATCAGTTTTGAAATCTACCAACGGTATTGTCAAGGCATGCAACATTTCTATTTTTGTGTGAAGTGTGAACAGCAATGTATATTTTGTTATTGTCATTTAAATTGTATTATGTGAGTAAAGATAAAATGGGATTTAGTGGGACTTAAAGGCAGGGTAGGTGATTTGTTCCAGAAACATTTTTTGTTATGCTGGTTGAAAGTCTCTTCACATCCAGATAGCTAAGTAAAGTGGTCTAAATGTATTTTTATATGTGTATCATCTGTGGAAGTTGTAGGACCATAAAATGTTTGTTCAAAGGGCAACGATACGATGTCCATACCTGCCTGTCAACAGACGTCAGTCACCGAGCACGCAACCAAAACAGCAGCCACCTTTTACAGTTCCTCCTGAACCAAAACAACGAGCTTATGCTGCGTTCACGCCATGTAATTTGTAAGAGATGGAAACTCATGACGTTATACTCGGAGCGGTTCGTGACTCAAATTTATGCTTTTCAATGGCTACACTATCAACGCCGAAATGAATCTGCAGCAGTCAGGTGATACAGGTCAGTGCTCTTTAAGTTGTTTATGTTCATTATTATTGTAATGTTATGTGCTTTGAGACATGAGGTAGTTTAACGCTCTCTTGTGACGCTTTTGTTTGCTCCCTGCTGTACGTGTTCATGTGTTTTGGAGGAGGCGTGGTTTTGAAAACGCTCTGAAGGGAGGGTGGGATCTTAAGCTTTCAAAGCTAGCTCGCTATTGCTAGCCTCTCTGAAAATCGCCTACCCTACCTTTACGTTTTTGTATTTCATATTGTTTTTTTTTCTCTCTTATTTCTAGATGACAGATTATAGATGTTGGAAAAATTTATATTTTATATGTGCTTCTGCAGGCACAATTTTCAATAATAATATTTAAAAATTTAAATCAAACAAATGTATTCATCCTTTTTAAAATGTAACATTTTATTTAGTCCTACTAAAATTTTACGATTCTTGTAAAAATTTGATTAACAGAATGCAATTATAGCTTGTATACAAAAACATTAAAAAAAGTTATAACATATACGAAATACAGTATACCCTAATGTAATGTATTTACTGTTTTGTTTTTTACTTTCTTAAAAATGTATAATTATTCTTGTGAACTTATTCTAGTTGTCTTTACTCTTTAGCCTAATAAACAACCTTTGAACCTTAATTTTAAACTGTAGTTTAAAACAAATTATTACAGTTATGCCAAGACTCCCGTTATTTATATTCTTAATATGAAAACATTACACTTTCTCAGTTAATTTCACCTTGTGTTGCTGGTGCTGCTGTTGTTATAAAAACGTTTTTTTTATTGATGATATGAAAATAAAATTGAACAAAAACAGATACATTAAATAAAAATCACTTCTGCATATCACATATCAACATATAAATTATCAGTATAGTTTAGAAAATATCATCATCGGACTGTGTGTTGTGCTCTTTCTCCAAAAGATTAATTTGTAATTAATTATTTGATAGAACAGTCAAACAGAACATTTTACTTTTTTGAATAATAATGCTGCATTTAACCGCACCTGTTCATCATATTTTGGGCTTTTGTGGTTTTAATGTTCAGTCACTTGTTCCTTCTTCTCTGAAGGAGCTCCATTGAGTGGCACACAGCATTAGTAGCTCTGTTTGTGTGTAGTGTGTTTGTAGACAGTTAAGTGGCTCTGCTGGAGACTTTGCTATTTACTGCTGTCACATCCGAACCCTTTAGATCATGCTATGATAGTATGGTTACATGGATGTGTGTGCGCGCTCACCGCTGGAGCTGTGTTAGTGAAACACAAAGCACTGAGGTATGTGAGTGTTGATCTTCCGCCAATGAGCTGCAGGGCTGGAGATGGTGGGGGAGGGGTGGACCAGAGAAAGAGAGAGAGAGGAGAGAGATGGAGGAAAAGCTGGCACACTAATTGTGTTCTGGGCTTTTAGCTAGAGAGAAAGAGAGTGTGCATGCATATGAAATTGGGGGTAGGTGTGTGTTTGTGACTCTTCAACTGTTTGTTGGCCTTTAGCCGCAGCAGAAGACAGACAGGCATGTGAAAGGACGGAGGGATTCTGTCTCTGGATCACCTTCATCCTCTGAAATTACACTTCAGGAAAGATGATTTTCATCATGTGCACCTGAGCCCCAAAGACAGACCACAAACACACCTACACAAATGCTCAAATTAACATGTTACACACCTGAGCCCTAAAAATGCTTCTCTGTTTCAGCATTGGAGAAACACACAAACATCTTCATGTTTTGTGCTGGTGTATGTTGCATTTTATGTTCTCCTTTCTGTTTTTAATAAGTAAAAATCAGCATGACCTTGAAGAATATTTGGCTGGATCACCTGCATGAAGCGATATTAGAGCATGTACCTGGCACAGATTTACCCTGAACAGCAGGAGCCAAAATATACACACAGTCACACACACTGGAAAATGAAAAAGATTTTAAATGTTTTTCAGAAGAAATGAGAATGAAGTACTCCTCTTTCTATGCCCCCCAGGACAAAAACACTAACCCATAAATTTGCATTATATAGCCTAAGTAAATAATTCACCTTCTTTTTTGCTCATACACCGAACAGTCGTAACCTTTGTGCTGTTTGTGTTGAGTGTGCTTATTAATTCACTGACCTCTCCTAATCAGGTGCACCTGTTTAATAAGCCCTTCAATAGATGGTCAGATTCCAGCTGTGTTCTTTTTCACAGGGTATCTATGCAGTGTTCACTGCTCCCTAAACACCGAGCAGGGGATTATTAGAATTTTACTTGACACAAATTATTTGTTTAGAACTAATTTAGACAACATATGAGTCACACAGATTTGGTGTTTTGAGTATGATGATGTAACAATATCATGATTACCATACTTTTATATTTATTAAATTTAGTCATCAAATCACTGCCTGCATTGTCATCTTACCTGGCTGATAGGCAACCAATCATAATAGCTTTGATCACATATCTGTTGTGCTTTATACTTAAAAAACTTCCTAGTAACTGACCACTTCTAAATACAACAAAGCTGAATAAAAATGCCAGAGCCTTTTCACCACATTTATTTGAGCCACCACACTTGAGGTTGAATGTAATATAGTTTATTTAAGGTTTTTTTTAAATGTATAAAGTCTAAAATGTCTTATTATAGCAAAATACCTTACATTTTTGATGATTCAATTTACATAAGAGTCTACAGCGCTTTCATGAAATAGCCTAGTATGATGGACATTTTTTGCATTTATTATTTCTTGACTGTGATGATTGTAAATGTATTCACATGCAGGACTCCACTGCTTGAATATATGTTCAACATGCTTGAACAGGTTGTGGAATCTTTCTTAAATTTGGCATGAAATGAAAATACACTCTATATTTTCTATTATAATTCTTATTGTAAATAATTTACTCCGTGCATTTGTTTTTGCAGTTTTTAAAAAGTTTTGATCTCATAATGTTTAATGAAAATGCCATTACTGAACCTTCTGCTGATTCATTCTGCTTCTGTTGCGTCCACACAACAACTGATAAATAGAACCCGTCCTGCATTTTTTCTTTTCAATAATCTGTTAAACTCGGAATTATAAAACAATACAGAACTAAAGATCTCTCCCTACTGTAATTTCATCTGAACTTTAAAATGAACTTCCACTCAAAAAGGCTGAAACAAATCATTTCAAATTATAAGGTTGCACTACAAATAATTCTTATCCGTCAGTTTGACTTAATGAGCTGTCAATTTGCCTTCATGCTTTATTTTCATACTTCAGAACTAAGAATAACGTAACACTTGGTATTTTAATGTGACATGGCATCTCAAGAATATCTGTGGCAAGAGCTCTTTTCAGTCTAATACGTTTTTTTCCTCCTGATTATTTTCTTTTTTTTTTACTTTGTATTCCACTGTAACAGTATGAAAAAAGACAACATACTGTGCACTTGTGGTCTGCTCTCTTGATTTACTTTACAATATGAATAATTCACAGGAATGCACTAAGAGAATCTCTTGTTTTTCTCCCCAAATCCTCGCATTTTTTTCCAGGTTTGTTTTCACATGGATGCTTTAAAATTTAATTGTCTCCCCTTTTAACTTCTAATCCCTATTATCAGTGTTTACTGAAATGTTTCTAAAGCAGGTAAATCTGTAAAAATGACTGAATGCACTTTAAAATATTATCACTCAATGCTTAAGTTAATGAACATTTTTAATTAAGGCAGCGTGTTACATAATACAGACATATATTACTACAGTGATATTAAATATGTCTGTAATATTGCTGTGAAAAAAAATCAAGCTTTTGTTTTGTTCAAATTACTGTTGAAAGTATTTTTTTTGAATGCTTTTACACTTTTATGTTTCTATTTAAAGTTCGATGATTGAAGGGTGAAAAAAATAATTTCACTTAATTTTACCCAGTTAAAAAAAAAAGCGTATTATTGCGTTCATAGAGCGAGCCTTTCACTGATTGTTTACAGTTTAATGTTATTCCCATAATTAGCGCAAAGCGTCATGGGGTGTAGGAAAAAACGTGGATATGTTTAAAAATAGTGAGCTCGCTTTGCAGGCTTCTTTAGCATAACCTGTTCATAGTGCCTGTTTGGATGAAGCTAACTGTTTGACTGCAGACAGAGAGTATACTTCTATCTGTGTTTCTCCTCTCTGTGGTTTTAGTGTGGCGGTGTTGTTGAACCACTTTCAAACTTATATGACAGTGTTGTGCAATTTAACCTCAACAGAGGTGACCGAGTCTGACGTTGACACTGGTGCAACTAAGACCTTTACTTTCTGACTTCTGGAATTTTGTGTGTGACATTGTGCTGTATTAGTTGGTTGTAAATGGCTGTGGGATAAAGCATTAGACCCCCTGGACTGTGAGGAAGAGGGGTTTGAGTGTAGGAGAATGATAGTATGTGTGGGCAGTTGACTTTGGTGAGAAAAATCTGAGAAATTAAACATGAATATCATGCAGGTATACAGTACACTTGGCTGCTCACAAACGTGTTTTTACGTCCTGTAAAAAAAAATCCTGTATTTTAAGCTTATTTGCATCATCTTTTTCTAGGCTAAATCCTGCAATTGTCATGTGATATGTCAGATTATATGATGGGCATATTCATTTTTAAACATTTGTTTTCTGAAATCTAGATATTTTTTAATTAAAGTAACAAACTAGGCCTAGTTTGGATTAAAATTCAAATATTGCTTTCTGTATATCTCTGTATTTTCAAAATAATCCTGAAAGATTCTTAGATTAAAATGATTTCTGATGGATCATGTGCCACTGAAGAATGGAGTAATTCAGCTTTGTCATCACAGGGGTCATGGGTGGCTCATTAAAGGGGTCAGGAATTGAGATATTTTGACATATAAGAGGTCATTACAAGATGTTTTGAAGTGCCAAGTTTGAAATCGATTACTTCTCTACTCTATAGTATGCGAAAAACAGTATGCCAACAGAGTAGAATGTCCGAATGCATAGTATTAGAAAAACTTCTGACGAGATTCTGAAGTGCGCATTCGATGGACACTTTACTATCCCATGAGGCCACGGGAGAGGATTTATGAATGGAGGTGAAGAGATGCAACTGACGCTGGTAGGTCACATGATAATGACAACATGGCGGATGTAGTATGTCCGGATTACATTCATACTACACGCATTCATACTATATAGAACATACTTTTTTAACGGTCGCAAAGTAAGTTTAAATTCAAATCTAGTACGCGATTTCGTACGCAGCTACATTTTTTGCATTGCCATTGATCCTAGCATTAAGAAAGCGTGGATGAATAGTTTCCAGTCAGATTGAGTCAGTTAAACACTGTTCGTTTGTTCGCTTCATTTAATGCACATTTGATTTTAAACAAGACACAATTCGACGCAAAGAGATGAAAATAAAAGACGATGCAGTGATGACTATTGGATCTGACAGTAATGTTGCAGTGTAACAGTGTTTTTACCATGTGTCACTATTGCTTTGTCTGATACAGATAGTTTGTACTTTTTACTGCAGTATTTTTAGTATTTTTACTGTAAAGCCGCAGTCAAACTGAATAGTTGTGATTAGGTATACGGAAATGTGATATACCACAATAATGAACATGCACAATATTGTTATCATGGGCAACATACTGTGAATAATTATTTATTATGAATTATTCTGATTTTTAGAATGCATTTTAAAAATACTTTCCCTATCAACCGTTTAAAAAATGCACAACACCGCTGTGTGCTGCTTCAAAGAGGCATGCGCTCCTCTGATGTAAACAAGCCCAACACAGATGAGAAGCACATGGCGGAACGAGTGAAGGAGACACTCTGAATGAAACAGCAGAAATGCAGCCTTTACCCCAGTAACCTCGTAAACAAAGCAGCTGCGCTACTTTCTGTTTCTGAACAGTACTTAAATGTTTCAAACAGCCATTCAGATTTTTGTTCGCAATGGTGTTCATCGTGGCACCAAATTCTTAAATACTTACAAACTTAATAGGCTATTTATTTTCAAACGTAAACATTTTTATATTTTAATCTGGACTACTAAATACTAAAGCATTTATTAATCTTAGTTAATGTTAATTTCAACATTTTAATAATACATTATTAAAATCAAAAGTTGTAACTGTATTATTTAAATGGACCTAAGCTAACATGAACTAACAATGATCAGTTGTATATTTTAACTAATGTTAACAAGGAATAATAACAAATGTAGCTATTGCACATTATTAATTTGTTAATAAATAACTAACATGAACTAATTAGACCTTATTCTAAAGTGATACCTATTGATCTTTATAATTCTTTTGCACTTTAATCTGTTGGATACATTTGTTTACTTTATAATTTTTTAGTGTATTTATATGTTTAGAGTTCTTTTTGTTATATGAAAAAAAGTTATTAAATGTGATAATACCGTATAGTACCATGATAAAAACTTGAAAATTTGATATCGTCACATGCCTAGTTGTGATTTGCTGTTTCTTTTGCTTCAGCATTTATGGGGTTAATGTGTTGGATTATTGGATGTGAAAGAACGTAGAGAACGCTGCTTTTGTTATTGTTTTGATCTAAGCCATTCACTGTAGGCTAATCCTGAATAAAAGATTCACTGAGCGACATCTGTTTTGTCATCATGTCAAGACATTAATTTCATTTTATTTAAAACACAACACTGCAAATTACAATATACCCTTTTCACTTTATTGAAAAGGATGAACGATGAGTAGCCTATAAGAAAGACGATACATTCATTCATAGTTCCGTTTACACTTAACATCGCAAATCATCCTTTGTCAGTTATAACTGTGGAAACCTCCAGGTACTTAAACTTTATTTGCCACAACCAAGACTTATAAAGCATATGTAATACACATAAATGTTTTACATAGTTGGCAAATGTTTCTACTATGTAACGAGATAATTTTCAACATTTTTCGAAAGTTTTCAAAACAATTCCACGCGTGTAATGGCGGGGATGTTGAAAATTATTTTATATGCAAAACTGTTACCCAATCATAGCAGTGCGCATTTACTTCCAAGTCTTGAATGCGGCACGCCTTTCAAAATGGAGTGTTTGGAAGAGAGGTTTTTTTTTAAAAGTAAATGTTTCACAGCCTGCAGTGTAAACTCAGAAGGCCTCAGGTCATGTCTCACTTCAGCAACTCTGAGTAAAACACCCAGCCAGCTGTACCAGTCACTGTGGTACATCAAGTGTTTTAATATGAAGATCAGTATATCAAGAGCAATGGTGCAAATGACACTGTAAACCATGCATTAAATAGAGTTTTTATATGTAACTTTGATGATAGACCAGGAGCCGGCTCACCACTATTGGAAATGGAGCCAAGAAAAGAAATGATTAATTGTGGAGAACAAGAAGGGGATGGGTTAATTATGATGACCTAATCAAATGCCTACTGGTTGAGCAAAGCTGTGGGCAGGGTGTAAAAATGAGAGTTTTGACTGAGATTGTCCGATGTTCTGCAGGCATTTTGGTTTTGTTGTCTTCACCAATAAAGTCTAAGTTTTGGCATCTGAAACTCCGTGACTTGAGTGATTTCTTACAAAGAGGAGAAGACATTTTCCATGACAAAGCTCAAAAACAGAATAGAAAACAGCTTATTCTAAATAGTTTTTTGTTTTTGTTTTTTGATGTACAAATTCAAAAAGTTCATGACCCCTTTAAAAAGTAAACTGTTCACCGAAAGTGTACTACTATTTCACTATATTGCTGTATTTTTGATCAAATAAATGCAGCCTTGGTGAGCATATGAGACTTATTTACTCTTATATTACCCTCCGATCACTTTGTGGTTGGCAAAAACTCTTGACCGAGAACAGACTTCTTGCATCAGTGTCCTTAGTATGTTCTCAAACATTAATTTTAAGGCTTTGTTCACACATAGCATCAATACAGAACTTTTCCAGCATCGTTGTGAATTTTCTGAGCTGATATGACAACACGTGTTGTTTTCACATGACCTCCAGTCAAATGACCTCAAAATGTGTTAAACCCCAGTTGTTTGTATGCATCAGTTTTAGGTTCAGTGTTGATCGGTAAATTGCTTCACAATGTCTCACTCTCTATGATATCCGTTTCCTGGAAGGTAATTTACCCACAGCTAACTGCTAATTAGACCTGAGTTTTTGTTTTTCAGAATTTCTTCAGTGCACTAAGCTGCACTCATTATTACATTATTTGACTGATAAAATGATCTCACTATTTTGACACTCTTTGCAAACCGACATGCGCAGTCTTACATGTGAAGCATTTGAGAGATGCAGTGTGCATGCTCGTGGTCAGGAGCCTCCATCTCGCTCTCTCGCTCTCTCTTTATCTTTTCCCCCTTTCAGTTGAGCTGTTCAGACTCATAAGCTCAATCATACATTCTCTCAGTCCGTTTTACACACACACACACACACACACACACACACACACACACACACACACACACACACACACACACACACACACACACAGAGAGACAGACAGAGAGCTCTCTCTTCAATTTTGTGTGAGTTTTCTGTGCTGTCTTTGTGTTTGTTATGTGAGATGTTCCTGGCTGGTCTGCAGTATTTCACCTGAGTGTGTTCACCAGACCGAATGATTTCTTCATGAATGTCTGTATCTGCTTTAGTTCTGATTTCTCCATCCCTTCGCCTAAATAGCTCAGTTATTGATCGTCATTTCTGCGTTTGTTCCTGACACTTGTTGGAATATGATGGATCAGTAAGTGAATTAATCACTGATTGGATTGATTGGCATTATCCTTATAGGCATAAATTAGTCGTTCTTGTAAGTTGCATGGCATCTTTGTCGGCAGACTCTGCTTTCAAACTGCATTATGTCTGCTGAGTATTTTTACTGGAGCCGTATAGTGTGTGTGTGTGTGTGTGTGTGTTTAATTTCATTTGTTTTGGAAGCTGAGCAGCTCTTGTCTCTGCCCTTCCCCCCAGACCCCCCCTCCTCTCTCTCTCTCTCTTTCTCTCTCTCTCTCTTACTCTCATGCCCACTGTTATTCTCTCTCTTTTTTTCCTGAACTAACCTCTCCTCTACTCGCCTCTCCTCTCCTCATTTTAAAGCAGAACTGCATCACGGGTTTTATTCAGGAATGTCTGGCAGGCTCTTAGTTGTAAGAGCATCTGTTCTGATGTGTTCTCTTGTGATGATGCACAGGGATTGAGTTGTTAATCAGTGCATTGTTAGCTTTTTATTGTCTGGTTAATTCTAAACTATCTTGTCCAAAGGAGAAGCTAATATATATTTACACAGGAATGAACGCAAACAGACGTTAACGGCAAACAGCGCACTGCAGTTATGTCTTCTGCCACTTTAAATGCTTTAGCTCTTTAAAGAAGGATGGATTCTGAATGGCTATCAATGTTTTTATCTTTCATCTTTCAGCTGGAAAAATTGTTCTAAAAGTGATTAAATGATATTGTTCCTCTGTGTTGTTATAATTGTGGACTTGCCTATACTCATAGAATTAGAATATTTATTAAAACTTTTTATAGTTGAACTGTCACTTTAATCAGTAGGAAACACATATCAATCAAACTAGACAGCATGTGTTGGCATTCTGGAGAAGAATGGGTTATTATTAAGTGTGTACATTGCTGTCTTTACACTGCATTGTTTGCCCTATTCTGTTTGGTTTCTCTGTCTTGTTTTCTAGCCTGTGGAATGTGACACTTCCGTTGAGTTTGTGTGTGTTTAGGGCTGCTCCTGCATATTTCATAGCTTAGACCATTACTGAACTATCCTAGCCTGAGGAAAAGTGTGTGTGAGAGATGTGTTTGTATCTGAGTGTGTTTGGGTTTGAGTGTGTGCCTTCAGATGTGTGTGTCAGTGTCTGAGCTGTGAATATGTGTATGTGTGTTTGCCCAGTAAACAGTTTAGCCTATGCAAATGAAGTGTGTTTGGCGCTGGAAGTGTGATGTTGTCATCGAGTTGGCTCGTGGTAATTTCTGCTGCTCTCTTTCTTTCGTTCTCCTGTAGCAAATGGTGATGAGCCTGCGGGTGTCAGAGCTGCAGGTTCTTCTGGGCTACGCGGGCAGAAACAAACATGGACGAAAACACGAGCTCCTGACTAAAGCCTTACACCTCCTTAAAGCCGGCTGCAGCCCCGCCGTCCAGATGAAGATCAAGGAGCTCTACAGACGACGCTTCCCCACCAAATTGGTGTCCCCGGCAGAACTGGCCCTTCCCGGAGTCCACCCCGCCGCTGCTTCCTTGCCGCCAGGCCTCACACAGCTGGGATTTGATGGGCACGGAGCACCCCCGTCCCCTCTGCTTCCCATCTCCCTCCTCGGGCCCAAACACGAGCTGGGCCTGCCCCATCTCCCCACCAGCCTGCATCCTGTACACCCTGATGTCAAACTGCAACGGCTGCCCTTCTATGACGTGCTGGATGAGCTCATTAAACCTACGAGTCTTGGTGAGTTTTTGAGGAGTGCTATTGAAGTGTGTGTGTATGTTCATGCTCATTTTTAGAGGTTTGATTTTTATTTTTTTGAAAAAAAAATTTTTAGAACCGAGTATATCCATGTTTTGTACAGCAGTCATAGAGATGCGCAGGCCCATTTTTCCCTACATTAGCATTTTAATGGTGTTGGCTGGTTTGGCATTAGCGTGTTCGTTTGCCTGAGGAGTGTTGATCAAATAGACTGCCAATACCCACAACCAAGCCCGGTCTCTCTCGCTCTCTCTTCCTAAACTGTCTCTCTCGCTCTCATTTACATACAGTGTCGAAACCATGAGTACACACACCATGGCACCAGACACCATTATAACACTACCACAAAATTTTCTACAACACACACTGCAAGGGTCCAAACAGTCAGGGTTCAAAATGAACATATATAATAGTAATAATACTATATATAATAAATATATACACAATATAAAGCATAATAAGGTGCTTGGATCACACACCAACTGATACGTTTCACAGTTTGTTTCAGTCATATTTTCATTTCATTGCACATGTGAAAGGTGATATGCAGTACAGACAACTCAATCCCAGCAGTGCTAGTGTGACAGTGTAGCACTATACTAGCCTTGCTGTATAATAAAGTGAAGTGTACATTTTAAATTGATAAGCAGGCAAGTTAGATATGTGTTAAGTCATTAAACACTAAATCAATAAGCCTACACTTTCAGTCTGGGCAAAACAATCAACTCTCTGTGAAAATAACTTTTACTTTGTGTATGTGTATAACTTGTATATCATGTATGTGCATAATTGTGTTTTTATGAGTAGCCAAAGGAGAATTTGTTTGGTGGACAATAAAGTTCAAACTATCTTGATAAGTGTGTGCATATTTGAATTTTTATTGAGCTTTATTGAATCATAGTTTACATTCCAATGGCTTTCAATCCCAGCCTTCATTGCAAGTGCTTGCCATTCTAGCAGTTGTGAGCTATTTGTTAGATCTCCGGGAACAGGTCTGTAGGTTAGGTATTTGTATGACTATACACTGTTTGTATTTTATTTAATGTAGATCATTTTGTTTCAAGTTACATTTTTGTATAATGCTGTGTCTATTTTGCAGGTCTGTGCTATGCTTGTTCTTTGGCAGTGTTTTGTGTCTTGATTCTTTTATTTCTCTTTGCTTTAAAGTATAGGTAAAATTAACACACCAAGCCAACACACCCTGCTAAATGCTGTGTTTAAGTCAATCTGAGATCTTCCTACTTACAAATTTGGAAAACGTTCTGGTGATTGTCGTCAGAATAAAATGTGGAGCGTTTTTTTCATTTTCTTTTTCCTTTTCCTTACGTATACTACTAAGTTTGGGGCCAGTAAGATTGTTAAAAAGTCTTTTTGAAAGAAAAAGCTTTTATATTCACCACGGCTGAACTTATTTGATCAAAAATGCAGTAAAACTGTAATATTGTAAAATATTATTACAATTTAAAATAATTTTCTGTTTTATTATTTTTTTAAATGTAATTTATTCCTGTGATGGCAAAGCTCTTCAGTGTCGCATGCTCCTTTAGAAATTATTCTAATATGCTGATTTGGTGCTTAAGAAACATTTCTTATTATTATCAATGTTGAAAATGATTGAGCGGCTGTTACGGTGTGTAGTGCAGCAGGGAAGAGAAGATCCAGGGCTTCCACAAAGACGGGTTTTTATTTATAAAGGGAAAGAGAACACGACACACATAGGCATAACACATAAGAACGGACAAGGAGTGCAGGGAAGTGAGATCAATATAAAGGGAGTGCTAATGACGATGACCAGGTGCAGGGAATCCAGGGAGAGTGGGAGAGATGAGGAGTGAGTGATTTCAGGTGTGAGACAGGGAGGATCATGGGAAATGGAGTCCAGGACAGGCGTGGATTGTAACATTACTTGGGGTGGGCGCCCTGGAGACCTACACGCAGGTGCAGACAGGTACAGAGGTCTCCAGGGTGGGACTAGGACATCGGGCGGCCATGGCGGGTCAGGAGTCTCGGGCGGCCATGGCGGGTCAGGAGCCGTGGGATGCCATGGCGGACCAGGAGCCTTGGGAGTCCATGGCGGATCAGGAGCCTCGGGAGTCCACGGCGGATCAGGAGCCGTGGGATGCCATGGCGGATCAGGAGCCTTGGGAGTCTATGGCGGATCAGGAGCCTTGGGAGTCCATGGCGGATCAGGAGCCCCACCCACATGTGCTCCACCCACATGTTCCCCACCCCCGGGTATATAGCCCCCCCCAAAACTTTCTTGGGGGAATTCAGGGGTAGTATGGAGGGCACGCGGAATGGGATGAGCTCCTGGGCTGGAGCGGGCTCGAGGAGACTCGGAGCGGGCTCGAGGAGACTCGGAGCGGGCTCGAGGAGACTCGGAGCGGGCTCGAGGAGACTCGGAGCGGGCTCGAGGAGACTCGGAGCGGGCTCGAGGAGACTCGGAGCGGGCTCGAGGAGACTCGGAGCGGGCTCGAGGAGACTCGGAGCGGGCTCGAGGAGACTCGGAGCGGGCTCGAGGAGACTCGGAGCGGGCTCGAGGAGACTCGGAGCGGGCTCGAGGAGACTCGGAGCGGGCTCGAGGAGACTCGGAGCGGGAACAGGGAAGCCTGGAGCGGAAACCGGGAAGCCTGGAGCGGAAACCGGGAGACTCGGAGCGGGAACAGGGAAGCCTGGAGCGGAATCCGGGAGACTCGGAGCGGGAACAGGGAAGCCTGGAGCGGAATCCGGGAGACTCGGAGCGGGAACAGGGAAGCCTGGAGCGGAATCCGGGAGACTCGGAGCGGGAACAGGGAAGCCTGGAGCGGAATCCGGGAGACTCGGAGCGGGAACAGGGAGGCCTGGAGCGGAATCCGGGAGACTCGGAGCGGGAACCGGGAGACTCGGAGCGGGAACAGGGAGACTCGGAGCGGGAACAGGGAGGCCTGGAGCGGAATCCGGGAGACTCGGAGCGGGAACAGGGAGGCCTGGAGCGGAATCCGGGAGACTCGGAGCGGGAACAGGGAGGCCTGGAGCGGAATCCGGGAGACTCGGAGCGGGAACAGGGAGGCCTGGAGCGGAATCCGGGAGACTCGGAGCGGGAACTGGGAGGCCTGGAGCGGAATCCGGGAGACTCGGAGCGGGAACTGGGAGGCCTGGAGTGGAATCCGGGAGACTCGGAGTGGGAACTGAGGCGGCAGGATCGCTCCAAAAGTCTATAAACCAGAGGTCCTGTGGCTCTGGCGTGGCGGCGGCCATCTTGGCCGGAGACGAGGGCTTGGCGTTGGCCCTCCTTCTCTGCCGTTTGGGTTTGTGGACAGGCAGGACAACACAGGAAGGCCCACTGGAGGGATATGTGGAGGGAACTGGCTGTGGGTGAACTGACCAGGCCGCGTGCTTCTCTGAGGGGACCGGACGAGGAAGACACTCATTCTCTTGAACCTCTTCAGTTTCGAAATTGGAACAATTTAAACAGAGAATCAGATTCATCGACTCGACTAGGGAAAAGGAACAGGCAGGTTCAATATATCGAATAGTGTCCTCGTCCAGGCCCATCAGAAAACACGCGTTAAGTGGTGCATCTGGCCAGTTCACCAAAGAAGACAGCTCAGCGAATTCCTCCACGTACCTCTCCAGCGGGCGACCGCCCTGCCTGAGACCCCACAGGCGATCCACCGCTGTCGTGTCTTTAAGGGGGGACACGGGAGAGATCGGGGTCAGGAAGATTCCCATCTTCAGGGCAGTCCTGGCAGTTTTTGGTCTGTTCTTCTGTTACGGTGTGTAGTGCAGCAGGGAAGAGAAGATCCAGGGCTTCCACAAAGACAGGTTTTTATTTATAAAGGGAAACAGAACACGACACACATAGGCATAACACATAAGAACGGACAAGGAGTGCAGGGAAGTGAGATCAATATAAAGGGAGTGCTAATGACGATGACCAGGTGCAGGGAATCCAGGGAGAGTGGGAGAGGTGAGGAGTGAGTGATTTCAGGTGTGAGACAGGGAGGATCATGGGAAATGGAGTCCAGGACAGGCGTGGATTGTAACAGCGGCTTAATGGGACAGTATTTTTTTCAGAAAAGCATTTATTTGAAAACTTTTGTAACATTGTAAAAGTGTTTACTTATGATAAATTTAATGTGTCCTCGCTTAATACAAGTATTAATGTCTTAAAAAAAAAAAAAAGACTCCAAACTTTTGAGTGGTAGTGTAAGTAGAAAGCTAATACAACATAATGACAATCAGAGGATGCACGTTATTAGTGCAATTGATGTTAAATATTTCATCATGCTTGTGCTGTCACAGAGAATCATGACGAATGTAGTTTGGTCACTCAAGTCTATCTACTCACATAGCAATGTTCTATCAATCTTTGCTATTGCTATTCTTCATCTACAGCACACAACATTTTCACAAACTAAATAGTTTGTTTTTTATTACACCTGTTACCAAGGAAACTTTCAAATTAATTTCAAAGCTCTTTTTTTTCTGGATTATTTGATGCCTTGTGTGCATGATTTCCCCTGTGCTTTAGCGAAATATTTATCTCTGAATTCTCTAACAGCATAGCATTGCCCCCCGCTTCTTACACCACAGGAAGCGAGTATTTATTTATTTGCCATAATCACATTATTATCATTGTCATCATTATTTTGCTCTCATCAGAGCGATACATGCTCTATGTATACATTAGTCATTATCTCAATCACCCTCTGGCATGCTGGCATATAGGAGTATTTAAAGAACGTGGACTTTTTAGATGTATTTTCGTCATATAAAGGATGTCAATGTCTTTTATTAATTAGCTGAGGAGATGTGTCTTGCTGCTGCTCGCAGCATGAATGTACTCCCACACAATGAGAGCAGTGCGCTGTGCATTCTTCAGTTATGAACCAAACAATATATGCACTTTCTGAATAAAGACTGCATCATTGACAACCATTTCAGGACTGTCGGAATAGTTTTGTGAATTAAGTTAAATACTCAGATTTGGCATTAGAAGACTCTTTCTCTAGAAGTTCAGTTCAAAATGAAAATAGCTTTAACGACATGACCGCGAACAGTACAGTATTGCAGAAGCTAAGAATGCATGTAAACAGAGAGTAATAGATTATTAAATATTAGTTACAGCTGCACACAGCCTCTCTTTCTGTTTCGCTCGCTCTCTCCATTTCTTTGTGTTTCTCTTTCTGTCTCTGTGTTCTGCAGAAAGACTGAGAGGAATTTTTATTGCCGTGTATGTCGGGTTTAGAGTATCCTAGCAGTGTTTTCATTAAGATGAATGATCTACAGAGGCGTGGTATGGGACCATGTGTGTGGGCACACTAAAGCTACAGCGCAGTTACCCTGTCTTGTAACTAGCATTCTACAATACTCAATCTATGAGTACCATTTCCTGTATTGTCTTTAATCACACTCTTTTCTCTCTGGCCAAATGGACATATTTCAGTAGTGATGGGCTGTAGGGGCCTGATTTTTATTTTTAGAAGTCCTGTTTACGTTCACTTAAAACATCACTGACTGTGTTTACACAAATAGCTAAATTGATCTCTGGCGTGCTATTAGTGGGTTATGCATGTAAACAGATCTGCTTACAGTCAGGTGGTCTTTTGGATTTTGGTTTGCATGGTTAGTGTGTTTACCTGCCCATACAGATCATGACTAAATAAAACAGTTACTACAAGTAATATGCAGATGCTAAAATAAACACATACATATAATATTAATTGTTCTCGCAATCAATGGTGGTACACCAGATTTGTTTTTTAATCTTTTTGTCTCTTATGCTCACAAAGACTGCATTCATTTGATCAAAAATGTATATTGTGAAGTATTATGAAGACAAAAATGTGATTTATTCCTGTGATGGTAAAGCTGAATTTTCAGCATCATTGCTCCAGTCTTCAGTGTCACATGATCCTTCAGAAATCATTCTAATATGCTGATTGGATGCTCAAGAAACAATTCTTGTTTTTATCAATGTTGAAAACAGTTGTGCTGCTTAAAGCTTTTTTTCAGGATGATTTGATGAATAGAAACCACAAAATTTATTTCAAATAGAATTCTTTTGTAACATTATAAATGTCCTTTAATGTCACCTTTGATACATTTTAATGCATCCTTGCTGAATATAAGTATAATTTCCTTTTTTATTTTTATATATTCGCCTAGTGGTGATTTCAGACCAGATTTAATCTGCCTATCATGTAACAATGATGAAAAAGTCTGTATTTCATCCAACATCCATGGTACGAAATAAAAAAAAATAAAAAGCTCCTTTCATTTGTATTCCATTCCATTACCATCTTATCAGTGTCTGCCAGAATTTTTATATTAATGCATTCCTGAACTGGATTATCCAAATATACTGTAAGCATTGCCACACTGTAATTTCATATTTTTGTCAGATTGCCAGTAAAAATAACTATCATGGTACTGTAACTGCAATATAAAATTATTCACGTCGTGATATGAGATTATGGTTTGTTAGTTTGATTTTGCACCAATTCCACAAAAAGTACAGTGAGTGTCAGTCAGTCTAACTGTTACTTAACTCAGTATCCAGAACCATGACTCAGCCAGCTCTTTGAAGAACGAAAACACACAGACATCACTATCAATCACACAACACACAGCCAGCCGTGCAGTCAACACAATGAAGAGTCTAATCCACAAGACCCCCTCTTGTGAAAGAAGAGAAAACAAAATGCTTATTTAGCCCTTTCTAATCTAAATTCAGCAACAAATAACAATAAGTGTGAGTTTTTATTGTTAGGGTAAACACACAGATTTTTGTCACACTGTACATAAGAACACATGCATATCTTTGGGTCTTTATGCTTCATTTTGGTTTGACTTAATTGCACACATTTTATAATCAGATCCTGAGCAGGCTCTTACTGTTACCCTCGCACTTGGCTACAGAGCAGGATTTATGTCTTAATTAGGTACCTGCAGATGAAGAGGAAGGTTTGTCAGAAACAAACTGAAACACACAGGCCTTCATGTCCACTTTGTATCCAACTGTTGAAGCAAATCAGATGATAAAGACTGCTGTGCTATTTTTAGATTGGACATGGGGGAGGGAACTCGTGCCTGCTCTCTCTCAATCTGTCTCTCTCTCTATCTCTCTCTCTCACTCACACTCTCTCTCTCTCATATACCCCTGTCCGCCTCTCCCCGTCAATCTCCCTTTGTTTCTCTCCATCCCAACACTGTTATTTTCTCTGTCTCTCCTCCTTCCTGTCTCTCTCTTTCTCTTGCTCTTGCTCTCGCGTCTTTTACCTCCACAGTGTTGATTGTGAGACTAGAGATCAGGCTAATTAGGTGTCGTCGAGTCGATTCTCCTGGTCTAATTGCACCCCTGCTGTTTCATGTTAAAGAAAGCGAGAGGTTTGATGAAGGTTCGGGAGAGAACAATTGACAGACCGAATACAAGCAAAGCAGGAAATGTACGGCCTGTGAAAATGGGTAGGTGGGTGTATAGCGACACCTGTTTGGCCTTTCGTTAGCAGCATGGCGCTGGTCAATATTCATAGTTAAATGGAAAGTAATTAGCTCCATAATGATGCCACACACACTCATATTCAGAAACTGCGCTCTCTCTCTCTTTCTTTTTGGTGTATGCTGATGACATAGAGCAAAGTCAATAGACCTGTCAACAGGATGATGTATTGTACGTGTATGAGAAGGAAAAAGACAAATGAAGGCAATGGAGAAAATAAAACGAATGGAGAATGAAAGCAGCCGGGAGGGGAAGAGCGCACCGCAAGTGTCGAAAAAGTAAAATGGTAACAATTTGAAAAACAGGTTCACAGAGAAGCAGGAAATTAAGACGTTTTGTCTAATTTTTGAAATGCATTTTTGATACTTGATGACTGTTGTCAAAATGCATTGTCAGCATGACAACACTTGCTGAATGCCTACCCACATTTCTGTCATTTCCATTTAGTTTAGAAACCTCAGGTTAACAAAACTACTTTCAAGCTTTTTGCAATATCATGTGAGCAAGAGAGCTGTAGTACTTAAAGGTGCATTCAGTAGTTTTTTAGCTAGCGTTTGCATCGCTGTTCTTCATGTACATTGGATACCAATACCACTATGGTGTCGGACACTGCTCAGTTTTATGTAAATTACACTGATACTAGTAGAGTAGAGTAGAGTTTTAGAGAGCAGTGTACACCAGAATTAATTCTCGGGCAACAAAATAGAAGCAACTTGGGCATCACTACTCAGGATTTTCTCATCAGATCACCTTGTATATGCCATATAGATGTTTACGCTCACTTTTTGTCTTTGTCTGTCTTCTGGCTTCAGACCTTTTCTGCTTCTTAGACCTTAAAGGTGCTGACTCTCCCGTTGTCTATGCTGGTACAGCATGATAATACGTGTGTTCCGTTGTCTAATTTTCATTCTTCGCAATACTAAACAACACTAATAATAAATAATAATAATTTGTTACATTTATATAGCGCTTTTCTGGGTACTCAAATCGCTTTACATGTAGAAGGGAATCTCCTCAACCACCACCGATGTGCAGTATCCACCTGGATAATTTTAAGCAAAAACTCTTTTTTTGAGTTATTTCCCCCCCAAAACAAGACAATAACTTTTGCTTGTCTAGTAAATGCTTTTTAATGTAAGAATTTTTAGATATTTGGACTGGAAACAAGACAAAAATACTAAGTAAGAAAAGCATTTTTTTGCAGTGTGGATTAAAATACCAGGGGCCAGATTTACTAAACAGGGCAAATTAGCACAAGAGCGCAATTCCAAAAAGCGAAGATGGGAGTGGAAAGTTTTATTGGCCGGTAAACGCCAGTAAATTGACCAGCGCAAACCTTATTAAATCACCTTGCGTGATTCATTTAAATGCTCTTCTCCCATAAATTTAGTCTCTGAAAGGGAAACTCCTACAAATGCATATGCAGTAAGGTTAGCTGCAAAAATAACAGTGTCCACGCCTTTTCAGTGCTAATTTTTCCCTGCATGTCTTTAGTAAATCCTCCTGACAGTATTTATTTATTTATTTTAATGCCAAAAGAGGGTTTGCACTGGAGCAAGCTGTTAATAAATCTGGCCCCAAATGTAAACGGTATGTCTACTCATGATTCAATCGACCAAAACGCAACTTAATACCATGTGTAAACAGGGCCTTTGACGTTTAGTGAAACATCACGGGTCACGTCATTTCAGCATGGCGAAAAAGAGGGGATTGAGAGGGGTGTCCTGCACCATATATAATTAAAACACGTTTTATAGAAACTATCATGAGTAGGCCTACCATCTTATATCATTTAAGTATACACCATTCAGATGACTTTTCACAGAAACACTTTATTTCTTAATGTGTAAAGTAGGGATGTGACGGTGAGGAAAAGGCGGGGGCTTTTCAAATCGCTAATTTTAAACCGAAAAGTAAAACGGTCATTTGGGCATTCATAACAGTGTGTTGTAGAGCAAAGTGAGTGAAAAAGTTAAGCTTCCATAGGCATGAATTGAAAACGCACCAGACTGGACACGCACTAAACAAACAATAACGCACCTAATTATGCTAAAATGCCCATTTGTCCAGTATTCTCATAAGAGCAGTCTTAAATGATTTAAAGAACTTAAAGAGTTGTGAGAAAATGAGATCCGTGTCATGTTCGGCAGCAGCAGATCTTAAAGTGACAGCAGCCTAATAAAACAGTTGCTGTAATGTAACACAGAAAATTGTAGCTTCAATAAGAATTACTCTATATTTAATTTATAATTTATGCAGTTAATACTGTAAAAGTGTTCGATAACTTTATTCAGTTTCTGTATATTGATTATGAAGGCCCCAGGTAAATATGACATTTATTATATTGGGTTTATGTGAAGATTGTTTTAAGTTAACTTAAATTTAAAATGTTTTTTTTTTAAAAGCCTAATAAATGTTGAAATTGATAGCTTTCAATTATACTGTAATGTTGAATGTCTATCATTAATGTTTAAAATAAAATCTATTTCATAGATACATCAGTAGCAGTATTGGTATCAGTGATACTGGCCTTCATTCATTCAATTCATAAATTCTACAAAAATTTTAATTACAGAAAAAAATTGTGATTTAATGAGTTTTTTTTTTTTAATAGACTGACAGCACTAGGAGTGATACAACTCGTTACATTGCAAATAAACATTACAGTGCTGTTGTACTCTGTATCAGAAGCCTTGAAAACACATCTTGGCCAATCAATTTTGAGTGTTAGAACCGTTGTATACAAACAATGTTAAGCTTTGCATGTATTTGTCTATTTATATTTCTAAGAATATCAAATAGCTGTTATGTCACTAGGAATGATTAAATTACTGAGCAGGAAAGATCAAGAGGGAAATGGTGTGTGAGTGTGTGTGGCTTGTGTTAGTTTTACATGAAAAACTCTCGGGGTTACTTGACTGTAACCCTGTTCCCTGATAAAGCGGAACGAGATGCTGCACAAAGTGCATATGGGAACATCTTTATCGTTACCGGCTGTGAAAAGTGTGCTTAACACATCAATGAAATTGACTCGATGGTATTATAGCCTCGGTCAGTGACGTCATCAGCGCACCTGTTGCACGAGGCTATAAATAGATAAGCCCCAGCTGTAAGCCCTCAGGTCTCTTTTGTTTAAAGACCAGTCCTGGGACATCATTAGCACGGCACTACAGCGCAGCATCTCATTCCGCTTTATCAGGGAACAGGGTTACAGTCAAGTAACCCCGAGAGTTCCCTTTCAAAAGCTTCACTCAATGCTGCACAAAGTGCATATGGGAACGAGATTACCCACGCCGCTGTGCTTGATGGTGTCTGGACCCCCTACGGTTGTGTACAAGGACGCAAGAGGCCTCAGACATTAGCTTGTGATGTCGACTCAAGGACATGAGAGCCCGGAGTGGCATGAGCATCCAAACTATAAAATCTTACGAATGTCTCATGGTTTGTTTGGTGGCGGCAGAACCTCTTTTACGGCCCCCATGGCAAACAAACAATTGCTCTGACTTACACCACTGGCTAGTGCGGTGGACGTAGGCCTGGAGAGCACGAGCTGGACACAGTCTATGAAGTCTCTCCTGATCCGGCATTTTGAACAGCGGAGGGCAGAAGGTTTTAAGAGTGACAGGATGTACAGTCGAGAAAGGAACCTTAGGCAGGTAGTCAGGATGAGGATGCAAAATCACTTTCACTATTCCTAGGGCAAAGTCTAAGCAGGATGGTGATATTGACAGAGCCTGCATATCCCCAATTCTTTTAAGAGAAAAACCAACTTTAGCGTCAGAAGTTTGTCAGACGCTGACTCTAGAGGTTCAAAGGGGGTCTCAACCAGACCCTTGAGGACTATAGCTAAGTCCCATGAAGGGATCTTGGTTCTTACGGGAGGCCTCAACCGCCTGGGCCAGCGAATAGAGCGAGCAGAGGATGCTTCCCGAGCGGCACCCCATCCACCAAGGCGTGGCAAGCCGTAAAAGCGGCCACATAAACCCTGAGAGTGGAGGGGCAAGTGCCTGTTGACAACTTTTCCATAAACTTTCCGAGTGGAGGAAGCCCTAGCACTTAGGATGGTCTCAATAACTGCAGGTGAAAGCCCAGTGTCCCTCAGTTGGTGTCCATCAGGGGCCAAACATGAAGGTTCCACAGGTCGGGCCTGGGATGGAATATCGTGCCCTCTGCTTGAGACAGAAGGTCCTTCCTCGCCGGAATCGCCCATGGCGAGCCATTGAGGAGAGACACTATCTCCGAGAACCATATTCTGTTCGGCCAACGAGGCGCTATCAATACGAGGCAAGACCCTTGTTGGCAAACCCTGGCTAGAACTCCCGGGAGCAGAGCGAATGGAGGGAAGGCGTACATGCGCGTTTTGGGCCATGTATGAGCCATCACATCCAGACCCAATGGAGCTGGGTGACTGAGAGAGAAGTAGAGGGGACATTGCGCTGTCTGATAAGAGGCGAAGAGGTCCACTTCCCCTCCATAAAATCTGGTCCAGATCTGATTGACTACTTCTGGGTGAAGTTTCCATTCCCCCATCCGTAACTTCTGTCTGGACAGTAAATCTGCTCCCACATTCAGTTGCCCTGGAATGTAAACTGCTCTGAGTGACAGGAGCTTGTCCTGGGCCCAGAGAAAAATGTGTCTCGCTATTCTGTTCAGATAGGAACAGATCCTATCTGATCCTATCCTATCTACCTATCACTCCCTGGTGATTTATATATGAGACTGTAGCTGTATTGTCCACCCGCACTAGGACATGACAGCCCCTCAATTGGGGGAGAAAGTATTTCAGGGCCAGAAATACAGCCATCAACTCGAGGCCGTTGATGTGCCAATCGAGCTGATGACCCTCCCATTCCCCTTGGTCTGGATGACCACTTAAGGCCGCACCCCAGCCCGTCAGGGAAGCGTCCGTCGTTAGCAATTTGCGACAACAAGGTACGCCTAGATTGGGACCCAAGGCAAGAAACCGGGGTCTGAACCACATAGTTAATGTACAAAGCCACATGCCGCGCCACTTTTATTGGCCCTAAAATCCAAAGGGAAACCCGTGGATGCTGATGCCATGAGACCTAACACTCTTTGGAGATCTTGGCCTAGCCTGACTTTGCTCAGGGTATGCTGAATGGTCTCGGTACAAGCGGGAAACAATTGTGCAGATAACCCCAGATAAGAAGTTGTTCTCTGGGCAGGAGAAAGAACACTTTTCTTGGTGTTGAGACTCAACCCTAGAGAAACTAGATGGGCTAACACACTGTCTCAGTGTTGAAGCGCCATCTCTCGTGATTGTGCTAATATTAGCCATCTCCTATGTAATTCACAATGTGAATGCCTCGGAATCCTAATGGAGCCAGTACTGCATCCATGCATTTTGTATATTAGATTAGATGATTAGATTCAACTTTATTGTCATTACACAAGTACAGGTACGAGGCAACGAAATGCAGTTTGGGTCTAACCAGAAGTGCAATAGCAGCAAGTGCAGGACATGAATATGTACTGAATAAATATAAAGATGGCTATTACTATAAATAGAATTTACAGATAGATATGTATAGAATATAATATACAGATGGATGTTGCTATAAACAGTTTGCAGATAGATATATACTGAACAGAATTTACAGATAGATATGTACTGAATATATATATACAGATGGCTATTATTGTAAACAGAATTTACAGATAGATAGATATATACTGAATGTAATATACGGATGGATATTACTATAAACAGAATTTACAGGGTAGATATGTACTGAATATATATACAGATGGCTATTACTATAAGCAGAATTTACAGATAGATGTATATAATGATATGTTAGGCTAAGATGGGCAGTATAGCAATGAACGATATAGTGCAAATGAGCATATTTTAGTAGGGTAGTAGTGCAAGATGCATATATGAACAGGTGTTACTGTAGTAACAGTCGATAGTGCAAATGAGCATATTCCAGTTAGGTAAGTAGTGCAAGATGCATATATGTACAGGGGTTACTGTAATAAACAGTCGATAGTGCAAATGAGCATCCAGTAGTGCAAATAACAAGTGAAGGCAGATGTGAGGGGGAGAGGAGGGTTATCAGTATATAGGGGGAGTGGGATCAACGAGGGTTAGAGTTCAATATGGAGACAGTTCTGGGAAAAAAACTGTTCTTAAGTCTGCTGGTCCTGGTCCGGAGGCACCTGAAACGCCTACCAGAGGGCAGGAGAGAAAACAGTTTGTGGGCTGGGTGAGAGGAGTCCTTAAGGATGCTGCGAGCTCGATGCAGACAGCGTTTCCTCTGGATGTGGTCGATGGCAGGTAGTGGAGTCCCTGTGATGCGCTGGGCGGTTTTCACCACCCGCTGTAGTGCCTTGCGCTCTGCAGCAGAGCAGCTCCCATACCATACTGTAACACAGTTGGTCAGGATGCTTTCTATTGCGCAGCGATAGAAGTTCACCAGTATAGCCGAGGATAGCTGATTCTTCCTCAGTGTCCTCAGGAAGAAAAGACGCTGGTGAGCCTTCTTGACCAGGCTGGAGGTGTTGGTTGTCCAGGACATGTCCGCCGAGATGTGGATCCCCAGGAACTTGAAACTGGAGACACGCTCAACAGCCGTTCCATTGATGTGGATGGTGTCGTGTGTGCCTCTTGCCTCTTTCCTGAAGTCCACGATGAGTTCTTTTGTTTTGGTGGTGTTGAGGAGCAGATTATTTTCAGTGCACCATGTGGCCAGGTGCTGGATCTCCTCCCTATAGGCGGTCTCATCGTTGTTGCTGATGAGTCCAATCACCGTAGTGTCGTCCGCAAACTTGATGATGGAATTAGATCCATACACAGGCTTGCAATCGGAGGTGAAGAGGGAGTAGAGAAATGGGCTTAGCACACAGCCCTGTGGTACGCCAGTATTGAGTGTGGTGGAGGTGGAGTAGGTGGAGCCTGATCGAACATTCTGGGGTCTGTTGGTCAGGAAGTCCAATATCCAGTTGCACATTGAGGTGTTGATGCCCAGGTCTCCAAGTTTGGCTATTAACTTGGTTGGGATGACAGTGTTGAATGCTGAGCTGAAGTCAACAAACAGCATACGTGCATACGTGTTCTTATTGTCCAGATGTGTAAGCACAGAGTGCAGTGCCAAGGAGACTGCATCCTCTGTGCTCCTATTGCTACGGTAGGCAAACTGGTGTGAGTCCAATGTGGATGGTAGAGATTCTTTTAGATGTGCCAAGACCAACCGCTCAAAGCACTTCATAACGATGGGTGTGAGTGCTACAGGGCGGTAGTCGTTAAGGCACCTCGGGCTAGAGTGTTTTGGTACTGGCACAATGGAAGTGCATTTAAAGCATGTTGGTATGGTTTCTTGGGCAAGAGACAAGTTGAAAATGTCTGTAAAAACCCCAGCGAGCTGTTCTGCACATGCCCTGAGTACTCGTCCAGGGATGTTGTCTGGTCCAGCAGCCTTGTGCGGGCTGATTCGACCCAGTGCATTGCAGACGTCTGTGGAGGAGAGTGTGATTGGCGGGTGGTCAGCAGAGGGTTTGGCCTTGGTGGCAGTTTCTCTGTTGTCTCTTTCAAAGCGAGCATAAAAGTAATTTAGCTCGTTCAGGAAGTTGATGTCAGTGGCTGCGGGGGTGGAGTGGGTGGGTTTGTAGTCACTGATGGCCTGAATGCCCTGCCACATGCGTCGAGGGTCAAAGTTGGAAAAGTGTCCCTCTATCTTTAGCTTGTAGCAGTGCTTGGCCTCTTTGATGCCCCTCTTCAGGTTTGCTCTGGATGTGCTGTAGGCTTGTGCATCTCCTGATCTGAAGGCAGCATTGCGTGTCTTCAACAGGAGTCGTACTTCCCTGTTCATCCATGGCTTCTGATTAGGGTATGTGGTGATCTGCTTCTGGGTTGTAACACTGTCAGTGGTGGTGTTGATATAATCCAGTACAGAGGAGGTGTAGCAGTCAATGTCTGTGTGAGAGCCACTGGTGGCTTGGGAAGCAAACATACTCCAGTCTGTGTGTAGAAACCTTTCCTGGAGTATGAGATCTGCCCCCTCAGGCCACACCTTGATGGTCTTCACTGATGGCTTCACACGGTTGATGAGGGGTGCATATTTGGGGGTGAGGAACAAAGAAAGGTGATCTGACTGTCCCAGGTGGGGGAGGGGTGTCGCAACGTAAGCTCCAGCCATGTTTGTGTAAACATGGTCTAAAGTTTTGTTTCCTCTGGTGTGACAGGAAACATGCTGGTGAAATTTCGGTAGCACTGACTTTAAGTTTGAATGATTAAAATCACCAGCAACAATAAACGCAGCTTCTGGGTGAACAGTCTGTTGTTTACTGATGGCTGTGTGAAGTTCTTTCATAGCAAGCTTAGCATCAGCATCCGGGGGAATATAGGCTGCAGTTATAATGGTGGAAGTGAACTCCCGCGGTAGATAAAACGGTCTACATTTAACCATGAGAAACTCAAGATTAGCTGAACAATGTCTCCCAACAATAGCAGAGTTTGTGCACCAAGCTTTGTTAATGTAAATGCACAATCCACCACCTCTGGTCTTACCGGAGCCATCTAATGTTCTATCTGCCCGGAGTGTGTGGCGTCCCGCTAGCTCAATAGCGTTGTCCGGTATTCTGCTGTTTAACCATGTTTCCGTGAATATTAAGACGTTACAGTTCAAAAGTCTCTTGCTGTGTGTGATACTGAGTCGAATCTCCTCCATTTTGTTCACCAGCGACCGTACATTGGCAAGGAAAATGCTGGGTAAAGAGAGCCGGTGTGGTGTTAGCTTTAGCTTAGCTCTTAGTCCTCCGCGCTTCCCCCGCCTTTGTTTACGATCTCGACGCCGCCTGCGAGCACTTCCGCCTGGACGGGTAGAGTGCATAGCATCGGGTGTTCTGGTGATCTCAGGAAGGAGTCGAAGGTTGTCCATAAAACTGTCGGAAATTCGCAAACCAATATCCAAAAGCTCACATCGGGTGTACGATGTAAAGGCACAACTGTTCTGCATGAACAGACCCGAAATGAGCAAGAAATATACCGCAACATTGCAGAATCTGGAGAGACCCCGAGCCTCGCGATGTACTCGCGCCGCCATCATGGGTCACATTTTTCGGTTGTGCGGTTACAAGGGTTACAAGGTTACAAGGCTAGCCGAATGGAAGAACTCGAAATTGGTAAGCTTTTGCTCCCAAGAGCGAACCTCAGGAACTTCCTGTTGTGGCAGTATTTATATGTGAACACACGTCCTTCAGATCGATCGTGCCGAACCAATCGCAATGTTAAATTTGAGACACGACCGTCTTTACGGTTAACATCTTGAACTTGAGTGCTTTAACTGTATGGTTTAAGCCTCGAAGATCTAAGATTGGACACAATCCCCCACCCTTCTTGGGAATCAGGAAGTAACTGCTGTAATAGCCCAACTCACTCTCCAGAAGAGGAACATGTTCTATGGCTTCTTTGCTGAGTAAAGTTTGTAGCTCTTGTGACAGTACGAGCGCCAACTCCGGCTTCATGGAAGTGGAGACCACGACATTAAAACACGGAGGACGACAAATAAATTAGTTTACTAATTTTACTGTGCTTAACACCCATGCAGAAACGCCTGGCAGAAGTTTCCATGCTGCCAGATTCAGAGAGTGATGACAATTTTAACACTTCCTGTTGAGGGGATGTTAGACGCTCTATGTCCTGGATGATAGCAGGATTTAAACACAGAATGTCTAACATTTCACTGGAAACCGCTACCCCTCGAATCACCAGAGGTGGCGGAGATGGAGTGGTTTTGAGAGGGTAACGGGGCGGGGCAGGGTGGGGCGGGGCGGGGCGGGGCGAGCAAATGTTTGACGCGCCCCGTCCCGCAGGGGGCACTAAACTGCGCGTCAGACCATCAGGACTTCTTTTTATTGATGATAGTCCTGAAGTCCGCCCTGGGAGGTTGCTGAGGGCGACGAGCTGGTCCCCAGTCTTTACTCTTGCTCGTCAGCCAAACTGATTTGGGAGCCCCGCAACGTGGGTGCGGACTGAAAGTAGCCAAGACGAGCACAAAGCATTTTAACTGTAAAGGCTTGCAATGCTCGCACTCGCCTGACTCAATGCAGCAACCGCATGCTCTTTCCCAAACACACACAGCAGTAAACGTGTGTATCCAGTTCTGTCATTTGGAAGAGAACATGGAGAGACACAGCATTTACCCTGCTGAATCATTTTCAACTGATAGATTTCTTTTAACTTGAACTCTTTTCACTGATGTTTTTAACAGAGATGAGAGAGAAATCTGCGCACTGCCAGTTGAAAACTAACTCCTAACAAAGATCTCAAGTCAAGTCTGAAAGATTTGGAGAGAGAGATTTTTTTTTTTCAGAGATTTTCAGAGAGGTTGTTTGCACACCACACAGTTTCGGTCTGAAAACAAAAAGACCTGAGGGTTTACAGCTGGGGCTCATCTATTTATAGCCTCGTGCAGCAGGTGCGCTGATGACGTCACCGGCCGAGGCTATAATACCGTCGAGTCAATTTCATTGACGTGTTAAAAACACTTTTCACAGCCGGTCACGATAAAGATGTTCCCATATGCACTTCGTGCAGCATTGAGTGAAGCTTTTGAAAGGGAACTGAACTTCTGTGCTTGGAGACATTCAAATTACTGGTGTGAAGATGTTTGGCTCTGCTGGGTGTGTGTCAGTGTGTTGCAGCGAATGTTATTTTAGAGAAGATTTCTTAGGATGAGAGCACTTGCATTAGTAAGATTGTTCTTTATGCATATTCGTGAAAGTGTAAGAGACTGTTAACCCTTGTGCTGTGTTGAAAAGCCTGTAACACCTTCTGTGTCCCCGGTCAAAAATGACCGGCCATTTAAAAATTGTTTGTAAATCACTCGTTATGCTATATTAGCACCAAATATTGGATATCAATCTCTTTCTTTTTGTTTTCTTTCATTTAGGACTGGTTTTTCTTCTTTTTGGAAATGATTGATCATAGGCCTCATTGATCTGAGCTTATGCACCTCAGTTTTTGAGTGAACAAAAGCATTATTTGTGGATAAATTTGTCAATATTCAGCAAAATATGGGAAAAATGGCACTGTTTATCACAGTGTGCTTTAATATTTAACCAGGAAGTTTGTTTTGAAAGGCTTTTATTTTGTACAAAATGGAACAAAGTCACACTTGTGGTGTTCCCGGTCAAAATTATGCACAGGCCTTTATCTTTGCAAGCACACATGTACATATGTGAGCATGAACATGATGAACGTGCTCCTGAAGTTAATGCTGAAATATTTCTCTTATTTTCGATCACCCACATTCATTTAAAAAATAAATACGAAAGCTGTGATAATACAGCATAACGAGAGGTTTTTTTTGTAGGCGGGTCCTTTTTGACTGGGAACTTGAATTTGTGCCATTTTGTACAATATAAAAGCATTTCAAAACAAACTTCCTGGTTAAACATTAAAGCACACTAGTGTGAAAAATTGTACTGAATATTTTACAATTTTATTTAATATTGCCAAAATGACCCACAAATAATGCTTTTTTGGTCAAAATCTGACATGCATAAGCTCAGATAAGGCCTACGATCAATCAGATCCAAAATGAAATACAAAACCTGTGCTAAATGAAAGAAAATAAGTTGGCAAAAAGATTGAATCCAATACTTGGTGATAATATAGAATAATGAGAGATTTATAAGAAATTTTTGTAGGCCGGTTATTTTTGACCGGGAACACCAGAAGTGTAACAAAGTGGGGGGAAAAAATACAAACATTCTCAAAAAAATTTGGGGAAGTAGTTATACCCTGGGAGAGTAAAGTCAGTAAGATTTAATCCAATGCAATAATATTAACTAGCATTTTTGGGAAAATGAAAATTACCCAAACACAACAAAAATGACCCAGATACAACCTGAGGGTTAAATATGCAGGGGTGGATAAGTGTGCATCTGAGTTTGTGTGACTGAACGACACGGTATGAGTTGCAGACAGCCCTTCCTTTGTTACATGATCAGCTTTCCTGATGTTCAAATGTTCTGGCAGGAATAGGGCTGTCACAATACCAGATTTTCACTACGCGATTATCATGGCCAAAATAATTCATGATAACATTGTTATTATGATATCCATAAAAGTTAAAAACAAAATGCTATCAGTCAAATTCATCTTTAACTTTGTTTAACTTTTGTTTATTTTGTGTTACCTCTTTTTTGGTCAATGACTCAAACGCAAAATACGAAAAACTGTTGGGAGACAGACAGTCTGTACCATAATTGTACAAAAAGATCAGCACGTCCTGCAGACTGAATATCTTTTGCGGAATTCAAAAAACTCCCAGACTGGCGAGCTAACTTTTTTCTGGTGCAAACCAAAGAGACTCGCTTTAATTTGTCATCTCCTCAGACATGATTTTGTGTGGCAGTAGTAGCTACACACTTTGTTGTTGCAGTCTTTTTTTCCCATTTTATGAGGGGTGGAAACCAGCATTAAGGTTCAGTACCACCACCTACTATGTTGGAATGTCAACTAGAAACTAGCACAAAATAAACTAAAAACAGTGGAACAAAAGTAAGTAAAATCGACTGAACTACATTTTGCCTCTAACTAGACTTGGTATTTCACCTTTATCAAACAGATGCTGATCTGTGATTTGCAGTCAGTTTTTATAACTATCTTATTGTTAATGAGTGTAATTAACAGCACATTCCCAAATTACTATTGCATGACTTGTTGCAGGCTGAATCTGGTAGTGCATCAGCAAATGTTTTCAATCAATGGCAACAATCCTCACATAAACTGTACCCTGCTGAAATATCCAGCATAAGCAAGCATTCCAAGTTTGTCCAGGCTGGTTTGTGTAATGCTGGTCTAACATAGTCATGCTGTTCTCAAGAAAAACCGAGCTGGTGTAGCTGGTCCACCAGCACTCCCGCTTCCCATGCTGGATACCGTCATCCAAAACATATCTTATGCTGGTGATTTTTTTAGCAAGGGGGTTAGTTTTCAAACATACAATCCATCAAATCAACTCATTCAGATTGTTGTCTGGAACCATAATGGTTTCTGACACATTGTTTATCTTGTCCTTAAACCTTTGGAAAGCAGCTGGAGTCTCTTCCTTCTATGACAATGGAAATGAACTGAGCAGGAATAATATGAACATTCCCAGAAAAGATTGTTTTGAAGGAATATTGATGTTATTTAAGCTGGACATGGATCAGAGTGGGGGGAGAAGACTGTAACATTACTGTTCAAACCTTTGATTGTAGCCCCCTCACATATGGGTGGAATTATGCGGATAAGAATCTCGCTTGGCTATTGAAAATAAAACATTAAAAATACTTTATCTAAATAATAATTAGGACTGGTTGAAATACTTTGCATATTTGAACTTGTTCTGAGCTTTTTCAAAGGACACATACCTTGAATGAATTTGTTGCTCATCTCAGTCATTTATAGTATCGTTGGGAATCCTTCACAGCAAGCATTACATGTGGACTGTTGTTTCAGTGTAGTTCTTTTTCTTTTTCTCTGTGTCTTTACAGCTTCAGATAACAGTCAGAGGTTTCAGGAAACATGTTTTGCATTTGCATTGACACCACAGCAGGTCCAACAAGTCAGCAGCTCAATGTAAGTTGTTTTTCCACCATAATATTTCCTTCATAAATGATGTCTTGGTGTTACAAAGCAAAATCCCTAAATAAGAAGAGGAGTTTTTATAAGCACTGCTTGTAGGATGGTGAATTGTTATTTCAAAATAATAGTTTTTACTTTCTCTTTTTGCAGGGACATATCGGGGACCAAATGTGACTTTACAGTGCAAGTACAGTTACGGTAAGCTATTCATGTTCTAATACACTGAAATGTTTTGCATAAATATGATATAAAGTTTCGGAGCACTAGCCTGCTATTTTCTGCTTACATTATAAATATGCACATTATCCAGGTTTTGTCTATCAGAGACAAGCTGCCCTCAGGAGGACCACTTTCCCCCTAATCTTTGCGTTAAAGTCAATGGGAAACCGTGTAATCTCCCAGTAAGTTAAACTACATTTCATTTGTCCGTCTATCCATCACTCTAAACTGAGACACTAGGTCTCTTTAGCTTTAAAAAAAAAAAAGAAATTCTCCAAACTACTGACCTATACGCTAAATTACATTTTTACAGTGCTGTTTGTTTGAATTTTTCCTTTTAAACATTTTTAACTTAAAAGAAAAAATCTTTTTTTAATTTATTGTTTGGTTTACTGTATTGTTTATCACCAGGGATATCTGCCTCCTACCAAAAATGGCGTGGAACCAAAGAGGCCCAGCAGACCCATCAACATTACCTCACTGGTCAGACTGTCCACAACTGTCCCCAACACCATTGTAGTGTCCTGGACATCAGAAATTGGACGGGTAGGCTAATAAAAATCCCTATAACCCTACGTCCCAATTTGTGAATACAAGACCTTTGTTTGCAAATGTTTTTTTTTCTTCACCTCTTTCCTGGCAAATCAAGCAAGCCTATTAATTCATCTTGTTGAAATGAACATTTATTTTTAGCACCCCATACGTGTCTTGCAGCCATTTGCAGTCACATGATGGCCAATTATAGCATTGGCTTTATGCAGTTTATGTGAAAAGGTCAGCATGTATGCGGTATTTTAGTGTTTTCTCTGAATGACAAGTTGAGGGACAGATAAAAAAACAAAAAAAACAATATCAAAATAAAATTTTGATGGATATGACATCAAACAGAAACATTTAACTTGAGCTTTATTCATTTAAATGCTTTATGTCTGTTGTGTTTTGTGCTCTACACAAAATGTATATATTTCCCTGCAGATTTATTTATTTGAAATACTTTGTGAGTGCTTATCTACTTTTGATATGTTCAGGAAATGCATTTGTGATGAATGACTGCTCTTGTTCATTATCAGTTAATGCATATTAAGAAAAATAATCTAGATTTTGAGAAAAACAGGCCACTGTTTACTTCTGAGACTACTGCAGGCAAGCAGGAGTTCATTACTTTGTCCACAGATCCCTATATCTCATAAGCTAACATCTTCTGGCGCATAAAACATCACTGCACCTACATATAATATTCAGCTTCATGAATTATGTCATTTCTTATCATATAACTTGCCTCGGCAAGCAATAAGCAATCCTTGCATTCTCTGTGGTAGATTCCTTAAATTTTTCACTCTTTCTCAGGCGTCGTGAAAATTATATGAGCTGTACCTTCTCACTGAATCTGAAAGGCTCTTTAATATAGAACCTTTTCATATGGCACTGATAGAACGATGATGTAAGATCTGACCCGAAGATATAAATAAATGATGCCTAGAAGTAAACCTACTTCTCACTCTGTTATATCCTAGTACTAGCATCACATAGTCTCATTGCAATGTTATGGTGAAAATATGTATATACATTGCATATTGTTTTATGAAGATGTTTTAAATGTTTCTTAGATTGAAGTATGGGGTGTCACTTTGTCTCTAGTAACGTATACACTGTTGGATTGTTTTTTTTCAGAGTTATTCTATGGCAGTGTACCTGGTCAAGCAGCTGTCATCCACAATGCTGTTGCAGAGGCTACGGGCTAAAGGCATCAGAAACCCAGATCACTCCAGAGCACTCAGTAAGCATACACATTCTCCATAGGAACAGAGCTGTTCTGTTTGTTGTCCTAAAAGAACAGTTGCATTTTTGAGCCATGGGATTCTTCTGGAGTTTCCTTTTGGATTTTAGAACAGTAGTTTTTTTTTTTTCTTAAATACTTTTATTCCACAGGGATGCATTCAATTGATCAAAAGTGAAGTAAAGATTTTTACAATGTTAAAAAAAGATTTTTATTTTTAAATAAATGCTGTTTTTTTTTTAACTTGAACTTTTTGAACTTTCTGTTCATCAAAGAATCCTTAAAAAAATGCATCATGGTTTACATAAAAAAAAAAAATGATAATAATAAAAAATGTTTCTTGAGCACAATATCCGCATATTAGAATGATTTTTGAAGTATCATGTGACAGTGAAGACTGTAATGGCTGCTTTGCCATCACAGGAAGTTACATTTTAAAATATAGATGTTTATAATGATGTTTCACAATATTACTGATTTTACTGTTGTTGTTTTTTTTTTAATCAAAATTTTAAACTGTACTTTAGGTCTGTGTTTAACATTACTTGATGTTTCACGTTCATTGAATTAAACACAGAACGTTTAATTTGTTTAAGTTGCTAAATGAGGACTTAAACGACTGAACAGCTCTTTTTTGGGGCTAGTTTAATTGTTTTAGTGCTAGTTTAATTCAGACAGAAATAGTCTCTGTGTCCTCTTGTCCCTTCATCACAACAAAGATAAACTATATTGTGGCCTAATAAATAGATGGCATCTTATTTGATCTAATTTAAAACCTTAAAAATGCTCCATGTGCTTCATGGACTGCAGTCAATAACTATTTTCTTAAACCTATCAAGACTAAGTAGTGCTTGATTGTGTATATATACCAGCATGTTTTAGTCTATGTAGGGTAGTGTGATAGAACTGAGTTAATCTAGGATTGCTCTAAAACTGATTTCAACTTCACAGTTCTGCTTTACACAGATTGCTCTTTGTTCTTGTCTGCCCTTCAAACCTTCCATGATACTTCCAAGATTTTATGCATCAACCTATAAACTGTCTGAAGATGCTTGTTAATACTAAAAGAACGCCCTGATGCCCTTGTTGTAAACAAACAGCTATAGCACACCAGCCTAAGGCAGTTCAAACTAATTCTGAAGCACTAACATTTGTTTTCAGCATCATTACTCCAGTCTTTAGAGTCACATGATCCTTCAGAAATCACTCTAATATGCTGATTTGGTGCTCAAGAAATATTTCTCATTATTATATGGTGAAAACAGCTGCTTAATATTTTGTGGAAACTGTGACACATTTCCTTTTCAGGATTCTTTGATGTATAGCAAAACCAATAGAAAAACATTTATTTAAAAAAGAAATGTTTTGTAACATTATGAATGTCTTTATTGTCACTTTTAATCAATCCAATGCATCCTTGCTTGAATAAAAGTATTAATTTCATTCAAAAAGAAATAAAAATCTTACTGATACCAATCTTTTGAATGGTAATGTAGGTATAAATTTCATGTATTTGAAGTGTTTGGTTCTTTATTATAGCCAGCATTTGGGAAAGCAATGCATTACAATATTCTGTTACTCCCTAAAAAAGCAACTAATTGCATTCTTTTCTCTTTTTTTATGAAAAAGTTGTGTTACGTTACTTTTGCATTAGTTTTTCTTACCTAGGATGGGCTTGTTTGTTTGTTTTTTAATAACAAAAAAAAGTTATATTTTTGGCAAATATAAAGTCCCATGCACACCAAAAGTGAAGTGAACTAAGCTGAAGCAAATGCGAATTCAAACGTGTAGAGTAGAGGGCGCAGCTCAAACAAACCTTTCAGCTGTGCTGCTATTCTGGAATGTAGAAAAGAAAGTACAACAATCTTACTTGAGCAAAAAAAAAAAAAAAAACTCTTACTAAAAAAAAGGAATACAAATGTAATGTTTATCTAAAGTCATTTTTGCTTATTAGTATGGTAGAATTGGATCATCGAAGTTCAGCAGCAAAGACATTGGTTAATAAAGTGAGATTAAATACATAAAGGCCATAAATTTTATGGTTTTTATTTATTTTGAGGAATACTGAATCTGTTTTTGTGTAAGTGGGATGAGTAAATGCATGTTCACATTTAGTCTAGAACTACAATAACCATCATACACACAGCACACACAACGCCTCTGCACCTTACTCACAATTTCTGTCAACATGGGGACAGGAGAGGTGTCAGTCAGTAAATGTGAAAACAAAATAACTTGTGTTACTTATTTGAAAAAGTAACTTGGATATTTTGTTGTAAATTTAAAAGTAATGCATTACTTTACTCACTACTTGAAAAAAGTAATTTGATTACATAACTCACATTACTTGTAATGCGTTGCCCCCAACACTGATTATAGCCAGGTTAAATATGACAATATTCCTCCAGTTGTATTAATAACTCACAGACATGTATTAATAGCAGTGCAGTTGTAAAGGTCTCTGTGGGTTTTGTGCTGCTAATGTGTGCTTTTGCTCATGTCCTGCAGTAAAGGAAAAGTTAACGGCAGACCCTGACAGTGAAATAGCAACCACCAGCCTAAGAGTTTCATTATTATGTCCGGTAAGCATTTTATCAGATCACTCATCAAAATCAAACAAACTCACACATCCGGTAATGTATATTTTTTAATCTCTACATGTTAGTTTAAGCCCAGGGACCGGCTGAAACAAACCTCTAAAGCTAAGAAAACCCTTAATTACAATTCGAAAACAAATGATCTCCAAGGGTTTTCTTTGCTTAACAGGTTTATTGCAATCGGCTACATGACCTTACAAAGACCATATGAGAACCAAAGCTTTAAAATACGTTATTGTTTAGGATTCTAATGTTTCAAAGTAGTAAAAGATCACACAAAGCAAAGACAGATGTTTTTGATTTTAAACTCAAAATGAAATCAGATTCAGAATGTTTTGTATATTATGGCTCAAATCTGTCTAAAACAGTTAGACTGTTTAATGTCAGTTGTATATTGTTGTGATTATATAAGTTTTGTTCATGTTTCACTTCTTGTTATTTTCATTCTTTGGTCTATCTCCAAACCTACATGAATGTGTGTGTGTGTGTGTGTGTGTGTGTGTTTGCCTGGATTGTTTCCATGCGGGATGTCTGTGTGTGTTGATTTCTCCATGATGTCTGTGCTTTTGCCTGTGTTACACAGCTGGGAAAGATGCGGCTAATGATTCCGTGTCGGGCGTTGACGTGTTCACACCTGCAGTGTTTTGATGCTACGCTTTACATCCAGATGAATGAAAAGAAGCCCACATGGGTGTGTCCTGTCTGTGACAAAAAAGCACCCTATGAACATCTCATCATTGACGGGTATGCAGAACAATAATAGAACAAAACTGCACATGAAATTCATTTGATGATAATGACATAATGCAGCAGTGTGTTGTTCATGGTTTTAGTGAACAATGTATGAACTCGCACCTTTATTTTTCTATTATAATTTTAACTTTTGCATGAAATTGTCCAGCTGTGCATTAGAGAGTAGATGATTCCTGAATTCACTCTTTCTCCTCTAATCTCTCCTTTGTTCCCAAAACATTTCTCTGTTCATCCTTAGGTTGTTTATGGAGATTCTGAACAGCTGTTTAGATTGTGATGAAATCCAGTTCAAGGAAGATGGCAGCTGGGCCCCCATGAGGTCGAAAAAGGAAGTGCAGGAAGTGTCTGCTTCATACAATGGCATCGATGGTAAGCTTCAGTCACTGCTGATCATCTCCTCATATTGTTGAGGAACTGCTGCAGGAGGCATTTTGTGTGCATTCTTGAAAATTTAAGAATTGGTCAAAAGCATTTTAAAAACGCGAATGCATCACTGATCATTTTGCACAGCATTGTATTTTGGTGAGTGAAGTCAGCACTCTTTTCTTGTAAAGCCATACTTGACAATGATTGACTGGCACGTAGCTTGTTGTTTGCTGCAGTCCAGGGTTCTTTAGCAATAATGTTGGTGTGGTCTTGTGTCTGGCTGCCTTCAAATACTGTATATATTACCGTTCAAAAGGTTGGGGTCTGTAAGTCTTTTTTTAAGCCAGAATGCATTAAATTGATCAAAAGTGACAGTAAAAGTGACTTTTACATTGTTGCAATATATATATATATATATATATATATATATATATATATATATATATATATATATATATATATATATATTTAAAATAAATGCTGTTCTTTTGAATGTTTTATTCATAAGTGAATTCTGAAAAAAAAATCACATTTATACAAAAATATTAAAGGGATAGTTTACCCAAAAATGAAAATTTGATGTTTATCTGCTTACCCCCAGGGCATCCAAGATATAGGTGTCTTTGTTTCTTCAGTAGAACACAAATGAAGATTTTTAACAACAACCGTTGCGGTCTGTCAGTTGTATAATGCATGTGAATGGTAGCAAATTCTATGAGAGTAAAAAAAACATTATTCAGGTATTAAACCCTGTGGCTCGTGAGGACACATTGATGTCTTAAGACACAAAACGATCAGTTTGTGCAAAAAAAAACGAACAGTATTTATATATTTTTTTACCTCTAATACACCACTATGTCCATCAGCCTTGAGCGCGCGATCACTTCCGGTAAGTGAGGTCAGTACACGATCTGCCGTAGTTTATGCAAACGCCGTAAGTGAAAAATCTTCATTTGTGTTCTACTGAAGAAACAAATTCACCTATATCTTGGATGCCCTGGGGGTAAGCAGATAAACATCACATTTTCATTTTTGGGTGAACTATCCCTTTAAGCAGAACAACTGATTTTAACATTTATAATAATAAGAAAAATTTCTTGATGCTGAAAATTCAGAAAAAATTGCTCTATTTTAATTTGTAACAATATTTCACCGTATTACTGTACTTTTGATCAAATATATGCAGCCTTAAGAGACTTCTTTCAGAAACATAAAAAAATCTTACCCACTTCAAAGTTTTGAACAATAGTATTAAGTTTTTAGTGATCAAATCAAAGAGTATTTTGGACCCCATTTACACCTGTAGTTGGCACTGTTCACCTGTGATCAGTCCACCTGAGAATGATGTTAATACCAGGTGTAAATGGGGCTTTTGAAATTAATATCTCTGATATGTTAGATGGTGGCAAAACAATGAATGTGACATTAACCTTCTCCTGAGAAATGCCATCACATACCACACATACTTGTATAAATAGAACATACACCCTGAAATGATTTTGTTTAAAACCCTGCTGTGTGTGTGTTTGTGTAATCAGGTGGGTGTCGTACAGTGTCGGAGCAAAACTCTCAAACAAATGGCAACAGTGGAGGCAACAGCAAAAAAGTGGAGGTGATTGATTTGACTCTTGACAGCTCATCTGAAGAAGAGGAAGATGAAGAACCCCCTCAGAAAAAAAGCTGCCCCTCGCTGTCCAGCATCTCTCCTCAGATGGATAATGGGTAACTCTTTGAATATGCACAAAAAAAGAGGGCCATTTTGCTACTTTTTTCTCAAGCTAACTTGTTTGTTGGCATGTGTTCATAGGGTGCTAAATCTCCACAGACAAGCATCTCCTTTAAGCCGAACTCCCAGCATGCCTCAGGTGGACACCAATTACATTCCTCCACCTCCTCCCCTTATTCAGGACTACCGCCACTATTACTCTACGCCCACTGACCTGTCAGGTACAACACACAAACATCATTAGAGTAATGTTTAATGTGGAAAATGTGCTTATTTAAACATCAGTGTTTCGTTTAAACTTCAATGTCTCTGTTACCTCTTACAGATCTCAACTTTTTCCCTTTTCTACAAGGGGAGAATCATCAGGTAACACAATCCATTTATCTACCCGCTGTGATTGACTATTAAACCAGAAACTGCTAATCTGGTGACTGTTTTATCTTTACCTGACTGAATCAAAAAGAAAATGTTTTGCTGTGTCTCTCCAGCACTACAACATGGTGATGGCAGCGGCTGCATCTGCATCAGAAGATCACGACCTCCTCCTGAGTCGTTTCCTCCCGTATGGCTCGTCTCAGCTCTTCCTGGACCCTCCCTCCACCCCTGTAAGCAGCAACCTCCCTCCCATTAACGTCAATGGCAGCAGCACCGGCAGCAGCCTGGTGTCCTCCAGCAGCCTACGGGAAAGCCTCGGGCATCCACCCGCCCCGCGCCCCAACTCCGAATCTGCCCCCATGTCTGCCATCTACGGACCCGTCCCAGACGTCATCTCGTTAGACTGACCCAGGACCGAACCCTCGCACGGGAAACTGACTGAAGAGACTTCCAAACATTGGGAAGAAAACGGGACATGCAGGATGACTGAAGGGTGTTTTTGTAAACGATGATAATTGTTGCCGTGTACAGAGAACAAATATATTTTTTGTTTTACTTTTGTATATACTTATCTATCTAGCTATCTAATGTATATGTAAACTTGAAAGAGTTTTCACCCAACACGGCTTGCTAAGTTACTTTGAGTTTTAGCTCCTTGGAAACTGACGCTATTTTTCCCTTCACAGCTTCGGCTCAACCCCTTTAACATAATATGAACACTTTTTATATCCTTTCCCCATCATATTCTGTGATCGTCTGTATTTTGTCTGATTCCACAGGGCACAATGACTGCGATCGGACCGTCTGCCGGACCCTTGGTTCTTGTCTTTGCCAATCACGTTTCCCCTATACATGCAGAATTATTTTATATAATGCTTTTAAAGGGATAGTTCACCCAAAAATAACACTTCTGTCATTTTCATGTCATCAAATGGAGATATTTTCTGGTGTTTTTTCTCTCCATACATTGAAAGTCAGTGGGCTCCAGTGTTGTTTTTGACCCCACTAAAACATTCTTAAAGATATATTTTGTGTTCCACTGAAGAAAGAAAGTCATACTGGTTTGGAACGGCATGAGGGTGAGTAAATGATGACTGAATTTTCATTTTTGGGTCAAATATCCCTTTACGTTGGTGGGCCGTTAAGAAGCATTCCTTCACCTTCAGGTTAACAACTGGAAGTAAAAGCATTGTTACAGATTGCCAATATCTGACCTCATGATTCTTATGTGAAATGTAATTCATGACTGTTTTTAAAACAATGTAATTCTCTAACAGTTTTACATCCATGTTTTTTCTTGCTCGATGCCAAAAGAACACTTTTTAGTGTTGAAGTTTTTAGAGTGAGAGCTTGTGAGTTCAGTGAACTTAAACGTACACCTTGTGTAGAAAGTAAAGATTTACTCATTCTTTGTGGCTACCATGCTTGATTGTTCTCTCATTCTTTCTTCCTTCCTTCCTTCCATCCCTCTCTTTTTGAATTTTTCAGAAAGGAATGATTTGTTGGGAGGTTCAGCAGTGGCGTAGATGATGAGGTTACTGTGTCTTTGGTGTTGGCGTGTATCCTTAACTTGCTCCATAGATATTTGTTTCGACATTGCACAGTGACTGAGGTCTCTGTTCAGTTGTCTAGGTCATCTGTGCGGAAAGTCCTAAAGCCACTTGTCATTTTTTTCTACCGTTTTGTCACGTGTGCCTTGTGTGAGTGTGTTTTGCATGTGAAAGACTAGACCTGTTATTTCTTGTGTTTCAGTTCGCCTGTATTAAAATGTTCCTCATGGCGCCCTTCAGATTTGGAGCTCTTATCTACAGACTTGGAGTTTCTAAACAAATAATCCTATTGAGTAACCATTGGATGTCCTTTCAAGTGTTGCTTGGGATTAACAGAGGAAATTAATTGCAAAAGTTTTTGTTCAAACAATATTTGAAAAAATTAGAACGGAAGATTAGAAAAAAAATTGTGTTCAAAAAGGAAAAATAAAAGTTAAATTAGGAAGAGTTCAAATCTTTTTTTATTTGTACTTACATCAAACAGGCTAAGGTGTGTGTGTGTGTGTGTTTGCTGGTGTGGCTCTCTCAGCGTGTTGACCAGACCTCTTTTCAAAGCCTAATTGGGTTTGGGACTGGGGTAATTGCCTGTGACAGAATCTAGCTATCGCATCTCGTATTGTTTGATAGACTGATGAGTCTCATGAGTTTCCTTTGCCCTCTAAACCTCCTTTTAACATACATTTCTTCTGAAAGTATTAGATGTTTATCAGTCAATTTGTCTCTTGACTCTAAGATTGGTTCGAAATGTAATTGGTTAAGTAATTAACGAGATAAAAACAACAGCGACAAAAATACATATGCTGTTATTGCAAAATCTTTGTTACCAAATTGACTACTTGTTAGATCTCTAGCAGTGTTAATGATTGACTTTATATTTTAACAAGTAAATCTGGACAGTTCTTGTCCTTTGTTTCAATGTGTCTGTCTCACACGACATCATGTATTTGACAAGGTTTGTTACCAAGGATATAAAAGACAGATTTTAATAAATTTGTTCATTTTGGTTATGATTGATAAAGGGATAAGTTGTGTGTGTATGAATGTGTGTATGAAAGCGTGTGTGCATGTTTTTATTCTTGATGTAAGGCAAACATTGTGCAAAATTTGGATGTTCCAGTGATGTGCATTTATGTGTTAAAGTTGAATCCTCAACTTCACAACAAACTAATTTATATATTTTAGATGCATAATTGTGTTATGAGTGGACTTGGTTTCAAAGTCCAAGTTTATTTTATTTTCCATTTCAGTAAGCAGACATCTATGCTCACTGCCTTAAATTTCATCCACTCTGTGTCTGTGGCATGTTTTATGGGAAAAAAAATAGATTTTTAAGATGTGGAAGACATATTGTACAGTAGACCAATGTCAGTTTGTATAAAGTACTAAGTAAAAAAAATATTTATTACATGCATTGAAAGAAATTGTTTACCTATTGAATGTTACATGTTTATGTAGAGACATTTAGATGTAATAAAATGCATTGAGTTAACTTTGGCTTTTGTCTTGGTGGGGAAAAAAGCTGGTTGAGATGTATGATGTGTATAAGATTTGATATTTCTTTTTGTTAATTTTAAGAATTTAGACTTTCACTCATTTACATTAGAGCTGAATAGCTCAGCTAATTTAACTTGATCACTGAAAAGTAACTTGCGCTGTAAGATGGACATAAGACATTTGAGTTGAATGGCTTATTGGTCAGTAATAAAGGTCAGACAAGCCTGAATCAGTCTTTAGAAAGGTGAGGATTCTAAATCGAGAACTAACCAGGTGCCTGTTCATATTTCAGAAACAAGGTATCTGGGGCAACAAACGTTGACCCAATTTCAATTCACACAGATTTAAGATGATATGAAATGTTTCAATTTGGTTGTTTTTTTATTTTTTTTTAATGAATGGTAAAACCCACACATAAGGAGATGTCTTTCTCACTTTCTCACAAATTTGTCCTTCCACTCACTACTCATTCTGATAACCCATTGCATCTCAAATGCTACATTTGAAATCTTTCCTACCTTTAAAACAAATCATTGATTCATGTGAATTCTCTCATTCTACTGTAATGATCCCCTTGTCAGGCTGTATTATTGTATTAATGTGACTTGACCATCTAAACCAAAGGGGAAACTGGTGTACATTTACAAGTGAACAGCAGAGGGCAGTGAAAACTTACCAAGATGGCAAGATCCACCTGCTCCCTTGCAACTCCACACGGTTTAAACCAAAGCCGCTTTAATAAAACGCATGTTTGTTTTGTTTAAACATTCCTTACTTTGCTGTGCTGTGTTTATATTATTCCATTACTGTCTGCTTCCATTACTATTTTGAGCATTAAAAATTATACAGCAAAAGCGGGAGCAATGTTTTGTGTACGTTTTCTCTGCGTCGTCCTGTCAATCAAACGGGAAGACGAATCATTGCTCTCGGTGGGCGGGAACATTTAAAAAGCGCCCGACATAAATTCTTGAGCGCGCCGCATTGTGCTCATAGTTTTAGCACATTGAACTTGTCAGTTAACAGTTAAAAAGCCTAAAGTTAAGCAATTAATGTGATTTAACTAGGCCTACTAATTATAGATAAGTACATATGAAACTATAAGTAGGCTACATTATCTGTCGTCATGGGCAACACTGAAGTTGTGAAATCGCTGGATATAATGGGAGACAGTAATCAGAGTGGTGTAATCAACAGATCCATCAGTGATCGCGAGCGCTTTAAAAGCCTGGAAGACATTGACGTGACCGCCGACGGGAGTCCGGTGTTGAGGTGCATGATCTCCATCACCTACTCCGTGGTTTGCATCGTAGGTTTGGTTGGAAACCTGCTGGTCTTCTTCTTTTTTCGCGTGAGACAAGAAAGACGCACATCCAAAATAAACTTTTTCATCCTCAATTTGGCCGTGACAGATTTTCAGTTTGTGTTGACTTTGCCTTTCTGGGCCGTGGACACGGCGTTGGACTTCAGCTGGCCGTTTGGGGACGCCATGTGTAAGATCATCCTCTCGGTGACCGTGATGAACATGTACGCGAGTGTCTTCTTCCTGACCGCGATGAGCATCACACGGTACTGGTCAGTGGCTTCAGCTCTGAAGGACCGCAGCAGACAGACCAGCTGCTCCATCAGGTGGGTCAGTGTCGTCCTGTGGTCTCTGGCCACCGCAGCCACCGCGCCAACATCCATTTTCTCCACAGTCACTAACGTGGCCGGAGAAAAACTTTGTTTGTTGCGGTTCCCCGACGGACAGTATTGGTTGGCAGTCTATCATCTCCAGAAAATACTAATCGCTTTTATTTTGCCAATGGCAATAGTCTCCATCAGTTACCTGCTGCTGCTGAGGCTCATCCGACAGCGGAGCATGAAGAGCAACTCAAAACGAAGAACGCAAGTCACAAAGTCCGTCACCATAGTAGTCTTGTCGTTCTTCCTCTGCTGGATGCCCAATCATGCCATAACGTTTTGGGGCGTGCTGGTGAAATTCAATGTGGTGTATTGGGATAGATCATACTATATCGTTCATACCTATGTGTTTCCGGTGACCGTGTGCCTGGCGCACGCAAACAGCTGTTTAAATCCACTCATTTACTGTCTGATGCGCAAAGAGTTCAGGAAAAAACTAAAGGACCTGTTTCTCCGAGTCTGAGAAACAAGTGCACGTGCATCCCGCGCTACTCGATCCTGTGGAACAAACGTGTGTAGGCCTAAAGAGTTATTTTACCCAAAATGTAACTTTCGGTCATTAATTACTGCCCCTCATGTTTTCCAAGCCTTTTTTTTCTTTAGTGGAGCTCGGTTCACAGGTTTGGACAACATGGGTGAGTAGCCGAAATAAGGACCGAATTGTTATTTTGGGTGAACCGCCTCAACAGTATGTGCTTGGTGTACATCAATTGTGTTGTGTGAATGTCTTTGTCTTTGTATTACAGCGTGTTCTTGTGGAACATTGTTTTCAAATAAGCTAATTGCCCATATAAAATGTTACATTACTTTTGCATTAAAACCAACTATTTAAAAACGCAGCTAAATTAAATTTAGTGGCACGATACCTTTCAGTGCAACAATGACTGATCTGCTTGTCATTCCTCTTCCAGGAAAGGTTTTTTAAAAATCTTTTTTTAATATATACAGGATTGTGCAGTTTACACCTCAATTGCTGGGGTACTTGTAGGTACTGTAGGCTACTATATATTGTTTTTTTATCTGTTAAAGTAAAATATTATAATTAGCCTAAATTAAAATCTGATTTAGTAAACACAATATATAAGAGACCAGGGGTGTTGTCGGGGAGAACTTTACGCCTCAGTAAGTATTAGGCTTTGACCTTTTGAGTCAATAGTCCAGTTACACAAATGTGTTTTCCTTAGCAGTGTTTTTGTATGTTGGTTTTATACACCTTGTTCAAAACCTTAAAATGTTTTCTGTTTTTGTGGCTTTGTGTTTTCAGGAGTATTTTGCATAAATGTCAGGCCAGGGCAAGTTGTCACATGCTACACATTTACACAGCATATAAATTTTGGTTTTATATTGTAAGATGTTACCTTTGATATGTTTGCAATATGAGAAGCCTATAATAGGCTGTTTAATGGCCAGTTCCACTGTGACAACTTGCCCCGCTATTGGTAAACGACTATGAAATTCAATAGCCTGAGAAATATTAATCAGAGTAAACATTGTGATGACAACTAGCCCCAGTCTCCCCTATGTAGCTTTTTCATCATATTCCATTTAGAATTATTATATAAAATTGAAAATACTCATTCTCAGCATTTAACATCAGCATTTGGATATGACTTCGGATTGGATTGCTTCCCATATCCAGTCTTTTCTCATTCTCAATTAGCATTGCTGACAGACACTCCCACAAGCTCCCAGCCAAGATACCTGATCAGAGCTTTGTGAATCAAAGCATCCTGGAATTCATTAGGCAAAAACTAAGCAGAAATTTGTTTCATTTAGTCGAGCAAGGCCATATCAGTTTCTTCAGAACATGTTTGTGTATCCTGTAGAAATGACAGCTCTGCGGCATGCAGTTAATTACCCGCAAAGGGGCGGTCAGGTTCATAACTGATGAGAATGCTTAACGTCTTGTTAAATGGTGGTTGCTTTAAATCACATACATAGTAAGCTAATGATGGTCATTTGCAGGCAATTTGGAAGATTTGAAAAGACCGTACATCTGCTGCTGTTTACCGTCACACTCACACAGGAGCCTTTTAATGGACACCCGGCACAGAATTGATGCTCTTGATGTTATGATGCATCACACTCCTGTGTATAGACTGTAGAGGGCAACAGACTTTGAGGAATAGTCTGGGCAGCAGTCAATCTTTTTTCCCACTGAAGACTAACCAAAAGTATCCTTTAAAAACAAAGCAGTAGCCACAGTTATGGCTCCTTTAACTCTTCTGCTCTCATTTTATGTGTGCACTTACAGTAAATGTCATTTGAATACTATTTGAAATGGAAACAAATCAAATAAAAATTCTGCATGTGTCATTGAAGATAGGTCCCGTTTGTGTACACAGGTTGGTACACACTGTGTGTCTACTCAAAGTAGCCCATATGTTTTGACCAGTACTGCTGCTACCAAAACAACCCTTTGTAATAATTTGCCTTTTTTGTGTGATGTGGTCACATGTGGTGGTATGAAATGGACTACCTTCCCTTTCTGTTAAATGCCTCTTTGTTTCGTTCAGGATTTATACTACTGTGCTCTATGGATGCAAGTCTACCAGTTTGCCTATGGATGTTTGTCAATATTACAAAACTCACTTTAGTTTCCCCGCTGAGTTTGCTGATATAATCACATCCCCAGTGTTAACAGGATTTCCTGCGGAGACAAGGTTTCCTATTACCGAGTGAGTTAGGAGTTATGTTATACTAGTCACTTCTTAATGCGCATCATCATATCAACATATTTCCATTATGAGATAAGAATTTTACCCACATTAAAATTTAATTTGCACCCTTGGATTCCGCCCACAGCATTGCAGCATTGCTATCTGCCTCTGGACTTTTTCAGTCACAATATAAACCAATAAGTACAAGTAAATGTACTGTACTGCATGCATAACAGACTTGCTTGTATTTTTTATTATCTCTGTTGTTGTGATTTCTTCTTATCAGATTATTATTTATCTATCTATCTATCTATCTATCTATCTAATCATCTGACTATTTATATCTGTCTGAATCATGGTAAACTGATAAATCATGCTAGAATCATGGTGAATCATGTTAGAACATGGTAAATCATGGTAAACTATGGTAAATCATACTAGAACATGGCAAATCATGGTAAACTATGATAAATCATGCTAGAATCATGGTAAATCATGCTAGAACATGGTAAATTGTGGTAAACTATGGTAAATCATGTAAGAATCATGGTAAATCATGCTAGAATCATGGTAAACTATGATAAATCATGCTAGAACATGGTAAATTGTGGTAAACTATGGTAAATCATGCTAGAATATGGTAAATCATGGTAAACTATGATAAATCATGGTAAACTATGGTAAATCATGCTAGAACATGGTAAATTGTGGTAAACTATGGTAAATCATGCTAGAATCATGGTAAATCATACTAGAACTTGGTAAATCTATCTATCTATCTATCTTCTGATAGACTGTATTGACTTAAAACACGTCAAACTTTAAACTGAAAATCTTCAAACTGAAAATCTTCAAACTTTAAGCTTTTGAAAGAACTTTTTCAAACTTTCTGGTCCGGCTTTCTCAAGCCAACTTAAAGTTTGTCTCGACAAACTTTTTTATCTAGTTATCTCTGTTGTTGTGATTTCTTCTTATTAGGCCTGATTGTTTGACCTTTTTAAATGAAAGGTGAAATACATTTAATCATGTCTGTGTTTTGTTTTGATCTTTGTAGTGATACTTCAAAATCTGATATGACAATGACTCAATAAATTCTAAAAAGTTTATTATTATTCGAACAAGCTTTCAAAATCCAATCATATTTTCAACATCCATCGTGTTCTATGAAAATAATATCCATTAGGAAATTATTTCAAACAATTAAGAAACTAATTAAGCATGGACTTTATTTGCACATTATGAAAGATCTGTTTGATGTTTCAGAATGAACACACAATGAATCCTCTTTTACCGTCCACAGTGATAAGGATTTCATAAACCTTATTCAGGGTATTTTATCTGTGTGTGTGTGTGTTACCTGGGAATTAAACCCATGACCTTGGTGATGTTAGTACCAGTTTCAATCAGTTGAGCCACAATAACAATGGCAGTCGCATTAAGCACTTCAGTAAACCTTGTGAACGTGCCCTCTTGATCCTATCCCAAGCCCCTCTCCACTGAGAAATCTCTGGTGCTTGTCTCTGTTCTGATGTCAAAACATTATGTAGTGGTGCTGTAACATCTCACTTCCCTACTTAACATAATTCTGTCCAACATGAGAAACTATAGGCCAGGCACGCTTCTTCCTTTCATGACTACTGCTGTGGAATGATAACATGACGCCATACATCTCATCCCCCCTTCTGTTTTTTTTTTTTTGTTTGTTTTTTTGCATATGCGATCTCAAAAAGTCCACATCCCTCTTTGACACCTCAAGCTTAAACTTGACAAGAGTGAATTATTCTTCCTTCCAGCTAAAATTCACCTCATATTTCTTACTATCAGCTGAAGGCTGCACAGATGTTGCCTACAGGAGTGTCGAAACACTGGATGACAAGTCACAGTTTGTGAAAATCTAATCCTGCTGAAATAATACTTTTTCTTGACCACAACACTGATCAGTTCTTTTTACTGACTCAATTTATTGAATTTTAACCAAAGTTCCCAAATAAACAAAACATAGGGAATGTTACATCAATGTGTATTATAATTTATAATTTATTGTATTTTATTATAGTTTGAGAAATGGTTGTCAACAATCTTTCAGTGACAGATTATTAATAAATGAACTGTAGTCATTCACCAAATTATTCCGTTAATATTGTTGTGACAGTACTTTGTCCAGGAAACCAAATTTGGCACCAAGAGAGCCAAATTTCCTGCTAAATAACTGAGGTTGACCTGAGGGTTTATACAAGGACAGTCAGGTCTCTTCCTCTAAATCTCTCACTTTAACTTCTTGGACAAAATCTATGGTAACCTAACAAACAAACAAAAAAAGACTCAACAGTGTATAATTTCACTCAGGTAATGGGAAAAGGCAGCCTCTCAATTTATATACTGTAAATATACAAGTGTGGGCCTATTCAGATGTGCCAAATAAAGAAAGAATAGTGAAATACAAAATGAACTACATTATACGTTATGTCAAAAATACCTTTGTTGCAGTAATATAAGTTCAAATTATTTCAAATAATTACAAATGACTAACATGCAAACATTTTCCTGCATAAATTGTGGGAAGCATAGCCTATCATATGGACTGACGTTTAAAAACAAGGCTGTGTGTGTGTGTGTGTGTGTTTTAACTGTGATCTGACATTGCTCTAGCCTCCTACAGAAGCTCAAATGCCGTCACCAGTTTCACCAATGAGCTTCTCGTTTCTCTTGTTCTTTTCAAGACCAGAAGGGGGCAACACATCTCTTAAGTGGCATAACCAATGATAAACATTTATTGAGATATTTAAAAAAAGAAAAAAAAAGAAAGAAAGCAAAAAGCAAGGTACGCAAACTTTTTTTTGGTATTGTAAAACAAAAAAATTGCTCTGATTGTTATTTATTGTTTTGCACCAGCGATTACTACTAACTCATATTTAAAACAATACTGTAAATGAAAATAATCATCATAATAAATAGCCTGTTGACTCGGTAATCATTAGGCTATAATGAAAATCACTATTATAGATATAGGCTAGCTATTACGTACATAACATTTATTTCCTGAACTGTACATGCTCCACCCAACGCAATTCAGGTGCTGATATCAAATATATATTTTCTACACTATCTCAATGCCCTCAATCTGAGACAAAGTCCAGCCTTTTTCCAGGTAAGTATGACGTCAGGCGCACAAAAGCATCTCCTGTTGTTCCCTGCTACAATTTCAAACGCTGCTAGGACCACGAGGAAGTCCCGCCCCCTCTAACGTCTGGTTGGCCGAAAAATAATTTATTCTGCTGTGCCTCTCTACTATTGGTTTACGGAGTTGTCGGTAAGGAAACGGGTCCAGATAAGCCTGGTGGTGTTTCGCGTCAGGTGAAAAATCGCAGTGTTGTAGTGAGACGTTAAAAGCTGTTTTTGCGTAATCAAACTAAACTGTAAAACGTAACTGTTGTTTTAATTTATTCAAATACTAATCTACACGCTACTTTTTATTTATTCAAACAAAGAGAAAACATGAAGAGTTTGAAGTATCGACTGAAAAAGCATGAAGTTACCATCACAGTAAGTTAAGAGTTTTACACTTTTTTTGATTTGCTTGTTTTGCTTTATGAAAACTCCTGAATCGAGTTTGCGTGGGTTTTGTTTCTTGACATAGTTGAATTACTTCATATACCTTCCGGTGTGTTATATCATGCACTTCTCATTGTTTTGTTCTTAAGAGGCTTCAGATCATCTTGCATTAACTAAGTTCAATCTTTTGACACTTCATGTCACATTCACTTACGGGCCAGAACATGGGCACTGGAGTCTTTGTGCTGCATGGAGTAACTTTTTGGTCGAGTAACTTTGGAGAACTGTAATTACACTTGCCTCTCATTGCTCATTTTTGACTGTATGAAGGCGAGAGATCATTTGAAGAATGTAATATTGAGCTTCTGAAAATTTCAAAATGGTTTTATTTTCCTAGAACATGCAATCACAAATAACACAAACAACCTTACATTCAGAAGCAGCTAACACTTGAAATCTTCACCCTCCCCTCTTTTTAATTTCCATGTTAAAGAGCCTGGCACAGAACCGTGTGGGAAGCTGCATGGGGGTTAGTTATTGAAGGGCTTTTTCAAGGGTTTTGTTTTGAATTGGCTTCAAAATGAAGGGATCTCACTGCGTAGTGAAGATGATTCCGAGGAACTGATGTCATGTTCACCCAACATTAGATGTTCACATGCTTTCTTACACTATGAGTTCTGTTTTGACTTGATGCCTCTGACACATGGGAAAGAAGCATTTCCACAGGCTTTCAGAGCCAGACTTTTGTCACTGGTTGCCCTCTGACTTAACAGAACACAAAGGATCATGGGAACACACCCTCTCTTTTTGTGACGTGTGTAGATTTTTTCAAAGGCTGGGGGAGCTCTCTTTTAGAGTTTCAGCATTCATTCAGTACAATATACATGCACACAAATATTTCAGTCTTAATCAAAGAATTAAATATATTATAAGTTAGAAACCCTATAACTGAACAGTAATTTATTTTTTATATCTTATATCCAAACAAAATAATTTTGGGTCGGATTAGATATAGATGAGTGAAAAGTCAAGCAGGAATGGAAGTAACATTTCTGGAATCAGGAGGACCCTTTTTTTTTTTTTTTTAACTCACTTGTAGGAGTCTTAAGATCTACATTTAGCAGTTAATTAATTTTACAATTCATCCCAATTTACTAAAATAATAAATGGCAAGAGCAAGGATCTCTTTTTTTTTTTTTTCCAGAAGACAATAGCAGGACAGGGATGTGCAATAATAAACAAATGTCTACGTTTATTTGGATAGTGCTGATGCATACAGCTATATTCTAATAGCTGTGGAGCATGTAAACATCTTATTTAAAATAAAGGCATGACCAGATTAATTAAGAACAATGTGCATGTTAACATGGTTACTGACTTTTGTCAGCGAGGAAAGAATAAAAAAGAATGTGTCTTTGTGTCAAACATCATAATTTGTTGTTTGTAGTTGTACTCCTTACAACATCCTGGCAATATAGGCACGGTGTTGTTCCACACCCATCTAAACCCTTCTGTGGAATGTGTAAGGGCCCTATGAAATCCATTAGATTATTATTATTATTATTGATTATATATATTTTTTTTAAATGTGTGTGTGTGTGTGTGTGTGTGTGTATATATAACAACCATGCCACGCTCAAAATTGCTTAAATCACCTTTCTTTCCCATTCTGACATTCAGTTTGGAGTTCAGGAGATTGTCTTGACCAGGACCACACCCCTAAATGCATTGAAGCAACTGCCATGTGATTGGTTGATTAGATAATTGCATTAATGAGAAATTGAACAGGTGTTCCTAATAATCCTTTAGGTGAGTCACTCGCAATTTTGAGCGTGGCATGGTTGTTGGTGCCAGACGGGCCGGTCTGAGTATTTCACAATCTGCTCAGTTACTGGGATTTTCACACGCAACCATTTCTAGAGTTTACAAAGTTTACACAAGCTCACCAAAATTGGACAGCTGAACACAGTATTAGTATGGTGTTCCTAATAATCCTTTAAGTGAGTGTAGATTGGCTATTGATTAATGATGGGGGAAATAGCTGAATCACTGAAGCTGTTTGCATTTACAAATAACCATTGTAAGGGCCTCTTTGTTCTCCAGCTATAAAGGATGCTCGCACTGGCACCAAAAAGCAAATCAGGACAACTGTACACTGCTTAAAGGGACAGTTCTTCACACAAATATAAAAATGGTCATCAATTACTCACCCTCATTCCAAACCTGTGACTATTCCTTTCTTCTGTGCAACACAAAATAAGATATTATTTGAAGTCAATTTGCAGACTTTATATTTAAATGACCTGGATTCTGTGTGTGTGTGTGTGTGTGTGTGTGTGTGTTTTTTTTTTTTTTGTACACATTTTCAGCAATGGAAATCATAGGGCCCTAAACACAGATTAACAGCCTTAGGGCTCATTCACACAGAACGTGGTTTTGCTTTGCGAGCAGTGGAACGCAAAGTCTCGAGATGCTTTTTGTAATGTTTTTTTTTTTTTAAAGTTGAACTGATTTGAACTTGAGTGTCGTGTTTTTAGAATGCTGCAAAAGATGCAAGACGCGAGTGCAACTGTTATACACATCTGTCTAGTGCGTGTTTACCTAGAAAATTAATGGAAAAGTAGCACATTGGAATAGAAAAACGCGTTCTGTGTGAACACAGTTTCATTTAGTCATCATTCACCTATATTATTTGGAAAAACATTACCAAATATTCAGCCAGTTGTCTTTTTTCTCGATTTGAATTGATTCTCATTTTGAAGAACCAATATCAACTCTTCAATCCCAATAATTGATCTTTAGGTCTATGCTGTTTTCAGTTGATGAGTGAACAATGTTGCGCGCGCTTTGGATGTGTGCGCAGTAAACAGAAAACAGTGCCTGGGTCTTCTTGCGCTTCAATTAATTTGCACACAAAGGAATCGATAAGAGGAATCAATTCTAATTTTACAACAAGAATCCGATTCCTGACCTTAAGTATTCGGAATCAATTTTCGATTCCCACACCTAATTTTTACTTAACCAGTTGTTTAATATTTAATGTTTTTGACATAAACCATTTAAATGTTTTTATTTAAAAACAAACAAAAAAAAATAGTAGAAACATAATTGTCATTAAAGTGTATTAACAAAACTTACGTGCAATTTAAATACAAGTAGCCTGTACAAATCATTTATTATAGTGACACCAACTGGTGTTCCTTGTATAGTTTACAGCATTAGTTTAGAGATTTTTTTTTTTTTTTTTTTAATTTTCTTGAGGAAATTTGCCATGTACTGTATCTGATTGGCCCCAAATAATTGATATCAAATCAAGTTGAATAGAATCAAAATTGAATCGCAAGCTTGTGAATCGAGTTTATAAACGTGATGTATCAGTGTTTGTGCCTGCTGTGTCTGTCTGAAAGCTTTGCTGTGTCCGTGTCTCTAGTGCCCACTGAGCCTCTCTGAAAGCTTTGCTGTGTTAAGCTCGGGCCCCCAATGTAGTGGGAAACTGACAGTGGGGATTGAAGGTTATCCTAGGATGAATAAATGGCTAGGGATTACAGGCAATGGGAATTTGTTGTAGTTGAAAGCCCTCAGGCTTATATGTACTGCTCAAAAGACTGGAACCCGGAACCCAGTCATCATCAGTACATGGTAGAGCCGATGTTACTGCAGTAAAATGAGTTTCTACTGAACCATTTGATTAACATGTAGTTTCAGTCCTGTTCTCTCTTCATTCCTCAAAGATAATTAATTTGAGCTTTTATGGTGAACCAAAGTATTGATCATATTGACAGATGGGGTAAATTAAAACATGGTGTTAGCTTATTCAACTGGAAAAAAAAATCACCTAAGCAGGTTCATTTTCAAGTATGTAAACTGCGCACAAAATCAGATGATTATGATCTGATGTTATGATCTCTGTTAGATAATAAATATGCATCAAAGAAATATTAAACCTGAAAGTCAACACATTTTAATGATTCAAAAGTGTTTTCCTTTTGCACAGATTCAAGGTGCTTTGAAAGCCATCTGAGCTCCGTTATAAACATGTCCAATTGGTGCATCATTTGATCTGAATTAATTAATTCAGGAAGGCTGACTAAAGGAGAGAGGGGATGTTTCAGACACTTTTTTTTTTTTTTTTTTTTTTTCTTCTTCAGACACTTTTTGATAACATGAATGTCATTATTTTGTACTTGAAGTAATTAAGCTTATCCACTGCATGAATTTCAGAGACTGATGAATAAGTGTGCACTTTAATGCAGCTTACTTTTAGCATTTGTATTGGCAGGTCTGGGCCAGAAAATCTGGCTCTGTGCTGGCTGCTAAAACCTGCTGGTCTCGAACCAGGAACTGCTGTCCCCAGAGGCCCAGGGGCGGAGGGGCAGGATAATGTTTTCACCAAGTAAAGTTTTCAAAACCACAATCTTGCAAAACAAAAATAGACAGAACAAAACTTGATTGCTCCCATTAATATGAACAAAGCTGTCTGCACAGGAACTAGCCAATGCGGTGCACATTCAGTTAATGGGCATCCCATTCCTAATTGCACAGCAGCTCCAGCCTTTTGGTTATTTGTTATATCTTCTGACCACCAATCGGCTTATGATTGGATCAACATCAATTTACTTGGACTACAATGTGTGTTTGTGGCCATGTTTGAGTTGTGTTAAAATATGTTTCAAGTTATGTTGTAGCACACGCTTTGTCAATGAAAGGTAAACTGTTATGAATTCTGTGAATTTTATGAGATGTTGTATTTTAGCAAGTTTGTCTACTCATTTGCTCATTTGAAAATAGTAGAAGCCATTTGAACAAATGTTTAATGTCGTTTGATCATTGATCCTGAAACGCAGGGTTTATCAGAATGTTTTGGTTGAATCCAGGCATTTTGTTGCACTTCCTCATTCCGTTTTCGCTGAAGTCATCCAGAGGATGGTTGGAAAAGGAGTGTGTGTGTGTGTGTGTGTGTGTGTGTGTGTGTGTGTGAGAGAGAGAGAGAGAGAGAGAGAAGAATGAGCTGATACCAGATGTTACCCAGTTGTATGATTGTCGTAGACAGCACAACATCTGGCACATTTTCTCATCACTCCTCCCTTCCAATGTATTGGAAACTGAATCTCATTATCAGTCCCACTCTCGATATCTTGGAATGGATCTGAAAAGACTTGAGAGATTTCTTGCCTCACCCTTTCTGAGATCAACTTATATGACAAAGCAGAGACTTTCCTGCTAAAGGATAAGAGACTTGTGATTTAAGATTGTATGTATAGGAAACTTGCAGGGAGAGAGACGCATAACTATCTTAGATGGTGTGTTCATAATACATTTTGAGTTTGCGCTAATCAAACATGATTGGATTTGTCTTGAAGTTGTTTGCTATGTGTTTAAAGCCCTCAGTATTAATATTTTTAGGTGACAAAAAAATTGTTTGTCTAAAAATGTGTTCTACTCTGTTCTATTCTATTTTGTCATCCAGAACTTCTGAGGGTTTTAAAGTTGTTGCGCTTACTAAGCAGTAAAGCAGCTGTTTTTCAGTTGAGCCATACCCCCATGCTTGCCCACACTCGTCTTGTACACTACAGTATGTGTTCAAAACGAGTACAAACAACACGCTTCCATGACTTTGATGTATGATTTTGAGACCTTAGTAGGGCAGGACTCTCCTTTGTCTTTCTTCATCTCCCCAGAGTGGGCTCAGATAACAGTATGTATCTGTAGACATGATGCGAATACTTGTAGAATATATCTGTAGAATACTTGACACTTTGTTTTGTTTTTTACTTCCATTTGCCCTTACTTCTCCTGTTTTTCACCTGGCTCTTTTCCAGAGACACTATAGAATACCTTGAGTATCCATATCATATGACATCATTTTGAGACATTTTAAGGAATTCCTGGTATTCAGTCTTTCACATATTCTATTTCACTTGGCTCCTAACTCGAACAAAGGAGCAGGAATTGTCATGAATGGCCCCAAATCCTCATTAATGCTTATGTCACTAAAAAGAAGACACGAGAATGTACAAGATTCAGGGAAAGATCAGTGCTAAACAAAGCATTAGTGTTTTGTCACTCAAGATCTATATTTTTTGTGTTAGTGTTTACTACATGCATGTTAATTTGTACTTCGTACATTGAGCAGCCATTAATTTGGCATAATTATGCTCTTAGCATGCATACAATTATTTGTACTAACAGTGGACTGTCTCACTGTTATTCAAATTTCACAGCATCCTGAAGGTATCAAAGAGCACTTGGATTTTAATATGTATACCTCAGTAAATGACTCTAGGATTAAAAGTGGTTTAATTGCCAATGTGTCCGATGTCTGAATTCTGGACAGAAAAATGGCAAATATCATGGCTGTAGTCAGGAATGTACAGAGCTCCTAAAGCCAGGTGCACACTAGGGATGGAATGATTACCGGTTTCACGATAAACCACGATAAAATATACTGACGGTTAGTAATATCGTTTAAAATGTAATTATTAAAACCGTGTTTGATTATCACGATTTTGAAAACTAGCCAGCGAGCGTCAGTCTGGTGCAGGCGCAGCGCGCAATGTTGTTTTTTTGAATGAGAAGAAATGGCAGAAGGCAGTGACCGCGCCTGGAGATTTTTCAGCCTTCTAAAAGGACCAAATCTGAGGTGTGGTCATATTTTGGATTTTACAAAAGTCCTGAGGGAAACTTAATCCAGTATGGTCACCCTGTCTGCAGAACATGCAAAAAGAAAGTCGCTGCAATCGGGGCAAACACTTCAAATCTGCAAACGCAAGGCAAGTGGACTTTGACCTCAATACTAAAACTACGTCTGGGAAATAAAAACGTGAAGCTTGAGCCAAAGACGAACGAACAAGCTCAGACAAGACTAGGGTGACATTTAAGGGATAATAATGTATATTCATTGTACACTTATTACACAGATTTTCTTTACCACATAAATAATTAAGGGGACATATTGAATTGAGATTAATGTTTTAAATCTGACCTGTTTATAAATCCATTTTGTACAGTGTACGAAACAATCGACCAGACAAGATGATCACAAGAAGTTATAGTAATAATTATAGTAGTGTTTAATAGTAAAGTCCTCTGATTTCATTTTCAATACAATCAAAAACAGAGACACAATTTGAATGAAATGAAAGCATGGATGTGCGCTGTTATAATGCGTTGCTATTGACGACGGTCATTATAAGGAAGGAAATGCCACAGAATAGAATCTTGCTTAAAGTGCATAGAGCTGCTTGTTTTATTTGTTTGTTGATTTTTCAAATATAAAACTTGTTAATGTTTTCAGTGTGTGCATCAGTTCTTTTTGAACACTTTAATTTCATTTGAACAAAACCGTGATCATACTGATAATCGTGATAATTTGGGTCACTATAATCATGATATGAAATTTTCATACCGTTTCATCCTTAGTGCACACTGTATGATTTATATAAGTCCTTTACGATTGTTGCTTGTCAGACTGTACGAACATGATCCTCGCTGCAAGCCATGTCACACTGTAGGATCTCAGTTTCCATTTAATGTCAGACTGTACGACAGTCAGGACACGATAAAAACGGACGGACACAACTCGGTCAGAGTTTTACATCATCAGTCAATGACACGTTCAGTGGCAGTGAGCTGCATTACACACGGGATTGAAATGGTGGCTACAAAGAAATCTCTAACGTTAATATACACTCACCTAAAGGATTATTAGGAACACCGGTTCAATTTCTCATTAATGCAATTATCTAATCAACCAATCACATGGCAGTTGCTTCAATGCATTTAGGGGTGTGGTCCTGGTCAAGACAATCTCCTGAACTCCAAACTGAATGTCAGAATGGGAAAGAAAGGTGATTTTAAGCAATTTTGAGCATGGCATGGTTGTTGGTGCCAGACGGGCTGGTCTGAGTATTTCACAATCTGCTCAGTTACTGGGATTTTCACGCACAACCATTTCTACAGTTTACAAAGAATGGTGTGAAAAGGGAAAAACATCCAGTATGCGGCAGTCCTGTGGGTGAAAATGCCTTGTTAATGCTAGAGGTCAGAGGAGAATGGGCCGACTGATTCAAGCTGATAGAAGAGCAACTTTGACTGAAATAACCACTCGTTACAACTGAGGTATGCAACAAAGCATTTGTGAAACCACAACACGCACAACCTTGAGGCGGATGGGCTACAACAGCAGAAGACCCCACCGGGTACCACTCATCTCCACTACAAATAGGAAAAAGAGGCTACAATTTGCACGAGCTCACCAAAATTGGACAGTTGAAGACTGGAAAAATGTTGCCTGGTCTGATGAGTCTCGATTTCTGTTGAGACATTCAGATGATAGAGTCAGAATTTGGTGTAAACAGAATGAGAACATGGATCCATCATGCCTTGTTACCACTGTGCAGTCTGGTGGTGGTGGTGTAATGGTGTGGGGGATGTTTTCTTGGCACACTTTAGGCCCCTTAGTGCCAATTGGGCATTGTTTAAATGCCACGGCCTACCTGAGCATTGTTTCTGACCATGTCCATCCCTTTATGACCACCATGTACCCATCCTCTGATGGCTACTTCCAGCAGGATAATGCACCATGTCACAAAGCTCGAATCATTTCAAATTGGTTTCTTGAACATGACAATGAGTTCACTGTACTAAAATGGCCCCCACAGTCACCAGATCTCAACCCAATAGAGCATCTTTGGGATGTGGTGGAACGGGAGCTTCGTGCCCTGGATGTGCATCCCACAAATCTCCATCAACTGCAAGATGCTATCCTATCAATATGGGCCAACATTTCTAAAGAATGCTTTCAGCACCTTGTTGAATCAATGCCACGTAGAATTAAGGCAGTTCTGAAGGTGAAAGGGGGTCAAACACAGTATTAGTATGGTGTTCCTAATAATCCTTTAGGTGAGTGTAGGTCATGGCTTGTCTTGAAAAAGACAATTTGACGGTCGTTGTAGGAGAAGTCACACTGCAGGACTTACAAATCTTCTGACACAGCCAGAATTTCGTCTGAGGTAAAAATCGGATCGCAACGGTCATTAATCGGCTGTCAGTGAACATGTCAAACTGGCGATCAAAGACTTCAGATTGTAGCTGAGGATCAGAGGAATATTTTAGGCCAAATTGTGGCCAAAATCATATAGTGTGCCTCTGGCTTAAAGGGGCATGGTGAAGGGAAAAAAAAAAAAAAAAAAAAAAAGATTCCCCTGAGAAACTTTGTTTACTCACAAAACTTATATTCTTCCTTCCAATCTAGGGATATGATGGCGAGGAAATTTTCCCACCGGTTAATCAACGTGTACCAACACCAGTACTACCAGTATCACTATGAGGGGGGTGACATTGGAGTTTTCCCTCTTTTGCACCTTGGTTTTAAATCGTTAATTTGAAAATAATGCAGAGCAAGTGTTTTCAGTTAAATCATTTGCAGTTGCGCTTTAGAATTGGTGATAATTCGGGGACTGCAACTGCTTGAATGGTGGTTTCATTATTCATAATGAAAAACACAACAAAACAGTACAGTGACTCGCTCAAATAGGCGCTTTTACATTTTGCTTTTAAACCACATATTCCGCTGTTGTCTTGTCCGTAATCTCCTCACTCTCGTACATCTCACGCTGCATTGGGCAGACACGTTCTTGGGGGTAAAGTGATGTAACCGGTGTTGCGGCTGAACACTGGTAACCCCGTCAACACAGACTATCGCAGCCAGCCTACTCCAATCTCATATTTTTTCCATCACCATGTCCCGTTTAGGGCTCCGTAGGAATAGACTGGAACTGAAAAACTATTTAGAGACCAGTGCCGGTCATTTCAGAAATTAAACAAGGTTTCTGTGGGTCTTAAAGTCTTAAGGCCTTAACTTGTTTGTATTTAAGGGCAAATTAAGTCAGCATTTTTCTCCTTCAGCGTGAAGCTCATCTCCACGCTGACTCTGAAGAAAAGACAGAAGCCTCTCTACTCGCCGTCGAAGCAAACCACCTGCAGCCTTGCAGATGCTGGTGCTTCCCTCCTGCAGATTTCCAGCAAAAGCGGTCTTACTGAAATACTACTGTAAATCAGCTGTGGGCTGCAGTATTACCTAAAACTGTGTCTATTAATGCAGACTGTCTGTAATTCTAACTACTTTGAGTAAAGATAAAGGATGGAGCAAGATTTGTTTTGCAGACATTGTTACGTCAGTCATTCACGTTAGTGCTCGGATAATGCATATGCACCGCAATAAATTAGAAACACACACACACACACACACACACACACACACACACACACACATAATTGTTAATGCTGATAGTGAGGAATTGCATCTCATAATATAACTTTAAAATAATAGGGACACTTTAAAGCTACTAAAGTTAATTCAGTCAAGAGCAGTGAGTGATTTTTCTGTTTTTCTCACAGCATATATAGCAGTAGGTATTGTATATGCTTTCACTTTGATACACATCTAATATACACATGCGATTTTCTTTACTTGCTGTTTACGTTCACAGACATAACTGACTGTGTTTATGTGAACTTTGTTTGTTTTTGACATAACCTTGTGTGTATTTGACAGTTTAACTGTGCAACAAGATGTGAAAGAGAACTTGCTTTAATACTCACAGGATGCGCCGTCTGACAGCCAGCTCTCTGTGTGTGTGCTTCGGATGTATGCGCTCAGAACACAGAACACCATATATCAGAAGTTTATTATCTGCATGTTTTAAAGCCATATCAGTCTAAACTTTCATGAAGATGAAGAACTGCAATGTCCTGTGAGCGTGACTGCGATAGAGATAATCAAAACCAAACAGATGTTTTGTTAGTTTTTGGCATCCAAGACACCGCCCCCTTCTGAAAATTCTGCAAATTTGCATTTAAAGATACATGCACAAAAACAGCATGTTTTTCCTTCCACTCAAAAATGGGCATTTATAACATGGTATAATAAATTATCTGTGGGGTATTTTGAGCTGAAACTTCAGACACATTCTGGGGACACCAGATATATTACATCTTGTAAAAAGGGGCATAAGAGGTCCCCTTTAAAATGTTTTGGTGTGTTAAGTACGGCTGGATGATATGGCCAAAATTGATAATCATGATATATTTTTTTATTTTTGGTCTATACGATATAATTCCGATATCGATATGAACTATATAAAAGCCTCAGAAAAACGGCTAAGAACGCCCACAATGGATGTCTGTACCTACAAACTTCTGAATTTGCCAAGTCTATGAAACCACCTATAAAACAATATAATATTTTAGAAATAAAAATGGTACAAAAATAAATTAATGTTCACCTTTTATTTGTATTTAGCCTTTATACAAACAAGAAATGTGAAATCACTGTCAAATAAACATAAGATTCTCACTCAATTTATTAATATTAATATTTTTTACTTTAAACTATAACATAGGCTGATTATAGTATTCTTAGTGCTTCCGCCAGGACAAAGAATATGAAAAGTGCTCAGATTTGCTGAACAGAATCTTCAACTTCTGACTCTCAGAATATTCTATCGGGTGGAACTGCTTCAGATGGTGGAACAGATTTGCTGTGTTCCCGCTGCTAGTCAGCACCAGGGGTGTAAATCGTACGGTTCATCACGATTCGTAACCGCAGTCACTCCAGCTGATGGTCACGTGCATACACTCAATATAGAGCGGCACAAAGCACTTATGCGCATCCCGTGTGCAGAATGATGCGCTTGAAACAACACAGAGTCGCAGCGCTTCTATGCAGCAGTTTGAGCATTTTCTTTTAACGGTTTTAAATTTCAGTGTGAATAACGATTCATAGCGCTCTGTTCTCCTTGCAAAACTATACACCTTTATCTACTGAAGCACAAAAAACAAATAAAAGAAGACTAAATTCAGTGGCCTATTTGTGCACTGTTTGAGATGAGTGCGCACTGCGTTTTGCAAAGGCTTTAAACAGGAGCAAATGATAAACTTTTGTGAAACACTGTCCGAGCGTCTTTCACAAGCTCTGAAAGGTAATTTAAACGAGAATTAACGCGTTGGCGATAATACATAGACCACATTGTGTGAAAATGTGGAGTGTTAAAACAAATGTGCCTCTTAAATATATAAATAGCCTACAGGTATCGATTTTTAACGCTTGGCATCGATCATGAGAACTTAAAGACTGAAGACTGGAGCAGAAGTCCCTCCCATGATGCGAATTCGACGAGAATGAAGCGAGTAAACTCAAAATGTCCAAGCGTCCAACTACGCGCGTCTGCAAACAACCCACAGCAACAGGTGTGTGACAACTGACAGCGGACGTTTGTGAGGCGATTTTAAAAAGAGAAATGGAGGCAGATTTTTTTTTGCTGCTTTTTATGAGTTTTTATTGGATTTTGACATGCTTCAAAGCCTGCGACGATGGGAGACTGGCCCATAACCAGGTAAATATGTAGCCTATGGTTAAATATTTAAAAGTTAGCAACTATACGTTTTTCACATTTAGGCCTATATATTTACGTCCAAGTCTTTAAGTACTTATTTTTATTCAACTCGCATAATTTCAGATGCATTGTAACTTTTTATTACATGGCAGCCCAGCGAACCTGCTGGAGAATGTCCTGCTGACAGAGGCCTTACCAGGGTCTCTATTGTGCAGTCCATCCCGGCCCAGCAGCACCAGGGTCTCCCGCTCAGCTCAATGAAAGTGCACATAGAAATGTTTTCTTCTGTTTTAGCTGTTAATATACATTTCTGATGTCAAAGTTATATTGTATAAATAGTTGTAAAAAAAAAAATAGTAATGTATAGACCATTTTATTAATTTACATGACAAGAAAATATATGTATAGAAGAATTTGTTTAATGTACAAATTATAACTTAAATTACAAAAATAAACAATGTAGGCTACAGAACAATCACTTCTCTTTTATTTAGCCTACACATTTCAAGTTACATAACGAAAATAATCAATGTATAGTATTACTTTGATTCATTTACAAATAACTTAGGCCTATACATTTACAAAAAAAAAGGACACTGGACAGCAATTAGCCTACTTGAAAATGAAATAACATTTATGCAAGTTAAAATTGGGAAATTAAACATTATCTTGCCAGGTTGCTCAGGGCAGGGAACTGGGAACTGCTACAGAATGTTTTGTTTACTTAGTTCAAGCGCAGTTGCGCTGTTGTGTCGGTAGCGGCCAAGCTATTTTCAAACCGCCCACTCTCGTCCAAAGTACACCAGAGTTACCCACCGCTACAGTCTTTCACTGGGAAATGTAATCCCACGATGCAAGAAATCTGATCGAGTGCCACGGGAATACAGACCAGTCTATACAAATCCTGTAGTCACCTGTGTGCTATGAATTCTGGAGTCCTTCGGCCCTGTCCTAAATGGCACACGTATGTGCACTTTCGGTCTTGTGGACGCTGTGTGCGCGTGTCCGTTAAGTCCACAAGACCGTAGGGTGTCCCATTCGTCATTTAAGCTTAAAGAAGCCCTTTGCTGCTGCTATGCGCCCTCGATGCGCACTTCAGCTGAGCCCGCAAGTTCGCGAGCTACAGAGGACTTTTACCCTGCAGTCAAAGCGGCATTACGTCGTGAAAGTGCGGACTCAGAGGAAGACCGTGAGGGTTTAGGGTGCCATTTGGGACAAGGGGTGCTTCTCAATATCCCTCGTTGTTTCCTCGCTCCTCTGTCCTCCATCCTATGACCCGGAAATCAACCAAGCTCAGCCATCTTGTAGGACATCTCAACTCTCTAACTGCGCCGTGAGGAGGCAAGGATGGAGGAGTAAGGAGACTTCCTGAGGAGTCATGAGCGAGGATACACGGGTGTATCCTTTGCGGAAGTGTTTTATCGACTAAACGTGACTCGCATATTACTTCTCCTCCCCCTTCACATCTTGCCAATGTTTATTCATTATTATTATGTTTACATGTACAAGATACAAATGTATGTCAAATGACAACAACTGTAGGACAGTTGCAGAATATCAAATGAAAGAAAATTAAACGCACTCTAATAGCCTACTATACAACAAATAAAAAAAGTTAATAACTGGGAATAATTCACTGTTAATAATAACTGGTAATATTAAATAAAATATGGACAAATGTGGTATTTTGTGGAGGTTGAAACTATTACAATATAAATTATCTGTAATGTTCAAGAATTCCGACGTGCAAGCTAAATCCAGCGGTGGGGAGTCATCATCAATTGACGGCGCTTTGACACTAAAGGGAGCGAGGACATGTCATTTCACTTGATTCGATTCAATTCAATTCAGTGCGCATTTTGAAGTCGCTTTGAAATTTCTGCAGTCTTCGTCGCACCGCGGTGACTCAATCGGCCCTCGAATGCGGCCTTCGGAGGGTGCAGCCTTCACATTGGGACACAGCTTATATCTCGAGTGGATGCACTCTTCCCGTACAACGCTGAAACACGGCCAACTAAAGCACAGATAATTTACAACATTCCATTATTTTATTTGATTGTTCTCATTATAATATCATTAGCTTCACATTTTCCACTCAACTGTATTTTCATGATCAAAGTGATTCCAGGCATCACTGCGCACTTTCAAATCCATAGTTTCACTTTATTTCACTCGTCTGGATGGTATGCTTTCCTAACGCTAACCAATCAGACCTCAGGTACAACGCAAAATGCCACAGTAACCAATTAGGAAAAAATAATTATATATATTTAAAAGCCAGTGGTGGGAGGACGTACAAAATTTTTATATATAAACTCAGCAAAAAAAGAAACGTCCCTTTTTCAGGACTGTGTATTTCAACAATAATGTTGTAAAAATCCAAATAACTTTACAGATCTTCATTGTAAAGGGTTTAAACAATGTTTTCCATGCATGTTCAATTAACCATAATCAATTAATTAACATGCACCTGTGGAATGGTCGTTAAGACCTTAACAGCTTACAGAGAGTAGGCATTTAAGGTCACCGTTCTAAAAACGCAGGACACTAAAGAGACTTGTCTACCGACTGTGAAAAACACCCAAAGAAAGATGCCCAGGGTCCCTGCTCATCTGCGTGAACGTGCATTAGGCATGCTGCAGGGAGGCACGAGGACTGCTGATGTGGCTAGGGCAATAAATTGCCATGTCCGCACTGTGAGACGCCTAAGACAGCGCTACAGGGAGACCGGAAGGACAGCTGATCATCCTCGCAGTGGAAGACCACGTGTAACAACACCTGCACAGGATCGGTACATCCGAATATCACACCTGCGTGACAGGTACAGGATGGCCACAACAACTGCCCGAGTCACACCAGGAACACACAATCCCTCCATCAGTGCTCAGACTGTCCGCAATAGGCTGAGAGAGGCTGGACTGAGGGCTTGTAGGCCTGTTGTAAGGCAGGTCCTTACCAGACATCACCAGCAACAACGCCGCCTATGGGCACAAACCCACCTTCGCTGGACCAGACAGGAGTGGCAAAAAGTGCTCTTCACTGATGAGTCACGGTTTTGTCTCACCAGGGGTGATGGACGGATTCGTGTTTATCGTCGAAGGAATGAACGTTACACCGAGGCCTGTACCCTGGAGCAGGATCGATTTGGAGGTGGGGAGGTCCGGGGTATATCACATCACCATCGGACTGAGCTTGTTGTCATTGCAGGCAATCTCAATGCCTTGCGGTACAGGGAAGACATCCTCCTTCCTCATGTGGTACCCTTTATGTATGCTCATCCGGACATGATCCTCCAGCAGGACAATGCCACCAGCCATACTGCTCGTTCTGTGCGTGAGTTTCTGCATGACAGCAATGTCAGTGTTCTGCCATGGCCAGCGAAGAGCCCGGATCTCAATCCCATTGAGCACGTCTGGGACCTGTTGGATCGCAGGGTGAGGGCTAGGGCCATTCCCCCCAGAAATGTCCAGGAACTTGCAAGTGCCTTGGTGGAAGAGTGGGGTAACATCTCACAGCAAGAACTGACAAATTTGGTCCAGTCCATGAGGAGGAGATGCACTGCAGTACTTCAAGCAGCTGGTGGCCACACCAGATACTGACTGGTACTTTTGATTTTGAGCCTCCCTTCATTCAGGGACACATTATTCTATTTCTGTTAGTCACATGTCTGTGAAACATTTTTAGTTTATGTCTTATGGTGTTGACTCTTTTAGTGTTCATACAAATATTTACACACATTAAGTTTACTGAAAGTAAAAACTGTTGAAAGTCAGAGGACGTTTCTTTTTCTGCTGAGTTTATTTATTTATATATATATATATATATAATCTATCTATCTCACCTAAAGGATTATTAGGAACACCTGTTCAATTTCTCATTAATGCAATTATCTAATCAACCAATCACATGCCAGTTGCTTCAATGCATTTAGGGGTGTGGTCCTGGTCAAGACAATCTCCTGAACTCCAAACCGAAAGAAAGAAAGGTGATTTTAAGCAATTTTGAGCGTGGCATGGTTGTTGGTGCCAGACGGGCCGGTCTGAGTATTTCACAATCTGCTCAGTTACTGGGATTTTCACGCACAACCATTTCTAGAGTTTACAAAGAATGGTGTGAAAAGGGAAAAACATCCAGTATGCGGCAGTCCTGTGGGCGAAAATGCCTTGTTGATGCTAGAGGTCAGAGGAGAATGGGCCGACTGATTCAAGCTGATAGAAGAGCAACTTTGACTGAAATAACAATTTGCACGAGCTCACCAAAATTGGACAGTTGAAGACTGGAAAAAATGTTGCCTGGTCTGATGAGTCTCGATTTCTGTTGAGACATTCAGATGGTAGAGTCAGAATTTGGCGTAAACAGAATGAGAACATGGATCCATCATGCCTTGTTACCACTGTGCAGGCTGGTGGTGGTGGTGTAATGGTGTGGGGGATGTTTTCTTGGCACACTTTAGGCCCCTTAGTGCCAATTGGGCATCGTTTAAATGCCACGGCCTACCTGAGCATTGTTTCTGACCATGTCGATCCGTTTATGACCACCATGTACCCATCCTCTGATGGCTACTTCCAGCAGGATAATGCACCATGTCACAAAGCTTGAATCATTTCAAATTGGTTTCTTGAACATGACAATGAGTTCACTGTACTAAAATGGCCCCCACAGTCACCAGATCTCAACCCAATAGAGCATCTTTGGGATGTGGTGGAACGGGAGCTTCATGCCCTGGATGTGCATCCCACAAATCTCCATCAACTGCAAGATGCTATCCTATCAATATGGGCCAACATTTCTAAAGAATGCTTTCAGCACCTTGTTGAATCAATGGCACGTAGAATTAAGGCAGTTCTGAAGGCGAAAGGGGATCAAACACAGTATTAGTATGGTGTTCCTAATAATCCTTTAGGTGAGTGTGTGTATATATAATAAAAGCCACGGTGATCATTTATTTTGTGGTCGATCGTCGCTGTACTCGTGCACATCCCTACAATTATTTTGTTTTAAGGCTGTTAATAAAGCACTGTATATAAATCATGTTTTAATGTATGTTTTGAATAACTTGATAGAGCTGAAATAAAAAATGATTGCGGCAAATCATTGACCCATATATGGATTCCCATTTACTTAGTTTCAGCATTAAGCAACCATTGTGGCTGTTCAAAAGTGATAATGCCTTGTTTTTTCATAAACCGTGAAACATAACACTTTAGTGCCAGCTCAGGTGCTGGAGAGTCAGATAATGAGTGAAATGTGTTGCTGCATATATTATTTGTGTGGAATGTACTTGGCAAACAAGAGGCTGCAGTCCTGCATGCAGAGACCGCATTCACTGTGTTGATGAATGCCTAGAGATTACTCATTTAACTATGGGCTGTTTGATCAGGTGTCCATAGAGTATATCACCTCCAAACCACATTGCACGTTGCACCTCCAAAATCTTTGCATTGGTTCTATTTATTACAGTTGTCAGATGCTGATTTGATTTTTAAGGTCACCATGAAACCAAAATTGACACAAATTTTTTTTTTTTGGAATATTGCAGTGTTTATTAATTTTTATCCATGCACATCATTTATTATTTTTTTGATTAATATGCCCTCATAATCGTCCACTTTCCTCATAAAACTCCCACTTAGAGCAACATCTCTTTTCTTTTCTTTTCTTCTCATCTCTTTTCAATCTGTCATTCACATGAGATTACAACAATAGCAATCCACAAAAATTCCCGATGGACAAAGTCCTGCCCTACATTTTTTTTTTTTTTTTTTTTACATGCCGACTATAGCAAAGCGTTTGTAGTAAATGTATAGCAATTTCCTGTTGTGTTGAGAGAAGTGTTCATAGAATTTGGAAGTAATGCTTTTACGGTTGATCAATTTTTTTTATTTTTTATTGATCCTGAAAAATATTGAGCCTCCTTTTATGAAACATTTGAGGCTTTAGCGGAGATGATCTGGTTTTTGGGTACAGGTGTATATATACATGCTGTTTTAGAGAGAGACACTATGAAACTGGGTCTCCAAACACTCTGTGACAGCTTGTGATTTTGCATGGCTCTGGTTCTGCTGACCTCAGCAAACACACACACAACTCAGTGCTGAACCACAGCAACAGTAACTTTGACTGCAGTTGTGTTGGTTAGTTCACAATGATCAGCAGTAAAGTAACCTGACAAAAGGTGTTTCTCAGACAGTTCCCCTAAATGATTTAAAATCTTACAGGAGCATAGAAGCAGATTTTACTTTTGTCGGGTCACATTGGATGGTTATATTTAACAAATCAGGAATAGTCAAGCTTGCCTAATGCATCATGGAAGACTTGGCAATGCACTTCAGGTTTCAAACAATAGTTTGGAAATGTAAGGCATTAGGACTGCCTCCTAGAGGAAAGATGTGGCGTTCGCTTTTAGCTCCATCATAAAATATCAGTTGTGAAACCACTGACTTTTAAAATGATCTTTAATGCTTCATAGAAGTAAGTCATTAATAGGTTTGGAACAACACGAGGGTGTGCAACTTTTGGGTGAAATATGCCTTTAATTTAATATTTAACTTAGACAAAGTGTCACAGAAGTATTTTATAGGCCCTTAAGGGCCCTTAAGGCCTACCATCCCAGACAGAGCTACTAATACAAAGAATACTTTGTTTTTTTTCCTTCCAAGTTGAGAACCGTGTGTGTGTGTGTGTGTGTGTGGTAAGAAGAGGAGGGGGAGTGGGAAGGAGTTTCTAAAGGGTGTAGTGAGACAAGTCCTAACCTGCCATTCTCAACATTGGTTGTCGAGCGGGATGGTTGCTAGGCTTTAGCTGGCATCGTCCTTTCTCTGTCTCTTTCACTTTAACATTCAGACTCACAAACAAACACAGACACACACTCATCTTTTACTGTCTGTGCTTCTGTTCTTCATCTGCATTCTGCACTGATCAACTCATCTTATTTTCATCAGAGTGTTTGTGTACCTTGTGTTTTAGTTTTATGTTTTTTCAGGTGTTTCCCTCAGGCTAATGCAATATTGGGCCAGATGAACATTTCTTCTATTGTTTTTCCAGTGGGATTGTACTAAGACATAGATGAGAACCATGGTCAGGCAAATATTGTTTTAATGAAATATGTGGACCATTGAATTTCTGGAATGCTGCAAGCAATTTTTGCAATCAGTTCTTTTAAAGAACCATTGATGTACTGATGTAAGTTTGGGTGGGACATATTGAAGAGGTTGTAAAAGTAAAATAGGACAGTAGCTCAAGTAACATCATAGACATGATACTTAAGCTCTCATTCCAGTCTGATTCAGTCCTAATCAGTGGCATAACTTTGTTTTAAAAAGTGGGTAGGACAGGAGGTTGGGTGTGTGAGGGTGGGAGTTACCAATATAATGCTATATCAGAGATGTACAATAACAATTGCAGAAATAATTAACATTGTGTTGTCCAGAAATCAATTTCAAAAGTGCATTGATTTTAAATTATCGACGTAGATGAAGTCATAGAAGTAATGCAATGGTTTCCTCCTTAAAGTTTCTATAATACAATATATTGTTAGTCTCGAGATTCTTAACATTAGTGAATAAATACATAGATCCGTAATAAACGTTTATGTGCTCTTATGGTCTGAGGGTAGTGTAGTGTCTTAATGGTTTTAAGTGTGTCAGAGAGGTTTTGGGTTCTAATCTGCCCTTGAATAGTTTTATAATTTTTGTGCCTCTTATTTAACACATTTGTATTAGGTACATCCTTTCCACGAGATGTTTCAAAAAGTGGTGGAGACATGTCCCACCCTTTAAACCTGCAAATTACACATATGGAGCTGATGGACAATAGAATGAAAGCTTTTTCTTAAACTATTGACTGTAATCATTAGTTATCTAAATATTTTGTAATTCTTATCAAAAGTTGTATGTGCATATAATTTGTCATCTCAGTGGTTAAGTCAGTCCGTTAGGGGGCTCCAGTGTTATTGTAGGTGAAAGAATTGAAATGTGTTAGAGAAAGTGCTGTCACGCTCTGCTATTTTCCACCACAGGCCAGAATCCACAGAAATGGGAGCAGGCGAGGTCACTGTAATGTAATGCCAAAAATCCAAAGCATTCCCTACCATGACTGTTATTATTAAAGATTTCTTTTGAATTTTTTTGGCTTCTGAGATATTTCACCCCTCTATTTCATTTTAAATTTTTTCTCAGATGTTATACATATTTAATCAAACGTAAGAGTTTTGATAGTCACTTTTATCCAGCTATTTGTGTAATTTTTGGGATTTTTTTTTTTTTCAAGATCAGCAAGTATAAACATCTATAGAAATATCAGAGCACCACAAGCTCACTTTTTTTTCTTTTCTTAGGATTTATGGTTTAGACGGCTTGCACATTTAAGAGAGGCTCACTCCAAAGCTCCATAAAACTTTTAAATAAATCTGAGTGTGGAGGCTGTTTATTTTGGCCCCTTGACGTGAGAAGGGGCCGCATTTAATTTAGTTTGAAATAACAATTGAAAGAGGGGTGACTGTGAGAGTTATAGTGGGAGTTTTGTAGTCTGGAATTCATCCTCATTCATCAGAGCGGTGATAGGACTCTGCTCTGGTGGAATAAGATGCCTCGGCTTTGATAGAGATGTTGGACTGACTGGCGCCAACCAACAGAGGATGAACTCAGAAGTCATGACTCCCCTGTCTAGCATCCACTTAGATATGCTGTGCCACCCACAGTCTCTATCTGTCCCTCCTGATGGAATGATGAATAAGGCATCTGATCTGACTGCATTTAGTCTGGTTTAAAGTTTATCTTGGCATTTCACTTATTCTGAGTGCATTGACCCACTGCATTTGTCATATACTGTCATTTAAAAAAGTTTAAATAAAAATGAATGAATGCTTCTATTTATCAAGGACACGTTAAAGGGGTTCGTGAACTGCATTTTGAAAAATTTGTAAAATGTTTCCTGAGGTGCACTTTTATAACAAAAATTGTCATAGAATTAAAAGGCCATTTTCCACACAGATTTGAATGTACTGTTGGAAGGGGTGTGTCTGCTTAAACGTAAACACCCACTGCTATGATTGGCTAATCTTTGCCTATAAAATAAGTGTTACATGTGGAACTGTCTTGAATTCTTTTACTACGTTTTTACTATTACAGTTGTGGAGATTAACTAACTAATCGTGAAAAGTGTTGATTATTATATTTCAATCTACTCTAGAGCTGCACGATTCTAGATAAATTGAGAATCACACTTTTTTTTTTAAGAGAGCGAGAAGAGAATGTGTTTGCTTTTAATTAATGAAAGCATCTTGCCCTCTGACTTTTTTTTTCTTTTCTTTTTTTTTAAACTGCCAAGTGCTCACACATTGCCCATATACAGGCACAGGCATGCCGATGAGATGTTAATTTTTCATTCCTCTCTTATCTGTTGATATTCTCTGAGTGTTTGCAGAATAATGAGCACTCTGCTCTCAGACATGATTCTCTTTTAGTTTTAATTGAGAAGTTTTTTGACAGATGGTCAAGGATATTCATAAGAACTCTGAGGTAACACAAATGTATTTTATTTGTTTAATAGTGTTGCTGAAATATCGCTAGATTGTCCCATAATGGTTTAAGATGTGTTGAGAATTATGCAGTGGGCTCTCCAGAAAGATGAAACCTGAGGATGACACTGTACAGGTCAGCAGAAATCTGATCTTGCACTTTACCCAGCTGTTGGAAGTAGAGGAAAATAGCAGGGAAGTTGTCTGGGCACTGGGTCAAAGGTCAGATCTGAACATTGTGATCAAACAGCTGGACGATACCCAAGTGTGTCTCTGTGTTGCATTTTATTTATTAAATTTTATATTGAATTTTTATTTATTTATTAATTAGTTCTTGTATTTTATGCATTTAATTATTATAGTAATTATTTATTCTTGTATTCTGCTTGTTTACATTCACTTTAGACATAACTGTGTTTAAATTAATACCTTGCCCAGGCATTTTAAAGAAATTAATATGACCATGGTATCATTACCTTGCTACCGTCCTGTATTTCTGACATCTCTACTCCCTAGTCTAGCATTCTATTGCTGACTCTAATGACACCACAGAAGATAATTGACGTTAACTGGTGGAGTCAGAGCCGACTAGCCTATAGTTATAACCGATACGCCCTAAGTCCGTTAACTCCATTCGGTGTTGCCATGCCAGCAGTATGCCTTGTCAGTCATAATAATGGCACGTCAGTGGGCCCAGGCTGCTCTCAGCTAGTAGCTGTCTGTGTTTAGCTATACTGTAAACACAACGTCTTCCAATAGTTCCTCTCTGCCTTTCTTTAGCATACCAACACACTTCGCTGAGATCATCAAGATGCCTTTTGGGAGGATAGAGGCCCTAATTAAAGCATCAGGTTAGACCCTCAAAATACAACTTTAACACCACCAGTGACTCACTAAATGGTTATGATATCAAGATATTGCATATAATCCGAATGTGTTACTGTATATGTGAATGCACAGGAGAGAGCAGTTGTGAAATAAATGATAATTTTATTTTTAACATGAAAAGGATAAGTTTCTGTTATTTTGGGCCAGTGTTATATATCTATAAAACAATTTGTTCTAGTTCTCGATTCTGATTGGCTGAAAGCCTTTTCCAGCCATGCCATTATTCTACCAGTTTCACCACGGGAACAGTTTCACAATTTGTATCACTCCTCTTTCAGCATTTCTCACAGAGAGTGGTTTTTCAGGTTAAGTTTTTTCATCTAATATTTATATTTCAATTTTATTTCAGCTGTTTCAATTAGTGAAATTATTTTAGCCTAATAGTTTTAGTTAACAATAACAACTCTGATGTAGGTAATTGCGCACACATTTCAAAGTAGAATAACTGGCTGTAGCATTGTTTTTCTGAACAAGCATACCTGCAAGCATATTATGGTATTTTTATGCTTTAGTAAAGTGAACAACTTGCATACAGCACCTTTAAGCCAGTTTGCCATGCTCTGCACTAAATATGTGACCCAAGATGAATTTTCTTTTGCATACTTTTATATTTGTTGCTTTTAAAAAAAAAAAACAAAGAGGATATTTATATCTGTATTCTCTGCTTAAGGCTTGTAATATCCGGCTGTGATAGGTTTTTGATGTGGAATTGGTGATGGGGTAGGCTGATCTCCAAAAATCCCATCCTTTCCCTCTCTTCCCACCTTCAGCAATCCCACCAGGGTTACGTCTGCTCCTGCTCCCAGAACTTTCTAAATCCAGCGTTGACTGCTCTCTGCTCCGCTCCAGGGGGGCTGATTCAATAGCAACTCATCCATCTGTGGTCAGTGCAGCACTAAATCAGACCTGTTGTTGTGTGGATGGCATGTCACATGTCTGATGGGATGGGATATTTTCTGTGTAAGAAGAATGGAAGAATGTCATAGCTGCAGGTGTCCTTACGGGGGAGCAGAAGAGAAGATGAGCCTGTTGAGTGAACTGTTTTGCAGATTTCAGCTTATGCCATTAATAACTCATAGTTGTCAACATATGGCCCTGGGCTAGTGCAGGTAGCAGTTAAAGCACTGACACGTCACTCTTTTTCCCTTTTTTTTTTTTTTTTTTTTTTTTTTTTTTTTTTTTTCTCTGAGACACATACTTGATCACTTTTTGTCACACCCATTGTAACTGCTTGGATTTGCTCAGACTCTTATTCTCTCTTTGTGTTATCTTAGTATATCTGGACACAAGTATCTATAGCTTTCTTCTGTGTCTTGATTTATGGCCATGTACGTTTGCTGTTGCCAGGCAAGACTTTGTGGGTGTGTATGTGTGTGTGATTTGGGATGAGGGATAGGGTTTCATTTTTACAAGGTGTTGACATGAGTTATAACACATAGAGTCATCCAGACTGCCCGGCAGCCAAGATTCAACTTAGATACATTGTCCATCCAGAGAGCTTATTATTCATACCCGTTGGTCTTATTAACCTGTTTGCATTGAAAACACACCATAGAGTTTTATAGATTTCACAGGTGCACGTTAAATCAACACTAGAAATGTGACACACCCTGTTACTCAACTTTATAAACAAACCAACCTGTTTGCACCTGTCCCTTGTATGCAAATGGGTTCTTCATGTATTGCGCACACACTATCCGTCTACTGTACCCAGAGGTTAAGACTCTTGATTATTAAATGCATACAAATAGGGGATGTCATGATTTTGTTCATTTTAGAATTTTTTTCTGGAACAGTAAAAAAATAATGTAATGATTACAAAGAGAATGCTAAGGTAGTTGATAAGTTCTTGATGTAGCCTTAAAAGTAATATTTTATTCCAAAAATATACATTTTAATCCCGCTCATATCATTCCAAGCTTCTATGACTTTCATGTGGGAATGTTTTTTTCATATAAGAAAGGAAACTTACGAAGACCCCCCCCAAACCCTGCTACAGCAGAAGGTTGTTGATGTGGTTGTTGATGTGGTTGTTGATGTGGTTGTTGATGTTGTGGTTGTTGATGTGGTTGTTGCTGTGGTTGTTGTTGTTGATGTTGATGTGGTTGTTGTTGATGTTGATGTGGTTGTTGTTGTTGTGGTTGTGGTTGTTGATGTGGTTGTTGATGTGGTTGTTGATGTGGTTGTTGATGTGGTTGTTGATGTGGTTGTTGATGTGGTTGTTGATGTGGTTGTTGTTGTTGTTGTTGATGTGGTAGTGGTTGTGGTTGTGGAGGTTGATGTGGTTGATGTGGTTGTTGTGGTTGTTGTTGTTATGGTTGTGGTTGTTGATGTGGTTGTTGTTATGGTTGTGGTTGTTGATGTGGTTGTTGTTGTTGATGTGGTTGTGGATGTTGATGTGGTTGTTGATGTGGTTGTGGTTGTGGTTGTGGTTGTTGATGTGGTTGTTGATGTGGTTGTGGTTGTGGAGGTTGATGTGGTTGATGTGGTTGTTGTGGTTGTTGTTGTTATGGTTGTGGTTGTTGATGTGGTTGTTGTTGTTGATGTGGTTGTGGTTGTGGTTGTGGATGTTGATGTGGTTGTGGTTGTTGATGTGGTTGTTGATGTGGTTGTGGTTGTTGATGTGGTTGTGGTTGTGGTTGTTGATGGAATTACATTTTATGTATTTTTTTTTTTTACATTTTACAATAGTAAGCTCAGCAAAACTATGAAAAGACACAAATGGAAGTTTCATGCAGTGTGTAATATAGCTATTTGTGAATGTAAACGTTCTGCAAAGTTGTAAACTCGATAAATAAAGTTATTGTCTCCTAAAAGAAAGAATTGACTCTGAACCGCCTACATGAGTTGTTTGTAATTCGAATCCCACTGCGTGACGGTTATACGTCACTAGAAAATATATTTACATAATGCCCACCTGTGTTGTACATTGTCCGCCTGCTAATAACTTGACTCGCCCTTCAACGTCATTTTACTGACAACTGCTTCTCAAATCCAAGTCCAACATGGGATTCACAAAACGCTTGCTCTTGAAAGATGGGTCAGTACCACTGGTCAGTACCCAGTTTATTTGGACCAGCTTGGTCCTCAGAATCACAACCTGTAATTTAGGCTTGCTGCGATTAGTCTGTGTTGCCGGGGTTTACCGGTTGTTCAGGCGAAACACTGAAAACATCACTTGCCCACAGCAGCACTGCCCCCACCGTCGTTTAGATTTTTTTTTTTATAGTAATAAAATCATTTAGTTCAGTTAGAGAACAGACACTACAATTAAAAACTGAACGTGCAGCGTGAGCCGAACGAGTCGCAGCACAGGCAGCAAGGAGTCAGATTTCATTCATCACGAGAGTGAGGAGCTAAATGACAAGATCGCGGAAGATTTGGTTTCAAAGCGAAATGTAAAAGCGCCTATTTAAGGGAGTTTATCATTGTACTGTTTTCTTCTTGTGTTTTTTATCAAGAATAATAGGCTAATGAACCCACCATTGAAGCAACCCGCCCCCGAATTGGCGCTAATTTCAAACTGAAAGTAAAATGAGCACGGCCGCATTAACATTCATTCACCGTGTGTGTCCACTGGCGCGTTTTCAGTACATTTCTATGAAAGCTTCATTGAATTCATTGAAAAATTCATTGAAAACACTCACTTTGCTCTGCACTGTTATGAATGCCATTGCTGCCGTTCACATTTTACTTTCGGTTTGAAATTAGCATTTTAAAAGCCCCCGCCGGTGATCCCGGTATTACCGGTGTTGTCACATGTCGATTAACCGGTGGGAAAAATTTCCTCACTGTCACATCACTACTGTAAGTATGAATAATTATTGATTTATATATTATGTTTTTCCGGTAATCAAAATGAAGACATAAAACATTAATTTAATTTAACTTTTAATCATAAGAATTTTTTTTTGGTCAAACAACGTGCTGCACAATGAGCTTTACTGTTAAAATTAAAACATGGAAGAAAAAATTTGATTATTCCTTAAACAAATAATGGTTTGCTGCTAGTGTTAGTGTTAGTGTTAGTGTTAGTGTTAGTGTTAGTGTTAGTGTTAGTGTTAGTGTTAGTGTTAGTGTTACATTGAGACATCTAAATTCTATTGTACAACTGACAGTAATATATTTTTGTCAAGTTAAACCAAACTTTTATTTTGATGGGTTGCCGTGAAGATCTTGAGTTTCTGTGTGTTTATGATATGACGGTAGATTTTCTCAAATTAAATGGTGAAATGCTAATGAAGTGGCTCTGGTATGGAAGTAAAATAATGCCAAATATTTTTGAAACAAAAAAGCTTGTTGAATTGCATGCTTGCATTTTAATGCATTGTGTTTTTAGGGCTTGCATTTTTATGGGCTGAAATGCAACATGGTTGTATATTTAAGATGTGACTTATTTCAATTCAAAACATTTCACACACAATTTCATTATTAAAAATTCAATAATCCATATTCACCTCTCAGATTTCACTTCCAAAATATTAATTCTGTTTAAAAATACAACCTATAATACTCAACAGGCAATTTTCGGTCCATTTTATTTGTCCTTTACAAATTCAACAGAAAATTCAACAGTTCACATCCGGGAACTGCAGGAATAGCAGTAGATTACAGAGCATAATCTCCATCTGCTATTAGTCGACCTCACCAGCAGGTGGTGCAAGCGGCTGTTGACTAAGACCAGAGCAACATGTAGAGAGAGTCATTCATTCATTGGCTGTGTCCGAAAACCTAGGCAGCTGACTTCGTTGCCTCGCTGCCTTATCAGACAATAACGTGTAAGGCAGCATTTGTGCATGGAAGGCACCTCACGAAACTAATTTCGGACAGATTTCTTAGGCAGTGTAACGGTTTAATGATCTACAGCAAAATAGAGAGAGCTTTGGTGGTAACTAAGCAAATATTTCATTACTACATTAGTAATTTCTCGCTAGAAATTACATCAGAAGTGGAAAATGTTGGTAAAAAAACGTACATTTGCGCACAAACTGACCAGCAAACGAAACTTTCGGACGCCATCTTTTTTCCCCAGCTCAACTGTCACAGAATGGAACGCACAGGATTGTGGGATAGCAAAGGCAGCGAAGGATACATATATGCTGGCTTCAAAAATCAATCAGGTGAAGGTATCTCAGGAGACAGGAAGTGAAGCTAACATTAGATTTGGACGTGCCTTGATGCCTTCCTGCCTTGAAATGTATCCTCCGAAGGCAGCATTTTCCAAGTTTCAGACGCAGCCACTAAATGGATTTACAGAAATAGAGGCAGCGATACACTTGTGATGATTATCAGGGCCTATATATATATTTGTTTATGTGGATATTTAAGAAAACTGTACTGAACTGTGCAGTGCGCACATTTTGACACGTAAATGTTCTAAATTATGAATGGATCAAACGCGTTTGCAAAACGGCCTGAATCCACTTGAATTAGTTTGGACTGCTCTCTCACTGAATCATCTGAAACGATTTCTCAGTCAGTAAAATAAACCGACAATATTGAGTAAACTAGCGCTGTTTTTCAGTTGTTTTCCTCTGAACATGCGCTAAATGGATGTCTGACAATTTCGTTGCTTTTAGCAGTTTTCAGATTTAAAAAGTTTAAAACGTTTAGAGATTGAGTATGCTTTATTTGTTCTGCGGTGCCATTGCTCTCACTGATGCTCCGAAAGGTGAGTAATAGTTAGGCTATATGCTTATTTAACTTTAATAGTGTTAAATAAAAAACCTTTTGTGCGTACCGGCAGATGAAATGCCGGCATGCTTTCTCTGTCCATGCAATAAATGCACATCCTTGAATGAACGCGGATTTCTAGCGTATTTACTTGAACTTCTTAGGTAATATATGGTTTGACCCATTTCAGAGGCGGCCAAAATCCGAATTTGAATGGACTGTGAATAAAGCTCTACGAGCCTGACGTGAAATGCCCGCTGACTGACATGCATGCGCATAAATCACTATCACTCGCAGTCTCATGCATAGAGAAATATTGTAAGTTACTGCATAATACATTTTTAAAAAGCAGAATAAAGCATCACGATACACATTTTTAGCTATGTCTGTCTTAACTAGTATATTTGGAAGGACAAAAACATGAACTTTAACTATTGGCTTTACATCATCAAGTCAGCTGTCACTTTCCTTTTGCGTGAGGCCCTGTGGGGTCGCACACTTGGCACATCCCTTGCGACGGTACTGGCTGGTGAGGTCGACTAACAGCAGATGGAGATTATGCTCAAATTTGAACCACTGAATTTGTGAAAGCGAAATAAAATGGACCGAAAATTGCGAATATTATAGGTTGTATTTTTAAACTGAATGAATATTTTGGAAGTGAATATTTAGTTTTTTTTTAAATAATAAAAATGTGTGAATGTTATTTTGAATTGAAATATTCACATCTGTAGACCAATCATAACAGACCTGGTCGCCTGGCCAATCAGAGCAAAGTTGGCTTGCGGAATGTTTGGCACTTTTTCTTTTGGCCTTTCTCTCACTACTTTTGTAAACTTCCTCAAAGTTTCGCAAAGTAATCTCTGTCAAAAAAAAAACTAAATTTATAAACTAATTTTCAAGGTTTAAACGATAAATATTTATTAATATAATATCAGTCAAGTGTGTTCTTTAAGATGGCACTGAATTGCAGTTGCGAGGTGTTTATAGTCTATTCACCCAGTGTCCTCTGCAAAAGACAAAACAAAACAGAAATAGTCTTCTCTCTTACACATCCACACACTCTATTGTGCCTATTTAAGGGACTAGACCCTATATGCATCCATTTCAGTTTCATTGTTTCTATGGGACCGAGCAGGTTTTGAGAGTCTACCCTACCCAGCACCCCCATATGACATGCTATATGTGTGGCTGGGTATTCTCACATGTATGTTGCTGTATCGGTGGGGGTAGAGGGGCATTTTAAGGGGTAACCGAACTCCCTCACTGGCACTGGTGTAAAAATCGAACACGTCCCTGCTGCCTTTTGAGCCGCTTTCAAATCTCTCACCTACCAAATTAAAAGCTGATGTCTTTCCTTTGGAAAAAAACTCTTTTGTATAATGTTTGTCTTGCAGATACAGAGAGATGGCAGGGGGCGATAGTAAATGGGCTTCCAGGCTCCATATGCCAGACAGCTGATTGTAAAAAGCCGACACCTAATCCTGCTACCGTGCAGTTCATCTGTCAACTCCGACCCCTCCCGGTGTGAGGCTAGAAGTGTCACGTCAGACTGCCAGATGATGACCTGGTCTGGACTTGAGACTTTAATCTCCCAGAGATTAATGGTTGTAGCTTTATGTGCGTCCGTGGCTGCGGAGGGGGATGCAGTATGTGCCGGCAGCACTGAGGTTCCTCTCGTTTGGCTGGCCTTGTTGCTCACGGGTGTCACCGTAACGGTTACTCATGGACTAGATATGCTAGGATGGTTTATTATTAGCAGTTCTACCCCAATCAGTCATTAGAGGAAGGTCTGAGGGTCAAAAATAAAGAGGTAACGGCTTGTCTGCGTGCTGTTTACAGGGATATTTTAGACCTGGAAGAGCACACATATTTACCGCCAGAGGTTGAACAACCTTGCCATTTGTCATAAAGGAGCAAAGCAGATAGAGATAGAAGGAGAGGAGCAGGGAACTGAAAGCAGCCTAGATTTAGAAGATAGAACCTGTGCAGACAGGAGGACGGTCTAACAGAGAGGGGAAGAGACAGACTCAGCCCCGAAGGAGGAGCTGCTGTCCCGGGGCTGGTCCCTGTGCTACAGCGGCTCTCTGTTTGTGTTTGCATCGTTTCTCATGCCGTGATGAAGTCCCGGGGAGAGGCTGTGGGCTGGAGAGAAGTTAGAGGACTCTGCCGAGGTTTCTGGTCCCCCTGCGAGGCGCTGGCTGCCTGCTGGAGAGGGGGATTTATCTGAAGACCACAAACACACACAAACACTTGCTGGCTGAGTGTTCATTTTGTCGGACAGGCAAAATACTTTTTCTTATTTCTGTACTTCTCCAGAACACTGCAAAAGGACCACCAAGATGAGTCGATGGCTCAAATGCACCTCCATGTACTTTGTAGGTATCAAGAGATTCCCACTAATGATTTTCCCTTAAACTTTTCTCAGTTCTTTTTTTCTTGTATGAAAAGGCTGGAGGAGGAGAGTCTATTGTGTGTGTGTGTGTGTGTGTGTGTGTGTGTTGCCTCAGTGTGAGAGAGTGACTTATAGCTATCTCCGTAAATTCAAGGAATCCAGGAATGCTGCAGGATTCTTTGGAGAGTGAATTGTTGCTTGAGATTTTTGGAGCTTAGAGGTCTTTTGAACAGCTTGTGTCAACTTGTGTGATCATGCCAGGCTTAAAAGCATCTTTTGTTGATGTTGATCCTTTTTTCTTTTCCTTTTTCCTCTTTTCCTCTTTTTTTTTATTTTTTATTTTTATTTTTTATTAGATTTGCAAAATGTGTTTTAAGACAAAGTATCTATTTCTTTAGATGTTATATATCAGTTTCAGGTGACCATGCCTTTTTTTATATATATATTTTTTATTTATTTATTTAGTTTTGTTTTGTATTGGCATTCAACATCAAATATACATTTCCAATAGATGCAGATTTCAGATATAGTATATATATCATATATTCATGTTTACCATACATCTCGAAATGGTACTTTATTGTAAGTATGCACATTAACAAAACAAACAAAAAAAGAAAAAAGAATGACTATGTAGAAGTAGGGTGTGATCTTTATGTACATCATAACCATTAGCTTGTGAAAATATAATGAGGCCTATGGGGTCTTGCATAGTAACCATTTTTCCAGTTTGTGGGTGACCTAATGCTGTCATTCTTTTTTTTATTTTGTAAAGACTTCAAGCCTTTCATTTCTTGTTGTGCTTGTTCTTGTTTAATGCTGGAATATGTGATGTACACGAGTTGTTCACATTCCTTCATTAAGCTAATTACTAGTGATCACCACCCTGATCATTAGAGTCATGAACAATAGGTGTCACCTTGGCAGTTTTATTGAATAAGACACTGCTGTCTTTGTGTATATGCTGATTATGAATGTGTTTTCTCTCTCTCTCTCTCTCTCTCTCTCTCTCTCTCTCTCTCTCTCTCTCTCTCTCTCTCTCTCTCTCTCTCTCTCTCTCTCTCTCTCTCTCTCTCTCTCTCTCTCTCTCTCTCTCTCTCTCTCTCTCTCTCTCTCTCTCTCTCTCTCTCCCTCTCCCTCTCCCTCTCCCTCTCTCCTTTAGAACACAGACTGGAATAAGTATGATGACAGGCTGATGAAGGCAGTGGAGAGGAGGGAGGTGGACAAGGTCGCAGCAGTTCTTGGCAAGAAGGGCATCATCCCTACCAAACTCGATGTAGAGGGCCGCTCTGCGTAAGTTCCTGTCACTAGGGATGGGTCACAATGGTTGACCAGTCATCCAACAACTGACTAGACTATTGTTAAGGTCAACTAGTTTATCTAGATTTTTGTGTGTTAAGTTAAACAGTCCTACATTTCAAAACTTTTTTCCAGAACCCTGTATTCTGATATACTGTCTAACTGTTTAACATAAGAACACGTCCCTAAGAAACGTGGCCTCTCTTGGTGGGATTAACCCAAAACCAGCCTAATTATACAGGGCATCCTTAAGACAGATTAATCAACTAGGCAGCATACCAATTAGTCTGCTTTAAAAAAACTGTCGTTTTGCACATAACTGCCTATCACATGCAGTAGACACACTGTGGGATTATTTATAATACTCACATAAATCTCATATATAATACTGACATAAATCTCACATACGTTTACACTCTTTAGATCTGCATATTTTTGTATATATTTTTTTAAACCTGTAATGAAGTTTTCTGTAATGGTATAGGCGCAATAGTGTTCAAAAGTTTTCATTAAAAAAATTATAATTTCTTCTCTTGAATATGATCTTCAGCTAACCCTTTCAATATATTACACCGCTTTATCATGCAGCAAGCTGATTGTCACTTCATTAGCATGTCTTGCCCAAAGGTATTTATTTATGCATATATTTGCATTTACACTCACCTAAAGGATTATTAGGAACACCTGTTCAATTTCTCATTAATGCAATTATCTAATCAACCAATCACATGGCAGTTGCTTCAATGCATTTAGGGGTGTGGTCCTGGTCAAGACAATCTCCTGAACTCCAAACTGAATGTCAGAATGGGAAAGAAAGGTGATTTAAGCAATTTTGAGCGTGGCATGGTTGTTGGTGCCAGACGGGCCGGTCTGAGAATTTCACAATCTGCTCAGTTACTGGGATTTTCACGCACAACCATTTCTAGAGTTTACAAAGAATGGTGTGAAAAGGGAAAAACATCCAGTATGCGGCAGTCCTGTGGGCGAGAGGTCAGAGGAGAATGGGCCGACTGATTCAAGCTGATAGAAGAGCAACTTTGACTGAAATAACCACTCGTTACAACCGAGGTATGCAGCAAAGCATTTGTGAAGCCACAACACGCACAACCTTGAGGCGGATGGGCTACAACAGCAGAAGACCCCACCGGGTACCACTCATCTCCACTACAAATAGAAAAAAAGAGGCTACAATTTGCACGAGCTCACCAAAATTGGACAGTTGAAGACTGGAAAAATGTTGCCTGGTCTGATGAGTCTCGATTTCTGTTGAGACATTCAGATGGTAGAGTCAGAATTTGGCGTAAACAGAATGAGAACATGGATCCATCATGCCTTGTTACCACTGTGCAGGCTGGTGGTGGTGGTGTAATGGTGTGGGGGATGTTTTCTTGGCACACTTTAGGCCCCTTAGTGCCAATTAGGCATCGTTTAAATGCCACGGCCTACCTGAGCATTGTTTCTGACCATGTCCGTCCGTTTATGACCACCATGTACCCATCCTCTGATGGCTACTTCCAGCAGGATAATGCACCATGTCACAAAGCTCGAATCATTTCAAATTGGTTTCTTGAACATGACAATGAGTTCACTGTACTAAAATGGCCCCCACAGTCACCAGATCTCAACCCAATAGAGCATCTTTGGGATGTGGTGGAATGGGAGCTTCGTGCCCTGGATGTGCATCCCACAAATCTCCATCAACTGCAAGATGCTATCCTATCAATATGGGCCAACATTTCTAAAGAATGCTTTCAGCACCTTGTTGAATCAATGCCACGTAGAATTAAGGCAGTTCTGAAGGCGAAAGGGGGTCAAACACAGTATTAGTATGGTGTTCCTAATAATCCTTTAGGTGAGTGTATTTATGCTTTTGTTTATATTTTTGTTTTTATTAATGCTTTTCTTTTTTGTTTTATAAGACATAAGTTTTTTTTTTTAAATGTCACTTTCTTCAATATTGGTTTTAGAGGCAAACTTCTCAGATTTGGTGTGCTTGAGAGAATATGATTGTGAACTACTTGAAATGCTTTGGGGTCATTCCGTGTCAACTCAACCTGATGTTAATTCTGATGAATGTAATACATAAATGAAGAAGAGAGCCAAAATATTAAATGTCAAGAATGTATATTTACAGAGTAATCCTCTGTTTTGTAGAGGGGGTCAAAATGACAATTTTTCAACTGAGATTTGGAGCCAAATAGCGGTAAAAATGACTTTAAAAAGATTGGTAGGTCTGTTAGTTAAATCCGTTGACTTTAGCAATCTTTGTTGCATTATATGCCAACGGTGACAGTTCAAAAATGGGAGAAAAAATGTTTGCCCCAAGTTTGCATGTCTGTAACTCAAGAAGTGTTAAAGATAGCCCTATATGGTTCTATCCCAGAGATACCCCATGAGTAAATTGATCGTGTACACATTTTTAGTGGTCGAAGACCAAATGTGGGTCACTTTGCATACAGCTGATACTTTTTTCTTTCAAAGAGGAATATCTGAGCAAAAAATAATGTTGAAACTAGAAATGTATCTCATTATTTTCTATCAACTTGGTGCCATAAATATTCTTTTTCCGAAGTTTGCGTGCCTAGATATATTAATATCCTTCTAGATTCTAATTCTTAATAAACTTTTCTTTTGGAATCTTCATTTTTAAGGCCCTATATTGTTCAAAACTTGGGGCAAAAAAACACAAGTGCTTTTCCCTATTTTTGAACTGTCACCGTTGGCATATAATGTAACAAAGATTGCTAAAGTCAACAGATTTTACAAATAGACCTACCAATATTTGTGTAAATATATAAAATAATGATGCTGTCATCTTTCTAAAGTCATTTTTACCTCCTGTAATTTGGTTCGAATCTCAGGTGAATTGACATTTCATCACTGTTTATGTTTGTCTTTCTTCATAAAAAAAAAAATATGAACAAAATCAAAAATGTGGGATTTGGTTGATTTGACATGGAATACAGAACTTGATAGGCACTGATAGGCCTATGTTTTTGTCCAATCTGGGCTAAGACATTTTGTGCCTGACCAAGGGTTTAAGTTAAGATTGGAAAACATGTGATCAGATATGCTTGACCAGGCGCAGAACAGAAGAGCTCAGAACATCCTGGGCTGGAAGTTAACATGACAGTTTCCTTCCTAAACTGTCATGTTAACTGCTTATGTAATCTTCTGAAAACTCCCAGTCCAGATAGCTATAGATGATGCTGCTTTTTTGGGATGAATGCCAGAAAAGCATTTTGGGTTAGAGGTGAATCGTATCACTGATTGATGTTTCACATTATTAAATGTCCACACAGTAGACTTCAACACTATCAGATCAATTGTGTCTTTTCCTGTTTTAGAAAGCTAAGCTGGTCCATCCCTGATGTTTTTAAGGCATAGATGAACTCATTTCAGCTTGATTTAACCACAGCTTTGTTTCATTCCCTCATTTAGTCCATAAGATTCTCCTTTGGGTATTTTTGTCATAGTGTGAGATTCTTCTTGCTCAGTTGGGTGGAGATGAGCTTGACTTGTAATAAGGTGCTAGAATTTCTCAGGACTAAATCAAGTGCATTCGCCGCCGTCACAGTCGTCAGGTCGGCGTTAGTGTAACAGAGCTCAATTAATAAACACCAGCCTGTTATATGAAACATGCTTCTGGATGTCTGTGTACCCTAATGGTTGCCAAATGACCTGAACATGAGCGTATGCAGTCTTTTTGTGCATAGTCTAGTAGGTCACACATGTGGACTTCGATTTGGAAATCCTCTGTTCATATATAGCAGGACCACACATGCAGACTGCACCTCCAGCCTGTTATTTTCCTCACTGTTCAGAATGGCTCACAGGGAGGGCAGACCACAGGGCTTGTAGGGTGTAATCCAGTAGTTCTGGTGGGTAAATTGGTAACCTGCATTAGTACAGCATTTTTGCCCTGTGGGCAGATGGAAATGAGCAGATTTTTCTGTTTGTTTAAATAAGAGCATGGCATGAAACACACCTGCTTGATGGAACTTGCTAATGGATGGTTAGTTTACAGGAAACATAGACTATGCCTTCCTGCTGTGACCATGACTTTAGTTTCTTTAACACACCCACTTTTGAAAATAGATATATCCAAGATCTGTAATTAACACTTGACAAGTGCCAAATGAGAGCACAATTGATTTTGATTTATGTAAAATAAGTTGACCAGTAACTTCGTTAGGAACTGATACATAATATATGACCTAAATCTGCCCATTGCTGATGCACACACATATATTACATATAACGTATACGTATATTGCATAAAACTTTCACCTTAGTGGACAATTTGGTGACAATATGGCCTGTCCTGTTTGTCAAAGATTACAGTAGAGAATTGAAAAATACTACAAATGTTACAATAGAAAAACAATTCAATAATTCCTTTTGGCAAAAGTGAAAAAAAAAGTTTTGTTTATAGGATTTTAGCCTTTTAAAATACTGTATATGACAGCTGAGAAGCAACAGAAAAGTACAGGAAGAGAGAGGGGGAATGGGAGTAGGTCTGGGATGTGACCCCGGCAGGACTCAAAACAGTGGTGTTATTGTTAACTAAACCTAAAACTATTAAAAATTGTCATTTTTGGTCATTTGAATTTGTACATTAAAATATTAAATGAAAAATTTAAATTTCAAAAATGTAAACTAAAATTAGAAATGCTTTCTTGGCAACTAACTGCAAGGAAGGATACAGAAATATATTAAAATGAAAACAGAAAATTCAATAAATGCTATTGTAGTACAGTTTTTTTTATTATTGAAAACCTAATGCAAAATGCATTACCAGTAAGAAATATATATCACTGGTAAATTTTCTCAGTTCATTTTGGACCCTGAATATAAGAAATTTCTCTGGAAGCTCAGATAATTCTTTTTGAGTTACTTGATGTTTTGCTGCTGCTAGAGGCTTTTAGAGACTGCCAATGAGTCTTGTGTTCATTTAAAGTATTCAAATTCCTAATGCATTCCAGATTTATCAGATACTCAAATGTTTTGAAAGGGCTTTTGCTGAACTGCAGGGACTCTGGCGACAGACTAGCGCAGCATGCAAAAGTCTTGTTTTGAATTCAAACTGACCACCCCCCACCCCTCTCTACAACCTCTAAAAATACATAATGTATCTTGGAGCCTCAGATATGTGAGTCAGCCAAGGAGTTGGAGCCAAGCTAGAATGACATGTCTGGGTCTTCATGACCATCTGAGCCCTTCAGTCTTTTCTAATCACCAAGGGTCACTTCCATAATAACAGCCACCTTCTTTCTCTATACCTATACCTATACCTATATATATATATATATATGTGTATGTATGTATGTATGTATATGTATATGTGTATATATATGTATATATGTATATGTGTATATATAATATTTTTAACTATGAAATCATATTTGCAGGAACATGTAAGAGCAATGAGCTCTGGCTCCCTTTTGGCTTGAAATTGTGTTTTAAATTTAGATTTAAAGAATCAAATGCAAGTTTGTAGTAGTTGAACAATGCGGTTTTGATGGCTTACAAACAAGCTATCATAACTTATGTTAAATTTTTTTTATAAAAAATAGTTTCAAAAAGTGATTTGCACTAGGTATTTTGATAAGTTACCACATTGCTGAAATGGTGTTGATAACACACAATACATCATCTCTGTCCTCAATTCTAATAATAAGTCTGACTTTTTTCCTCTCAAATTGCCACCCATCCATCTCTCCATGGGTGGTTGTTTTGGACAGTGTGTGGAGTTCTCCACAACTTCACACGTCAAGCTTCAGGTCAGGGGCCTGTCTACATGTTTAACTTCTTACCATCAACACTGTCTTAAATAACACTTGACAAACACAGGTGAACATCGGCACGTCTATCTTATCAACATGTCTCAGAGGACATTCTCACCTCTTTAAACTGAGCTCAAAGTTTTGATCTATTCTGAATCTTGTGTGAATGTGAATCCGTTAAATATGAACATTTATCTTGCATCTAAAGCAGTTATAGATATTTTAAGTTACATGGCCAGCATTACAATAATGAACGCAAGTATATTTATCTGCATAAAAAGTATGCTCATGTAATGTAAAGTGAAGGGTATTGTGTACAGATGCATTTAAGGGGAGAGAGAGTTTCTCTTGATGGTGGTCCTTTTCTCCTCTACAATGCTGATGACCGTGGTAGGAGCAGGCATCAATTTTCAGCATGCACTCATCTGTTATTCATTCTTTTTTTTTTCTTTCTTTTTCTCCAGGTTCCATCTTGCTGCTTCCAGAGGACATCTCGACTGCCTGAATCTCATTCTTAATCATGGTGTGGATATTACAGCCACGGATGCCACAGGTGAGGATGTTGCTCTAGATGAGTGTGCTCCCCTAGCTCATGAGTTGGATTACCAGAAAACACACATAATGATAAAACATTGTCATTTTGTGTAAAAGTGTGAATTTCCTGAAAGGCATAGTTCACCCGAAAATGGTGTTCCAAACTAATAAGACTATTCTTCTTCAAAACACAACTGATGATAGTTTTAATGAAACCTGTTATGTTGACATTTGGTCTATAAAAGCAGTTAATATTAAAATAGACTTTTGTTACCTAATGGCTCCTGTTGAATTGTTGTTTTGTTCTTGTAGGAAAAAATGCCTTGCACCTGGCAGCCAGAAATGCCCAGTCACTGTGCGTGCAGAAACTACTCCAGGTAAAGCGTTTTTTCACAATCAACACGGTTGAAAGTAGTGTAGAAACTGAATTTCTGCTCTATTGTATCCTCTTTTTGATGTGGAGGAAAAGTATTGAAACATATTTTTGAAATGTAGATGTGATGATGAGATGAACTTCAGAGAGGAATATTTACAGCCTCCATTGTAGGACTATGGACCAGATTTTTTATAATTAGATTTGCACTCGTATCATTCCCCGAAGTTCAGTTCAAATCATATTTTTCAGTGCAGTCAAAACTGTACCTTTTGAGATGCAGTACTGAAAGTAAAGCAAACAATACAAGAGGAACATGCTATTGTGTTACATAGCAGTAACACTTGAATCATGACATATACACTTAGGAATTTTGGGGTTGGTAAATTGGTAAACATTGGTAAAAATGTTTTTGAAAGAAAATGCTGTTATGCTCACCAAGGCTGCGTTTATTTAATCATATTTAAATATTAAAAATGTATTTTTTGTGAAATATTAATACAATTTAAGATAACGGTTTTCTATTTAATTATAATTTAAAATATAATTTATTCCTGTGATTTGTCAAATCTGAATGGTAGGGCAGCAAAAAAAATTCCCTTCAGTTTGTTTACAAACCTTTATTGGTATTGGCAAGCTTACTCCAGCCCACAGGCTCATAAACAAAGTCAGTGCTTATTTCACAAAATAATAAACTGATCACCTGAATTCAGTTGCATAATGCTTAACCTGACATCCTGATTATGAGAAAATTATGCAGTTTGAAGGCAAATTGGGCAGAGCTTGTTTTATAGATACTGTTTAATTTGAATCAATTAATCCACAAACACATTTTGCAAGAGGGTAAAACTCAAAATAATTAAGATAGGAAATGATTCCTATCACTTGCTTGTTGATGACTCCAACAACAGCGTCTTTGTCAGTGATTGGTTGGTGTTAATTACTTGTACCACAGGGAGCAAAATTAGAAAAGTCTGACTACACTAATTATGTAAAAATGAGTCTTCGTATATAAAAGTTTGTTTAACGCTTGTTTTTGAAATCACTTGTGCATCACTTTCAGCTGCCAGCCAATATAAAGCATAATCCACCATAATGCTCTGTCAGTGTTCTGACTGCATACTGCTTATGCAGACAACATTGAGTGACTGAATGAGTGACTGAATATTTTCTGAGTGTCTGCAGTGTTGACAGGTTGCCCGTACTGTAACCTGCAGTCTATATTTCTAATGCCGTCATCATGTGCAATCTGAACCTGGCTCCTAGAGCCCATCAGATAGAGTTACCAGGACACAGTTAGCCAACAGGACCATGTGACCTTGCTACTGGTTTTGGAGGCTGTTGCTAGAGTATAAGGGGTTTTTATAGTGACTGAAGTCAGAAGAGTTGTTTTGTTAGAGGTAGTAAAAAGCAGTAGAGAAAGTATTGGGCTTGAGAAAGTAGGGCAGAGAGTGCAATATGGAGAGTAAGAAAGATTTTAGAAATGAGGGCACAGAGAGTGGTGGGATACAGACCATTGAGGCCAGTATCTTAGCAACACTCTCCTTTTCTTGACCTGTTTTCACTTCTTGGGTTCAGAATCAAAGATTCAAACTAGAGTCTCACACACCGATGTCGTTCTAGTCCGTTCTTTGTTTTTGTGTTCTTATTTTTTAGAAGAAATCAGCCATCTGGGATGTTTTTGAAAGTTTAGACTCATCCTCTGACCTTTTTAAAGCTCAGTAGCTATAAAGTGTTGAATGGCCTGACAGTGTGTGTGACCAGTGTTTTGTGTTTCAGCACAATTGCCCAGTGGGAAATGTGGACCTGCAGGGAAGAACAGCCTTGCATGATGCTGGTAAGCAAAAAGCTTTGTACATTTTGAGATTTTGTTGGAATTGAACTCTTTCCTGCTCCCTCCATTTCCTTTGTTTCCATTTCTTCTTTATACTGCCTCCTTCAGTGAGTAATGAAGCAGAGGATGGAGGCAAGGGGTAGTGGATGAACGTTTGAAAGGGATTTTTTTGAGGCAGCAGCAGTCGTAATCAATGTAGTTCATGGAATTATTTTCGTTTCCTCAGAAAGCTTTCATGTAAGATTTAGAGCTCTTGCTCTTGCTCTTGCTCTTGCTCTTACTCAGTGCCCAGTGGAGGGTTTGGATTTATTTATTCATATTATTTTTATTATTTTTGAGTGTGATGTCAGATGAGTCTACTGAATCTAATTCGGATGCTTCAGGGAAATGTTTAGGAATATTATTATTGTTTGTCTTTTCAGTCATGGCAGGCTGCGCTTCCAGCGTGAAGTTGCTCTGTGACAGCGGGGCATCAGTTAATGCCAATGACTTTGTGAGTTCTGGCTTGTGGATTATTTAGTATCCTGATAAAAATATTGTCTCATTCTTTTTACCTGGACAAATGTTCTATATTTTTTATTTCCCCTCAGTTGTACTTTTATCCTTAAATGTTCTCTCTGATTTTAGATTTAGCAAATGTGCACTTTTTATATGTGTGTGTTTATAGGATGGTCGGACCCCATTAGTGCTTGCCACTCAAATGTGTCATCCACACATCTGTCAGCTGCTGTTGGAACGAGGAAGTGACATCACAGTCAGAGACAAACAGAATAAGTATACATCACATTCATATTTCTCTTTTCTTGTTTTTCTTGCCAAGCATGCTTTATTCAGATATTTTATTCTCTGACTTCTTTTTAGCTTTATCTAACTTGTTTTTAATGCAGTTGTTGGCATGACCATTTTTTAAATTGAATGTGCAAGGCTTCTGGCGTCAGCCGCTACCAGTTATTTCAGCTGTACAAAAACAGTCTGTCATGCTGCTTTTCGTTATATATATTTTTCTTTTTCTTTTTTTTTCGCAATCATAAACACATTGGTTTGTAGCGCAAGCAGTTTCACAGTTTACTGCATGTTATTCATTCAGTTATTAACGTATGGCGGCTAATGAATCTGAAGTTTCACGCATTCACAGGAAATGCACGCATTTGCGTTGACAGAACAAGGTGGATAGAGGGATATTAAAATGTTTTTGTGGTGTTGTCTTAATAGTTTAGAGAAATCTCAGATGTACTTTTGAATGGAGTATTTTGATGTCACTGTCAGTCCTATTAAAGATGTGTTTGTGTCTTTGTTCACTCAGAACAGCGCTGATTCTGGGCTGTGAATATGCGTGTAAGGATGCTGTGGACGTTTTGTTGAAACATGGCGCTGATGTCACTGCTGTGGATGGTTTCGGCCATGACAGTTATCACTATGCACGACTCAGCAAAAACCAGGAGCTTGTCTCTCTTGTCAAGAGTTACCTGGACAGTGCCACAAAAGGTTTTGTTATGCTTCCTGTTTTTATAATATCTCTCTCTCCCATATGTCTACAATGTTAGAGCTGTAGAGCAGTGCTTAAAATCATAAACTGAAAGAAATTAAAATGTATCTCAAACGGAATTGCCCCAAAACTATTCAAAATTACTAACGTGACATAAACTGAATTGGAAAATGTTGGCAAATGCATGAACAACAAGAACAATGTTATTTACCAGCAAAGTTTGATTGGATGCACAATTTTATGGTTAGTTGCATTTCATTTCATCAGGTATTGTCACATCAGAAAAGATAGTAATTTGCAATCTAATATGCTGGACAGTCAGTCATGTAAATGAGAGAGAAAGCACAAAAGGTTATAATGTAGTCCTTCATTGCAGATTTATGGACCGAGAACCTTTTGGGTGATGTGTCCAGAATAAGCACTCCAAATAGTCATAATGGCAATAAAAGAACAGAGCGAAGAGAAGTGATATGCCAAGCAATTTCTGATGATATTTGAACAGTAGACCAATGTTATTATTGTAACATTGTCCCTATATCACTTCATTACTTCCATTGTTCCATTCCATTATCCTTTGCATTTAAGTGATGGGTTTTATTTTCAGCATGTGAATGCTTTCTTTCACATATTTGAAACTTTTTACAGAGGCTGATGAAAATTTCTGCCATTTTTGGTGGAAATCAGTTGAATGCAATTTTTGTAAGGTTTTTTAAATTATTTCCCCCCCTGCAGTTTACATTATTTTGCTGCATCATTTTTGGTGTGAATAAGCCTTTATCAGATAGTAAGGCAATAGAGAGATCAAAGCCTCAAGAGCTTATGAGCAGTGTCTTGTCAGCTTCATGCTTCAGAGTGAAAAGAAAGAGCTACTCACTCACACATATGATAGGTCATGAGAGGGGACAACTCAAAACAACTCAATCCTCCTCCTATGTTTTTTTTTTATATTGGTTGTTCCATGAATTGCTAATTAACGATTACTCATTTGTATTCACAGCAAAAGAAGCTGCCAAGATGGGACAGAAAACGAGACGGGTATACACCGCATTTTCACCTTTGTTTTATTCTGAGCATCTCCCTGTGGATGAGGGTTTAAAGAAACACTATACAGTTTGTACTCAAACACACAAGGTTAAAACTGTTTTCCCTTGCTGATTTAACTATCTCAGTTTTATTACTGGACTGATATATTTTTCCCCACACATCCTGCACAAAGAAAGGCTGCCTTCATTCTCATTGTAATTTCACTGAAGCCATCTAGAGCAGTGAAACTGCAATCATACAAATGGGGTTTATGATTAATGAGCAGAGAGGTTCTTTGTTTCTCATTTCAGCACTTGTGCATCTATCATATTAAATGGAAAGTAAATTATTTCAGGCTAATATAATTCCTTATCACATGCCAAGTCTCAATGTCTTGATGCACTAATCTGACCCCACCTGCATCAGCGACTGCAGTTCTGTGGCTATTTTTACACACTACTACCACCCAGTGTTCGATGAAAGTAAGGCAAAATACATTTTTCCATATAGAAATATAAACCATATCCAGTTTTTATCCTGACATTCACTAATGTTCACTTATGTCATAATTTGCCAATTAAAAAATGCCTTGAAGGCATTAAATGTGCTGTAATGATCAGAGACTATGGTAGAAATAAATTGCAGCCGCTCGTTTCTAACATTGGAATTTTTCAGAAGTGTATGAAGAGCAGATGTTTCTGCCCCACAGCACACTTTTGCATCTGAATAATAGTGTTCTCTAATAGTGTATATAAATAATGTTAGCCCATCTGTTAGGACTAAAATTATAGCAATACAACTTTTTATTGTTTTATTGTTTAGTAGCATTTCTCAGACATTTCTCATATTTTTTTTCTTCTTCTTTGCTCTTACCCAAGGACTCTACACAGAAACTATATTAGAAATTAATCCTGACCATTTTGTGTTGGATTTATAATTTTATTTTCTGTCTGTGTCAGTTGCAGTCTGTGGAGATGGTGTCTGAAACCTCTAACCATGAGAAGATCATACAGGTGAGGGCTATTCAACTCCATGACTGTTGCCAGTAAATTGTTCATCTTTGTTGATGATGCTATTATTAATTATACCCGGACTTCCATTTACATGTTCAATAATTTTTTTTTCTATTGTGGACTGTACATTTAATACAAATGAGTGTGCATTCAGTGACTCTGTCTGTAATTGTGTAAATGTGTTTGTGTTTTCTAGGACCTGGAGAAAAAGAATGAGAGCCAACAGGAGTCTCTAAAGAAGTTCCACCAGGAACAGAGGACGCTGCTTGATAAAGTTAACATGCTTCAGCAGCAACTCAGCCAGGTGTTTCTTCGTCTTTTCATAATTGTTCAATTTATTCAATTTATTTGCAAGTCTGTGCCTTACACAGGTGTTTTCATATATATATATATATATATATATATATATATATATATATATATATATATATATATATATATATATATATATATATATATATATATATATATATATATATATATATATATATATATATATATATATATATATATATATATATATATATATATATATATATAATAGCAGTTGCTCTGCAGACATCTTGTGTAATGCATTTTTTCTCCATCTCTCTTTCTGTTTTCAGGAAAAGTCAACAGTGGATGACATTCACAAGGAGGTACTTCATGTGTTGTCCTGGAAGATACTTTCTTCCGTCCTAGTGTCATTGTCTATTCTCATTTGAATACCTTCATCCAATTTCAAGGAACGAACTTCATCATCCATTTTATTCCATCATCAGCATCATCAATCGTGTAGATCCAAAGAGGGGAGGGTGGGGAGGTTTATATTCCAAGCACAACTACACCTCACAAGAATCGAAAATGGGCTAATTTCCCAAAGACTGAAGCGAGACCATAGACGTCGCTCTTGCTGCCGTGATCTTTTGTGGTGTGACAGATTGCTGTAGCGCCTCTTTTCAAGTGAGGGGCAATTGAACTGATCATCTCTTCCGCTTAACATCAGAAAGTATGTTGAAAGATACAGTACAACTTACCGAAATCTGTATCATCATCATCATCATGTCACATGTAATCCCCCTCTATCAGTGTTTCAACCTTTGAAAGGTGTAAAAAAAAAAAAAAAAAAAAGCAATGTCATATAATGTTAATCAACTTTTAATCAAAAATTCTTTAATTATCCATGTACTGTACCTGATAAGCCCCAAAATTAATCAATATTGAATCAAAGTTAATTGAATCGCAAGCTTGTGAATAAAAAAAAAATCCAATTGTGAAATTTGTGTCAGTGCCCAACCCTAGTGTCAATAAATGTTTTATTTAATTTTTTTACTTGAAGCAAATGTTGTATTTTCCCTTTTATTTTCTTGTAAGAGTGCATCAGAATACTTTGTTTACATGTTAAAATCACAAAACAATTCTCCTGGGGAACGATACCCCCAGACCCCCCAACAACAATAAACGTGTCACCTTTTTCACCTCTTCTGAGTTTGCAGGGCTGTTCATCCTATCATAGTTTTGATGGAGGTTTGTTTTTTTTTAAGGTTGGCTGTGAGTTGCTGTTAAAATATCCATTTGTGTCTCTTTTGTACACCAGAGAGAACAGCTGAAGCTTTTACTTTCTGCCAAAGAGAAGGAAGAAGGAGCCCGGGCCATAGAGACTGTGAGAGTCCAGCAGCGGAGCCATTTGGTCAGTGAAAATCTTTGCAAGATGCTCCTCAAGGACTGCTGCTTGTTAACTCCAGATCCAAAAACTCATGATTAAAGTAATGAATAAATCTGCATGTTTTTATTTTACAGGGAGATTACCCTGGCCAGTCCGTGATCAAAGGTGATTTTGTCTTTTAAAATCTGAATCTTTAGACTTTGATTTAAGTACTGTACAAACTTGATATTAGATACCGAATTATAAACTGTGCTGATGTTGAAATTATGTTGACTGTAGGGATGTTTAAAATGGTCATATTTCTATAAACAGTCATATGTTTGTTTTCATTCTGGGTTATTTTTTTCTGCAGGAAAAGACAACGTACTAGTTCGACAGTCACACAGCTTGGACTCTGCTCAGGTGAATTTAAATTTCTTTAAAATCTTCTCAATCAACATAAATACCAAAGATTTCTACTGAAGCCAAAAACGAATAATTTATGTATCTTTACTTGATGTAAACCAACTCAAAACATGCAACATGGGAGGAACTTGAAATCGAGGGTCTTTAAGGGAACAGTTGTGGAGTGACCTGAGGGATGTTAATGTTGAGGGATTTACTGTTGTACTAAAAGGTTTTTATCTGTACTTTAAATGGAAGTACAAGTTGAAATGTATTGGTAAAGTATGGCATACTCTGTTATCAGGGAAGAAACTGAGGTCATTTACAATAATGCACTTGAATGTCTGTTTGTATTTAACAAATGACTAAAAATATTTGTGTGTTCAAATAAAACTATTGTGATTTTATAATTGCTGACCTTGTTCCAATATTCCAACCCGTCAATCGGTAATAAAATGTCCAAAATACCTAAATGTGTGTGTATATATTAAACATTGTCCATAAGTGTGTGTGTATGTGTATGTGTATGTGTATGTGTATGTGTGTATATATATATATATATATATATATATATATAGCTCCCGTTCCACCACATCCCAAAGATGCTCTATTGGGTTGAGATCTGGTGACTGTGGGGGCCATTTTAGTACAGTGAACTCATTGTCATGTTCAACAAACCAATTTGAAATGATTCGAGCTTTGTGACATGGTGCATTATCCTGCTGGAAGTAGCCATCAGAGGATGGGTACATGGTGGTCATAAAGGGATGGACATGGTCAGAAACAATGCTCAGGTAGGCCGTGGCATTTAAACGATGCCCAATTGGCACTAAGGGGCCTAAAGTGTGCCAAGAAAACATCCCCCACACCATTACACCACCACCACCAGCCTGCACAGTGGTAACAAGGCATGATGGATCCATGTTCTCATTCTGTTTACGCCAAATTCTGACTCTACCATCTGAATGTCTCAACAGAAATTGAGACTCATCAGACCAGCCAACATTTTTCTAGTCTTCAACTGTCCAATTTTGGTGAGCTCGTGCAAATTGTAGCCTCTTTTTCCTATTTGTAGTGGAGATGAGTGGTACCCGGTGGGGTCTTCTGCTGTTGTAGCCCATCCGCCTCAAGGTTGTGCGTGTTGTGGCTTCACAAATGCTTTGCTGCATACCTCGGTTGTAACGAGTGGTTATTTCAGTCAAAGTTGCTCTTCTATCAGCTTGAATCGGCCCATTCTCCTCTGACCTCTAGCATCAACAAGGCATTTTCGCCCACAGGACTGCCGCATACTGGATGTTTTTCCCTTTTCACACCATTCTTTGTAAACTCTAGAAATGGTTGTGCGTGAAAATCCCAGTAACTGAGCAGATTGTGAAATACTCAGACCGGCCCGTCTGGCACCAACAACCATGCCACGCTCAAAATTGCTTAAATCACCTTTCTTTCCCATTCTGACATTCAGTTTGGAGTTCAGGAGATTGTCTTGACCAGGACCACACCCCTAAATGCATTGAAGCAACTGCCATGTGATTGGTTGATTAGATAATTGCATTAATGAGAAATTGAACAGGTGTTCCTAATAATCCTTTAGGTGAGTGTGTGTGTGTGTGTGTGTGTGTGTATATATATATATATATATATTTATATATATAATTATTTATTTTTTTTCCTATTAAGAAGGTAACACTCTTATGCATGTAATATGTATACCATGTGCACTGTAAAGTAATTACTAATAAAATAATATAATTAGTTGCTATAAAATAATCTAACATTCAGGTCTACAAAATGGTTACACAATACGTAAATGCAGTTTCATATTTTTACTCTTGTGCTTAGGTAAATACCCAGGAACCAGTCAGATCAGTGTATATAAACTGACATTTATGTCTGATTTCCCTCATGATGTTCAACAACATCATCTGACTTCAAGTGCAAATGCTTAAATGTAAAATCAAGAAATTATTCTAAAGGTTTGCTGAGCATGCACAAGATTCCCAAGGTTTGGAATTTTAAATGCTTTTTTTCCTACTTATGTTCAGTAATGCAGCGAGCAGACTGTCCATGTCAGCTGTGGTAAGCTTAGGAGAGGCAGTGGCAGTCAGATAAGTTTCTCTCTCTCATTTCATTTCAGAACCTCTATAGCCTGCAGTGTCAGATGGGTTTATGATTTATTAGCAATATTCTCTGAAGGGACATAACATGCCTAGGTTCAGCTTTTGGGCAGATGTGGTGGATGCAATTTTGTTGTCACATTAACAACAGAGACTACTTTACTCTCACCTATGTTAGAGGTCACTGCACGCTTTAAAAATATGAAAAAATGCACCTGCTAAAGTAGGATCAGATGTCTGACTTGGGATGTGGCCTAGATAAAGTTTTCTTTAAAAGGTTTAATCCCTTGTTATGAACCCATGTGAGAAAAAGGATGGGAACCATTCCATCTTCCATTCCTCAAAAGAAGGCTGGCCATGGATTTTTACAGACTAGATTTCTTTTCCCTAATTTTCTAATGTTCTTGTCATGAGGAAAGGAAAGCTGTGAAACTATCCACTCAATATTCTGACAAAATATTTATGTGATTTAATAATTAATGCCCACTTGTTTCATTTCAGATCTTGCAGCCTACAGGACCATCTCGATCTGTGGCTCGGCCCTTGGAGCTGTCTCGGCCGGTGGCTGGTGATCATGAGAAACTTTGTCAAGAGCTTGAATGTGTCCGTCGACAGCAAGAGGCTGCACAAGAGGAGGTGGGCCGCCTCCAAAAGGCTCTAGCATGCAAGTCCCAGGAGTGCGAGGAGCTGACCAGGAAGTGTGAGACCATCAAACGTGAGTCGGACCAGCAGGTACATGAGCTGGAGGAAGCCATGAAAGATGTGCAGAAGCGAATGATAGACTCTGAGACAAAGGTGAAACAACTCCAGGCTCATGTGGTGGCGGTGAAGGATCATCTCAATAACCAAGTTGTTGATGATCTCAAAGCACAGCTGAATGAGATGAAGGTAAAGTATGAGGGAGCTTCTGCTGAGGTTGGCAGGGTCAGGAACCATTTGAAGCAGAGTGAGAAAGTATTGGAGGAGTATAAAAAAAGTGAAGGACTTCTGGCTGTGGAGGTTGAGAGGCTCACTGCAGAGCTGAGTGCAATGCAAGAGGACCATAAAGACATGGAGGAGACTCTTTTAAACATGGAGGGTCAAGTGAAGACTGCAGAGGTCAGGTTGACGTCAATGGTTCCAGGAGAGAAGTTTGACAACATGAAGAACCTTCTCACCAATGCTGTGGATGAGAAGGAGCTACAGTTGGCTGAGTTAAGGGAAGATTATGACCGTGTGCTGGAGGAAGTTGCAGAGCTCCACCGTGTGATGGACGACCGACAAACTGTCCCCCTGCAAGAGCATGAGCGAGTCCGGGCTGGTCTGGAGGAGCAAAGCTCAACCCTGAGGAAGAAACTTGCTGATGTCACTACAAAGTGTCAGTCATTAATATGTGAAGTGGAAGAGGGTGAGGACGAGAGAGAACTGCTCAGAGAGGAGCTGCAGGAACTCAGCAACAATCTGAAGACAAAGTTTGTGGCCTTAGAAAACCACGAGGAGGTGAAGAGGTCTATGGGCCTCGCTGTGGAGGAGTTGAGGGTTAGGTTAGCAGAAGAGACGGAGATGAGAAAACATGCTGAGGAGCAGCTACAGAGGCTGCAGGAGGAGAAGACCTCTCTCTGTGAGAATATTGCCAACCTGAAGAGCATGTACATCCCCTGTGAACGTTATGAGAGCGAGATTGCTGCACTCACAGAACGCAACACAGAACTGGAAGGAGGTCTCAATAGCCTTCAAGATCAATACCAGGAGAGAGTCAATGAACTTGAGATTTTGGCAGCTGAAAAAGCAACACTGAAGCAGAGCTTTGACACTGACTTTGTCACAAAGGAGGAGTATGAGAGAGTGCAGATGGAGTTCGATAAGGCTTTGGAGAAAGCTAAGATTGAAATTGCAAAGTTAGAGGATGTTTGTAGAGGTCGGGACGAGGAGTTACAGAAGGTGAAAGAAGGAAATGCTATGTTGAAAGAAGAGTTTGAGAATGTGCAGGCCAAGTTAGCAAATGACTATATCAGCCTTGTGGAACATGAGGTATTCAAAAGCACGATGAGCAAAGCGTTATCAGAAGCAGAGGGGCAAGCTAGAGATGCCAACTCAAAGTACCAGTGTGCTCAAGAGAACGCATCACAGCTACACAAGGAAATCGAAGCACAGAAGAAAGAGTTGGATACTATTCAAGAGGCATTGCAGTTGAAGTTTGTGCCATTGACTGCTATGGAGGAAAAAGAGATTTATTTCAACACCACTTTGAAGAACTTGGCAGATAAACTTGCTGAAAGGCAGGAGATGTACAATGATGAAAAGACCAAAGGGGAAAGCCAAAGACTAGAAAATGAAAAATTGAAAGAAGAGATGGCGTCTCTGCAGCAGAAACTTGAGACGGGGCTTGTGTCCAGCGAGAAGCACAAAGAAGTGGAGGTCCGCTGCAAGGGCCAGGTGGAGGAGCTGAGTCTGAAGTTGGTGGAGCTGGAGCAGCAATATAAAGAGGTTATGATCCAGCGGGCCGAATTAGAGGAGCAAAACGTGTTGTGCGACTCTGAGATCCAGAGTCTCCAGAAGAAACTGGACAGTGAGTATATCCTTCTGGATCAGTTTGAGGCCATGCAGAGCTCTCTCAGTGGTAGCCTGCAGGAGGCACAAAAGGAGTGCAAGTGCTTACATGAAGCTCATAAACTGGAAGTGCAGCGTGTTCATGAACTAGAGAAACAACTCCAGAGTCAGAACTGTGATGAGACCCAGTATAGCCAGGTTAAAGAGGCTCTGGAGCATGAGGTCAACAAGCTTCGCTTGGCACTGCGGGAGGAGGAAGAAACAAGCGCGCAGAGGGCTGAGGATGTAGCCACCCTGCAGACTGAGCTCCTCAGAGCCACACACGCTCTCGATGACCTCCGTAGCTATGAAGAACAGGTGACTGAGCTCACAGCTGAAAAGCACAAGCTTGAGGAGAAGGTGTGTGAACTTGGCGATCGGCTGTCAGGACTGGATGAGCAATATGAAGATCTGTACAGGGAAACAACCCAGGCCAGGGAGGGTGAAAAGAGGGCGAGAGCTGAAACCGAGGCCCTGCAGATAAAGAGCGCCTCCATTGAGAAGGAGATCAGAGATCTTAAAGAAAGATATGAGGAATCGCTCCACACCATTGAAGAGCTACAGAAGAGGATTCAAGCATCCTCAGAGCAGACTGAGTTTAAAGACAAAAGGGTGAGAAGGTTATACTCATTTGTTATGTGAAAGTGCTTTTTTGATAAGTGCCTGATATTTTGTCTCATTATAAGCAAGGTGTTCTCGGTTTCAGATCACAGAACTGTTGGCAGATGTTGAAAGGCTGAAACAGGCTCTGAATGGCTTATCCCAGCTGGCTTATGCTGGCAACACGCCCAACAAGAGACAGACTCAACACATTGACACACTCCAAGCCCAGGTCAAGAGCCTCCAGCAGCAGCTGGCTGTAAGTAGCTCTGTTCATATGCACATACCAGTGGATTTGGTTATAATTGCCCAAAAATATTACATGCCATCACCTTGGACTGAAAAATACACCCACTTACTGACTTACTTGCGTTCACAATTGACTCTAGAGCCTATGAAGAAAAAAAATGGGACTGATAGAATGGACTGAGGGACCGATTTCTTTCTCCCTCAGGTTATTTCAGCAGTAATATGATTATATAATTAAGAAGTCGTACAAGATTTGGTGTTATATTGAATTAAATTGTCTCCTTTTAGTTAAAGCTAGGGTAGGCAATGTTTTTCATAAACACTTTTTGTTATACTGGTTGAAACTGTCTTCACATCCTGATAGCAATCAATAATAGAAGTGGTCTAAATATATAAAAAAAAATGACATGCAGTATATCTTCTGTGGAAGTCTCAGGACCAAAAAAATGCTGGTCTGAATGCAATAATAGGATGTCCTACCTGCCTGTCAACATATGTATTTGGATAATTTCATGCACCCTGCTCATGCAGACATCACACAGTATCATCATGCAGAGTTGTAGACGCACAGTCACTGAGCGCCACAAACAAACAGCAGCCACCTTTTACATTTCCTCCTGAACCATAACAATGAGCTTATGCCGAGTTGACGCCATGTCGTAATTTGAGATGACAACCCTTGACGTTCTACCCAGAGCTGTTCACGTCCTCAGACTCCGATATATGTGTTTCAAAGCAACACTATCAATTCCGAAATTTAATCTGCAGAAGTCATGTAGTACAAGTCAGCGCTCTTTAAGTTGTTTACATCAGTCAAATCTTAATTAACCGACAGCAGCCTTTATACCTGAGTGAAGAGCGAAGCATTTAAGTCAAGCACAGACCACACACTATGCAGCTCTGATGGAAGACAGGGACCTGACACAGCTTCTTCTCTAAAAGTTACTGAAATGACAGCACGCTCCACACGAGACATGCTTGTGTGCAGCGCGGAGTGGTTCTTTCACACTGTATGACGCGACAGACAACTAGTTGTCCAGTCCAGTTCACAAGCAAGAGTTTGCAGAGAATGTCGTGAAAATGTCAGTGATAGAATGCGGTTGTCACTCCTGTAATTAACTAAACTGTGTGTGTGTATGCAACCACATTAAGTAGTCAAATACAGGACTGACAACCATATTCTATTGCTGTGTGAACCTAGCCTTGGTAACCTCTGGTGCTCAGGTACAAGCAGCTGCTGAACAATGGCAAAAAGTAGTATTCATAGGAGCATAAAAAAAATTCACACACACACACAACCCTGAAGAGGTTTTATGCTGCTCAGGTTGCTCCTCATAGTGAAAGCCCTGCACAATTAATTCCATAATAAAACATGTTACCTATTGTTTGTTGCTTATGTCTTGTCTTTTTCCATCTAAACAGGACGCTGAGAGACAACATAGAGAAGTGGTTTCAATTTATCGAACTCATCTTCTCAGTGCAGCACAGGTAATTGTATATGAATGTGTTAAGTGTGAAGGTTTCTTTTTTTTCAGTAGCATTTCCTTCTATTTTGATCCTATAAAAAAGGCCATTCATACCTGAGATCAGCAGTACTGTTATAGAAATACTTTATAATAGTGTACAGGTCATAGCATGTAGTTGCATAGAAGTTTCTGGATGCAGTTCTAAAGATGGATTTATCCTGACTGAATACCGGTCACTTGTTTTCTTTCAGGGTCACATGGATGAAGATGTCCAAGCTGCCTTACTGCAGATCATTCGAATGAGACAAGGTTTTGTGTGTTGAATTCAACACACTGAGACCACACTGACTCCAATTCATCATTCACCCAGTAACCTCCCATTCAGCTCAGTGCAGTTTGATACTGCTCTGGAGTACTTCACTCAGAAAGTCACGTTTTGTAATGTTTGATATGTTCTGATTAGGTTCGGTGTTGTATGTACTAACAGTATGAAATATAGTATCTGTAATATAGATTTGCCTAGTGACTACTAAATATAGAACTAGGGATATCTAAACTCATCAAAAAAACATAAACATGAGAGGCAATGGATAATGATTTAATCATACTTAAGCTTATTGGCTTAACTATGTATGTTATTGCTACATGCTATAGAGTCAATGAGAAGTACAGGATGCTGTAAAGATGTAAACTGCACATTCAGTGATGGAGTCTCATGTACCTCCTTATTTCATGTTGAAATAACCTAACTACAGTTTAAAGAAGAAAATTCCCTCCCTCCACTCTTATAGCCTCTATCTAAGCTACGTGTGTGGTGTATTAATGAGGGACGCATCCCTTTAGAGAGATTTTAACATGCTGTTTCAGTCCAGCATTACTGTGTCCACTGCAATGGTTAAAGTAATGATCTGGTTAGGGGAAATAGATCTTTCAACACTAGGGAAATTAGCTTCAAGACTTTAGTGGAGTGGTGGGCACAGAGGCATTTCCTGGGTCGTCTATGTTTTATGAAGTGCCAGTGGCATAGTGGTTAAATATCCAGCAATCCTGCACAGTAATATTACATTTTTGTCATATGCAAGCTTGTGCACATATAGTATACAGTAAGAGCATGATTGCACAGCATTGATACCAGAGTAAATATCATTGGTACACTTGTTTTGGATGGTCCCAGAATTGTTATAGTCCAAAGTCACTGCAGCTACATATTACAAATATCTTTTGTAGTTTGGGCCCATGTCCGTACACTGGAACATTTGTTTTAAATGCGCGTGATGTATTTGAGTCAGTGAGTGTCTATTGGGTTGGGTGATATAGAATGGAGTAGTTCTTTTAGTAAAGTGTTTATGTAAAATCGCTTTGCTGCTGCAGTAACAACAGCAGACCACATCTCATGAATGATTGTATGTATGAGCAAAGCATTTAACACTGAGGACTTTCATTACACTCTATCCTTCATGTTCCTGTATCCTGGCTGATATCGCCATCTAGTGGTGTGACTTGGCTGGCCAAGTTTGATGTGTGCTTTTGTGTAGGAGAATGTGATGCATTTAGGAATTCTCCCTTTTGATGCTTTCCACATCTGATATATCACCTTTTACAAGGCTTTGTACTACTTTTGATTAATGAACACCATGTTTGTGGTAACTATTACAGAATTCAGCAGGACTGGAATAGAAAGGCACAATAATCTGTTCAGGTTTCAGAACATGACTGTAGACTGGCATACTTTTATATTTTGTGGATGTTTTTGTTTTTTTCTCCTTCAAATCTGTAATTCTTAACTATTTAAATTAGCCTTTGAGTTTCCAATCAGATATTCTAAAATGAATTAGAGTTCCCAACCATGGCTTTCCAGTATTGATTTAATTTATTTTAAAAACGTCACTGTAGTGCCATTTGGTTTGATTGGAATTAACTGATGCTATCGGTTCTCTCTGTCAGGAATGACTAATTGTAATGGTTTCATTATTTATTAGTATTACATTCTAACTGTGCTTTTTTGGTCATCAGTTAGTCTGTGCATTTCCTTTTATGGACATTTTTTTTCCTTTTTGTTTTGCAAAAATGTGAGTCTAACATCAATAAAAGTGCCTCTTTTAGACTAAACTGGCTCTGTGCAAATGAAAAAGATGAATCCCAGCAGTCTCGGAGTATCATGAGGTGAACCTTGCCTTTGGCAGGCCTTTCCAGCCCCTCTCACTCTCCTTTAAGAGTGAACACACATGTTGTTACTTTAAATCCAATCAGATCAAGATTAAGAGATTTTTTTCTCATGTGGTTTGCATTGATTTGTACCTTAATGTTTAACTTACCTTTAAAACAAAATGATATTTACAAATACAAAGAAAAGACAATATTTTTCTTCCCATAAAGGTCATAGTTTTTTTCTTCTTCTTTTTCATCATCATCATCATCATTATTATTATTATTATTATTATTATTATTATTATTATTATTATTATTATTATTATAATATTAAGGTCAGAGTAAAAATTTTAACACTCCAACAGAATCAATGTTGTTTTCCCCTCTTAGTTTCTACAATGTGCTTAAGTAAGTCATTTTATGTAGTCTCAGTCACTTGTCCTATATTTCCAGTAAAGATACTGAAGGTCATTTTCTAAAGCTCTCATCCCACACCTAATTCATTTCATGTTTTAGTGTCTTTGATTGCTTAAATGACTCTTCCCCCTTCCTTAGCAGTGTCTTGTTTTTATGAGTCTGTTATTTGTGGCCTGCCCTGCATAAGCTGTTCTCAGCAATTATGGCAAATACAATTCAATCTGTTTGGAGCTTTCCCTTTAATCTCATTTCCAGGACCATAAGCAGAACCAGACATCCTCCCATCACTCCCCTCTCTTTCCCTTTCTCTCTACCATTAATCATGTCCATAAGGATCACAGTGTAACCCTGTCGTTTAGCTGGCCCCCTGGTAGGTGGGCAGACTGGAAGCGGAACCCCTTTAGTGTTGCTTTAATGTGGTTAGTTGTTCACTCGGTAGTCTCTGTGTCATGATTCAAGCTTGCTTTACTGCAGAGCCCTTTTGCGTCATGTTTTTTTTTTTTATCTTTCTTGCATGTCTTTTTTTCTGTCCTTTTTTCGTTTGATATCTGGATCTGAAGTCTTTTTACCTTCCATTTTAACAGTTTTTCTCTTTTTTTTTTTTTTTTTTTTTTTTTTTTTTTTTTAGATGTGCATCCCGTTCTTGTCTCTTTCACCTTCTTATCATTAGGTCTCCCATAGGTTGTGCTGGCTGTGCTTTTTGCATTAGTACATGGAAAACCCCATCTTTTCTCATTAGCCACCCTGGATCGGTCACCTCCGCTCACCCCTTTAATGTTTTTGCAAAGGTCCCTGCACTTTGTTGCCTCAATAAAGTTCATTTATAGGATAACAGGGCTCTGGAGGACACATGGGGCTGATTTCGACTAGATGGATTCAGCATGTCTCCTGCCTAGCTCCTTTCTGAACCTTGCCATGTGATCCATGCCTCCCTGACCTCATCATCCATCATCTAACACCTGGGATGAGGGAAAAAATGGTTGAAAAAATAAGAGACTCTTTTATTTTGTAGGATTTATTGGCTGGCCACAGGAGAGTCCCACTACCACCGCCAGGCCGCAGCTCTCTCCATCCGTGGTTGGGTTTTTATGCACGATGGAAGACCATAGGGTTGTGTGCTGCCCATTTTGGCCTCCAGATCTTCCTCTTGAACAAGTTTTACCTCCATAAAATTGTTTGTGGGGGAGGTGGGTTTGATTAGATAACACAGGTACAAAAATTTTATATTGTTGAGCACATTTCAAACAGACTCTTAAACCGCGAGGTAAATGTGCAGGGGTGTTATACTCCAAACTTGAAATTTTAAACTGCGCATTTAAATGGTTACATCTGAGCTCATTGTTGTTCTTTTTCCCTCATTAGCTCTTGGTTAACCGCTAATGCCTTGTGTATCAACTCCTTTTTACTTTTTCCCCCTTTTTCCGGTCAGGGCTCAACAAGAAACATGTGGTCGTCCTTTCTTCCAAGCTCAACCTCTTAATAATTCCCAGGCCTCTATGGAAAATCGACTGCATTTCACATGTCTGCTAAGAGCTGACACATGGGGCTGTGTCCTTGGTTTAACAGAATAAGCATGCGGAATTGATGGTTGGCTGCTTGAAAATAGTGCTGCAACTAATGTACTTTCTTTTTTTTTAAATTAAAGCATTTGGTTTTGTCTGCTTTTCTTGCTCTGCGGTGCAGGCCTGTGGTACTTTACAAGCTTGTTAAGAGGTAAATTGAGGGGAAAGGTGAGGAGACCCTTAAGTTCTCCATTTTTGGCTGTCTTTGCTATGCTTTCATTTTGTTAAGGACCTCAGCTGGACAGTCTAAAATCGCTGAAGAAAACATTGATTCATGCAGACTTTAGAAGAATTTGTTTAGGAACTAATTTAAGAGTCTTGAGTGTGAGTAAATCATGGGATAATTTTCATTTTTGGGTGAACTATCCCTTTAATTCTTTTTAAAAAATCTTACTAATTTTTGAATGTGTGTGTTTATATAATATGTATACACTAATATTGATAAATTAAAAAAAAAAAAACTCTAATATAGTCTTATAACCAATATATTGTGCATCCCTACTACAATGTATATGTACTGCTATATTACTTGTGGTAACCATAGACTGCCAATTACAGGTACACTGTAATTGGTAACTTTAGTGATTTTTATTGCACAATCATGTCATTGAACTAATGATGTATCTTTGACTGATTTGAATTAGCTTGTCTTTTAATTTTGCAGTCCTCTGCACCCAGCTCTCAGTGTTTACTTCCTTCATTTAATACCTCCGGCAGGGTGAAGGTGCGGCTCTAAAGGTGTTTGAAATGGTTAATGTTCCTGAAGAGTTTCCTGCTAGCAGAACATAAGGTATTAGTTTATTCATTACTCATTAGGCTCTCAGTCAAAGTGCTTTAGGCAAATTCAGGGTTGTGACTGTCGATCATTAGCGTTGAAAATGTGCATTTGTTAGACAAAGCCACAGTCACACAATCCAATTAAGACATGAAAGCCCCCGTCTCCTAGGAAGGAATTCACAATACATAAACAGGCTGTAAAGTGGAAAATTACATCTGCATTTATTTCTTTTCTTGAAATTCAGCCACATTTGGTAAACTTTAACAAACCCCTGTTGAACAATTTGGAAGAAAAAAAGGATAGCTAAATTAATACCATGTGTTTTGAGAATTACACAGGGGTTTATTGTAGTGTTGAGTTATAGGGACAATCTTGGCTAGAGTGAGAGTTTGGTAGATTTTAACAAGCAAGAACATTCTAATCACTTTGAATTATGTGATTTTTACCAAATTTACCTTGTAATGTCAGATTTAAAGAACTTTCCATAAACACATACTTTTTATAACAGACATTTACTATACTTAAAATATCTTTAATCAAGGCTAGGCTCTTTTGATGTTGGCATGAGTGTGTAAGTGTAACATGCCTTTAGCTTGTTGTTCTGGATGTTAATTAAATTGCTTTTCACTCTTCTCATAAGGCAAGGTATTGGATTAATGGCTTTAATGCCCTTTAAATCTCTCTAATCTTCCCCCTTTCATCTGTAGCTTTTGCAGGTTTGTGTTGCTGTGATTTGCTTGCATCGTCTGCCTTTGATTGCAACGCAATGATTGCAGCTCACCCTGGATCGTAATGCAAATCCCCAGAATAACTGTTTCCGGATGCTTGCAGGTGGTAGGATCCTGTTGGGAACAGTGGCTTCTGCGTCCAGCCTTTGATGCCTGTTTCTACCTTTCACACCTGCTTCATAAAACAGAAAGAAATATTTATGAGTCATTTACACAACAAACGACTGAATCCTGAGTGTCAGTACCCACAGAGAGAGACAAAGGTATGGCACATTAAATGGGTAAGCTGCACAGGAATGGTCCAGTCAGATGTGCTGATGAACAATTAAGATCATGACATCGCGAATTCAAGTTCTGCACTGTTCTGCAAAATGTGTACCTTTGGGGTCACTATTTGTACCTTGTCACTAGAGCAGTTTCCTTAAAGGGACAACTTTGTACCTTATCTACCCCTAAAATGTGAATATTAGTACCTTAGAGAAGTAATATGTACCATTAATGTACTACCAGGAACCTTTTAGTGGTAAATAAGGTACTATTTCTGCACATTTTTTTCTGAAAATGTGATCTGTTCGGGATGACGATTTTAAGACCTACAACAACTTATAGCCATTTTTGTAAATACATTGCATATATACACTCACCTAAAGGATTATTAGGAACACCATACTAATACTGTGTTTGACCCCCTTTCGCCTTCAGAACTGCCTTAATTATACGTGGCATTGATTCAACAAGGTGCTGAAAGCATTCTTTAGAAATGTTGGCCCATATTGATAGGATAGCATCTTGCAGTTGATGGAGATTTGTGGGATGCACATCCAGGGCACGAAGCTCCCGTTCCACCACATCCCAAAGATGCTCTATTGGGTTGAGATCTGGTGACTGTGGGGGCCATTTTAGTACAGTGAACTCATTGTCATGTTCAAGAAACCAATTTGAAATGATTGGAGCTTTGTGACATGGTGCATTATCCTGCTGGAAGTAGCCATCAGAGGATGGGTACATGGTGGTCATAAAGGGATGGACATGGTCAGAAACAATGCTCAGGTAGGCCGTGGCATTTAAACGATGCCCAATTGGCACTAAGGGGCCTAAAGTGTGCCAAGAAAACATCCCCCACACCATTACACCACCACCACCAGCCTGCACAGTGGTAACAAGGCATGATGGATCCAAGTTCTCATTCTGTTTACGCCAAAATCTGACTCTACCATCTGAATGTCTCAACAGAAATCGAGACTCATCAGACCAGGCAACATTTTTCCAGTCTTCAACTGTCTAATTTTGGTGAGCTCGTGCAAATTGTAGCCTCTTTTTCCTATTTGTAGTGGAGATGAGTGGTACCCGGTGGGGTCTTCTGCTATTGTAGCCTATCCGCCTCAAGGTTGTGCATGTTGTGGCTTCACAAATGCTTTGCTGCATACCTCGGTTGTAACGAGTGGTTATTTCAGTCAAAGTTGCTCTTCTATCAGCTTGAATCAGTCGGCCCATTCTCCTCTGACCTCTAGCATCAACAAGGCATTTTCGCCCACAGGACTGCCGCATACTTGATGTTTTTCCCTTTTTACACCATTCTTTGTAAACTCTAGAAATGGTTGTGCGTGAAAATCCCAGTAACTGAGCAGATTGTGAAATACTCAGACCGGCCCGTCTGGCACCAACAACCATGCCACGCTCAAAATTGCTTAAATCACCTTTCTTTCCCATTCTGACATTCAGTTTGGAGTTCAGGAGATTGTCTTGACCAGGACCACACCCCTAAATGCATTGAAGCAACTGCCATGTGATTGGTTGATTTAGATGATTGCATTAATGAGAAATTGAACAGGTGTTCCTAATAATCCTTTAGGTGAGTGTAGTCTCTTATATGCTTTTCTCTTAATGGCATAGTTTCAGTCTAGTTTTTTATTTGCTTGGGGAAAAAAACATGTAGCCAGTTCTTAGAATTAAGATATTTTGCCTAACAGACTCTATCATGTTGAGTGGTTATAACTGCACAGGCCCCATTGCACCGCTCCCCAATTCTGTCATTTGCCCTTAATTATCATGCCAGCAGAGTCCATTAAATATTCTCCAGCTAATGCCTCATTAGCTTCTGCAGGCTAAATGGTCAAGAGATGTGCTTTTTATTGGTAGTAAGCGTTGTCCTCTCTGAATCACTGCCTGGGGTCATAACCATGAATCAGGGCTCAGAATGGTCCCCTAGTTTTTATATCTGAATTTTAAGACTCTCCCTTAGGAGTTACTGCCTTTGTAGTCAAGACAGGAGTGTGATGTAGTTCCACTCCCATCATCCAGAGGGCAGACCTACATTAAGTTTTAAGACTTTGGCTTGGATCCATGGTCGCAGGAATATGATCACTGATGCTTTTAGAATCCAGAATTTGACTAGTTTGGTATTAAATTGTAATTTTTTTTTTTCTGAATTGTGTGTGTGAACATTGTTGTATCACATGTCGAACTTCCCCTTTTTTTCAAAATGCTGTTTTTTGTTTTTGAGGCATTATAGTAATGATTTTCTGAAAGGCATTTAGATAACAAAATAAATTATTTTCTATCATTTGAAAAATATGTCTATCTCTCTGTCTGTGCATATATTACACTTGCTAAGGTTCCTGATGCAGCTACTGCAACATGAAACAAGCTCATCCATGGCCTTTAAATATAGGCCAACTAGTTTTGCAGAGTGCCTTGGAAATACTTGGATATAAATCCCTGTCCTTGCAGATGTACAGGCTGAGCTCATGCTTCATCTGCAATGAATATTTTGGCCCTGTATCTCTGTTTACACAGGTGAGATGGTCTATCATCAAATATTTGTGCGATTTAATGCTTGATTTTCATTTGCTGAGGTATTGGCAGGTGATCTACTGAATTTGCTGGTGTGTCATGGCCACTCATTCTCATTCTAGATGGGCAATAGCATGCCAGCTCACATCATAATGCCTCTGTGAATATTTACGCAGGCTCACCTGCTGCCACATCTGCTAAAATGATTGTAAAGGGTCCGTAGAGATGTGAGGTGGGGATCGAGGCATCTGAGCATACAGCGCTGCTGTTGTTTTTTGTTTTTTTTTAACCTGACAGTGGACGCAAATGGTAGTTCTTATCATCATATGAAAACAACGCTTAAATCATCAGCATTTGGCTGTTGGCTGCCTTTAGACTTGAGTGCCAATCCCAAACTATTCCCTTTGCCTGCAGAGATTCCCAATCAGCCAGATTGCAGTGAAACTAGAGATGCCACATGCAGAGAAGTGTGTTTGTTTACAAAGGAGTAATTTGAGCTGTTTCATAAGCAGTTAGATGTCAAAACTCAGTATGTCTCCATAAATTGAGAGCAATGCATATGCTTGTGAACGTATATAAGAATGCATATGTATATAAGTACTGCCTGCTTGTCAGTCTTTGTCATTTGTATTAACGTTTTATTCCCGTTTTCATCCAGATCATATTAGGAGAATTCACTATTAGATTCTTTCTGCTACACCAACCACATCACAAACGGTAGATGCATGCAGACTTTTTAGATGCTGTGGAGAGACCAGAGAGACTCTGCTTCTGAATTTGCGACTTTTGATGTGCACTTTCTGTGGTTTTGGATGCGGTTCTGACAGGTATTGTCCCTGAGGCGAAGGATTACCTGAGGCCTCCTCACAAAACAGACCAAAACAAGTTATCAGAGGGCTTGTAAGCCCCTTCGTGGAGAGTGCGACATAAATTATTCTAGCCTTGCAGATGTTCTGAGATCAAAATCTGCATGAATTTATGCCATTGGCAGCGAGTTCCACTTATTAGTTTTCATGATGTGTGCTGGAGCAGCTGCGATGCCGGGGCTTTTACAGGGGTCATAAATCTGGATCTGTCATCATCTCAACCACTTTGGTAGAGATTATTTCACTCCGCTAATAAAGCAACTCCCGCTCGACATTACAAATGCCTTCAGGTTAACAACCTTGGCAGCCGTGCGATCTCAGTGCTCACTCGCACTTCAGAGGCTTTGCGAGCTGGGAAAGAAATAGAAGCCTGTGATATAATGGAGACCCTAATGGATCCCAGGTGGTTGTTAGATCCTGACCCCACCTGATATTTTCCTTCTCAAGGGGGAAGAACCTGGGTCAACCTGCCTCAAGTGTTTGGAGTTTCATTGTTCATTTATACTCTCTTTGATGTTGCTGCATACCAGAGCTTACATTTCTGCTTTGTTCAGGAATGGACCAATTTCCTATTTTTGGTAAAATGTCATAGTTCACATTCTTCAACATGATGGAATGGTTCAATAGCTGCATTCAATGTTATTCTCTGCTGGGTGTGACAGTTGAAAATTTGTGTTTCCAGTGGAATTGGTCTCAGCATATACATGGTTACAAATGGCGCCATCAGTGAAGTTCATAAAATTACCTTGATTAACCCCATATAATTAACTTAATGGAACCAATCAATTAAAACTAATCTTATTGAGTGTTCTTGTGTAATAGCTGCTAACCTTATTGAATGTTCTTCGACTTTTTTTTCCTCATGCACTGTGCTTTGTTTCCCTCTCAGTGTTTACTTCCTTCATGTTAATGTGACGAGACAAGAAATTCCCTATTTCCCAAGTTGTCCATCCTGACCGGACTTCTGTGCCATAGATATGGATTGGAGGAAACAATTATTCCAGTAGGTTGTTTTTAGAAAGTGGAATCAATAAATATGTTGGTATTATATGTGGAATAATAGTGCACTACTGGCTGCAATGTACACTGGATACTATATCATGCATACTGTACCATTTTATTGTATGTGAAACAGTCGTACAGGAATACAGCTATTTTTTTGACCACATTGTTAAAGTGACTGGTGTCCAGTTGTTGTCTTTATTTTAATGCAATTTTTGCAATCCAATCTAGAAATCAAGAAAAAAAGGTTTCAAAAAGCATGATAGATGTTGCATAGTTAATTAATGTTGGAAATGGAAGATAAAGTCAAATGCATTGCATTGTGGGATTCAGTATTCATTGTAGTGTGTTCTGCCGTGCACTGTGAATGTAGTTGGTCACCATGCTAACAGTATGAGTATGGTAGGGAGCTTTTTGAGATGCACCCTTTGTTTTCAGGTGGACCGTTAAAGAACGCAACACACACGTCTTCCGGAAATCCTGAAGAATTCAACCAATCAGATGACGACTTTGAAACTCCTGAAGTGTTTCCCATTTTGTGGGTCTTATGCATTAGGCATTCAGCCAACGGTCTGAGGCTGAGACTAGATGCATATGACACAAAACTTGAAACACTTTAACAAGGGTTAAAGTCTGATTGGCTGACTACAAGTTTTCCGGGAGCTTAGAAACTGCAGCAATAAACCCTTCAGCAACTAAACACTAGATCTAAAAAAATGTTTGTGAAGTTCACAGCATAGAACAAAACAAGACTGTGATTGGTCACTGTACATGTCAGTCAGACAGCCTCTTCCTGACTAAGTGGGCATCCTTGGCTACACAAGACTATACTCTTTACCCTGTTTATCAAGCCATTAGCAGCTTGCACCCGATCCAAAGTTTTTATGGTTACATCAGCCTGATTGAGTCGTTGGTCTGTCTATTTCAATTATATTGAATAAACATAGTCATTTAGGTAATTTAGCTCTTTTGAAAATATGAGAATGAAGAGGTTTCATACAGTCATAACATGTTCACAATTTTGTCAGTCACCCTCTCTTCATTTAACAGTGATTTAATGTCAATATAGTGCAGGATCAGTACAAGTAACTGTATTGCATAAGTTTATATGGGAACATTTGCTGTTGACTGAAGCAGTAGTAAAATAGGATGCTTATGCAACCACTCCAAAGTCTTGTCAGCCTCAGGGGATGACAATGATTATTCAAATGTGAGTTTGTTTGGTGAGCACTGGCATACATGTGTGATCCTGGTGCCAGTCTTTTTCTAGCAGAAGGAAATTTCTGTAAAAATCTAGGGTGCTTCCATCTTTTGTCATTTTTGGCTCTCCTTGCACCATTCGTATTGTTCTGACAGCAGCTACACCGCATATATTTAATTCTGTTCTCTGCCCTCAGATTAACCCACCAGGTAGGTGTGAGGACAGGCAGGTCCATCCAGATTATTCCTAATGCTATAATGCTTCAGACTGCAATGACTCAGACCAGCACTCCTGGGACCAGCAGCAACGTAGAAATATCCAATACTAAAAGACTTTTATGTAGTTTGAAGGATGAAATATTTATGACCGTGAGCATTGGAGTATCATTTAAAGGCAAGTGGGGGTCCAGTTTAACATCTAGTTGGAAATAAAAGAAACCTCTGTGCAAGTGGATCGTGTGGAGAAAGAGGAAATGGTTGCAAAAACCACAATATCACTGTGCTACTAAAAAACTAACTGCATCGCTTTTGCCTTGGATCCAGGCATTGCTCATGCTAAGATGGTGTCAATTAACCCCAGGGTACTGAGGGAAAAAAACTGATTACCTTAATTAAGACAATACTTTTTGACTTTTTGAGAAAAGGTTCACAAAATAAAGTATTTGAGCACTTTAAGACCATTACCATTACATTCAATTTTTTTTCTGAAATAAAGGTTGCTGAGTTTTATAGAGTAATAATAGACCATATTAATGACCACAATAGTCAACTTGTTTGGTACCATGCACAAAAACAAAAATGATAATTCAATCATAGTTCTCAGATGTTCAGGGATATCATTATATCATAAAAGGCTATATAAAAGTGGCTCTTCATGATTACAATAAAAATATTTTGAGACACTCAATATTTGACATTTATTACAGATGTTGTTCTAATTTGCTGGGTAATGCAAGCATTGGTTTTATAAAGTGGTCAGCTTGAGGACATAAAAAGTATTGCAATTTCAGACCACCATTCTATTTTATCTAGTTTTCTAATGCATGTTTGTACACAAGCTTTAGTCTCTGGTGTCCCCAGAATGTCTGTGAAGACCTTTAAATGCAAATAAGCTGCTGCTCCCGTCCCCCTTTACAGAAGACGTGGCCTTTATAGCTCTTCCTTTGAATACTCTGCAACAACAAAACTGGAGAATCTCACGCAGCTAAAATGTCAGAAATTGTCAGTATGACACAGATGGAGAGACTCAGGAAGAAGTTACAATGTTTCTGAACGGTTAGTTGATGAATGTATGTAGTTGTGGAGTTAACTTTATCATTATAAACTCTTGTAAATATGCTCATGTGGAAGCTGTAGGATGTTAGCATCGACCCATCTTTCAGAATCAACTTTTGTGCAACTCTAGCCTTGAATTGACCCTTGTTTGTGAAGCAGTTTGGCGTAAAATGATTTGCTCAAATACTTATACAAGCATACTCATTACCTAATTTCTTCCTTCATAAATTAAATTCATCCACTGTGTCCTCGTGGCTCCGATACTGGGAGTCTATGGAGACTCTTATGTTCATTAGTGCATCCAAAAACAGAACATTTGTAATGTTTATGTGGCGCAGACATGTCAATAGGTGCTATAGCGAGGATATAAACATGGCGGACTATGTGTGCGACTCACTCAGGGCAGGATCTATGGTAATAGGGCAGATCGTCACCAATCTTGGGCGGAGCAATCTGGAACAGCGTATTTTCAGACACAACATCTTGTTTTGATGTCCTTCAGGGGGGATCGAGCCACCTTTAGGGGGGTCAGACCCCACCAAACCCCCTCATGTAATTCTCAGAAGACAGGAAGTGAAGCTAACATTGGATTCGGACATGCCTTGATGCCTTCCTAACTTGGAATGCATCCTCCGAAGATAAATTAGGTTTTTGGATGCAGCCATGGGGATTATAAAAAAAGGAGTGGATGGATTTTTACCATTTATAGGCTGGTTGTTTACACATATTGTGGACACACATCCACACATCAGTGTTCAAACACCATGTAAAAGTCATTTTTGCACAATAGGTCCCCTTTTAAGGATGTGTTCATTAACAAAATGAGATCCAGTATTGGATTGTTCTGGTCAAGGGGGAGTGTTTGGCTTATATGTCAGGGTTGGCATAAGTACAAAGAATGCTAAATTCATTGATTCAAGCTTCTCTTTCAACACTCAGTTTCAGGATGAACATATTTCAAAATTTGTTGTTTATTAGCAATGCTAACTTACTATTCTGAAAATGATGGCTGTGATGCAGAAGATTGCCAGTCTGCCTGGAGAGAGAGAGAGAGAGAGACAGATGATTAACTGGGCAAAGGTCACAAGGTTATTGTTGCAACTTAGCACTCAATGCAAATAGCTGGCTTGTAGAACTTCCTGACTCCTTGCCCATTTTCTACAAAAAAATTTTGTAAGCATAATCTGAACTATATATTGCACCTATGTTTCCTTGAAAAAAAATGAGCTCCACGCACACAAGCAATGGATTTCATTCACTAACAGTTGTATGCACATATTTAGTAGAGTAGGGTGCTGCACCCTGTTTCACAGGATTGTAAATTAAGTGCAAATGTTTGGCTATTTATATTTTACATTTATTTATTTATTACATGTAAATTGTGAATTTTAAGCCTATATGTTCTTTTTTAAATGGGATCCATTTTACATTTGAAGTTTTATTTTATTTCCTTTCCTTTTTTAATTTTAATTAACGCACACACATATGGTGCTTGTGCGCGGTAGCCTTACTACTGTTACTGTAGACCGGTCAGTTACATTAAAGTCCCCATGAAATCAAAACAAACAATGACAAAGTACACATTTAGAAGACATAAGTGTTCAAAATTTACAGTCTCTCACTTCCACCAATATGGATCAACGATTTTAATGAAATCACTCTGCACTTTAGCTTCTCATCAGATTTTTGTCCAATCAAATGCTCTCTAGAATCTGAAGTGTCCTGCCCCCTACACTATGAATATATGCTAAAGCTGCAGCTGAAATCGTGTTCACACAATTACTATTTTCTATGTGATGAATGGCAAATAGTGCACTATATAGGGGATAAGAAACAATTCAGACAGATTAGGGCGAATGAAGTCTGGTTCCACGTTAGTGTCGGTGTGTTTTATGCAAATTATACAGAACATGCAATTGACGTCACCGTCGACCGGAGTGACTGCAGTTACACCCACTGAGTGGCAAAAAGACTAATGGCCGCTTTGTTTTTCAGCGGGAATGCCGCGAAAAACATTGACTGTACAAATAGATATGACAAAAAATCTGAGGTATATATTTTTTTTTACAGACCTTTGAAAGCTACAGAGAAGAGAAACAAATGGATCGCTGCAATTCACAGAAATTCACAGACTCCAGGCAGCGAAATGTAGATTTGCAGTTATCATATCTGTCAATATGCAGAACTGTAGAGTAAAATCATACACTATATATTGTATTGTTATATATTGTATTGACAACTCATCAATTAAATATTTACCAATTTATATTCTGCATAATTGGGTGCTTTTAAATAAACACTGACAAAAACTACACAAGTTTTCATGGCTGGACGATATGATGATATATATAGCATTGATATAAGTGACCAACCGTATTTAGATGTAGGCTATTGTATTTATAAACTCATAAAGCGCTCACGGAATAATTTTCTTTATGTATTTCCCCGGCGGTTTTCGAGCCCGTAAGTTACAACTTCAAACCACGACTTTGTAGCGTTCCAGGCAAAGTCACGCCAAACTGCCTGAGCGCAAGGAATTGTGGTAGCTAGATGTAAACAAAGCATGGCGGACCATATGGGGCTTATGCTCATTTACAATCATTTCTATAACTCCTTGCTTATTTGAGGGAAATGGTGATGAAAAAACGGCGCATAAGTAAAAGAAGATGTTATACCTTTTATTTTACGTTATTTGTATATTTGGAAATGTATTTGGTATTAATCTATTCTTGCAATGGACTGAAAACTACCGCTAGAAAAGCTGCTGATAATGCATAACATTTGCGGATAAATAACGTTAGAGCAATACCTTATTTTAATAAACGATTCGGTTTTTAATGTACGACTTTAATAAACGCTGCATCTGTCGGGGCTGCCATTGTTGTTTAGCAGGCTATGTGACATCAGAGCTCATAACTGGGAGTACATCGATCGATCTAGTAGTTCACGGGTGGAAAAGTCACAGGTTTGACTGCCGTTCCAGTGCACTTTCACGGGTAGAAGGTTGGAAAAACACGGGTTACGGGTTGCCTGGAACGTGACATTAGGCTACTGCGTCATCAGAGAGAACTAAGTTAGCAGAATATAGGTCGAACTATAGCTAGCTGACAAGAAGGTTTAATGAAAAATGTTTTGAGAACGATGAGTCCACTCCATCTCATTCCTATCTTAAAGGGTTAGTTCACCCAAAAATGAAAATTAGCCCATGATTTAGGCCTACTCACCCTCAAGTCATCCTAGGTGTATATGACATTCTTCTTTCAGACGAATAAAATCGGAGTTATATTAAAAAAGTCCTGGCTAATCCAAGCTTTATAATGGCAATGATTGTGGCTCTGTTTTTAAAGTCCATAAAAGTGCATCTGTCCGTCCTATAACTGCTCCACACGGCTCCGGGGGGTTAATAAAGGCCTTCTGAAGCGAATCAATGCGTTTGTGTAAGAAAAATATCCATATTTAAAACTAATTTTTGAAGGGGACACAAATAATACAGCCAAACTCGTACTTGTAAGGATAAGTGTACCACAACAAACATTTTTTTACTTTGCCGTTTTGGTGCACTGAAAAATGATAATTTTTAAATGATAAATGATAATGTCCGTTTTTCTTCTCTCTGTCATTTTATCTGACCAACAACACAAAGCGATAGTTGTTTAAATATGAGTAAGGTTCACCACGCAGTCATATTAGAATTATTAAATTATCTTGCGTCCTCCACATAGTATTTTATACTATGATATGATATTCAGATATTCAACTGCAGCAGGCCCTCTGATCTGCCACTTATATTAAGCAAAACCCAGCACAGATCGACAGTGCGGCCGACCCGTGCGCATTTACTTTCGGTTTAGAATTAGCGCCAATTCGGGGGTGGCAGTTGCTTGAATTGTGGGTTCATTAGCCTATTATTCTTGATAAAAAACACAAGAAGAAAACAGTACAATGACAAACTCGCTTAAATAGGCGCTTTTACATTTCGCTTTGAAACCAAATCTTCCGCGATCATCTGGTCTGTCAGCTGTTTGCTCTCGTGATGAATGAGATCTGACTCCTGCTGCATTTGTGCTGCGACTCTCGTTCGGCTCACACTGTATTGAGTAGACATGTTCAGTTTTTAATTGTAGTGTCTGTTCTCTAACTGAACTAAATTATTTTATTACTATAAAAATGAAAACGACGGTGGGGGCGGAGCCGCGGTGGGCAAGTGATGTAACCGGTGTTTTGCCTGAATACCGGTAACACCGACTATCGCAGCAAGCCTAATCTGTATTAAAGAGAAAAGAATCACTTAATCTGATGTTTAAAGTGAATATAATAGCCTTGACAGCTACTTGTGTTTCACAACTGCTGTCTGAAGAGCTTTGTTCTCCCCCCAAACTTGTGTGGTAGTTGCTATTTTTTAAGATCTATAGGTAGTTGAGGTGCGCGGTGGATCAAACCACTGTAAGGGAACGGAGGGGGGAGGGGGGGAATTAAAATGTTTCTAAACTTGAAACGCATTTTTTTGCGTTTGTATTGTTTTACTACTTACACAATAATTTTAAGTATATATAATTAAAAAAACTTGAGGGTGAGTATATCATGGGCTAATTTTCATTTTTGGGTGAACTAACCCTTTAAAGGACAACGATTCGCCTGTCTATCAAACCTTTGACAAAACCGCTGATCCAGAGGGAGAGAGCAGTTATCATGTATAGGTATGAAACAGCTGCACAAACAGTCTTTTCAGCCACACACTATCATTATTTCTGTGTTACAAATATTCATATCAGCATAGATGTTTACATTAGCGATCAAAATATAGTGATTCACCTTTTGAAAGTAACATGGCGCTTCAAGTAACGATTGCTTTGATTGCATCGTTACGCCAACAGGTGGCGACGACAAGTGACTGTTAAAAATGTATTTGGCATCGAATCATTCATTCAAGAGATTAGTTCAAAAATCGCAGATTCATCCAGGAATGAAACAATGAAGTATTTATAAGTGAGCCATTGAATCGTTAATTTAAAGCTATTTTTTATTATTATTTGTTTGTACCACCTGACATAAAACCGGTCAAAAAATGAATATAAACACTTTGAAATATTATTTAACTACTGAAATATTATTTAACAACTGAAACTTGTTTAAACACATTGTTTACACATGACTCAAAAATATGCATTACATCATTTTTGAAAAGTTTTTCTTTTTAAGCTTTACTTGTCAATGACCCATATATGTATAATGTGTATTTCCATTGCAGGTTTGGTCTTAAATGTTATATAAGGTGGTATTAAAAAGGTCTTAAAAAGTCTTACATTTAACTTGTTTATAACTGTAGACACCCTGTATTCGCAGTTTCCTCTATTAAATCCAGTCATGCAGCAGGCTCTTTTCCCACTCAGTCTGGCTGAGGGAGCATGTTCCGGCGGGAATGTGATGTCAGTGCATTCCATATATTGGCTACAGGCACTCCCTCCTTCATTTAGGAACCTGAAGTTGTCAACATTAAAACAAAGGTAAGAACAAATGTGTATGCAGCTGTTGTCAATCTGGCGCAAATTCTGAGTGAGAACTCTTTCAGCACACATAAATGCGCAAACTGTATGAAATTATTAGTGAAAAAGTGTTTGATCGTTATATATTCAGCTCTCTCGTTTTCATGTGACTCAATCGCCATGTTCTGCAACTGTATGAGATGCGTGTGTTGTTCACAATGGCCATAGCCACAAAATCTGCCTCACCCTGAACTTTAGGCATACCACAGACATTTGTTTTCTATGACCTTTCCTGCTTCTCTGTTCGCTGGTAGCATGCTGTTCTCTTCCCCTCTCTGTCATCCACCATTCCTCTTTTCCTTCCACCATTACATTCTCAACCTTGACTTCTTCACTGCTCTGAACGCCCCAAGTTCTCTTTTCACTGGCCCGTGGTCAGACCCAAGAGTGCTGGCCACAGTAACCACCCTCAAAGCAAAAGCACCATTTCCTCTTTATGAAACCACACCAACCTCTACTAGTCTTGTGACACAGCAGTTAACATAACACTTGCAGTCCAAGCCGGAGATGTTTTGCGGACAGAACTTCATACCCTGTTGGCCATTAACGTCCCTGAAAATCAATGTTGTTGTATTAATTTTCAGAGCAGCGTTTTGGTCTGGTTGTACTGATTGGTTTGGATCAGTCAGCCTGACTGTTATGTGGTTTGTAAGAAGCAGCAGTAGGTCTGCGTGCATGCGGATATGGAGGATGTGTTTAAGATGCCCTGACGGCGCACTGCGGCTGGTTGGATAACAGATTTAATGTAATGGTTTGTGTAGGAGGCCTCTGGGCGAGCAGCCCAGGCAGGGGAGACAATTAGACTGGCCCCTCATCTCAGCCTGATTTTCCTGAGGCCAATATGTGAGTGTTTGTGTGTATACATATTTTATATATATATATATATATATATATATATATATATATATATATATATATATATATATATATATATATATATATATATATATATATATATATATATATATATATATATATATATATATATATATATCTCACAGAGTATAAGAACATATCTATCAGTATAAGAAACTGAATAATGGACAAATGTGTGGAATATGTTGTTGCTGAAAGACGAGGCAAGACCTTGAGTGTTCAGGGGGGAGATTCATTTAACATCCCTTTCTCCCCTCTAGCCACAATCCCCTCATCGCAATATCCTGCAAAAGGGGGGAAGAGCGAAAGAGAAAGGAAAAACAGGAAGGATAAAGTCCCTCATTTCCCATTCTTGCAACCTATTGCTTTTACATTCCCCTCTTCTGTTCCCATAGCTTTGAGAAGAGATGAACAAAGGGCTGTAGCTTAAAACCATACAGATACACAAACATGTAGCTGTAAGATGAGCAATGGCACAGGAAGGCCTGTTTTAAATGGGACACAGGCATATAATAAAATCTGAACCACTGGTATACACAGTATGTCTCACTGTATGATGTCAGAAAACTAGTTTTTTTTTGCTCTGAATCTCAGCCTTCAAATTCTATGAGAGTGTAAATACACTGAATTAATTTTTTATATACACTGATCAGGCATAAAAGGTGAAGTGAATAACACTGATTATCTCTTTATCACGGCACTTGTTAGTGGGTGAGATATATTGGGCAGCAATTGAACATTTTGTCCTCAAAGTTGATGTGTTAGAAGCAGGAAAAATGGGCAAGCGTAAGGATTTGAGCGAGTTTGACAAGGGCCAAATTGTGATGCTGGGTCAGAGCATCTCCAAAACTGCAGCTCTTGTGGGGTGTTCCCGGTCTGCAGTGGTCAGTATCTACCAAAAGTGGTCCAGAGAAGGAACAGTGGTGAACCGGCGACAGGGTCATGAGTGGCCAAGGCTCATTGATGCACGTGGGGAGCGAAGGCTGGTCCGTGTGGTCCGATCAAACAGGGTGCTGCCATCCATGTGGTACATACCACCTGTCTAAGCATTGTTGCAGACCATGTACACCCTTTCATGGAAGCGATACTCCCTGCTGGCTGTGGCCTCTTTCAGCAGCATAATGCATCCTGCCACAAAGCAAAAATGGTTTAGGAATGGTTTGAGGAGCACAACAACAAGTTTGAGGTGTTGACTTGGCCTCCTAATTCTCCAGATCTCAATCCAATCGAGCATCTGTGAGATGTGCTGAACAAACGAGTCCGATCCATGGAGGCCCCACATCGCATCTTACAGGACTTAAAGGATCTGCTGCTAACATCTTGGTGCCAGCTACCACAGCACACCTTCAGGGGTCTAGTGGAGTCCATGCCTCGACGGGTCAGGACTGTTTTGGCAGCAAAAGGGGGACCAACACAATATTAGGATATAATGTTATGCCTGATCGGTGTGTGTGTGTATATGTATGTGTGTGTATGTATGTATGTATATATATATATATATATTACACTCACCTAAAGGATTATTAGGAACACCTGTTCAATTTCTCATTAATGCAATTATCTAATCAACCAATCACATGGCAGTTGCTTCAATGCATTTAGGGGTGTGGTCCTGGTCAAGACAATCTCCTGAACTCCAAACTGAATGTCAGAATGGGAAAGAAAGGTGATTTAAGCAATTTTGAGCGTGGCATGGTTGTTGGTGCCAGACGGGCCGGTCTGAGTATTTCACAATCTGCTCAGTTACTGGGATTTTCACGCACAACCATTTCTAGAGTTTACAAAGAATGGTGTAAAAAGGGAAAAACATCCAGTATGCGGCAGTCCTGTGGGCGAAAATGCCTTGTTGATGCTAGAGGTCAGAGGAGAATGGGCCGACTGATTCAAGCTGATAGAAGAGCAACTTTGACTAAAATAACCACTCGTTACAACCGAGGTATGCAGCAAAGCATTTGTGAAGCCACAACACGCACAACCTTGAGGCGGATGGGCTACAACAGCAGAAGACCCCACCGGGTACCACTCATCTCCACTACAAATAGGAAAAAGAGGCTACAATTTGCACGAGCTCACAAAAATTGGACAGTTGAAGACTGGAAAAATGTTGCCTGGTCTGATGAGTCTCGATTTCTGTTGAGACATTCAGATGGTAGAGTCAGAATTTGGCGTAAACAGAATGAGAACATGGATCCATCATGCCTTGTTACCACTGTGCAGGCTGGTGGTGGTGGTGTAATGGTGTGGGGGATGTTTTCTTGGCACACTTTAGGCCCCTTAGTGCCAATTGGGCATCGTTTAAATGCCACGGCCTACCTGAGCATTGTTTCTGACCATGTCCATCCGTTTATGACCACCATGTACCCATCCTCTGATGGCTACTTCCAGCAGGATAATGCACCATGTCACAAAGCTTGAATCATTTCAAATTGGTTTCTTGAACATGACAATGATTTCACTGTACTAAAATGGCTCCCACAGTCACCAGATCTCAACCCAATAGAGCATCTTTGGGATGTGGTGGAACGGGAGCTTCGTGCCCTGGATGTGCATCCCACAAATCTTCATCAACTGCAAGATGCTATCCTATCAATATGGGCCAACATTTCTAAAGAATGCTTTCAGCACCTTGTTGAATCAATGCCATGTAGAATTAAGGCAGTTCTGAAGGCGAAAGGGGGTCCAACACAGTATTAGTATGGTGTTCCTAATACTCCTTTAGGTGAGTATATGTATGTATGTGTATATATAAACATATATAAACATATATAAACATGTTTGAGGGCTGACCTTTCATCTTTTAAGATTTCATCCTACCTGGACATATTTGTTATTGACTTATTGTTCATACAGTGATCAGCCCAGAATGAAGTCTCATTGAGTTTTTCCATTCACTTTTAATGAAAAGGCACAATATAAAAAACACCTGTGTTGCGTCTTACTGTTTGGGCACATTTCTCATTTCCTTTTAATATTAAGTTTGCCTACCATCTGGTTTTGATGACAAGGATATTTGTGAAATTGAATGCTTTTGAGGTGGATCAATTCTGTTGATGTTCTGCTTTTAACTGTATCCCTTAGATCCACTAGTGATGCACTGAAAATTAAAATTATGCAAAAATTATGCTTGGATGGCAATATATGAAATTTGTTGCTTGTTGCAGAAGAACTTTATTATAACCGTTTTAATTTATCATCTGAGAGAATATCAGTTTTACAACCTACAAAAGTAGGGTTGTCAAATGTACCTATATTCGGTACCCGCTGATAGACGCTGCTTTTTATATGCTCTCGTTTGTGTTCGTTTAGTTAGTCAGCTGACTTTCAGTGTCAGTTTTCAACTTAAGAAAAGGTTTTGTAAAAATATTTTGGCGCATCACTAAGATTCACCTGTGTCAGATTGCCCTCACACTATCATTTACCAGCCTACTGCATAGAATTCCTTGTTTGAATGCAAAACGATGCACATGATTGCATCAGTATCCACCGGGGAAGCTCTTCATCTTATACATCAGTGACTCTATGATATCCATCTACTGACCTGTATTGAAATGATTGTGCATTCACAGGGCTACTCGTTGCTGTTAGATTTGACACCTGTCTTCTCGCTTATCTTATGAAATGATCAAGATGATGAAACCATGCAGAGATCATGATACTACAGCACCTGACCCACGCTTTCTGTCCTGTTCCCCCCAAGCCCACCCATCGCAGCTCGAACGGGGGTCACACTGCTAGCTTAGCTCCTCTCTCCACCATCCTCCAGAAAGCTCATTATCCTGTTAACACTACATTTATCTAACAAGACAAAAGAGAGTGAGTGACCCAGCCACCATTAAAGATTAATAGAAAGGCATTAAAGGGAAGGGAGAGATGGAGGAAGGCCGGGCCTTAACCAGGCTTTTCTTTTTAAAGAGTGAGATGGCTGTGACAGGATTATTAATCAAAATGGGGGAGAAGATAAGACCTCCGTTGCAGCTCCCTCACTTAGAGTCTTTAGTTAGCGCTCCTGCAAAGCATGAACAGGTCAGAAAGGGTAAAACTAATTGGCTCTACCGGGTTTTGAATAACAATGAGCAAGGGCCCAATTATAAAATCACTCTGATTTTGACATCGGGGAAGGGGGAGACAGTGCAAGACTAGATTTTTCTATAATGTGAGAGGAAAATGGAATATTAAATTGGAGACTGGGAGACGGGGAGAATATTACTTTGGGAGGAGAATGGGAGCAGGACACATTAGACTCCTTAACGAGGGGAAAAGAGAGAGAGAGCATGTAAGCATGTGTGCTGTCTCTCCTGTTCCCTCAATGCTTGGCTATTAATGAAATTTATAAATCATTGGTGATATAAATTTTAATCGAGGGCTGGTGGAAAACCGTAGAGGTCTCTGAAGATAGCTTCAGCTCATTTGAAATTCCATTTGCATTAAAGATTCACATAACACTGAAAGATTTGAGGGACATCTTTTCTTTTTTTATCTTCCCTTCATTCATTAGTAATGATTCCTTTTTTCCTTTTTCACTACGACACAAGGGTTTTCAAAATCAGTGTCTCTTCATAACAAATGCCTTTTGCCCCTCAATGTCCTGTTGTGTGTGTATTATCATAGGCTCCGCATGGAGTGAGATGAAGACCAGAAGTCAGCTAAAAGGGAATCTTTTTTTTTTACTAAAAACTATTCAAATTTGTTTGAGTGCTCCTTTGTAATTAACACCCACTAATGATATCTTTTTAATTTATGATCACTGGTTGGCGCTGTTTCTTTATCTGTCACAAGCTCACACTTGTTTGAGGTTTCTAATTAGCTAATTAATAGTGGCATTTTGATTGGAATATTGTTTGTTTTGCAGAGGTATGAGCCTGTTCTTGAAGACTGAGACGTCTTGCTGCATAATTCATGGCACGCTCCGCCAACAGACAGCATTGCCATTTAAATTATGAACACATTAGAGAAATGCTAACCCTCCCTGACTGCCTGCGGCAACTGAGAGATAGAGAGAGAAATAAATGAATTTCCCACTGCTCATTACTTTACCTGTGATAATAGGGGGATGGGAGGTGGGAAGAGCGTGTCAAAGGCGTTAATGTGTATCATTAGAAATGTAGAGGTGTCTGGTTGTTGTGTACAGATCCTACATTTATTCAGATTCATGTTATTTTTTTTCTATTAATTCAAAAAAAGGCAGGAAAGATCTCCTTTGGGCTGGCTCACAAAAAAAAAATCTTACTGACAGAAAACTTTTGAATGTATATGTGTATATGTACGCACACACACTACTATTAAAAAAAAAAAAATTTTTAAACTTAAAAAAAAAAATTGATCAAAAGTGACAGTAAAGACATAAAATTACAAAATATTTATATTTCAAATAAATGTTTTTCTTTTGAACTTTCTATAATTTTTTTTCAGTATTCTTTGATGTATTAGTTTCCACAAAAATATTAAGCAGCACAACTGTTTTCAGCTGATATCAGGTCCGGCTTTATGCATCATTCTAAGCACGCATCTATGCTTGCACGTCCAGGGGGGCCCAATTACAATGAGGACAAACAATCTTTTTTTTTGTTCCATTCTAATGCTAAAACTCGGTAAGACAATTACTACTTAAATATATCGTCACTGTTGGGCAGAAAACCTTGTATCTCTATATTTCATCATAAATCATTACTATTGGCCACTTTTTTTCTGTCTGTGGATTTTGCAAATATTTAACCAATAAAAAGCCGCAGAGCCACAGTTTTACCCCAGCAGCAATTTCACCCCAGCAGTTTTGCCCGCGCATGTGCAGTTTTACTACAGTAGTTTTGCCCGCGCTGTCGCATTTCATTTTTAAATCTTGGCGGCTGTTCTGTCCTAAAACTAGCTAATGGTTATTGTTGCTCCTGATGTTATTTTTTGCATCTGTAGGGTAGGTGTAGGGTAGGGGTGGGTATGGATGTAAAAAAAAAGCCTCAAACCACATGAATATGATGCTGGTAGCACAATCTGATAGGCAGCATTTTTCTCTGTTGAATTGTGCTACCTACTGTTTTAATGGGAGGTAGCAAAATCTGACAAAGTAGGACAAATCGACAGAACACCGTAACATGCATTTCGACGACATAAAACTCTCACGACAAAATGCGCATGTGCGGGCAAAACTGCTGTGGGGTAAAACTGTAGTTGGGGTAAAACTGTGGCTCTGCACTTTACAGCATAAAATTCTGTACACTTTACAGCATAATTTTTTTTTACAGCCTGGTACAAAAAGTGGGTTTGGTCTATACAGCTAATTTTTTTCATAACTCATTTGTTTAAATTATATTAAGCCTTAAGGTTCTGCATAATTAAGGGCATGGCCACTTCAGTGACGGGTGGATTGCCACTATGGTCGAGCTAGGCGGGCGTGGTTTCAGCAACCAGGCACCTCAACTCCACCCACGTCCCGCCTCTGCCCACTTTAGGCTTCAAAAATGCTCTTCAGAAACCTACGAGTGACTTCACGGACCCTACTTCCATATTTTTTTACAGTCTATGTTCTGATAAAAATGTTGACACAATGTAACACACTTTCTCTAGCACTAGTTTTGGATGAGGATACGTGCTTCTTGTTGTCGTTTGTTCATATCATTGTACAAGCAGAATGTGACTGTTAGTTTGATGTGATATTTTACCCGTCCCTCCTCCACTGTGATTGGACGGCTGGGTAAAAAGTGAGTGATAAGTGTCGTGTTTTACCCAAAGCTGAACATCCTTCAACTCTTGGCGACCAGTAAAATACGGCGAAATAGACTCTCACCACCTAGTCACGCTGCTGCCATTTTAAAAACTACACTTCCATTAAAAACATTTGGAAAAATACACTAGACTTGGGAAAAATTTTTTTTGGTCGACACAGCCTAAAGGCTGTGGAAAATTCAGCTTTGCCACCACAGGAATAAATTACATTTTAAATATTAAAATTCAACCCTCTACGCACACCTTGGCAATAGAATCGCCATTGGCTACTAAATTTTTTTGTTTACTCGCCAGAGTGATATACTATTTTATTTATATTAGTGCTGTCAAATCGATTAATCGCGATTTAACTGATTTGCTGAAATCAAAACAGTGAAGGTAATAGATGAGCACGTTTGCGCATTAGTCCCACCCACTACCGGAGAAACCGCATATGTTCTGCTTGTTCTTAAAAGCTGAATAATTCCAAATGAAACAAAGAATATGGTTTACATGTGTTGATTCTGCGTGGTATTTAAGACTCTCCCTCTTTGCATGTGTGAGTGTGGGAGAAACGGCGCTCTCAGCAAAGCGACGGAGAGTTGTGCATCTTCACACTAGAGTTTACGGTACATCAAATACAGGTACGCTGTGGCTGCACATCTGTTGAGCTGAACTGAAATAGACAGATCGCTTGGCGTAATGTTCAGCGATTGAAAATATATTTATGATAAACTTATTCTTAGCCTCTAACACACACACTGGCGAGTAAAATCTAAGCATTTATTAGCCAATGGCTAACGATGGATATTATTTAGTCGCCCAGAGTGAAGATTTACTCACATATAGAGTGATTTACTCGCATTGTAGAGGGTTGAAATTAAAATGTTATTTTAAATTATAGTAATATTTCACTATATAAATGTTATTTACTTTTTTTTATCAAATAAAGGCAGGCTTGATGAGCATAAAAAAATCTTTGAAAAATCTTTTTGAGCCCAAACTTTTGAAATGTAGTGTATATTGGACCATTGCACCATGTCTCTTTTCAGCATCATGTACATAAGCACTGTATTTTTTTTTTTAGACTTTTAAGAATGTGTCTCAAGACCCTGTATTCTTTTCCATTCCTCCACTGCGTTTCACACTTTAAAATGCATACATGCGCTTTTCATCACTGCATAGGCCTATACTTATAATCCAACAGTTATTAGGTCTTGTTTATACGGTAACCTATGTCTCTGTGTAACGTTTCTGGATAAGCAACACGCAAGGATAGGAATTCTCTAAATACACTCACCTAAAGGATTATTAGGAACACCATACTAATACTGTGTTTGACCCCCTTTTCGCCTTCAGAACTGCCTTAATTCTACGTGGCATTGATTCAACAAGGTGCTGAAAGCATTCTTTAGAAATGTTGGACCATATTGATAGGATAGCATCTTGCAGTTGATGGAGATTTGTGGGATGCACATCCAGGGCACGAAGCTCCCGTTCCACCACATCCCAAAGATGCTCTTTTGGGTTGAGATCTGGTGACTGTGGGGGCCATTTTAGTACAGTGAACCAATTTGAAATGATTGGAGCTTTGTGACATGGTGCATTATCCTGCTGGAAGTAGCCATCAGAGGATGGGTACATGGTGGTCATAAAGGGATGGACATGGTCAGAAACAATGCCCAGGTAGGCCGTGGCATTTAAACGATGCCCAATTGGCACTAAGGGGCCTAAAGTGTGCCAAGAAAACATCCCCCACACCATTACACCACCACCACCAGCCTGCACAGTGGTAACAAGGCATGATGGATCCATGTTCTCATTCTGTTTACGCCAAATTCTGACTCTACCATCTCAATGTCTCAGAAATCGAGACTCATCAGACCAGGCAACATTTTTCCAGTCTTCAACTGTCCAATTTTGGTGAGCTCGTGCAAATTGTAGCCTCTTTTTCCTATTTGTAGTGGAGATGAGTGGTACCCGGTGGTTCTGCTGTTGTAGCCCACCCGCCTCAAGGTTGTGTGTGTTGTGGCTTCACAAATGCTTTGTTGCATACCTCGGTTGTAACGAGTGGTTATTTCAGTCAAAGTTGCTCTTCTATGAGCTTGAATCAGTCAGCCCATTCTCCTCTGACCTCTAGCATCAACAAGGCATTTTCGCCCACAGGACTGCCGCATACTGGATGTTTTTCCCTTTTCACACCATTCTTTGTAAACTCTAAAAATGGTTGTGCGTGAAAATCCCAGTAACTGAGCAGATTGTGAAATACTCAGACCGGCCCATCTGGCACCAACAACCATGCCACGCTCAAAATTGCTTAAATCACCTTTCTTTCCCATTCTGACATTCAGTTTGGAGTTCAGGAGATTGTCTTGACCAGGACCACACCCCTAAATGCATTGAAGCAACTGCCATGTGATTGGTTGATTAGATAATTGCATTAATGAGAAATTGAACAGGTGTTCCTAATAATCCTTTAGGTGAGTGTCAAGTCGTCAACTTTATTTATATAGCGCTTTTTACAATGCAGATTGTTTCAAAGCAGCTTCACAGTGTTAAACAGGAAAATAATGAACAGAATTTGATTCGGCTGTACAGCCGCTCTGGAGAAAACGGTTATGTCATCAGCTCATTTCAATTATCATATACACTCACCTAAAGGATTATTAGGAACACCTGTTCAATTTCTCATTAATGCAATTATCTAATCAACCAATCACATGGCAGTTGCTTCAATGCATTTAGGGGTGTGGTCCTGGTCAAGACAATCTCCTGAACTCCAAACTGAATGTCAGAATGGGAAAGAAAGGTGATTTAAGCAATTTTGAGCGTGGCATGGTTGTTGGTGCCAGACGGGCTGGTCTGAGTATTTCACAATCTGCTCAGTTTTCACGCACAACCATTTCTAGAGTTTACAAAGAATGGTGTGAAAAGGGAAAAACATCCAGTATGCGGCAGTCCTGTGGGCGAAAATGCCTTGTTGATGCTAGAGGTCAGAGGAGAATGGGCCGACTGATTCAAGCTGATAGAAGAACAACTTTGACTGAAATAACCACTCGTTACAACCGAGGTATGCAGCAAAGCATTTGTGAAGCCACAACACGCACAACCTTGAGGCGGATGGGCTACAACAGCAGAAGACCTCACCGGGTACCACTCATCTCCACTACAAATAGGACACCAAAATTGGACAGTTGAAGACTGGAAAAATGTTGCCTGGTCTGATGAGTCTCGATTTCTGTTGAGACATTCAGATGGTAGAGTCAGAATTTGGCGTAAACGGAATGAGAACATGGATCCATCATGCCTTGTTACCACTGTGCAGGCTGGTGGTGGTGGTGTAATGGTGTGGGGGATGTTTTCTTGGCACACTTTAGGCCCCTTAGTGCCAATTGGGCATCGTTTAAATGCCACGGCCTACCTGAGCATTGTTTCTGACCATGTCCATCTCTTTATGACCACCATGTACCCATCCTCTGATGGCTACTTCCAGCAGGATAATGCACCATGTCACAAAGCTCGAATCATTTCAAATTGGTTTCTTGAACATGACAATGAGTTCACTGTACTAAAATGGCCCCCACAGTCACCAGATCTCAACCCAATAGAGCATCTTTGGGATGTGGTGGAACGGGAGCTTCGTGCCCTGGATGTGCATTCCACAAATCTCCATCAACTGCAAGATGCTATCCTATCAATATGGGCCAACATTTCTAAAGAATGCTTTCAGCACCTTGTTGAATCAATGCCATGTAGAATTAAGGCAGTTCTGAAGGCGAAAGGGGGTCAAACACAGTATTAGTATGGTGTTCCTAATAATCCTTTAGGTGAGTGTATATTTAAGTAATGTAGTTGATATAATGTAGTTTAGTAATGAAGTTTATTTGGATATTTATTTGAAAATTTAGTGTCCCCAACTGAGCAAGCCAGAGGTGACAGTGGCAAGGAACCAAAACTCCATCAGGTGTCCTAATGGAGAAAAATAAACCTTGGGAGAAACCAGGCTCAGTCGGGGTGCCAGTTCTCCTCTGGCCAATTAACAAACAGTGTATGTTTATTATTTTGGCAGCCATATAGGTCAGAAGTAATATTAGATCGTATTATTTGAAAGATCGGAGGCATCACGCCGGGTTTATTGAGGATGGCGTGTCGATTAAACAATTATTAAATAGGAATATTCGGAATATCGGAATCATCACGCCGGAGATGGATCCATTGAGGATGCCATGTCGATGAGCAATTTCAGAGGGTAGACTAATTGACACGGTCTCTGCATATTTTAATGTTAAACACAGGTGTTACACAATACTTTACATAAGACAATAACCGGGAAGGGACTGAACAAAAGTTTAAATAGGCCTACAAGACGAACCAAATGACTGACAGGTGAAAATCATACTTAACAATAGAAACAAACAAGGAGATAATCAGTAACCAAAACTGAATAGAGCAGAGAAACAGGAACTAAACAAAACACAACAGAATATCAAAATAAGAGTCCAAGTCCATGACACTCTGGGTCTGTACTGTATGTAAAGTTTTTACGTATGCACATGGCTATGAGAAAGTTTGAACTTTATTTATATGTTTCTGTCTATTTTGATTCTCTCTTTATTTCTCCCATCAAACCCATTCTTATTTATTCCTCGATCATTTTATTCCATTAACCATATAGTACCTCTTTCTCTCCTTCTATGTGTGTGTAGGAAATGTGTTGTTCATTTTTGCTTCAAGTTTTCTTGCTTTAATAGTTTGTGTTTCGACACATGTGAATGTGTGTGGTCTACAGGCTTGCTAAATGCTGCAGTCATTTATCTTTACACTTTACATTTAATGTCTCCACCATACTTTGATCCTTACTTGCTGAAACAGCACAGCTTGGACCCCCTGACGTAGCTTTGCGTTTATAAACAGATGGCTGAAGAGATTACTCCTTTAAAAAAAAAAACTGATGGTAATGATTGTTTGAAGAAGGTTGAATTTGCTCTGCTTCTGCCATTACCATATTAAAATATCTAACAATTCCAGTAATATGCAGTTTACACGCAATCACTCAATAATTCCACTCTGATGGATTAGATAATGAGATAAAGATATTTTTACATCTTTATTTGTTCTTTGTAGAAAGCCAAACACATATACTTGTTTTTCGCCAGATTCAACTATATTCAGCTGCCAGATTCTCTTTAGCATCTCTCCGCTCGATATGCTAATGTCGGTCCCAATTTCCATAATTAGAGAGAGAGATTGTGTTATTATGGCAAGAAAATGCTGGGCTGAGGTTATTATAACTCTCTCAGCAGGGAGCTGCAGTCAAACACTACAGCAAGCCTTTCTGATTCCTCTTTTATATGCAATCATATTCCCTTATTCAAGAGAATTAATTACCCACAATACCACATGATGATATTTATACTTCTCTGCTAAAGTATATATGGTTTTTAAGAGCTTTGTGTGTGAATGTGTGAATGTGTTTGACTGTGGGCATGTTATTGGCTTTGTTCCCTTGTGCTTGCATATTGTATGCACCTCTGTAATTAACAGTGCCGTGAACGCACAACACACAAGGCTAAATAGAACTGCTATATCATTACTCGCTTCCTTATTAAGAGAGTGCTGCACAGTGGAGAAAGGAAGACCTCAGTAGAGTACCATTCAGGTCCTGCCAAACGGGAGAAAAATAGTTTCCAGTAACTTAATGTTGAGCTCCATGAAAAACGGTTAGGAATGTAACATTGCAGGTGTGAAATAGCAATGTCGAGATATTGCACCCAGGGTCATTAATTCGCCAAGCTCCACATTCATGTAAAGTCTGGGATTTATCCAGTAACTTCTTTGAAGGAATTTTGATTGCACTGTATTTTACAGTACGTGCATTTATACGTGTACTTAGTGTACTTGTCTAAGAAAGGACTGGGTGGTGTAAGGTAACTACATGGGTTAAGGTTAGGTTCAGGGTTAGTACCTAGCTATTACCCATTTATTGTAATTACTATAATAGGTACATCGTAAATAAAGTGCTACCGGAATTTCAACACAATGCATGTTTTAAAAAGAATAATCTTACATTATGCCACATTCACATAAAGTCTGTGATTTATCCATTTTTTTAAAGGAATTTCAACACAATGCATGTTTTAAAAAAAATAATCTTACATTTTCTTATCCTCTCCCAAATGTTCTTTTTGTTGTAAGTAAAATACTCTCAAGTGTCAGTGCCTTAAAGTCAAGTTGGTATATTGTTTCCAGCCTCATGCGTGTATACAGTGAAATACCATCCACATTTCACATAGAACAGGAATAAAACAATAATGGTGAGAATTTACATCGGTAAGGTGCTCCAAGTCGTCAGTGCAAATCTCACGGATGTGATGTTGTAATCATAATGATTTCTGAGTGCCCTGTTTTTGCTGCCTTGTTTGGACTTGGTGGACTTAGGAAAGATCTTTGTGTGTAAATCCAGTTTTCCATGATATGGCATGATTTGACCATTTTCCAATGTTATAGCATTCTTTTTATTTCTGCCATTTATATCAGCCAAGTACGCAAATTATAACAAGGGAGGTTTACTTACAGTACCATTGGTTCTGTTGACTCTTAAAACTAGCTTAAAGTTATTGGTGAATATGAAGTTGCACTTTGTTTGAAGTCGCTGTCTGAATAACGTGTGATTATATCAAAATGTGATATCAAAAAGTGAAAATATTTAACGAACAAAACAAAAGATATACCATGGTATTCCAAGTAAGATCAAAAAAGAAATTTTGAAAGGTGATCCTTTAGGCAAACTTTCTCCCCATTAAAAAAAAACTGTATTGGCTTGGCATCCTCAAGTAGCGTGCTCCTGTCTAACACTGGCAAAGCCAGTGACGCCAATATCCACTTCCTCCCAGGGTTAAAGGGCTATACTCTTAATTTGGCTCCTACAGACAGTTTTATCTATAGGAGAGTTTAGACTACAGGAGATAATAGGGAGAAGAGCAGCATTAGAAAAATCATGCAAGCTAGATTTGACCTTATGTTTGCTCTCATAAACACCGTAATGACAGATCATGTGTGCTGATCACTAGGCCACAGCTCAGACAGCACTAAATAAATGATGCATCACTGATCATTTTGAGACAAGTCTATGTGACTGGACATTGCAGTCATATCAATTTCCACTGGAATCTAATCGCCTTAGACCACCCATTTCTTTCTTTTTGTAATCATTTTATTTATTTTAGATGTCTATATACTGTTGGCTTGTAAGTGTGTCACTGTCTATTAACGGTGAAACTCTCATACACACACCTGCTCCTCTGGCCTAATTGAATGTGTGATCTGACAGTTTCTCTTGTTTATCTTTGCACCCAGGATGCACACTCTCTCTCTTCAGCCTGGCCTCTTTTAACTGCAGGTGTGTATGTGTTTCACAAAAGGTCTTAGAGGTATTATAGCATTATTCATCAATCATTAATGTCTTAAGATAACAGTGGAGCGCACTATGCTTTCTTCCTCTTCGTTTTCTCTCTCTCTCTCTCTCTCTCTCTCTCCAGGCCCACTTGGGAAAACTTTATTATGCTTTGGTCTGACAGAGAAATATACAGATAAAAGATAATTGCCTAGCTTGACTCCTGCATTGATATGAAAATGAGATCTAAATTATTCAGTATGGTTTAAAGGTTAGTTGAAGGTTATTTCTGATGGGAAGCTATGAAAAGAGAAAGCAGCTATGTTTGCTGTGCATGCTGTGTGCTTGTGTGAATGTGTATTTGTGTGTGTGATGTTCATCGACTGGGAGGTTAGACACATTGGAAAGGCTAATTTTCAGTGGATGCAGCTTTGCAGTCTACTGACAAAGTGAGGGTCTCCAATGGGAATGATAGCAAATCAATTATTTACAGGCAAATTAGGCCTGATGTCTCTGGAAACACTTTTAGCACGGGCTGGAACAGACCGCTGTTTTTGCTAACGTCGCTCTATGACATGTTGACTCCTCTCGTATAGTTCCCTGTAAAATTCCTGTTAGCTAATGAGCACAGTGCTGTGCATGAGATTGCAGGTGTTCTTTGGTTTTCAGCGTGAGCGCAGAAGCTCAGGTTTGTATTGAGATGTGTAGGAAGCAGTAAAGAATGATGATAGGCACTCCAGGGGGCCAGAGGAAATCACCTGCCTCATTGTTGTCTGCTCAGAAGATCCATGCTGTTAACAGCAGGGGGGAGCATCTAAACCCTGGCACGTTACCACGGTAACCTACAGCCCTGTGCTTTGCTATGAAGAAGACATTGCATGTACAACATGAGATGATTTTAGTATAATCATACTTATATTTTTTAACTCTTTTAGTGTGGCTGAGAAATTGGTCAGATCTTTCTGCCTCATAGACTGTGTTATAAGCTACAAAGTTAAATGGTGTGTGTTTGTGTGTGTGTGTGGGTATATATATAATAAATGCTTGATTGTCTGGAGATGTATTACATGACTGAAATAAATTCTTAAAATATTCCCATGAGGGTTAAACTAAGCCATCTAACTGCATAACTGGAGAGCTGTCTATAATGTTTGCACAGGAAGCTGCTCTAATGGATTCCACTTGAGCTCCCCATTAATACTCGTGTATCTACAGACAGAAACATCAGTGGCATCAGGCAGCGTAAAGACCTATTTACAGCAGCACTCTACCTGATCTGTCTTTACAGCCCATCTCAAGGCTTCTCTGTTTGCTTCAGATTTCATTCTTTCCATTCCCCTGCAAAAGTTAAATAATTTATCCTTCCTCTCTGCCAAGCACACTTGCTTGTTTTTATTTAGAATCCAGATGAGCCTTGTCTACGCTCTCCGACTCCCTGTAGTACACCTGTGATGGGCTGGTGGGATGTATCGATCACCTGCAGCTAATCATTCCGTACCGTGTCCACCGGGAGCCAATGGGAACCTTTTTCCCCACTTCTTTTTTAATTAGTGCCAGGAACCCATGGGCACTAATCCATGAGTCCTGCTCTGATATTCGTCTGATGTATGCCGCTTTGATTTCCCTGACCCTACAAGGAGTGAAGGGATTGGGAGACGCTTCTGGAATCTTAATGCTCAATGCAAATCTCTGAGGAAGACTTCACTGCAAAGAGAGATGTGGGAGATCAAAAGAGACTCGCACAGTAACACATAGCAATATTTTGTTATGTGTCAGCTGCTTTGTTTCTTTGAAGAGATTCAGGGCTATGAAGTGATGTAAAAGCTGACGAGGGTTCAGTGGCTGCTACATCAAGTTTACATCGCCTGTAATTTACAAAGCAAAACTGCATAATACAAGTAATCATCGTTCTGGTTAGCAATGTAACATATGGAGGTGTATATAAGTGAGAATACTAGCTGTGATAATGCATGGTACAGTTATTCTTCATTTAATTTCTCATGAGGCAAGGGCAGGGGTGTCTTTTGAATAATTGTATAAGAATGAATAAGCATGTTGTGCATCGCTTCAAAAAAAGCATCTTCGGATTTTATGCACAGCAGCAGTATCCATATGGCTCATCACATGTATGGTTTTAAATCAATTAAATCTTGTCGTTAGGCTGGGCTTTTCAGATTAGCGTTCATATGTTATTTTAAAGCATGGTATTGTGTGTTAAAAAACAGATAAATCTTGTTATCTCCTGAATACTAGTGTCTCATCATGAAAAAACATAAAATATCATGCATATGATATTCTATTAATTTTGATGCATACATGCTAATAATTTCATTGTCATAATAACGTTGTCATTTACACATAAATAAATCAACTGTTTTACTCCGACCTTTAACCTATATATAGGTTCCTGTTCCTGCAGGACTGTCTATGTGGAAAGTTTGTTGTCTGTAAGCTCTGAATCGCATGCACAAAGAATGAGAAAAATGTGAATTTGCTCAGTGATCAGCCGCTGTTGATTTAAATGACCCCTCTCTCCTTTCATCCTCTCTGCACTGGTCTGTAGATAAGAGCAACTTGATATGAGAGATGAAGAGAGGTCACAGGGTCTGGATCCAGCAGTTCCATGTACTCCGCTGCCAAAGTCAGCCCGGTCATTAACTCAAAATGAAGCCTAAAAGGTTGATGTGAAGCCCTAATGTAAAAAAAAAAAATGTATGTATGTATGTATGTATGTATGTGTGTGTGTGTGTGTGTGTGTGTGTGTGTGTGTGTGTGTGTGTGTGTATGTATGTATGTAATGTACAATATAATATTGAATTCATGGCATGAATAAATGCAAAAGAGTTATAGAAGATTTTTTAATTTCTGAAGCTGTGCATACTTAAATTATGGTGTAAATGCTGTCAATACGTCCATATTGTTTCAGCATGTATCCAAACATATGGAAATGTATGTGTAAATATTATGCATGCATGCCTCTGAATATCACAGAGTAAGAGATTGGTTGCCAGGGACAACATTTAAACGTACATTTTAACAGTTATATTTGACCGCTGAATGCTGAAGTATTTCAGCGAGCAGTGTAATAAAGTGGCTTAACAAATAGAGGAGATTAAAGCCATATTTAAACTATCTTATAACTGTCCTTGTTTCAATTGTGATAAAAGAACAATACAGCCATTGATGGTGTTGATAACCTGCCATACGGCAGATTAAAAACAGCTGTCCCAACAACCCACTGCCTACTTTTATCAAAATAACCAAAACACACTGACTCAACTCAGCATGTTTGTCCTCACCACAGAAAATGTCCCTTGAGCCTCACTAAGATCCCCTTCCTTTGGGTACATACATGTGTTCAGCACCAGAGACTGAGCTTTTGGAGAGGGTGCATGTGTCCGCCCAAAGAGAGTAATGTGCCACCGGAGCTTAATGCCTGCTCAGCATCTCAGCAGCCCAGACGCTCCTATTGAGCGCTTTTATCGTGGCTTGGCTCTCCTTGTTTGAAACAATATAGGCTGACTGCTGCTATTGATTTCAGTGGATTGTACTGTGGTAAGCTTTCCTCTGAGTCTGTGTGCTATATTAAGCAATCATTCGTCCTGCTGATGGCAAAACTTCCTCCTGAGGCAGCATGCAGTCCTCTAATAGCCCTAGTATTACTCATGTTAATTGATTGGGTGGCAGTGAGGGGTTGAGGAGGAGAGAAATTATGGCCCTTTTGAGAAGAAATCTACACAAGTGGCAGTAATTAGCGAGGAGAGAAACTAGCTGTAATTGAAAGAGCTTCAGTCATCGACTGTTCTTAACAGCAGCCCGAAGGAGCACACGGATTGAGTGTAATCGAATGCTCTGCGTCTATCCACGCATAGATTTCTCTTCCACAGAAAACTTACATCACATGCCTAAGAAATTAAGATATATGTGTGTTTTGAGTTGGGATGCATGCGGTAATGTTCGTCCTTGGCAACTCCCTACACTGGAAGCGCACCCTGTTAAGTAGGTCTGGCAAGCAGCATTTGAAATTTCAGATGTGGGCTGCTTTTCAGATCAGCTCCTTATAGTGTCTCTCTAAAGCCAAGTCTCTATACATCACCTCAGTTAGGGGAAAGAGGGCACATCTGGGCCGCATAAAGCTTGGTGCAGTCACGCATATTTAGATATACAAGCCTCTTGTATTGCTGTTGATTAGGACACACATGGTGGCCGCTCTTTTGCCAGAGTCGAGTGGGAAATAGTTTTCAGCCATTTGGGAAGAGAGAAATGGCTAAACCATCTGGCGAGTGACTGCACGTTCTCGTCCAAATCGAAGGGCGTTCGTGTTTATGTCTGTCGTCCCTCTTCGAAACATTCTGTGAACCTCTGATAAATAGTCCACTGTGCCTCTGTGTCTGTCAGCGTTCCGCAGTGTGTTAAATGTTTTTTTACATTAAAAACTGAAGAGTTGGTGTGTTTTGTCCCTTTCGCTGTCATGTAGATGATAAACTACCCTGCTGAGCGTTACTTCTTCAAATATGATAACACTATGATGGCATAAAAATACAAGTAATTTACTGGTCTTCACGGAACATCATCTCCCCACAACTTCACCAGCTTGGTTTGTCCCAGAGCCCTGAACCACAGACCGCTGAAACGCTTGACATAATGTCCTCTCAGAGACTACATCACATTAACAACACAGGCCGAAGGGACCTGGGCTTCTGGCTGAGCCTGCATGAAATTTATGATGTATGTGTTATTTGTGGGTCTCGCTCAAATTTGGTTTGAATCTAGTGGAAAATCCCATTTACACTCCATTTCCCGTCCTCCATGAGGACTAAGATGTGACTCGAAGGGCAGCTCGGGGCAGTGCTTTAATTTACTAATGGAGTGTTATAGCTTTGCTGCCCTGTGTTGTGATTCATTATGCCTTGTTGTTTTGGGTGAGTGTTTTTATTTATTCATTTTTAGTGTCAGAGGTGCAGCTTGGCTTGCAGTAGTAAGTGGCTCTAGGACTGTCTATCATCTGTAGCCTCCTGCAAGGATAAGGCTGCGTGATCTGTCCAACAGAAGCCTGGTGGAGGAGGCCATAACTACAGCTCATAAAGTGCCTCAGAGGTGAGCCAACGACTGTCAGGTTAATTGTTCCCCCTACTGTCGATCCTTTTTTCTTATAACAAATTTATTTTTGCTTATCTCTGTACCGTTGTTCTGCCTTTAACAACACAGATCATTTATATGGTCACAGAGCTAATTTTCATAATGTTTTCTATATTATCAGAGGGAAAAATTAACACTGGAATATATTTACATAGCAGGCATGAATGGTAACGGCTTGCTAATTGCCTGTTAGATGATTAATAAGCTTACAGAGATGCTAATGAACAGAGCACTCACTGTTTCAGAGGTGCTCTGGCAGTGCGTGTGTTTTGGCAGCTTAATTATGGAGATAATTACACACTTGTTGATGCTGCTCTCCAAGCAAATGCCATCAACCATTAAAATATATTAAGTTGAATTACAGCAATGTGGACTAATCAAGGTGAAGTGTGAGCACTTGGATTGTTTCACAGGGAAATACACAGCACCTTTGGAGTGACAGCTTAGATGATTGCTGTAGTGTTAGCTTTCCCTTTATAGAAAGATCAGTGCAGTTAGGTAAATTTTTTTAAATACTATGTTTTGAGCCACAATGTAATAATTTATTAGTGTATAGCCTATATAGTGTTTATGTACGTGGCTGCTAAAATTCAGCTTTGCCATCAAAGGAATAAATTACATTTTAAAATGTATTAAAATACAAAAACAAATATTTAAAATTGTAATAACATTTCACAATATTACTGTGTTTACTGTATTTTTGATCAAATAAATGCAGCTTTGGAGAGCATACAAAATGAAAATGTAAAATTTGTTTTAAAAAGGTTGTTTTAAAGGGATAGCTCACCCTCAGGCCACCTAAGATGTAGTTTTTTTCTTCAGTAGAACATGAAAGATTTTTTTGCCAAAACCATGGTTCATAGAATGCAAGTCAATAGCTACTATCACTTTGAGAGTCAAAAAAACATATACAGGCAAAACAAAAAAATCATATTGTTCATCAAAATGGTACTTAAAGCCACAATGTCATTTTTCACCTGTAGAGGTCACTGATTCAAAACAAAGGCGTAGCTTGATGACGCCTTGATTTTGCGGAGCTTTTATTATGCAGCAGACGTCCGTTTCCACTTTAAAATTGCTTATTTCTCTGGATTTAAACATTCTTGGAAACATTTGGGATAATGTAAGTACACAAGTCAAAAAAATATATAAAATTGTTCTAGTGGTTTTCAAAAAATCTTACATATTGTGCCTTTAAGCCCCTTTCACATAGAGATTCCGCACTCCAGACTGTTGTGAATGCGCTGTGCATTGCAGGTAATAATGCTGTAAATTATGTACAGTTACTTGCACAGGCCGATCGTTTCAACAAGACCTCAATGTATCATCATGGTTATTAATTTTGTTTTGCCTGTATATGTTTTTTTTTTACTCTCAAAGGGACGTATGGCCATTGACTTGCATTGTGAATCAGCCAGCACTACGGTTTCAGCTAAAAATCTTCTTTAATGTTCTACTGAAGAAAAAAAGACAAAAAAGATCATGGATGGCCTGAGGGTGTGTAAATTAACAGCATATATTCATTTTTGGATGAACTATCCCTTTAAGTTCAATAAAAAAATATTTGTTTGCACCTTTCTCAGTTAATATATTATGCAACTTTAAGCTAAACAAAGCACAAAAACAACTTTTTGTATAGTTGGGGGTTTATGAATTAGTCTTTGCTCAATATATGAATGCATGTGTTTAGAATAATGGAGAGTGTTTTGGTGATTGATGTTTTTATGATCCGTTTGATAAACCTATTTGTATTTTTGTTTGATAGGACTTTGAGTGTGCTCCTCCACAAGTTGTAAATACCTGAGTTGGTGCCGAAAGGTCCAGGTGTGAACCCTGTAAGGGGCACTACATCATCACTATGCATTTGTGCAAGACATTTAGCTCTAGTTGGCTCTACGGAGATGTCCATACAAGTAGCCTATGCTGTAAGTCACATCAGATAAAAGTGTCTGCTAAACTGCCAAGCAGATTAAATGTTTCTAGCTTTTTTCTCTGTAACAGTGAGCACTACAGTCTCATTTACCACTTTTATATGCCGACTAACATTCTAAGAATTGGAAAGAACTAAAAAAAATGCATTTTCTCTTGACACTTTTCTTTCTCTCTCTTGCCTTTGCACACAGTCTCTCATCTCACCTTCTCCATTTCTAAACTGGCAGTATCTTGCTGATGTAGCTTTCTTTAATGCTTTTCAGCCAGTAGCTGCTGTTGGCAAGTCTTTGGTTTCTTGTCTCAACTCGTTAATTCAAGAGTTGGTTGGAGTTTGCAGAATGTTGGCTATAAAATATTAACTTCAACAAAGGGCTTGTTCAAAAACATAATAGGCAGACCAATTAAGAGAGTGGCCTGCAGTCAGAGTTTTACAGCTTATTCAAGTCTGTGTGGATAGAGAGTGCAAGTGCTGCCTCTACATAGTTAAAACAGCTTAAAAAACAACATTTTATATAGGAAGTGCTTTTTTATCTGCAGTATAAATGGCATGTTAAATTAATTCACAGCAGCATCAGACTCTGCCTTACTGAGTTCAGTTAAAACGGTCTTTTCTGCTTTTATTTTGTGTAGTTTGTTAGCTGCTACTACATTTATATCTTCAGAAACATTTATTTCTTCAGAAAGCTGAATGCAAGGCTGTTTGTTGGGTCTAGAGGGACAGATCTCCTCCTCTCTTACATCACTGTAACTCTTCCCGTTTTACACACCTCATGGGATCAGAGGACATATGTGTTCTGGCTTGGTTTGGAGGGATGTCCAGTTGTTATTCAATACTATTTCTTCAGCAATAGACAGATGGCAAGCTTGTTAAAGTGCCCTTGACATTTGAAAATCTTTTTGTCACTGTATCAAAGGCTCCATATGGCCCTGTAGCATACTACTTTTGGGAGCAATATATTGCCAAAGCTAAGCTAAGGCAATGCAATAAACATATTTTGAGTTATAAACCAGCTTATGCAAGGTTCAGGCATTTTATTTCAATTAAGTGTATGAGACCTAGTGTAAAATATAATTTTATCACTGTGAGTGTGACCAAACAAAAGGAAATAATTTCCCTAGCTGAAGTCCATTATAGTTGGGTTTATAAAGACAGAATTACAATTAAGTTTTTTTTATATTAATTTGACTGATGTGTGATGTGGACTTGCCAAATGAGCTTATTGCCCTTTGAGCTAATGTTCAGAAAGGTTGTTGTAATCCTTATTACCTCTCATTAGGGAGCAGCAAAATCACCCCCTTAATCAAACTCACTTTGTATCTATACTAATGTGCTGTGTGCACAACACATTCATATCCTGGCCCTTTCAGCAGAGTCCCATAAAAGTTATTCATCCGTGAAGCACCTTAAAACATTGCAAAATGACCTTTTTAGGAGTGCTGATGCTTTGTGAAACATAAAACAGGCTGTCGCCTTTAATGAATAACTCTTACACTAACGTGACACGGAGCACAGCATTTCTAAATTGCATAAACATTATAACCACTCATAAAACTCAATGAGTCCTCTCTTGTTTACCACAGTTTGGTTACAGTGTTTGCCTAATTTAATATTACGTGTCTTATTTCACTTTAATCATTAACATCTGGCTGCTGAAAATGAAAGTAGCACAACAATGGAGAGATCTGCCAGACAAATACAAAACGGATGCTAGCATTATTTGGTAACGCTCAGTAAAGAACCTCTGGATTAGAGGTAAAGATAATGCTGCTGCTGAGCACATGCCCCTGGCGCTCTGTTAGATCACAGGCTTTAAGCTGAAGTGATTGGTATATATATATTTTTTATCTTAATTACAGTGTGGACAGAGGGGAGATTAGTTCAGTCTGGCATTTGCACTCTTCTGTAATTATAGATCAATCTTCACAAAGTTATCCATTCACACTTATGTTTCTGGCTCTGGGGAGGATGTGTGTCTAAGTGCTGTAACAGGATCAGATGAAGAGCTAATCTGAGAAAGCAGGACAGGCTATAAACCTGACCTCAGATCAGTGTTTGCAGGGCCTGTTAGAGTCAGATAGAATATTTTCATGTGCTTTTCATTAAAAACAACGTCTCACATCTCTGTTTGTTTTATTCCATAATTTGGGTTGGTGATAGTAGTTAAATCTAATGTATAAATCTGTCCTATTTTCTGATTTCTGTGATGAGGAAAACTAAACTGAACTAAAGGTTGCTCAGGGGCAAGAGCAAAAACCTTATTCTAGGCTGGTTTCCAGGCTTGCTACTATTGAGATGTATAATGCCTCCTGATGTCAAACTCATATTGTCACATTCAAGTAAAATGCTTTAAAACCTATTGTGAGACATACTCAGGAGGTACTTGAACCATAAGTAATAAAGATAAATGGCTTTTGGAAGTCTGACTTTTCTACACAAAGCACTGTGGGAGAACTGTCACACTTTCTCAACATTTTTCCCTCTGGATGTGCTCCGGCCAAAAAATATTGCATTGCACTTACCCAGTAAAGTAGGGAAAAGACTGCCCATTTGTCCCTTGTTTTCCAATTCCAGCTTGAAGTAAATTAGACAGCTTGAATGGTTTCAGAAAAATAGCACCAGAAAATTCAGTTATGAATATATCATTTCTATATATGCTAACAGGTGAGGCCCTGGGGAGGCCATAAATGGCTTGGCAACCTGTGATATTTATGCATGAAATTCCTGTTTAAATTATGAATGCATCTATTTAGATGTGTGGTGTCACAGTGACAGATTCAAGGTAACTGAGAGTTCAAATGATTTTGCCTACACACTGATGTTTGCACCAAGTATTAGTTTACTGGAACTTACATTGGGTTAACACATTTGAATGGCAGGAACATATGTTTGTCCACCTCTCACAAGAACTTCTGCCTCTAATTTCCTGTATCAACATGCAGCCAGCAAATGTGTGCCTACACAACTAACAAAAACAGCTTGATGAGAGTGCCACTCCACTGTCAACCAGGCCAGATCTTAATCGCTCTTCTCTCAGAAGCGTTAAAGAGCACTATCAGTGTTGATCTGTTGCCACTGAAAAAGTTATCTGAGAATAGTAGAGTGTGACTCACACTACATATTGATAGTCCTCGGATCATTTATAGTGCAGCAGATTGTGCTGTGGTGGTGGGCGAGAAGCATGTGAAATGAGTTTGTTCTAATACATTCACATGGAAAGTGAGCAGCAGGGTGGAAGCGAAGAGAACCAGTCTCACATAGGTGGTTCAGCTGACATCTAGTTACAATATTAATATTATATTGACATTTGTGTTCAGGCGTCTTCAGAGAAGAAAAGATATTTTAAAGAGTTTATGGAGTCCAAAACAACATGGGACCTAATGTGTTCTCTGGAGTGACGAATCATGCTTCTCTGTCTGGCAATCTGTCTGGCAATGGACGAGTCTTTTTTTTGGCGGTTGCCAGGAGAACGGTACTTGCCTGACTGCATTGTGCCAAGTGTAAAGTTTGGTGGAGGGGGGATTATGGTGTGGGGTTGTTTTTCAGGGTTTGGGCTTGGCCCCTTAGTTCCAGTGAAAGGAACTCTTAATGCTTCAGCATACCAATACCATTTTGGACAATTTCATTCATCACCTTTGGGATGAATTAGAGCGGAGACTGCAAGCCAGACCTTCTCGTCTGTAAGGCCCGCCCAATCGTCCCAATGATGGTTTCCGATAAGCGGGGGAAGGTTTCTGCACGACAGAGGCGATTAACTGATATCCTAGATGCCCGTCCTCCACGTTGATCATTCTAGAATATTTTATTCAGTCCCCATAGATCTGAACTCACTTAATTAATGCAAGACTATATCTAATCAGAGGCCATGACCATTACCATAGAAACAAGTGACCAACTTAACATCCTCTAATGGTAACTTTACATAATCATGCCGTGGTTTCCCACGTACACGTAATTAGAATAATATTACAATAATCAGGAGTTGAGGCTCACCCTATTTAGATTGGTCTAACAACTTTTTGTTGCTCTAAACGGAAGACCCATTTGGTCTACTAGCCTCTACAGTCTAAGTATACGTAACTAATGCCAATGTGTAAGTCAGAGCTCTAAAACATCAGTCTGGTGCGCCCCTCTGTGCTCTAGTCTGCTACTAACCTGAGCATAGATTTGTGGTGTTATTGACTTAGTGTAATCTACTAGAGTTAATAATTCCAGAGTAAGTCAGAATTGAAATCAAATGTAACAATTTATTATTAGTCAGGTAAATGTATCATGCCAATTACATAATCAATTCAAAGATAATCAATACATAACATCAAATGCTCTGAAGTAAAGAGTAAGAGATGCATACCTGACCTCAAGGAAATAGGATACATAATGCATAGCATTATGGGCTGATCTGGCTACAGAATCACGCCCTGACCCTTCTCCAACATCCCTTAAATACCAGACCAAGACAGAAACCTCTTTCAAATGTAAACATGAGTTCACAATGGGAATTTGCATTAATCAAGTCCTGTAGACCTGTAATTTACACCTTATTTAGGACAGGAGGTAAAGACCAATTGGCAGAGGACACACCCACCACAATAAGCAAAATATCTCTAAACTCTTAAAACCTTTGTTACCTTTTGCTTTATTTCTGTGGGAATGTGACCTTTGTACCAGTCCCACTGAGACATTTCAAATGATAACAAAAATGTATAATACTGTATAGTACTTGTTCACATTAACCCATGTAGATTTTGGGTGAATTTAGGGCTGGACAATAATTCAATATCAATATATATCGCGATATAATTTTTTTCAATAACGGTGATATGATTTTTAAACACATTTCCGATATTTCTATATACATTACATCACGCTTCAGGATTGGCTATTTGGGTGATGACATACACCACAGACACGCAAACAGTGCTCCGCAGCAGTAACGTTACGCTAATAAGATCCAACACGGCAAGTTTTAGCTACAAAATAAATACCCCTGACCGCAATACAAATGTGACTGAACGAGCTTCCACAAGTAAGGAGAAACAGCCCTCTACTATGCGAGTTAATCTTCACTCTGGGTGACTAAATAATATCTATCATCAGATTTTACTCGCCAGTGTGTGTGTTAGAGGCTAAGAATAAGTTTAGCATAGATATATTTTCACTCACTAAACACTCAAAGAAACGGTTTCGCTCTCCGTCAAGCGATCTGTCCAGTTCAGTTCAACTCAACGGATGAGCACGCTAGCGTGCCTGTATTTGACGTACCGTAAACTCTAGTGCTGAGAGCGCTAGCTGTGTTACACACACACGCGCGCACACACACCACGCAGAATCGACGCGCTACATGTAAACGATATTCTTTGTTGTATTTTCCTATCAAATAGTTCATTTGGAATAAGAAGCTGTTTCTCCGGTAGTGGGCGGGACTAATGCGCAAACGGCAATCTCATTGGCTAACGCTCATCTAGTACCGTCCCTGTTTTGATTTCAGCGAATCAGTTTGAACAATGCTAACAACGTGATTTAATATTCATGAACCCAGCAGCTCATCAATCCTTAGTGCGTTGTACACTCACCTAAAGGAGTATTAGGAACACCATACTAATACTGTGTTTGACCCCCTTTCGCCTTCAGAACTGCCTTAATTCTACGTGGCATTGATTCAACAAAGTGCTGAAAGCATTCTTTAGAAATGTTGGCCCATATTGATAGGATAGCATCTTGCAGTTGATTGAGATGTGTGGGATGCACATCCAGGGCACGAAGCTCCCGTTCCACCACATCCCAAAGATGCTCTATTGGGTTGAGATCTGGTGACTGTGGGGGCCATTTTAGTACAGTGAACTCATTGTCATGTTCAAGAAACCAATTTGAAATGATTCAAGCTTTGTGACATGGTGCATTATCCTGCTGGAAGTAGCCATCAGAGGATGGGTACATGGTGGTCATAAAGGGATGGACATGGTCAGAAACAATGCTCAGGTAGGCCGTGGCATTTAAACGATGCCCAATGGGCACTAAGGGGCCTAAAGTGTGCCAAGAAAACATCCCCCACACCATTACACCACCACCACCAGCCTGCACAGTGGTAACAAGGCATGATGGATCTATGTTCTCATTCTGTTTACGCCAAATTCTGACTCTACCATCTGAATGTCTCAACAGAAATCGAGACTCATCAGACCAGGCAACATTTTTTTCAGTCTTCAACTGTCCAATTTTGGTGAGCTCGTGCAAATTGTAGCCTCTTTTTCCTATTTGTAGTGGAGATGAGTGGTACCCGGTGGGGTCTTCTGCTGTTGTAGCCCATCCGCCTCAAGGTTGTGCGTGTTGTGGCTTCACAAATGCTTTGCTGCATACCTCGGTTGTAACGAGTAGTTATTTCAGTCAAAGTTGCTCTTGTATCAGCTTGAATCAGTCGGCCCATTCTCCTCTGACCTCTAGCATCAACAAGGCATTTTCGCCCACAGGACTGCCGCATACTGGATGTTTTTCCCTTTTCACACCATTCTTTGTAAACTCTAGAAATGGTTGTGCGTGAAAATCCCAGTAACTGAGCAGATTGTGAAATACTCAGACCGGCCCGTCTGGCACCAACAACCATGCCACGCTCAAAATTGCTTAAAATCACCTTTCTTTCCCATTCTGACATTCAGTTTGGAGTTCAGGAGATTGTCTTGACCAGGACCACACCCCTAAATGCATTGAAGCAACTGCCATGTGATTGGTTGATTAGATAATTGCATTAATGAGAAATTGAACAGGTGTTCCTAATAATCCTTTAGGTGAGTGTATATTGTTAATAATAGTAGTAGTATTATTATCTTATTAATAATTAATATGATCTATTACTATTATAATTTTTTTACAGAAAAACTGAATGACCAACAATATCTTAAGCACCACCACCAGTCCTAAGTTCAGTGAAAATTGCATGTATATACTATATATATATATATATATATATATAATTTATATTATATATAAATATAAAAAACATTTCTTAAATATATACATGCATGTGTGCGTATTTATATATACTTAATAATTATACACAGTACATACACATATATTATGTAAACACAAACATTTATTTTGATAAATCAATTTTTCAGCACATATAAATAAAATAGTATATCAGTCAAGCGAGTAAATTAAAAAATTTACTAGCCAATGGCGATTATATAGCAGTTCCACTTTTGTTTTAATCTATATTAAGAATAATATAATCAGCCTATGTTATAGTTTAAAGATATTTATATTAATAAAGTAAATGCGAGTCTTATGTTTATTTGACGTGATTTCACATTTCTTGTTTGTATGAAGGCTAAATACAAATAAAAGGTGAACATTTTTTTTTATTACCATTTTTATGTCTAAAATATTGTATAGTTTTATAGGAGGTTTCATAGACTTGGCAAATTTATTTTTCAGAATTTTGTAGGTACAGACATCCGTTGTGGGCATTCTTGCAATTTTTCTGAGGCTTTTATATAGTTCATATCGATATCGGAATTGTATCGTATGACCGAAATTAAGAAATATATTGTGATATAAATTTTGGCCATATCGTCCAGCCCTAGGTGAATTATAGAGGAGAGATGGGGGAAGAGGCAGTGAATGTAAAGAAATGTAAATTTAATTTTTTACATTAATTAATTTCAATTCAATTCTTGGGTGATCAACTTAGTGTGGTGTCGTCTCGGATGGGGACGCTAAATGCACAAGAGAGTGCAAATGTTAATTTCCCGAAACATCTTTTGTTTTTTGGGAGAAGTCGTTCCTTAGCCCAGACGTCCCGGCATCTTACAGTCTTACATCGTCCAACATCAGTGCCTGACCTCACACATGCGCTTCTAGAAGAGTCAAATGTGTATGTATATTTTATATAAACATTTTATTTTCAAAATATCTTCTTTTGTGTTCCACAGAAGAAAGTCATACTGGACCACCTACAGTCATAAAACATGAGGGTGAGTAAATTACAAAAATTTCCCTTTTATGTGAACTATACCTTTAAATGTCCTCATTCACTTGACAGCTCCTTTTAACAGTGATGGCCTTTTTTCTTATTTTAAGCATAGATTGACACTTTTTATTTAACCAGGAGAGGAAAATGAAAGAGTAAGTAAGTAAGTAAAGCTTTATTTATTTAGCACCTTTTACAAAGTGCTTTACAGGAGAGAAATACACAACAACCCTATCTGAATGGAAGAGTCAGAGAGCCTCAGTTTTTGATTTACACTAGCAGCAACCCCTGGCTTCCTAGTGTCTTTCCACCCTTACTGGACAAAAAAGTACTTGCTTTTAAAAGTACTTAAGTATCAAAAGTAAATTTCCTTTTTTGTATCATCAAAATGGGTTTGTTTGAATCCTCAAGTTGGGTGCTCAACAAAATAAAATAATAAAAAACAGAAAAGAAGTCTGCACAACTCTTCATCAGACGGTTTGGTGTGCCGACTTTTTTTCTGTTCTTTTTATGTCAACGCATTGTTTTATTATTGTTGCATTGTTGTATGAATGCACGCTGTACCATCAGGTTGGTTTAAGCCAGTCAGTAATGCTCCATCTGACATGCTAGCATGGCACTACCTTGAACTAATTTAAATACTTGATTAAAAGTTACAAAGCTCTTTTCAAAGTCAAAATCATAATTGAAAAGAAAGATTTCTACATTTGTTTATTTGACAAGATTATACTAAAACATATTTTCTGAAAGCCCATTTGCGTTTTTTGCATGCTCGAACCTTACCTATGCATTAGTGGTGTATCCACAAGGCTAGGGCAACATGGCGGGCAAATCCATAAAAAATTATTTGACCAACCATATTTCATATTGAAACTTTAGCTCTAAAAGCGCAGACAATTTCAAGCTTTCACCAGAAATGAAAAGTTTACATAGCTCAATATCCTTCCGCAGGTTGGACAGCAAGTTTTTGAAGGCTGTGATTTATATATTGTTTTGAGCAAACAGTGCAAATATTTAAAACAAAACAAATCTTTAATATTTTGAGTATGGCCATGGGTGCGCAAGGAACCACCTTCTATTTTGCCATCAACTGATCAGTTTTCAAAAAAAATCATCCACTGACTTCCAAAGCTGCTACATAGTAACGGCTTTAGGTGACCTTGATAGAAATGTAGTGGAGTGAAAAGTATGTTTGTCTTTCAAATGTAATCAAGTTAAAGTCATAAGTTTCCAGAAAAATAATACTCAAGTAGAGTACAGATACTCAAAGTGTAATTAAGTACTCAAGTAGATGTAATTCGTTACTGTCCACCTCTGAAAAGTGCATAGTGAGTCAATTGCTCGTAGGTTGCCAGGAAGAGAGTTCCATAACTTGGGATTGAAATGACTAAAGGCTGACTCACCAAATTTTAGCCGTGTTTTGGCACAACCAAATTACTATTTGATGTTCGGAGCGATCTTGTTGGAGTATATTTATTCAACAAATTAGAAAGGTATATTGGGGCAGTTCCATGAAGATATTTAAAAACGAATAAGAGGATCTTGAATTCAAATCTGAATGATACAGGCAGCCAGTGACGGGATCTGAGTGTTGTAGTAATGTGATTTCTAATTTTAAAAGCAAATTAGCATTCATGCAGCTCCATTCTGAACTTTTTGTAAGTGTTTAATAGAGCCATCAGATAAAAAAACGACTTTACTTACTCGTTGAAACTGGTTTTTATCCTCCATGCTGAAATCTCTCCGCTGTGTGTGTCCGAAATCTCCCTCAGGTGGTGGTAGCTGTTTTTAATGCCTGATCAAAAGTTAATGCGAACCTGATACTACTACTAACAACAACAACATCAACAACAGAACACATTACATAATTGTTGTTATTAAATGAAATATCTGGACATTTAACACTTATTTAATAACTTTACAGATTGATCTGAATAAACAGGGTATATGCAACTTTTATGTATGAGACAGCAGGCTAACCAGGTATCTGTATTTTGTGCAAACAATATCATAATGTGATTTTGTAGAAATTGTAATCAGGTGCCAGAAAAAGAGTACCCAATCTTTACATAAAGGACCCGATCATGGAACAATGCACAGCACAAGCGCAGCGTTGAGCTTCTTGAGTCTGTTCAGTAAGGAGCGTTTTGATTGGTGGATTAAAAGCTCAACTCGATTGGCCAAACAGAACATCCTCCAAAAAAGATATTTACGAATCTTAACCTGCCAGGAAGGTCTCAAAAATACCACACACAAATGCAAAGCAGTCCACGCACATTGTGTGAGCATTTGGGGAAATATTTATGCTTTTATTTGTGCACTTATGAATTTTGTTTTGAATTTACGAATCAGATTTTGTAAATGTGAATTGTGCTGTGCATTTATGAATTTTGTTTTGTAAATGTATTATTTTTGAGGCTGAACCGGCTCCATATCAGCTGCATTTTTTTTTTTTTTTTTTTACAAACGTAAACAATGATTTGCGCCACTGTAATAATATAAAATTAACTAATTTAAAATATGATTCGATTTTCTATACACATTTAAATAGTGTCTTTCCAACATGAACACTGTCCGTTGAGAAAGTAGTTTGATAAACTCAGCAGCAGACTTTCGATTGATAGCGGCTCCATTATAAAATGGACCATTAGAGGACACTAACACCTGTCATCGCTGGTATGAATAAACAGCACGTGTCTCATTATGCATCTGTTGTACACCAGTACACACTGGGTCACTTTAGTAATTAATCACCTAATTACCAAGAGTGTTTTTTCTCGTCAACCAAGATGTGATAATGATAATGACAATAAACAGCAGGGGTACAGAGGATAGAATTTCAATGACAAAACAACAACAGCGGACAAAACAAGTTTTTGCTTGCCCTGCAGTAAAATGACACGTAGGGTTATTTTTTAAGGGTTTAATTGAGCTTTTATCACATTCACAATAGAGCAACCAACTTGGGATTTCCTAAGCAATATCTCATTACATGTACTGTATTTAAATGTTTTTTCTAAGGAAAAGCAGAAGATAAAGGGTGACAATGAGAAGGAAAAAAACATTTGATTTCTAGTTTTGCAGTGAGTTCTGTGCACAAAGTGCAGATTTGTCACTCTCCACTCAGCTGATTCAAAAAGTAAAAATGCAATGAACTCAGCAGAAAAAAATAGATACAGTGAGAATGAGAAAGGCGAAGATCTTCTTGTTCCATCCTGTTAATATATGACACAAATTGGCACTGATCTGTCTCTCACCTTCTCTTTTATCCTATCTTGCTTGCCTCCTATAGAGAACTTAGACAGTGACAAGAAATAAGAGAAAAGTCAAGACGGCAGCAGCTCCGTTGTTCCACACTTGAGCGGCGTGTAGCGTTTGTTCAGTGTGTGCTCGGGCAGTGCCCAGACACGTTCCGCTTCTGTCTTCGTGTGCTGATTCAGATGTGGCTCTAGCCATTTTTGGGGAGGCCACAGGGGGTTGGGACAATCGTGTGGAAGCCGAGGAGAGTCTGTGTGATTACAACAATGTTCCTCTGAGTTTGATCAGGTCTTTAAGTGTCATGAGAATGACTCTGTCTCGCTTGATGCAGGCGAGGAATTCTCTGACTACATTTTTCAAGCAGGGCAAATCATGGCTCATGGCCTCTGAGGTGGCGGGTGGAAGTGAAGTGATGGAGGATCCTGTATCGAAGAGCGGCAGGGAAGCTGTCTGTGGAGTGGCCTGACCGATAGAGAAAAGCTTGCACTTCAGCGGGCTCTCTTTGTCTTCTGTGCAAACCATGGTAAGAACACGGCTGCCACTTTGTCCGGATCGCATAGCGGAGCTGACAGCCTTGTGGCCGAAGCCCATGTAACCGCACTGTGGTGAATCAGCATCATGTTTGGTTGACCCTAGAAAACAAGATCAAAATGATTTCCTCAAAATGAGTTTGGTACGGGTCTTGACGCATTTCAGTTGCGGTTTGAGGACTCTAAAAACAGGTGGAATCTCTGAGGGGTTCAATACCGAGGAAATATAGCAGACCAGCACATTTGACGTCAAGACGATCAAAATGCATTAAAACCACTAACCTCACACCGGGCCTTGTGCGGACAGAGGAGGAAAATGCAGTGATATGCAGTATCTAGCAATGTTTGCAAATTAAAGCAAGGATTCCACTGGTCATGATGGGGATGTCTGCCTTAAGCGGTGGCGTGCATGCGCAGTAACACAGTGGGTTCTTTGCACGATTCAGTGGGGCTATTAGCTGCAGTTTCTTTCGGGCCCCTCTTATTTCGGTGGAGTAGTTGCTACTTCAGTGTCAGAGAGGGCTTCCCCGGTTTTAAGGGAGGAAATTCATACTCTCCTCAGCAAAGGATCAATTCTGGTGGTTCTACAAGGGAAAATGGAGGAGGTGTTACAGCTGTTATTTCATCCTCTCAAAGAAAAACTTTCCACCCCATCCTAGTTTTAAGGCAGTTAAACAAGCACCTCAGACATTACAAGTTCATTTTCACTATCAACGCTGACATAATGTTTCTTCGGGCAGCAATTTTTTAATGCGTGCATGATCTTTGGCCGACGCTGATCGCTTTTGGGGATTTTCTTCACACAAATCAATCGTTTGGCCTACTTTTTTTAATAAATTGTGCCTGCAGTCGGATCTGCCTGTTATATCCTGTGTTTTATATAATATAATACACAAATGGGTAGGTTTAGGGATGGGGTTTGGTATAGAGTAAATAAAAAATAAATCAATGGAGCACCCTGCGCGTCGAAAAATTACACTAAAGGGGTACCCTGTGCGTTGAAAAGTGACGCAGAAGGGTCCTGACCAGGCGTCAATATGTGACGAGTTGGGAGTGAGACCGGGTTGCCCATTTATGAGCTCTGGGATTCTTAATAAATCTCAAAAAGAGCTCGCTGGTCTCGAGTTAGCGGATTCCATATTTTGGTTTAGAAATAGATTCAGTACAGAACACAGCTATGCTGTCAGCACAGAGGGCAGAAGATTTTTGCAGCTGTCTGACTCAGTATCCGCTGGGCTGAAGAGTGTGTTTTCTTATAGTGTTGAGACTATAATGCTATATCCTTTTTATGCACACATTCCAGCGCTGGGTGCTGAGCAGCGGGCTGGATGTCACAAGACATTTAAACAGACAGGCGATGACAACACCCTTGTCAGGGTTCTGCACTTGCAGCCTTGTCTGTGTTGTCTTTGTTTAATGTTTCTATGTTTGTGTTGTGTCTAAGCACATGGCTCTCTCTTTGTTGGTCTCTTTGTTTGCCATGTGTTCCTCTTGTCCCGCCTCCTAGTTTGCCCCCTTGTTTAGTCCTTGTCTAGTCCTCGTTTCACTAATCGTGCTCACCTTCCTTCATGTCTTTGCTGGATCATTGCTTGTGTCAGGATGTGCAACTGTGTTATTTGTGCTCAACTGTCCAATTGCTTTGTGAACAGTCTTTAGTGGATTTGTTCTGTTTGGTGTTCATGTATTGTCGTGTGTTCCCGCCAGTCATCTCTCTCATCTCCAGTCTGTGTTCCTGTTTGAGTTGGATTACTCTCTGTTCTGGTGTTAATGAGGACCAGCAGCCGCAGTCATCTCTCTCATGTCCAGTCTCCCGTCTGTGTTCCTGTTCGAGTCGGATTTCTCTGTCTGGTTTCACTGAGGATCAGTACCACTCGAATCAGCAGATACAGCCCATTGCAGTCTGCTCGTTACCAAGACCTGATTCCTGTTTAACATCCTGTTTAACATCTGTCTACTCTTCCTGGCTGATTTGAATTTGTCATTAAATAACTGTTTGGTTGTTAAACTTGTGAAACTCATTCTGCGCTTGAGTCCTATCCTTCACAGATCCGTGACAACCCTTGTGCATTCAGGCTTTGATTCCCTGGGCAAAGAAGTGGCGCTTGCACCCTCAAATAGTGGCACAGATCTGGGATTGGTTCAGCAGGGCCGATGTTGATCTTTTTGCGTCTATAGAAAACAGACACTGCCAACTGTTTTTCTCAATCACGGACAGCAGTGCCACCTGGGGGGTGGACGCCCTATCACATGCATTCCCACTGGTGGAACTGATACAGCCCATCCTGGACAGGGTGCGTTGTTAGGGTCTGTCACTGATTTTAGTGGCTCCTTGCTGGCCAGCGAAGATGTGGTATGCGTGCATCATGGACACCATAGTGTCTTCCCCTATGCAGGGACCTGCTGACCCAGGCAGGAGGCAGATTCTGCACCTTCGGCCAGAGCTGTGGTCTCTATGGGCCTACCCGTTAAAAGGGAGAATCAGATAACAGCGGGGCTTCCAAGCAATGTCATGGCCACAATACAGACTACTAGGACGCTGTCGACGAGGGGGCTTTATAACGCATATAGCCCCCTTGTCGACAGTGTCCTAGTACTCTGTATTGTGGCCATGATATTGATTGGGAGCCCCGCTCCCAGTGGCGCATGTTTGAAGCTTGGTGTGGGCGAAGGTGGCACATGTTTGAAGCTTGGTGCAGGCGGAGGTCTTTATCGCCGTATCTGTGCCTGTTTGTGGGGATACTGACTTTTTTGCAGGAATTGTTGGAGGAAAGTTGCTCCCATTCCACAATGAAAGTGTATTTGGTGGCCATTTCAGCTTGTCATGAGGGCATTAATGGTGCTACCCACTTGCCATTCAGTTCCTTAAAGGGACTAGTTGTCTTAGACCCATTACAAAATCAACCGTCTAACCTCTCTATTGATTCGGACGAAGACAAGAGACTTCATGCTTTGTGTCCTGTGCGAGTTTTGCGCAGATACATTGGGCAGACGCAGGCTATGCATTCTTCTGTCCAGCTTTTTGTATGCTTTGCTAACCCGGTCCGTGGGAAGCTGCTATCTAAACAACGTTGTTCGCATTGGATTGTGGAGGCTATTTCAATAAGATATAAAAGTCAAGGGTTGGGTCTGCCTGCAGGGGTGCATGTGCACTCTTCGAGGGGTATGGCAAGGTCTTGGGCATTGTTTAGAGGGATATCTGTGGAGGATATTTGTGCTGCTGCTAGTTGGGCTTCACCGCACATGTTTGTTCAATTTTACCAGCTGGATGTCACTGCGGCGAAGGTGGCTCAGTCTGTGCTTACCGCAGGGGTTTTAAACCAGGGTCCGTGCTCCCTTGAAAAAGAAAAAGAGGTATATGGCGGTGCTGGTCCCTTATTTTTTGTTTAGCAGACTTTGTGGGGTGTAAATATATGTCCCATAGCAGACCTTTAACGAATGGTGCAAGAGTGCGATATCCCATATTCATGTGTTGTACCTCTTTTCCTTCCTTCTGGTAACAGTAGTTATATGGATTACAGTTTTTGAACAAAATGATTAAGTGATTCACTCATAAGGACAGTCACTTTTCACCACCTAATGGCATGGATGCTAATAGATATCAGGTAAAGACAGATGCTAAAGCATCAGATAATAATCAGATAATTAGTTAGAAAGGTGCTGAAATCGCTCCTCCAATCAGACCCACAACACTGTATTTTTGAGAAGCATACATGTACTATTTGATCATACAAGGCATCACAGTAGCCTTTGACACACATACACATTCCCTTCTAGTGATAAGGATAGCGGTGTGTCTGCAGCTGGCTTAGTGAGTGTGGAGTTGGTGGGATTAGGGAGGATTAAGTGTGGATGGAGTGAGTGGATGGCTGCTGGGATAATTCTGGATTAAAGAGATTAGGCTACAGCAGCAGGATGGAGCTCACAGCTGAGGCCCCTGCAGGTGTGGATGTCAACCCTAGGGAAAGACAACCACTCTGGGCTAGACTCCCTGATTCATCCTCCACTCATTCCACAATGGAAATTGGGCCCCCCTTGCTGCTAGTCTTCAACAAATTTCATCATAAAGCAGTTGCAGGCTTCTTTCAATCTTTCTCTCTTACTCTTTCTCTCTCCTTGTCTGTATTGTAACATTCTCTTTCATGCTTTTACATCAACTCTGCAAATCAATGCTCATTTGAAAAACACAGAGCCAGACAAGAATGAACATGAAATAAACATATTTGTTGAAGTTAATAGACATGACATTATATTAAAGTGTCAGGAATAAATGTAGCAAAATAGATTAGGTCATATAGTTATATCGTTATCATTATGAAATGGGTAAATCAAATATCAGTAATGGGTAAATGTGCAAGCATCTTTCACCCTTAGCAATTATCTAAAAGCCAAAAGTAAGACATTTTTCTACACTTTTCCTTATTTGACAACAATTTGCGATAAATGGTTGACATCTCCATTACCCGACCACAATAGAATTTGTGAAAAGCATAATGGCCACTGGTCACCTCATCAGGTCTTTTGATGTAGTATAATTGTATTTTGCAAAATGGAGAGTGTACACAATAAGTTCATTGTGTCAAATGCTTTACATTTTATAACCCATTAAGTTGTTGTTAAACATCACACCATGCTGTAAATTATTAATTAATATTTTTGATATTTGCAAAGAATTTGTTTTCAGTAACTCATAGTGTTGGCAGTTCTTTGACATGTTGGTTGGTTTTAGGTCAGAAAAGTCAGGTCATAATTTTATAATTATATAAATTTATAATTTATTTATGTGGTTATGTTTAGCTTTGGGGATAGGCTTAATGTATTTGAAAACATTTCAATGAACTCTTAATGATAATGCAATTAATGTCCAATAAAGTTTGGTTTAAAGCACTTAATTAATGCCATTTTCCATGACCTAATCTAAAGTGAGAACTATTTACAGTTTATACGTTGCTAACAAAGCATTATTTAACTCTTTTCATATGAGCTAATTAAACAATAACACTTTGTTAATTATTGTGACAATGAATGAAGAACTCACTATTTGTTTATAACTGTAGGTAGACCATTAACTACAGTTTATAAACTATGAATTAGTGATAGTTTGCAAATGTTTTCAGAACTACATGTGACCACAGCTAACTGCTTAACCGGCGCTGCACATAAAACAGCACATAACATTTTCCATCACTTTATGTCATCATGGTATTAAAAAGCAGTACGGTTTTTAAGTTTTGTCTAAACTTTCTAAAGCCCATTTTCAGGAAGATTTATTGAGGGTGTTGTCAAATTCATTCTTGATTATATCTTTTTCACAATCCACCGGTCATTAAGTTACCTCAGTTGTCCTTTTAGCTTGATATGTTATTTTAATGTAACAGTTAATTGCTAGGTGGTTAAGCAAGGTTGATGAGGAAAGGTACAACATATATTGCTATGCAACTATCACAAGTATGTGAGTTTGCTTGCTTGAGAAATCTGACAACCGTTGTCCTTATATAGCAATTTACTTTAAAATAACACATACACACAATGACTTGATGTTTGACTGTGTGTAATTTTATGTTCTAGAACAAAACGTGAAAGTCTCATAATGTTAACCACAGGCCTAATTTTACTCATAAATCTAATGCCGCCTTTCTAAAATCTCATAGGAAATTCCCAAGGGAACCGATGGTGAATTAGCCTTTCAGGTTGGCCTACAAATTGACATCCTGACTGAACAGCTCTACAAAAATGTCCTTGGATGACAGTATTCAGTGCCTGTCCTACACTTCTGGGGGCCCTAAGCAAAACTTTGTGAGGGGCCCCCGTTGAAAGGAAGACGGCTTTGGGTTCTTTCAAAGCAGTTTCACTGTCAACAAATTCGTTCACCCAAAAATGAAAATGATCCCATAATTTACTCACCCTCAAGCCATCCTAGGTGTATATGACGTTCTTCTTTCAGACGAATAGAATCAGAGTTATATTAAAAAATGTCCTGGCTAATCCAAGTATATAATGGCAGTGAATGGCAGTCCAAAATTTGAAGCCCAAAAAAGTGCATCCATCCATTATAAAAGTAATCCACACGGCTCCGGGGGGTTAATTAAGGCCTTAAGAAGTGAATCGATGGGTGTGTGTAAGAAATATCAATTTTTTTAACTTTATAAAGTAAAATAACTAGCTTCCGCCAGACCGCCTTCTGTATTCAGTATTCGTGTCAGAAAAAAACTATAACACAGCTGAAATGATTTTCCAAATGTGTGATTTACTAACGAAATTAAAACATGATAAATATAGTTTCCCCAAGAAACCCAATTTATTGAAAATACATCAATAAATGTACCAACTTTAGATGGGCATTGTTTTTGAAGCACTTGACAGGACTCACAAGACAACTTGAATAACTGAACAGGAATGTGTTTGTTTCTTATACATTACCACACACAAGAACATTTTGATTATTGATGTATACTGACACAAACTGAAAATTACATTTTGTCATGGGGTATTTCTAATGAAACACAGTTGACAAATAAAGTTGAATCCACATTTATATTTGCGTGTTATAAAAATATGTTTACATTATGTAGTAATAAGCTACTTAAATGATCTTTGTGTGCAAGGGGCCCCCTGGTGGTTCGGGGCCCCTATGTATCTTGCGTAGTTTGGAGGAACAGCACTGACAGTATTAATTGTAATATACTGTAATTTAAATTGTGAACTGTTGCCTTCAACTTTTGATCTTATTTTTTAGCATCATCTGACCCATTCTGCCAATACAAAATGACTGTTCATGTAGATCTGTCCACTGATTCTACTAACGTAAGCTAGAGTAGCATCAATGATATCAATCGCATTCTGTGCTTTCTTAACTCAAAATAACATCATCACAGCATCTCTGAAACAGTATTCTGCTGTGCTTTTTATTGTCTGAACTTGGTTGTGTCAATGCCGTTGTTGTTCTTAAGGAAAGAAGATGCGGTTGTGAGAATCATCGTGTCGGCAGAAATAATGAGGCTACCAAAACCAGTTCCTCTTACGAAAGCATCTTACTTTCACCACAAATGCGCATGCACGCACTCACATCTCGCAAACCTATCTTGTTCAAAGTAACAAAAACATGAGTTCTCACTTGCTTGTATTATTAATAAATTAATAAATTATCATCTTGTCATGTGCCATGCTGCAGCCACAAGTTTATTTTTAAGGTTGTTTTTCTACTCCAGAGTGTGCAAGTGTGTTTGTGTGAAGGTTATCTCACAGGTTCAGCTGCGGTTTAGTGCAATGATCTGTAAGTGCTGAGTGAGCAAGAGAAACGTTTGCTCTTGTGAAACCTCACAGACCAGAAACCACATGTTGTCTCCTCTGTACGATTTTTTTCTCTGTTGTGTGCTTTTGCAACACCCAGACTCACACTTTACCACACTACTCATAACTCATAACCTAAATCTCCTGTAACTTTCATAACCAAAACTCCTTTTATTCTGAGCTCAACACACAAACACGCTCAGTGGCTGATTTTGGGGTGTTAGCAACTTGATGTGTAAACTGTGCCGGTTGGGTGTGATTATGCAGTTAGTTTTCATTTCACTCTGTCACACCAGCTGTTTGAATTATTGATGTTCTTTCTTACAAGCTGCTACTGCATGTGGTGTTGAAATTGTTTTCACTTCCTTTTTCCCTTTCGTGTCTCTTTGTTGCCTTTGACTTGCCCGCACAAAATGATCTGATGCTGTTGTCATGGCAACTGAGGGCATATACACAGTGTATTTTGTCATTATCATTGTGCATTATCAGTTTAAGATTGTATTTCTGTGTCTTTAATTTTTCTTTGTAATGCTGTTAATGTAATGTTTCTTTCTATCTTTTCTCTCTCTTTTTCAGTATTACAGTGTGGGTGATAAGCAGAGTTTATGGTTCCAGGAGCTGTGCACATCTCTCTGTGTAGGTGTAGGTGACAAATTGGATTTTGCACATATTGCCACCACTCATTGCATTTGATGCATGTGAATGTATTGAGGACTGTCAGAAGAGTGTGGAAGCTAAAAATACACATTATGTGTCCTACATGGCACCTACATGCTTTCTCTTTGTTTGGTTGTTAGTTCTGTTCGACCCATAGTAGTCTATGAGATGTAAGATGCCACACATGCATTCACCACATATAAATATCTTCTCTCACGCTTTTACACATCTTATCATCATCTGAGGTTTGGTGAACACTCTCTCTCACACATTTCTCAGGGGCAGTTAAACCCACAACAGCACAAGTAAAGTTCACACGCGATGAACTGAGCGAAAAACAAAAGACAGAAAACAACAAAAAGAAAGAAAAAAGGAAAGGGGAGGAAGATAGGTCACAACCACACATTAGCTGGCACGGCACTTGTCTAGTGCGAAAAAGAGAAGTGGATTGGAGTATATGTGGAGTGTTAGTATTTAGGGAGGTGAAGGCAGCGCTGTGGTGCGAGCATAACGTGTATGTGTTTGAAATCAGCCCACAATAGTGATTTTGACTGTTACAGCCTTTCCTCAGTCTGTAGTATAGTTAGAGGTCTGTCAACTACTGAGATACCTCATCCTCCCTCAAAGAAAAAACACTTATTCTAAAAAAAACAGAACTGCAGAATGAGGTGATGGTGATGGTGACCATAAAGGTGTGTGTGTGTATGACATTATGTGGGAGTGCCCTATTTTTGCACACTTTGACTGTTTTTTTAAAACATTTTTTTCCCTCTGTGGTAAAATAGTTCAGATTTATGTTGTGATATGCAGCATGAGAAATACAGAGGCACACATATACTTGCATGCAAAGTTGAGTACAGAATACTGCTGTGTTAGTAGTATATATGCCATATCTATACATAGTGTATTTTCGTAATTATAAACAAACTGTTTTGTAGAGACACTTTTAATAAATAAAGGATTGCTAAAAATGATTCATGCATAAAAAACTTAGCATTTTCAATCAATTATTGTCCAATTTATTGTCCATTGTTCATCCCCTATACACATGCGCGCACACACACACACATATGGCGCGCTATCTTTCTGGGGACTCTGCATAGACGTAATGGTTTTTATACTGTACAAACTGTGTATTCTATCCCCTTACACTAACCCTAAACCTACCTGTCACACAGAACTTTCTGCATTTTTAAATTTTCAAAAGATCTCTTTCTGTATGATTTATAAGCTTTTGTACCCATGGGGACCTCAATTTAGGTCCCCACAGTGACACAAGTCCCCATGAGTCTGTGTGCATTCAGGTTGAAGTCCCCACCGGGATAGAAAAACATGTCCACACACACACAGTTCTAACGATCCCATTTCCCTTTCTCTGTTTCTCTCTCTCTCACCGTCTCACACACACACAAACACGTCCTCCACATCAGCCTGACACTGTTGTGCTTCTCTTTTTAAACCACAGATGATTTAAATACTGAGGAGGTGTTTTCACCTCTGAGTAAAAAGCAGCGTGTTATCTGTGTGGGCTATGGCACACTTTAAGACAGAGAAAAGCTTGTTATGAACACCATGATCTCTGAGATGAGTGTGATAAATTGTGCATATACTACTGAGCAAGACTCACTCCAACTAGGCCAGTAGAAAAACTGCATTCTTTTGAAAACAACTTTTTTGTGGTATTTGTGTTTGTGCATATACTCACATCCGTTTGTCAAACACACACACATGTTGGGTTTTTAATGTTTTATTGGGACTTTCCATAGACATAATGATTTTTATACTCTACAAATTTTATATTATATCCCATACCCCTAAACCTACCCATCACTGAAATCGTTCTGTATTTTTACATTTTCAATAAAACATTATTCTGTATGATTTATAAGCTGTTTTCCTCATGGGGACCAAAAATTTACCCACAAAGATTTCGTATATATCGGCATCTTTGTCGGGACATTTTGTATCCATAATGTAGGGTTTACCAGGACACACACACACACACCCACACACACACAAGTCATTCATGCATCCTGCACGCAATTATTACTTTAACCCATGTTCAGCCTTCCTTTAAATAATTTCCTAATTACAGTGATGTAAAAACACCCCCCCCCCCTCTCTCTCATTCTCTCATATCACTTATTCTCTCACTAAAATAAAGGGCAGTTTTTTGTTCAGTCACTCTGACCTTTAATTTAGGACTTGGAGGCAGATTCTCCTGTGACCTTGCTAAAAATAACGGAACAGAAACTAAGCTACTGAAATGTTAATAAATATACACTCACCTAAAGGATTATTAGGAACACCTGTTCAATTTCTCATTAATGCAATTATCTAATCAACCAATCACATGGCAGTTACTTCAATGCATTTAGGGGTGTGGTCCTGGTCAAGACAATCTCCTGAGCTCCAAACTGATTGTCAGAATGGGAAAGAAAGGTGATTTAAGCAATTTTGAGCGTGGCATGGTTGTCGGTGCCAGACGGGCCGGTCTGAGTATTTCACAATCTGCTCAGTTACTGGGATTTTCACGCACAACCATTTCTAGAGTTTACAAAGAATGGTGTGAAAAGGGAAAAACATCCAGTATGCGGCAGTCCTGTGGGCGAAAATGCCTTGTTGATGCTAGAGGTCAGAGGAGAATGGGCCGACTGATTCAAGCTGATAGAAGAGCAACTTTGACTGAAATAACCACTCGTTACAACTGAGGTATGCAGCAAAGCATTTGTGGAACCACAACACGCACAACCTTGAGGCGGATGGGCTACAACAGCAGAAGACCCCACCGGGTACCACTCATCTCCACTACAAATAGGAAAAAGAGGCTACAATTTGCACGAGCTCACCAAAATTGGACAGTTGAAGACTGGAAAAATGTTGCCTGGTCTGATGAGTCTCGATTTCTGTTGAGACATTAAGATGGTAGAGTCAGAATTTGGCGTAAACAGAATGAGAACATGGATCCATCATGCCTTGTTACCACTGTGCAGGCTGGTGGTGGTGGTGTAATGGTGTGGGGGATGTTTTCTTGGCACACTTTAGGCCCCTTAGTGCCAATTGGGCATCGTTTAAATGCCACGGCCTACCTGAGCATTGTTTCTGACCATGTCCATCCCTTTATGACCACCATGTACCCATCCTCTGATGGCTACTTCCAGCAGGATAATGCACCATGTCACAAAGCTTGAATCATTTCAAATTGGTTTCTTGAACATGACAATGAGTTCACTGTACTAAAATGGCCCCCACAGTCACCAGATCTCAACCCAATAGAGCATCTTTGGGATGTGGTGGAACGGGAGCTTCGTGCCCTGGATGTGCATCCCACAAATCTCCATCAACTGCAAGATGCTATCCTATCAATATGGGCCAACATTTCTAAAGAATGCTTTCAGCACCTTGTTGAATCAATGCCACGTAGAATTAAGGCGAAAGGGGGTCAAACACAGTATTAGTATGGTGTTCCTAATAATCCTTTAGGTGAGTGTACATGTATATATATATATATATTACTGATTATAACAGCCGAGCAATCATTGTGAAGTTTTAAGTATTTTTTATTATAGGCTGTAAATAATAAGGTAGATGGGCTGGAAGTCTTCCATGTATAGCAATCAGAATTTATAAACTGCTCCATTACCTCAATTTCCATTGGTTACTCTCCGAACATTAGCAATTATTTTCACGGGAGCGGTGCTCATAAAAGCTATAATCTGGTGATTTACAGGCTTACGGCGCAATGCACTTGGCCTCAGTAGCAATTTCCCACTCTCTCTCTGGTCTGTTTATCTCTCTTTGTATTCGCTTATGTTGACACAGTCAGTGGCTGTTCTGGCTTCAGCTGATTCAGTGAGAAATGGGTTTAAGAGTGAACACATGTTTTGTGTGTTGATTTGGAATATGTTTGATTGGAAAAGAAATTGTACAGTGCTGTTAATGTAGTTAATTGTCACTGTGGGATGAACAATGGACAATAAATTGGACAATAATTGATCGGAAAGGCTATTTTATGCATGAATCCATTTTTAGCAATCCTTTATTTATTAAATGTGTCTCTACTATGCACAATGTAGACAACATAAAAAACATTTGTATTTGCTCTTAGCCTGCTCTTTGCTCTTATCAATAAGCTGCTGAGAAGTGCTCAGTGTCTGATCAATCCCTGCTCATAGAGATGGATAGATAAGGCTGTCTCTTATCTATGAGATTGATAAGTGTGTGACTGAGTGTTTGTGTATGCATTTGTTTGTTAGCAGGTCACAAAGCTCTATCGCATTGCTGCCCTCTCAGCTTACGCTCATCAAGCCATTAAAGCTCCTGGGGAGAATGAAAGCGAGCGATATGAAATATGGTGTCCATTTTTAATAATAATAATAAAAAAAGAACTAATATAGAAGGAGAAGGAATAAAATGAACTCCTCATCAGCACTTATGATTGAGACAGAGCATCTGTTGACATCATGTTTATGCAAAGCCTACACAATTTGAACTACGGGCTAAAATACTCAGGGTTAGAGGTTTGTTAAAATCCCTAACCTTAATTATTAACAATAATAATACAGGCAGGTCAGTGCAAGACTGGAGTCGTAGTTCACAGAGCTAAAGCATGTTGAGGTCACAAGGTAGATGTGAATTAGAATGAGGTTGTGCTCTATATGCTTTCAATATGTGGTTAGGGATTTCAGTTGATGTGTTCGGACAGTCTTTTTCCGACTCACGGTGAGTTGCTCTGTGACTGTTCTAAACACAGCTGTAATGGGACCGTCCAGATGTTTGCTCTTACGCTCACAAAATACTACAGATTGGTAAAGAGGAACCAAAGCCCTGGAGGTACTCCAAGATGTCACCAAGGGGTATTCATTGAGCCATTTTCTCTCTTCTTGACAAATACACACACATAAACATGTGGCGAAAATTTGTAGGGACTCATAGTCTAGTGTACAGGTCTAAATTCTGTCAGCCAGATGGTAAGCTAGCTCAGCTTCCTGTGAGAATTTGACGAGGTAAAAGACCTTGTGATATAGGTCATGACATGCTGACATTTGTATGCCTTCTTCACCCTTACTATATCTTTAAAGGCCCCATTAAATCGCATGACAAGCATCATTTGCTGCCCTGTATTGACATATTTCCCATGGAAACCAGGAGTTTGGGTGGAACATATTGAATGGTTCACCCCCTTTTTTTAGGTAACACTTAACTAATATCATTATGTTTACCAATACTTTACCATTAGTTAATGCAGTTGCTAACATGAAATAATAATGACCAACATTTTACAGCATTTATTAATCTTGGTTAATTGGTTAATAAAGTTGTATAAATAAACATTGCGTTTATTTATTATGTAAAAACTTGAATTAACAATAAACAGTAGTATATTTATAAATTAGCATTAACCTAGATTAATAAATGCTATTAAAAAAATCCACACGATTAGGAATTTCATGTGAGGACAAAAGATTTCCCCATGCAGTTTTCACAACGAGTTCAAGTTGGTCACATGCATATTCCGTGTTGACCACCAGAAAGCTTCTTGGTTTAAAAGTTTAAAAGACATGTTGGACAATTTCATGCTCCTAACTTTGTGGGAACAGTTTGGGGATGGCTGCTTCCTGTTCCAACATGACTGCGCACCAGTGCACAAATCAAGGTCCATAAAGACATAGATGAGCGAGTTTGGTGTGGAGGAACTTGACTGGCCTGCAGAGTCTTGACCTCAACCCGACAGAGCAACTTTGGGATGAATTAGAGTGGAGACTGCGAGCCAGGCCTTCTCGTCCAACATCAGTGCCTGACCTCACAAATGCGCTTCTAGAAGAATGGTCAAAAATTCCCATAAACACACTCCTAAACCTTGTGGAAAGCCTTTCCAGAAGAGTTGAAGCTGTTATAGCTGCAAAGGGTGGACCAACTCCATATTAAACCCTACGGATTAAGAATGGGATGTCATTAAAGTTCATGACCTGCATGTAAAGGCAGGCGTCCCAAAACTTTTGGCAATCTAGTGTATGTTAAAATCCTGAACCTACTAGCTAATCAGTTGCAGGTGGTATCAGGGGGGTGGACATTCTTATTCCAGAGAAAATTTGATTGGACAAAAAAATCTTTTTTCTGTTTTCCTGTAAAAACTGTATTTTTAAATGTGCATATCTTATAATTATTTCCACTTTTAGGAATATACCACACAGTAGATTCTATCAAACACAAAACTCAAATGTTTACTTCATGGTGTTTCTAAATCCAATTAAGTTAGAAACTCTTTGAACCCTATAATTACAAGATCCTGCATTCAAAAAGTGCAATATGACTAATTAAATGTAACAAATGTGTAGCACCACACACAACCACACAAGTACAAGCACTGTAGTCAAGTAACCACTTCCTTGTTCTCTTTTTCTGTAACAGTTTGTCACTCCCTGTCTGTCTCTCTCTCTCTCTCTTCCTCTCTGACTAACTCTCTTGAGGTTTGGCAGCTGAGCCCCAGAGTTAAGTGGCTTTTCTAGTTTATCCTGAGAGGTCAGTGGGAGAAATGAAACCTCATCTCTGAGCCATGATCACTGCCTTCGAACATGACAACCGCCTTGGAGTTGGATCACAAATTTGCTTTATGTCAGAAGCTGCATTTTTGTACACAACCAATTCTTGACATTGCGTAAACAAACAAGGATATCCTGTGTGTGTGTGTGATCATGTGTATGAAAGCAGGCGCAGCTTAGACGGTGGTAGCAGCATTGTCGGCGGTTTCAGTGGCGGGTGAATTACAGCCTGCTGTAGAGCTGTGGTTTAGTCTGCTCTCTCACACACACACACAGTAAAGCACTCCACTCGTCTCTCATCAAGGGCTCTTGTTTCATAGGCCCTGATGCGCAACAGTGCTGTAGGCCTTGAACCCGCACACAAATGCACATGGGTGGGCCACGAGTGCCAGGCTTGGGAGCTCAGGCTTGCCACAGGTGCTCCTCTGTTCTGCGTGTGTGGCTAATGAAGCTCATAAAGATGGTGGATCATTACTGAAGTGTCTTCATTGCAGCCCTGTAGATTTGCTTATGCAGATTTGCAGGTTCCTGCCAGCTCCTCTGACACATGTCTGTGTGGTAGCGGGTATAAATTAGCACTACAAAGATGGAGATTGGAATCTGTGGGCACACTTGCAGTCAGTAAGTGTGTTTACAGGCACTTTAAAAGTTCAGTTTCAGGCTAAAACAGTAATTGTTTTTGACGTCATGTAAATGTTTTAGTCCAACTGAACTGTTTTTTTTCCCCCGGACTAACAGAGCTAGATAATGCAATTGTAGCTGGGCTTTGAACTACAATTGGCCTCACTGTTGAGTGCTTGCTCCGAAAGACATGATAGTGTTTAATTAATGCTTCATAGTTCAGATTACACATCATGTCATGTACTTGGACAGACAGATGAAGACTGTAGAAGCATTTGTCCTGTAGATTTCAGCTCTTGATCTGACTTTTGCAGTACACACACAAAGGCATTGTGATGTGATTACAATAAGCTTGGCTAAAACCTGTAAAACACTAAGTTAGGAAATATTAAAAATAGCAATACATTAAATACAATAGTATAGATAAATGTAACTTTGAAAGTACGTCTGCACTAATGCTTGTAAACAGACTGTGTGGGATGCGTGTGTAAAAATGTGTTACCAACTTGTCTGGTTCTCAGCTTGCTTAGTGTGATTCAACCCTAACTGGTGGATTTTATCAGGTACTGCTCCCAAACACCCAAATTATGTCGAAAAGACTGAAAACATTTGTCTTTTAAATTTGGTAACCTCTAATGAAATACAGTACGTGAGTGTAACTATATATGTATTTACACTACTGTTCAAGAGTTTGGGGTCAGTAATATTTTTTTTATGTCTCTTATGCTCACCAAGGCTGCATTTTATATGTGCAAAAAATACAGTGTTTTAAAATGAAATGTATACCTATATGCCATTTTTTTCAGCAATTACTCGAGTCTTCAGTGTCACATGATCCAACAGAAATCATTCTAATTTGCTGATTTGATGCTAAAGAAACAGTTCTGCTGCTTAATATTTTTTCTGGAAACCATGACACACTTCTTTAGGATTCTTTGATGAATAGATTTTTTTGTAACAATGGTAAAGTCTTTATTGTCACTTTTGATCAGTGTAATGCATCCTTGCTGAATAAAAGTATTACTTACATTTTTTTTTAACTTTTGGACTGTAGTGTATATATATGTATATGTAAAATGTATTCATTTTCATTTTATAAATGTATTGCAAGTCTTCACTCTGATGCTGAGTCTTCTCTTTCTTAACAGCATTTTGATCATGTGATAATTGCAGGGTTTCTAAGCGCAGAGTGCAAGGATGTGTGACCTGTTTTACATTCCTGTGTGATGTACAGATGCGCTCTTGCAGATAGACGTTTTAGAATGTGGTCAGTCTGCGGTGTTCCAAGACACAGTTCAACCTGTCTGATCTGTGACGCACTTCCTTTGCTCTGCCATCTACTGCCATTGAAAAGTCTTGGCCTTAGCAGCCACTTCCTGCCTGAGATGAGCGTCTTCTCTGTGGTTTCGATGGTGAGTGGAACATGTGGCTACTGAAGCATCCTCATAAGAGAAAAACAAAACCAAGAAGAAAAGCAGATAGATAGAACAACTTTAAATATTAGAGCCTATTATAATGTATTAACCTAAGAAACACAGTGTAGTTATTGGTCTTTTGTGAAATTGCGACTTCTCACAATTTAGTTTTCTTGTAATTGCGACTTTAAATTGAGCAATTTTAACTTTATATCTCACACTGTAACACTTTACACTATATTGCCAAAAGTTTTGGGACGTCATTAAAGTTTATGTGCATGTGAAGGCAGACGTCCCAAAACTTTTGGCAATATAGTGTATAGTGTTACATTCTTAATCCGTAGGGTTTAATATGGAGTTGGCCCACCCTTTGCAGCTATAACAGCTTAAATTCTTCTGGGAAGGCTTTCCACAAGGTTTAGGAGTGTGTTTATGGGAATTTTTGACCATTTTTCTAAAAGGGCATTTGTGAGGTCAGGCACTTATGTTGGACGAGAAGGTCTGGCTCGTAGGCCAGTCAAGTTCCTCCACACCAAACTCGCTCATCCATGTCTTTATGGACCTTGCTTTGTGCACTGGTGCGCAGTCATGTTGGAATAAGAAGGGGCCATCCCCAAACTGTTCCCCAAAGTTGGGAGCATGAAATTGTCCAAAATGTATTGGTATGTTAAAGCATTAAGAGTTCCTTTCACTGGAACTAATGGGCCAAGCCCAAACCCTGAAAAACAACCCCACACTATAACCCCCCCTCCATCAAACTTTACACTTGACACAATGCAGTCAGGCAAGTACCGTTCTCCTGGCATTCAAACCCAGACTCGTCCATCGGATTGCCAGACAGAGAAGCGTGATTCGTCACTCCAGAGAACACGTCTCCACTGCTCTAGAGTCCAGTGGCGGCGTGCTTTACATCACTGCATCCAACGCTTTGCATTGCACTTGGTGATGTAAGGCTTGGATGCAGCCATGGAATGGAAACCCATGAAGCTCTCTACGCACTGTTCTTGAGCTAATCTGAAGGCCACACGAAGTTTGGAGGTCTGTAGCTATTAACTCCGCTCTGTGATTTTACGTGGCCTACCACTTCGTGGCTGAGTTGCTGATGTTTCCAATTGCTTCCACTTTGTTATAATACCACTAACAGTTGACTGTTAAATATTTAGTAGTGAGGAAATTTCATGAATGGACTTATTGCACAGGTGGCAACCTGTCACGGTACCACGCTGGAATTCACTCCTGAGAGCGACCCATTCTTTCACAAATGTTTGTAGAAGCAATCTGCATGCCTAGGTGCTTGATTTAATACATCTGTGGCCATGGAAGTGATTGGAACACCTGAATTCAATGATTTGGAGGGGTGTCCCAATACTTTTGGCAATATAGTGTATCTAACAATATAACTTGTACATAGGAAATGCCCTATATAAATACCTCATTCATTCATTCATTCATTCATTCATTCATTCAAATAATTGGCATAATTGTGCAGTATGACTAAAAATGAAAAAAAAAAAAAATCACAGCATGTTGCAGGAAGCATCTCATTGTAGTTATTATGTGACGTTTATGTGATAAATGCAGTGCATACTTATTCTGCTCATTGCGTGTTCAGGTAGTCTGCTTCTCTACACGCCTCTTGGGCAAATGGAGCTGTTCTCTGCCAGAGCCCAATTAGTGAGGGTCACTGAGCGACTTTGACGTGGGTATGTGCGGTTGCCCCATCAGTGGGCAGATAGCTCATTAGTCCTAGCGCGCTGTGGACTCAATGTCCTTTGCTGAGCATGCAATCTGTCTGTAGTAATCCACAGGAAGCTGGCATGGGAAGGGGGGAGCTAAAAAAGGTTGTACTAAAAAAGGTTGTCTAAAAAGTAGACTTGAGGTGTAAGCGGCTTGTTGCCAGAGCAGTATAGATTTATTGGACTGTCCTAACACAAGGTGGAGAAGCGGCGAGAGAGAGCAGCAAGGACAAGCATCTCTGCACCCTCACAGTCAATTGTTCAGTAGAGCCGAAAATGTGTTTTCAGATCTTGGCTGGACTTGCTGTCCTGGGGGAGACAGAATAAGAGAGGGAAGCACACGAAAGAGATTCCACGTGTCTGTAGGATGGTCGATGTTAGTGTACAGAATATAGTATGTGTGTGTGTTCATTCATATGTCAAAAGCCGTGTTCTCAGGACTTGTGGGAATGATCTGAAGACTGAAGCCCACTCACATCTGTGTGTGTGTGTATGTGCTTGATGGATTCAGCCTTCAGACTGACAGGATTCATTTTGGACTGAACTATTTAATACAACTTCATAGTCATGTTTACAGTGTATGAAGTACAGTATATTTTGGTGCTTTTAAGTCGTCAGAAAGGTCACATTACAAGCTGAATGCACATCAACGTCACCACAAAGTCGTAATTACAAGTGGGAAACTTTTCTCCCTTTTCTTTAAGCCTTTAAGCCTCAGTTGGGAGCATGTCTGAGAAAACATGCCAGAAACAATGCATGCATTCTGTAGTAATGATACATTTGTTAAAATTAATGATTTTTTGCATTGCTTCTCTAAAATACCATAGTATTGTAAAACAATGCTCATTATTATACCATTATTATGTTTCCATGTGTAACTTGTTATATCATTAGTCCTGGTGAGTGTTTCTCAATCAAAAGGCTGCATCCTAGAAAAGCTGCATATCTCAATTTGGCCATCTCAATTTGAAGGATCCCTGCCTTCATTTTGTGTCCTCCTTGCGGCGTATTTTGAAGGATACATCAAGTGTATCCTTTGCGTCCTCCAGTCACCCACAATCCTTTGCACACATTCCAGTTCACAAAAAGAACTGGTGGAAAATGAGTCAGAACTGAGCTTGTCCAGGTTTATTATTAAATGCAAGACAAAAAATATTTTTGGAAATATGTTTTTTTTATTGTGTTGGAAATGAGTGACATAACACTAAAATACCCATGGTGACGGTTGTCGTTCACTCTATTGCATTAATAGAAAGTCAGAAAATGCAAAGATTTTTAATATAATATATTTTTCAAAATATATATTTTAATAGTATTTTCACATCACCACACTTGAGTGTCAGAAACCTTTATGATGTAGCCAGTGGACTTAGTAGATCATCTCATTCTGTGTTGAGAAGGAGTCTAGCCCAGAAGCCTCAGAAGGACTGGACTAGGAAGGACAAAGCCTCACTAAAATGCAGTCTTCTGATTGGGAAGCACCCTCTGTGTGTATATCATGGGGTCAGGTTTTGGCTGGTTAGCATGGGCCAGTTAGCCTATTTAGTTTTTTTGTAAGCAACAAATCACAACCTTTTCATTTATATTATGGGTTTGATATTTTGCTTAAAATAATAAATATCCTTAGGACTGTGTTATTATATCTGTGTATTTTATACAAGCATGTGATCATACAGTCTCTGCACCTGCAATGATTGTTGTTGTTGGTTTTCCCATAGTAAATGCTCATATTATATTCAATATGTTGGTCATTACCCTATTCTGGATATCTTAACAGTTTACAGTAAGCAGATGGTGTCTCAACTGTCTGTAGTCATTTGCTCAGACTGCCAGCCATCACGTGAGCGCAGCACTCTCTCTGTCTTATGTGACACAGCCGTCAGAGCAGTAGACGCCTACCTGTATGTTACCAGGGCAACACCTTCTCTGAGACTTTTAGGACTGCAGTCTTGGCAACGGTATGAGTAGCTCTTTGAGGAAAGACTTCTATCATGTACAATAGAAGATCTACTAATTATCTGCCCCCCCTTTTTGTTGATATGAATGACCTTGCTAGCTGTAGGTAATAGATTGGTGATAGATTAATATGGATTTCTATAGATTGTTTTGTATTTTTATTTTTAATATTTTCGTAGGTAAATGACAGGGGAACATCATAATAATGTATTTAAACAAAAAAAGTTTAATGACCATCTGACAAAGAGCTCTGCAAAGAGTTTTTGCTGAGGCGTCACTCTCTCCATACAGGTATGAAGAAACAGAAAGCAATAATAAATGTTTAATGTGCGGCTCAAAATGCTGACAAAGATACGAGACTCCCTCTGCATGAAAATCTATGTCTCTTGAATAAATAATCATCATAGACAGCTGTATTTTTGTCCATTTTACAAAATTCTTTCCCTGTGAGGTGTCTGTTAATTTAGAGTGGTGTTTATTGCACCAGAGATTTGTCACTTTGCACACAGCTGTTTGGTTCGATATCTGTTTGCAATCTGTTCCTATAAGGGTTCACGATTTGGCTGGTTAGCATGGCCCCATTAACCCTTGCTTATGGTAGTTGACCATGCCAGCTGGTAGAGCTGGTAGCCACTTCTAAAAAAAACATCTTTGTTCATTGATTCATTATAGCATTGTTTTACCAGTGACTTTCTACTGTGTTGAAAAAAAATCCTGTTTGTTGCCTTTCACGCTACAGGTCGTGTGAACGAACTGCATAGACTATACATAGATGCCTCATTAATGGCTGTTTCAATATATGTCGTCCGCTATATTGGAATGGTCAAAGATCTGATCTCGGTTGGAGACCTGATTACTCATGACAGGTCCGTGAACATACGAGAACAAGTATGACTCAGCATCTGCAACCGTAGTTAGACGCATGTATGAATATCTATATATGAACTAGACTTCAGCAGATGATTTTGCTAAACTAACACAATACAACAAGACATTAAAAAGTCACTCATAGTAAAATTAAAAGTACCATAGTAAAAACGTCATATTGAGCGAATACATATAATAACACAAACCAACACATTCTCACCTGTAAAAGGTTATCCCATTTCTTTGGGAATTTAAATCTCGGCGGTTTCACGATGAGATGCTGTGCAATGTTGTGGCATAATTGAGTAACTGAGTAACAACATGCTGACCGTTGCAAGGTGGCGGGCGCGCCGACGTGTCTGGAGCAGTCGAATGTGGCATCTACCTACCTATCTATGAATGAACTGTGCCATCAACCAATAAGTGTTGCCATGGTGTCATGTTCTCATCATCACTAAGGCATTCTATGTAACAATGGCACTAAACACCATGACAGTATTCACCACCATGGTACCAAAAATCCTGGCTGCATATAAAGGACAATGATTGCTCATTAGACAGGAAGAACAGATGGTTGAAGACAGGAGTGACAGGGCTAGAGTAACACCACATGTTAGTCATTTAGTCCATACAGTTCTTCCTGGGGAGTTTTGCCCTAATTCACACAGAGGTCCGGATTCACACCATCAGGAAAGAAACTCACACGGTGATGTGCAAGCCTCGTGACATTATGGTGTGTGACTCACAGAGACACTTGGCAAAAATATCTTAAATAAAAAAACCAACTGTTTCCTGACTCACCACATGAGAGAAATGTGAACTGGACACACAGGTGTAATAGATACAATCTTTTGAAAGGGTAGCAATTTAACAAGACTGCCCTTGAAGACAGCTGTGAAATACGTTATCTGTGATTGTTTTAGTTTGAAGTGGATAAATATGAAATAAGATAACTTGCACCGAATCATACAGTAATTAAGTCATTAGCACCAGTTAAATATGCTATTTGTTTTTAGCTTGCCATCAGCCATACTCATAATAATTGCTTGAGAGCTGCAGCCTTGTTGGAGATACATTAACATGGAGCAGTCTGATAATTAGAGAATTAAAAGAAAGTCCATTTTTAATCTTCTTTGGAAAAGAAGACTAATGGATTTCACACACACACACGGTTAGCGCATTAATCTCTGTTGATTTGGCTAATCGCTTTCTCTCTCTTGTGTGTAAGATCATAGAAAGATGATTATGAGGTTTTGGGTTCAGAGACGTTTTCAGTCCGGAAGAAACAGCTGAGTGTTACGATCGATGAATCCTGTATCAGGCCCCGGCAGACTTCATGATCCGTGAGGAGGTTAATCAGTGTTAATCAGAGTAACTGACTGCTCTGAGCTAGCGCACACCTCTTTGTGTGTGTGTGTGTGTTGAGCTTTTATGATTGTTAAATCAACATAACACATTTGTGAGGTGTGTGTTTCTGTTTATTAGGATGTGTAAGAGAGATTGTGGGTGTTAATGTATGTATGATAACAGGGAGCCTGAGGTGCGTTTGATGTGTATCGCAACCCCAGCTTTTGATAACTCCATGTTTGAAGCGTTTTTGTGCCTTCACTCTTGTTCTTTTCCTTCATCTCCCTCTTTCCCTCCATCTCACCATCTAGTCTAGTTTGTTCTGACAGGAAATAGAGCTCAACAGCAATCCATTGCCAGTGAAGGGGATATTTTTAGAGAGACTGTGAGACCATTCAGCGAGCATGGCAGTACTTGTGTGAAGTCAATTTCGCCTGGAGGGGGATTTAAGTTGCAGTGAGTACCAGAGGGAAAGCGTTTTTTTTCTTTCATTTTTTTTCTGGGAAGGTCATGAAATTTGCATCTAGGAGGAGTGAGTCAGAAGGGGCCTGCAGTGACAGATAGCCTTTGTGTTCAACAGGAAAACACAGTGGTGTGTATTGTCACAGCAAGCCCGCCTTCTCCCATCTCCTCTCCGCTCCTTCCAGAAAGTGTGTGAAGTACATAGAGTGATCAGAACATTGAGACTCTGTGTGTTTGTATCAAAGGAAACAGGCAGGATTTACAAGTCTAAATTCTAGACTCAGTCATATTGTTGCATTGAATAGTTTATTTTATTTAGAATAAGAGATTCTGTTGCTGTTGTTTTACACACAATATTCAGCTTTTCTAGCCTCGAGCATTTGGTCCAAGGTCTTGAGAGGTGATAGTGGCCACTTCTGACACTCCTGACCTCTTAAAAAGTGCTCTTAACTTCCTTTCTCACCCTCTGCTCTGCTCATTGTCCATATAGCAAAGTTACAAAGAAACTTGAGTGTTTGTTTTGCTTTCTCCACATGAATGAGCCAATCAAAACTTGCATAAATACCAGACTTTCAGCGTTTCTGCTTAGTGACATGCACATAGGATGATAATGGAAAGAAGGTAGAAAAATAAAAAACTACAATCATTTTTATTTTATTTACAACTTTGAAATTTCTTTTTTTACAGTGTATAGACAAAAACATATACTTATTTTGTGAGTAAATGATGACAATTTTTATTTTTATCCTTTTAAATGTTTTGGTATAAACAAGTAAGATTAAATAGAAAGCTAATGGAGACTATTTCTGTAAGAACTCAGTCTGTCTGTCTGTCTGTCTAGATATGAAATATGAAAAAGCTGAATCTCTAAAGAGCAATATTTTTTTCCTTTGGGAAATTTTTCCTATTCTTATCAAAACTATATTACATTCTTGTCACTCCACAAATGAACACTGATAGCAAACTGCTGTAACTGTGAGTGAGAAAGCACTCTTTCTGGGGGGTGGAACTCCTCAGCTGTTACCGTATGCTGTTGATCACGTTTTGTCAGAAACTCATCTGCTCTGGATGGTTTCTGAAGAGGCCTCTGAGTGGGTCTGTCATTCACATGGAGCCTCTTGAACCTGCCCGCCCTCAGCCTCCCTACATCCCAATTAATGGGAAAAAAGGCTGAGAGGGGGTGCTTGACTCTGACAGATGCTCTTTAATTGTTATCCTCCATCCCTGCGGATACTCCAGTTTTCACATTCGCAGACACAGGCTGTCTGATTGCTCTGCGCCTCTGCATAAGCTGAACACCCTCTGCCTTGAAGGAAGCATATAAGTGCTTGTTCAACTTTTATATTCAAATAGAATTTTATCTTGTCTTATTTTGTGAGGATCAGGGTGGTCGGTAAAATGAAATTAAAATCAACCAACCTTAACTTTTTCATGTTAAACATGATATCCTTTTTATTACTTTTAGTTTAAATTTTACCTTCCTTGCATTTTTATTCAAATTATAATTCTCATAAAAATGTTTTTAAACTTATTAAACTGGAATATAACAAGCATTCTCAAATCCATTCTAAATGACACACAACCCTTGTGGGAATATTGCAGTTCAGATCTAAAGAGTTACATCCGTATTGTAACTGACATTACTCAAAACTATACAAACATTTTCCTCACACGTCAGTCTGCGTCGATACTTACATCAGCAGTGATGTGTAAATGTGAATAATCTCATTTTATTCCTCTGATCTTGTTCTTTGTTCTTATGTCCTCAGATATTTGTGGCTGACTTTAGCAAATAACCATTGTTTGATGACAACGTCTACGCCTATAATGTGATATTAATCGCCCTTCTTTATAATGAAAGTGTACAGTTCTAATCCATCAACTGCGGTTTACACACAATGCCTGTGATGATTACCTTTACTTGTTTTGAATGTTTGCTGGATCTGGTTGCCTGTATTCACCTTTAAAACCATTTCCTATTCTCTCTGCTTGTGATGGCAACCAGTCACTCCACCTCATGCTGTTGAGTTATTTGTGTGTGTTTGTGGGTGTGTGTAGTCAGTTTTGTGTATGTGTGTGCTTGAGAGCGAGAGAGAGAGAGAAATTTCACACCCTGTAGGTTGTAGGCTGTCAGTGACGCACATTCCAGACTGTCCGCCCAGGCCTCTGTCACAGTGCCATTAACACTAGTGCATGCTGGGAGTGCCACTCTTCTCTGTGAGTGCATTAATGGAGCCTTTAAAAAGGAAGGTTAAAAGCAGCACATCCTGCTCAGATCAATTCTTTATTGTGGTAGTGAACCGTGGCTGCTGTGACTCTTTCCTCTTGTTAACATAATGCTTTAAAAAGCAACCGAAAGGATTTTACTGTATAAATAATGCAAATGGAAGGTAATCACTAAAAGCAACAGGTTATGGCACGCTCATCACTTTTCAGTGCTGGCGGCAAACTGTACACAGACTTAAAAGCTTTCTGCAGTGAGAGAAGGAAAGAAGGAGGAAAATGCAGAGCTTTACGTGAGTTGAGTAAAGCAGTAGCATTGACAGAGAAGTACAGAGACAGCGTTTTGTATTCCCAGAAACCCCATCACCTCACAGAAGGGGGCCAAACCTCTTAAGACCTGAGCATTAGATACAGCACGACTGCTTTATTCCAGCAGTGTTCATTAGGTCAAGATGGCAGGTTGAGCTTTCTAAAAGCACTCAAGCTGAGTTTATGGTCATTTATGAAGCAGCCAGTACAGGTTAGAAAAAAAGATAGGCATGTTTTAAGGAACTGAAGATTTTTAAGGTACTGCAAAAAGTAAAGGAACATTGAGATGTAATAGTTTTTTAAGAATCTCATAATTGTCTTTCTCACTGCTAAGAGGTCATGTTAATTCTCTGTAGCATAATTAGAACAGATAGAACTTAAATTAACAAAGGATCTTTCCTCCTTCAAATCCTCCATTATAGAGAGCAAGCCAAATATATTTTCTTTCATCTCCTTCAAAGATTATATGAAAATATGTACTCATAGGTCATCGATGTTAGAATAGGTTTTGTAATTAGATATTCAGTAAGTCATGACTTGAATACATAATTGGGTTTTTTTTTACTCTGAAAACATATTAGAGGTCTATCATATTATAATCCAGGGTCAAAAAAGCACCCCGCCCCCTTTGAATGTACAGTAAACAAAATAGTACTATCAGCAAGAGATATTGATTTATTTTTCACATATTCACCCATCCTCTGAGTCCTGAGGTTATGAATATCATTATGAAAAATGCCTGCAGAAATGTGTGCCTGATGGTGAGTTGTGGGCCGTGACAGTGAGCTCTCTCCTTCTGCATAAGTGTCAAACTCACTCTATAATATTATCAAAGAGTACTTAACCTTATCTGAGTTTCACAATGTGATTGGCTACACATTGATGGAGTTTGTCTAAGAGTTTCTGAAATGTGTTACTATCTGAGAGATAGATAAAGAAAGATAAAGAACTGCAGAAGCAGAATAGTCAGCGGTCTCTAGTGAGTTAGATGGACCTTGGGCAGCTCCCCAGCCCTTCGCTAAGTCAAGTGGACTACAGGGATACGCTGATAACAAGGTAGCAGCACTCTGTGTGAAGTCAAGAGAAGGAGAGAGCAAGGGATTGTAGATGTTAAAAGCATGATAGAGGTCCACAGGAGTTTCAGATCAAGGATGTGATAAGAATATCTTCTGTTTCTGTTTGTGTAAATAAGTAAGGAAGAAAGTTTATGCTATATTTGATAGTGTGTGTGCATGTATATATGTCTATGTATGCACATAGGTCTCTACTTTTGTGTGGTCTGTATTTATTTCAGTTCTAGTCCAAAAGATACAGTGCTGTATATGCACCGTTTGCCATGAATATTGAGGATTTATCTTTGATCAAAATAAGGGCACGAGATAATGAGCAATAAGAATGATATAAGGGTGAAGACAGCTGCTGGATGATAGAGAAGCAGTCTATGAGAGCTTTACAAATGAAAGATTTACCTTTTAACTGAAAAATATGAAGCCTTTTCATGGAAATGACAGCTGGAAAAAGGAGATAAAGGCCCTTTCTACAAAACGATTAATATAGCCTAAATTATTTTAAAATAAACGTAAATTCCCAATACAGATCTTTGGCCTTTGGGCAGAACAACTAAAAATGTTGTTCTAAAAGAACAATCTAAAAATAATTATAGACAATTATTAATTTCCATTGGTTTTTACGAAACCTTAGTTGTTTCGTAAAAAAAACATTGGAAATGTATAATTGTCTATAATTGACTAATTTGTAAAAAAAATATATATATATTTGCAGTAATGTTGTTGTGCAGGGAACTAATTGCATGGACATATTGGGTGTGCTAACATGATCACAGCTGTGTCATGCTAATGAGACCCTCAGGGCAGGGCTGGGCTGGACTATTACTCTTTGTTGCATGTCTCCCATAAGACCTGATCTGAGGTGATAACCTTTGTTTTACACTGGGCCTTCTACAATACTGCATTTAGACAGGTGTGTGTGTCACAGGATAGGGGAATAGTTACATGAAATCTTCCTCAGACAACAGTATCCCCCCCAGGGAAATGTTGACTGTTTGTGAGGGGAAAATGTCTGAAAGGATAGATGTTTCCAACAAACAAAAGCCTCACATTTACAGTAATCAGTTATAGATCGAATTGTTGTCTTTTTTATTAGAAAAATATATATAGTTTTTCATTAAACCGTTGTAAAAAAGTAGTTTTTAATGAGAGGTGCCATGTGAGAGAGTGTTCAGTAGACCCACTCCACAAGTAGTGAGCATGAACAAATATATCTGTGGGCATTTGTGTGTGTAGGTGGAAAGTCAGCTATATTTCCTCTCATCCACTGTTCTCTCTGTCAGATGATAGCTTGGTTGGCACTACAGATACTGGTGGTGTTGAGGAGGTGCTTGACTTTTCATCCCCCCCAAGCTTTCACACTCCGCCTGCAGCACCTGGCCACTTTGTTGACCTGCTTTTAAAGACCTATCCACTTGTGTCTCAATCATCAAAAATAACTGCACCCCTCTAAAGAACTCTGGACTCTCTCGCTTCTTTCACTTTCTCTCAATTTTTCTCTCAGTGTGAAAGCACATATGAACTGCGTTTACTATTTTACTTTAAAAATTAATATAATTTATACATATTAACAAATGATCAAGTCAAGAAAACTTGTCACTGATTCATTCAAACATTGATTCATTCAGGAATAAAATGAGTCATTGAATCAATCATTCAACTGAATGTTAAGAACGTTGATTAATTCAATAACACCACTTCTGCTGTGGCTTCATTTGGAACATTAAAGGAGCAAAAACAATGTAACTGACAATTGTAAGGGCCTGTTTACACCTGGTCACGTCATGCGTTTTCTCTGATTGGATAGCTATCCGATCGTGGAAAGTTAAAAAAACAGGTATAAATGCCCCTTTAAATCCGATCACTCAAACCACTTCAGGAGTGTGTCTGAGACCAAACTGGACAAGTGTAAATGCATCTGGTTGTTCAAACCACATATGTAAATTTTACTCTTGCCAAAATGTAAAAAATTAACGCCTGAGAGCGTGTTATAGGCTATATCATGTTATAGCTAGATATGCAGTGCTACTGCAGCACACATCACCACAGATGAGTAGCTGGAAGTAAGTTGCAGATGCTCAACACACAATCATCTTCATAATAGTGAGACTAAGACAGTACTTGGGATCGATTGCTCCTGTCTGCCGGTTGCAGTGTTTGTAGCTCTGTACAGCTTTGCTTTTGAATCTCTATTTGATATCTTTCCTTGTTGTTTATACTGCTAAATATAACTTACTCATCACCATATATTGTTTAATATTGCCTATCACGTTAAAATTGACATTGTTAGCTTTTAATCTAAATCACTATCATAATTCTTTTGAAGTTTTGGTGCTTTATGTAACGTTATGTAGTGAAATTGATAAATCCTGTTTAACATTTGTGTTGGCTACTGTATACAGGCCACCAGGGCACAATACACACTTTATCAGAGAATTTGCAGATTTTTTTATATTGGTGATTTTAATATCCATGTAGACAATGAAAAAGATGCATTGGGATTGGCATTTAGAGACATTCTAAACTCTATTGGAGTTAGGCAACACGTATCAGGACCCACTCATCGCCGTAATCATACTTTAGACCTAATATTGTCACATGGAATAAATGTTGATACCGTTGAAATTCTGCAGCAGAGCGATGACATCTCAGATCATTATCTAGTATCATGTATACTTAATTTAGCAAAGGCTGCAAAGCCGTGCCCTCGCTTCAAATATGGCAGGACTATTACTGCTGAGACTAAAGATTTCTTTATAAATAAACTTCCTCATCAGTTTCATCTCCTCAGCATCCCAGATAGCCCAGAGGAACTTGATGTTGCAACAGAAACTATTGACTCTCTCTTTTCCAGCACTTTAGACACAGTTGCTCCTCTGCGCTTAAAGAAGATTAAAGAAAATAGTCCAACGCCATGGTACAATGAGCACACCCGGGCCCTTAAAACAGCAGCCAGAAAAATGGAGCGCAGCTGGAAGAAAACAAAACTGGAAGTTTTTCACATTTCATGGAAATAGAGCATGATTTCATACAGAAAGGCCGTAAAAACTGCTAGATCTGCTTATTTCTCGACTCTCTTAGAAGAAAACAAACACAACCCTAGGTATTTATTCGATACAGTGGCTAAATTAACCAAAAATAAAGCTTCAACTTCTGATGTCTGCCAACAGCACAGCAGTAATGACTTTATGAACTTCTTTATTTGTAAGATTGATAATATTAGGAAAAAAATTATAACCATGCAGCCGTCTACTACTGCATCACATCAGACAGTGCATTGTAGTGTCACTGAGGAAAAATTACACTCATTCACTGCTATAGGAGAAGAATTGGCTAAACTCGTTAAATCATCTAAATCAACAACATGTATGCTCAACCCTATACCAACTAAACTACTAAAAGAGATGCTTCCAGAGGTCATAGATCCTCTTCTTAATATCATTAATTCATCCTTGACTTTAGGATATGTACCGAAAACTTTTAAGTTGGATATTATTAAACCACTTATTAAAAAAACGCAACTTGATCCTACAGAATTAGTCAATTACAGGCCAATCTCAAATCTACCCTTTCTGTCAAAAATACTAGAAAAGGCATTGTGTCCTCACAATTATGCTCCTTTTTAGAAAGAAATGGTATCTGTGAGGTTTTCCAGTCAGGATTTAGACCGCATCATAGTGCTGAGACTGCTCTCATTAAAGTTACAAATGATTTACTCTTATCATCCGATCGTGGTTGTATATCTCTGTTAGTGTTACTCGATCTTAGCGCTGCATTCGATACCATCGACCACAACATTCTTTTGAATAGACTCGAAAATTATGTTGGCATTAGTGGAATTGCATTGGCATGGTTTAAATCATACTTATCTGACCGTTATCAGTTTGTAGCAGTAAATGAAGAGATGTCACACCGATCACAAGTTCAGTATGGAGTACCGCAGGGCTCAGTGCTAGGACCGTTGCTTTTCACCCTGTACATGCTACCACTGGGAGATATCATTAGGAAGCATGGAGTTAGTTTTCACTGTTATGCTGACGATACTCAGCTCTATATTTCTTCACGCCCAGACGAAACTTACCAATTCACAAGATTAACGGAATGCATAGCTGATATAAAAATTGCAACTTAATTTCCTGCAACTTAAATCAGAAAAAACTGAATTTTTAATTATTGGACAAAAAAACTCCACATATAGTAACCTAGAATACTGTCTAACACTTGATGGCTGCTCTGTCAAGTCCTCATCGTCAGTTAAGAACCTGGGTGTGCTCTTTGATACCAATCTTTCATTTGAAAGCCATGTTTCTAGCATCTGTAAAACTGCATTCTACCAACTTAAAAATATATCTAAATTACGGCATATGCTTTCAATGCAAAATGCTGAACAGTTAGTTCATGCGTTCATGACCTCAAGGCTAGATTATTGTAATGCTCTACTGGGTGGTTGCCCTGCTCGCTTAATAAATAAACTGCAGCTGGTCCAAAACGCAGCAGCTCGAGTTCTTACTAGAACCAGGAAGTATGACCATATTAGCCCGGTTCTGTCAACACTGCACTGGCTCCCTATTAAACATTGCATACATTTTAAAATCTTGCTAATAACAAATCACTAAATGGTTTAGCTCCCCAGTACTTGAGCGAGCTCTTAACGCATTATACTCCATCACGTCTATTGCGGTCTCAAAACTCTGGCCAGTTGATAATACCTAGAATATCAAAATCAACTGCAGGCGGTCGATCCTTTTCCTATTTAGCACCTAAACTCTGGAACAGCCTTCCTAGCATTGTTCGGGAAGCAGACACACTCTGTCAGTTTAAATCTAGACTAAAAACGCATCTCTTTACTATGGCATACACATAAAACATTTTTAATTTGATATTTTATTCAAATTGTTAGGCTGCATTAACTAGGTCAGCCGGAACCGGGAACACTTCCCATAACACCTGATGTACTCGTTACATCATAAGAGGAATGGCATCTACGCTAATGTTAGTCTCTCTGTTTATCCCGGGGTTTACTGCAGTCAGCCGGATCCGGGCCGTATCCAGATCAGATGGTGGACCAGCGCCCGGACATTACCAACGCATCCCTGAAGTGTCTGCAGAGACCGTGTCAATTAGTCTACCCTCTGAAATTGCTCATCGACATGGCATCCTCAATGGATCCATCTCCGGCGTGATGACACCGATATTTCGATAATTCCTATTTAATAATTGTTTAATCGACACGCCATCCTCAATAAACCCGTCTCCGGCGTGATGCCTCCGATCTTTCGAATATTCCGATCTAATATTACTTCTGACCTGTAAGGCTGCCAAAATAATAATCATACACTGTTTGTTAATTGGCCAGAGGAGAACTGGTACCCCGACTGAGCCTGGTTTCTCCCAAGGTTTATTTTTCTCCATTAGGACACCTGATGGAGTTTTGGTTCCTTGCCACTGTCGCCTCTGGCTTGCTCAGTTGGGGACACTAAATTTTCAAATAAATATCCAAATAAATGTAATTACTAAACTAAATTAACTATATCAACTACATTACTTAAATATATATGATAATTGAAATGAGCTAGATGACATCACCGTTTTCTCCAGAGCGGCTGTACAGCCGAATCAAATTCGGTTGCATTATTTTCCTGTTTAACACTGTGAAGCTGCTTTGAAACAATCTGCATTGTAAAAAGCGCTATATAAATAAAGTTGACTTGACTTGACAGTGTTTACACTGCAAGTCTTAATGCACAGATCCGATTATTTGACCATATCCAATTGTTATGGCCCACCTGTTTATATTCACTTTGGACATGACTGGTATCCGATTCATTCCCGGCCAAAGAGATTGTCGGTGATCGCTTTACTACGCACATGGCCTTGCTATTAAAATTATTTATCATTTTATTTTTTACTTTATTTCACTTCAAAATTCTAGATCTAACAAGCCGTAGATAAATAACAACAGAAAATTAGTTATTTTCCGGTCTATATCCAGCTGTTATCTTGTCCATGCTGGTAAATAATCATGGCCACCCGATATGAATTATATAAATAATTTTAACTGCACGGCTATTCAAAACCAGAGGGTCTACCATGTGCGTAGTAAAGTGATCACCGACAATCACTTTGGCGAGGAATTCATGTAAACACAGATATGGGATACCAGTTGTGTCTAAAGTGAATGTAAACAGGCGGGCCATAAAAATCATATATGTGCATTAAGACAGTGTAAACGCAGCCTAAATGTTCTCACCAGTGCTGATGCCGCTCTCTCTCCTATTGTGGTCTTTGATCTTGAAATTAGCTGATGATAAATAAAATGCATCTCATATCTATTGCTTTTGTTGATGTGAACTTTGCATATAGCTCAGGAATTGACGGTCGGATTTATATTTGTTTTGCTGAGACACATTTATGTGGTCAAGTGTAAATGAAACCGTTTTAACAAATCAGATAGCTATCCGATCAGTAAAAACACAGAAATGACCAGGTGTAAACAGGCACTATTATAGTAACTATATACTATAACTAAAACCCATAAAAACATTACTTGAAATAAATGTTAAATGAAATTAAATTAAAAAAAAAAAACAGGCAGCACTTCTCATTTTCATTTAGTTCAAATTGATGTATTAAAATAACTGCAAAAAATTGCACAAAAACCCCCCCAACTTTAGGCATTTAAAAAACGAATACAAATGACAAAAACACAAAAATAATACAACTTTAAAATTAAAATGGAAATCTATTATCTCATCGATACTAAAGTGCATATTGGCTTTTTGTTTGAGCTGTTGTATAAAAGCAATAGTGCTGCTCATGTAATACTGTGTGGCTTTTACACAGATGATGTACAATCGGTGTGAACATTTACAGCATTCCTTTTCCACTAACCAATGAAACGTCAGAAAAAATGTTCTCCATTACACCATTTTTTATGGAGAGTCTAACATACACAAAGAGGCCCCATAAATGTTTTAAGCCTTGAAAAATAATCCAGATTCTCTTTAAATGTGTACTTAACCTGTCTCTGAACCTGAGAGTGGACACTATTGATTCCTTAGACAACATGGAGAAAAACTCAGCAAAGTATTGCTGCCAAGTTTTTTCAAGAGAGCTCTCATGCCCCAGTGGCTTACCCCCGGAGCTTTTCAAATAGCTGTGATAGGCAGCTGTGTCCCAAACAGGCTTATGAACATATAACACCCTCTCCAAACACACACACACACTCAGCTGTGCTCAAAACAGGCTTATACATACTCACACACACTGTGACAGCCAGCTGAGTTCTCAACAGGCTTATGTGCCACAGGTTCCGGTGTGGAATCCCTTTCTTCTTTATGGTGAGATTATAGTGAATCCATCAGTACAGATGCAGATTGGATTGGGAGGTGAATCCCTAAAGAGAAGCTTTTCTTTACCCATCATCTCTGGCAGCTCCCAAATCAAAGTGTTGGATTAACGGTCACAGATCCACAAGCACCAAGTCCTTTTATATGCATATATATCATCCATTACCTGCACATTACCATCTAATATATGCTATTTCTTCAAACGGTGTGTGAGTCAGCACAGTTATTCCATGGCTCCTGTTTGGAAGATATTATTTTTTACTGGAACAGAAGCAGAATTTCTAAGTGCTCATTGGCTCAATTTCTCTCCCTCTTTTTTTTTCTCTCTCTCTCTCTCTCTCTCTCTCTCTCACTCACACACACACACACACACACTCCACATACAACAGGATAGGGCCAACTGCCAAAACCTCCATCTTTCTTACTCTTGTTTTCATTTGGCGACAGTGCTCATGTCTGCATTTGTCTCTTTTGATAAGGCCTTTCATCCTGTTTGCATTGATTACAGTCTGACAAGTCACTCTGATACACCATGGCCCATTCAGCCTAGCACTGCACACTGAAGCTATTGTAAGAAGGAATGTCTCTTTTCAGGCCCCAATCCCACGTATGAAAGCACGTCAATAATCCAGAGACAGAGGCGCCCCACAATGCATGCACGCCATGCAGAGTCGAACCTAGTTTTCTGCTCCACTACCAGGGAAATCAAGCAAAGAAGAGAGGTAGAGGAGGGTTGTGTGGATGAAAAAACAGGCAGGCAGAGACTGAGAAAGAAGCATTTCTCACATACTGAGAATAATCCTGCCAGCTATCATTTGGAAATACATTAGCATGAAAATACAAAGCGTGTTTGTCAGAACAAAATGCGAATGAACGAGCACTTGGATATGAATCTGTTTTGCACTTCCTCTCCATAATTGCAGCTAAATCAGTTTGATCCTTTAGCAATGGTTATAGCAACACATGTTTCATGTATATGACAAATACTTGGTTTTATAGCCCAGGCAGTAATTTGAAAAGAGGGGTGTGGTGCAGTCTGTCATCTTCAGCTGTTACTATGGTTTACAAAATAGACTTGACAGGACTTTGTTAGCCCTTGTCTGTGGGTTGAAAACTCATTGACTCTCACTTTTGTTGTATTATATAGAACTTTTTTGTGAGGGGTCACTGAGCAAACCTCTGCGCACACCAGTGGTACACAAGTAGCTTGAAGATAGCTTACTCTTCATAGAAGGATGTCTGCCATTAACCCAATTTAATGTTTTGAACATTTCTGTAATTCCAGGAGAAAAAAAACTCAATATTACATTTGTGCACTAACAAAATTATGCTATCTTAAGTGTTAAACCAGTAATGTGTCAATGATAGCTCTCTTTCTGACTCCATGCTCCCTCCCCGGTTCCACTCCTGACATTTGTTCCAGCCAATAACCCTCCCAAATGGGATGGACAAAAGTTTACAGTTTAATCGAACAATGGTTGGCTTTTCCCCAGATCTTTTGTATTGAAATGACCCTGAAGTCCCTGAGTGCAAACATCTTAAATGTGTCCATTTAGACAGAAGCTCCAGTTTAACATTACATCCCACCTTCCATGATCAGGTATCCCAGATTTGTTTTATACAGCAAATGTGTAATATTGTTATTTTTTTTATTAAAAAATAAAAAATAACATTAGAGGATTATTAAACACATCAGATTATACCCCTATTTGGTGAATACAAATAAAGCCAGAAACAGTTGGCTACGATGAACCAGCCTTTGAGTGGAATAAATGTTTTGTTTTGTGGTAATGCGACTTGCATACGTAGAAAAAAAAATCAAACTGATATTTAGCCCCTACTAGCTTTTCCCTCTTTTGTTTTACGCAGGGCTCTTTTTACCACATGGTAGTGACAGATTGTTTGAGCTGGAAGGAAAAGCCATTCGAAGCTAATTAAGCAGCCATTCCAAGCACTATTCGCAGGCGGGAGGCTGAGAGGCACAAGCATTTGTCAGCGCTCTACCCCTCGTGGGCTTGATTGACAATTTAGGTCTCGAACTGACAACCCGTGTCGCTCTAAGCCAATCAGATGCAGGTCAGCGCTCTGATTGGTCAGCGGGCGCAGAACAAGGAGCTGCGCCCCACGTGGGTCTGAGCAACACATGATAGGTTGGTTTTTTTTTTCGGCCGCAGACGTGGGTATGGAGGGTGTTGCTGAGCAGACAGCGTGAATCAAGTAATGAGGGCTGATTTCACAGATTATGCTGTTAATTTGAGTTACATTCAAAATCGGTAGCATAACTATACATTTGCAATGAGGGTGCGCGTTCGCATCACTGCTATCCATGTTAGGCGTCCTTGGAAGGGATAAAACTGGATATGTTTTGGTTCAAACCAGTCGATCAGTTGCTTACATATATATTTTTCAATCAGTGACGAGTTCACAGTTTATTGAAAACATGACATTTTATGAAACGGCAAAGAGTCATTATAACCAGATTTGATATAATTTACAACTGCTTTTCGTTGAAACAGCAGCAGTCATGGTCATAAATCAGTGAATAGAAGTGCAACAGACAATTTCGCTTGTAATATGTATTTCTTATGCTACAATCTATCTCTTGATATTTCAGTTAGTGGCTAGACTTCGAACAATCGTCGCTCATGTAAGTTGTTTGTCTACGGGGAAAGCAACCTATTTTAGAGCCAAAATGGCGAACATGAGGTCAGATTTTTATTGGCCAATCAGCGCGGGTAGAACAGACGTGCCCCACGTGGGATCAAATTTGATTGGTCTGTCGCGGTGAAGTTCTTTTCGTGATTTGATTGGTCGCGTTCGGTTGTTCTCGCGGTAGTTGAGCCCGCGTGTCAGTGGGCAGTCTGTGTGTGGTACTGCGAGTGTTGGAGAAACTAGGCAAAGCGATTGCGAGCGGCTGGCTAGTACGAGGCAAACTTTTCACAACCAGACCTTTTTAAACAAATAAACAAGCAAATAAGGATTGGGATGTTTTTCCAACGACGACAATTCTGCGAATTGTGTTGAAGCGAGACCCGAGTCTTAACTGAGGAAAACATTCTCGAAGCGATTGCAGGCGCTGCTTTTCTAGGGTTGGGATTGATTCCCAACCAGCGCCTAATACTGCTCGTATAAGGTCACGAGTGGAGGACTTCGACGTTTCCGCCGAGCAAGGAATTATTGCTGTATTTACATTCGCGGAAAAGGATTTTATGGAGACTAAAGGTAACGCGAAAGATAACTTTCAAAAGAATCCACTTGTAATCTAGACTGTTTATTTAGCAATTGAGCGCTCTTCGTGCTTTATTTTCTCCGTTCCTGTTTTCTTATTTGCAAGGCTGCTATTTCGTATTTACTTCGAGGCTCGACATTGTGAAAATAGGAATAAATGTATAATTAATTGCTCTGAGTTGATTGGGATTCTGTTGCTGTATGTCTTATCTCGCGTTTTTGACATTGTCTTGTAATCTTGCCGGGTTACATTCATGCAAACAGCAGTCAGGTAATCTTGTTATTGCGAGAAGACTTGTAAGCAGCTTGTTAGTCGCAGCTCGCAGCGCAGATGACAAGCAGCAAATGTGTGTTTGACTCGCTATACACAACTATTCTGTGTTTACAGCACACGCGCAGCTGAATGCTTGACTCTTATTGGAGATAATGAGCCAACGCGCTGTGTTTTTGTTTTGCTCATCGGCTCTGTGAAGGATAAAGGAGTTAAATCGGGGGAAAGGATTGCGAGAAGCGCGTGGATCGGGTGGACGGACTGGGCTTTGTGTGTCCGCGAGTGCAGGGAGGGGTGACGGACGGGCTGTCGCTCATCTACTCGGATTACTGAAGAACGCCACATCCCCTGGATCTTCACATCAGAAGGGATACATTCAAGATGTATCCGCAGGGCCGGCATCCGGTGAGTAATATAAATTATATTGATGCGTTGTGTCCAGCGCCGCGCGAGCGCGTTACCTTTTCGACCGTTGAGCTCGTGATCCTCGCGCACTATTGTGTCGCGTGACGTTTCTCTTGCGCGGCGTGTCCTTTATTTCTGCTCAAACTTAACAATAATGTGCTCTTCTGGGTGTCCGTTAATTTGCTTCTGAACAGTGGTACATTTTCATATCACTTTCAAGTTAAAAAAAAAATGTAAGGAGGGGAATCAGTTGCTAGTTTTTCTCCGGGGCTGTTTAGACGCAGTGACCCGTCTGTGTACGCCGACCGCCGCTGAGTGTTAGAGGCTATTCCCACTGGAGTGTCCAAACCACCGACAGGCCGGGCTCGAGGGAGCTCCTGGGCACTTCTGACAAACTGCAATTCTTCTCCGATGAAATATAATTTCCCTGAAAATCGGGAAGCATGAAATGTGTTATTGACACCCGTGGTTATACCCATGACTTGTTCAAAAACACAGTGAAAGTAAAACCTGAGACGCATGGACTGCTGTAAAATGAGTAATGGAGAAGGTCGTAGTTTGTTTTGGTATTGGTGGTAGGAAGTCAAAGGTACAGTGACATATTAAAAACACAGTTGGTGTAATAGCATATTGCATCTATGACTGGGTTAGATCGTATTAATAATGTGAGCTTTATGCTTTACATCAGTTAAAATAAATGATTAATATTTTTCAGGCACCTCACCAGCCTGGTCAGCCAGGCTTCAAATTCACTGTAGCAGAATCTTGTGACAGGATCAAAGATGAATTTCAATTCCTTCAAGCTCAGTACCACAGGTAAATATTGCTGTTAATGACCTATATGATGATGTATGTGGTTAATGCATTTCACACCTGTTACTAGACTCAGGTGGCTCTGATGCTGCTTTAAGTCTGTGTAAATCAAGTGCAGTATCAGTACAACTATGTTGTAGTTGTCATAACAGAGTTAATACGTAACTATAACTATATAATACAATGTATTATACCATTATATACAGTAACTGTAATAGTTTCATATGTTAATTTGAAATTCCATGTAAGTGACTGTTAAAACAACATTAGTATTTGTCATCAAGGCCTATGTGTATGTGACCACCTAGAGGTCTTTAAGTGACTTTGCCGTCCAGGTACGCTTAACTCATTCCTGGTCTTTTTCCTCTTCTTACAGTCTTAAAGTGGAGTATGACAAACTGGCAAATGAGAAGACCGAGATGCAGCGACATTATGTCATGGTAAGAGCAAGATGTAGTTTGTTTTTAATCTGAGGTCTGCTATCTGTTGTTCTTTTGTTCCTTGAAAACATCAATAGGGCCACCAGCCAGCTATCTGAGCTAATGTTTAGTATCCACTACCTCTATTTATTGTGTGATAGTGTTTGCATTGATTGAACCGAAGGATCAGTGGTGAGAGTATAAGAGAGTGTGTGTTTTTATTTGTTGTAAAATGCTTGGAGGGTGTTTTGGACAGGGAGTTACTTCTTGTTCCATCTGCTCTGACCTGAGTTGCTGAATGTCTCTTGATTCGAGTAAGGCAGGCGTGCTCAATTTAAGAGTCCACTCTATTGTAAGTAATTTGTCAAGATTAAATAAGAATTTTACGGTAGTAACGTACAGTGATCGTAATCGACGATTGTTGGGCTGTCAGCGATCTTCTCAGCCAGTCAACCAATTAAAAATCGAACAATGCACGCATTTATACAATTTGTATAAATATATTTATACAAAGTGTGTATAGTTGTTTTTGTCTTAAATTACTACCCAGCTGAAATGTTATCAACCTTGAGGATGATTGCAATCTCACTCAATATTGGCTCTTGTGTGCAATTCAAGAATTACACTAATATTAGTGCAGAGGAACACCTCTTATTAGAAGTCCAGTGAGTGGAAACCGAATTCCATCAGGATGTGATGTAATAGTGCACAGGTTGAACGGTGTTAACTGAGCTCTACTTTCTCTTATCTTATTTGAACATGCAGTAGATATTGACTCAACATGCCGGAACCTTTGTTAAATATTATTTTTTCGTAGGAATGCCGTGTGGTAAAAAGGCCACTACCAGATAAACGAAATGAAATGCACAGACATTCTCAGAGAAAAATAAATGTTTGCCCTAGTTGTTCGGATGAACATAGTCTGATCGGCTTTTTTGAGTGTAGAAAATGTCTTAAGATGGCACAGATGCCAATGAGATGCCTGTTCACTGAAAATAAATGTATCTTCGAGATGAAAAGGGTGTAGAGTGAAGAGAGAGTGAAGGATGGCAGGTGACATGCTTATTTGTCAGTCTTTTCTTGGTTGATGTTTAAGTGCTGTTGGTTACTAACTGGTTTGCGATAACCCTGCTTCCATGAATGTTAGTGGTGAGTAAATAGTAAGTGGTCGCTAAATAAGTGTTACCAGAGGGATTTGTAAACATTGCTCTCTACTCATATAATCAGGCAATTATCTATGTCTTAGCTTTGTGTACACTTGTTATTTTTTTTGTCTGTTAAACTAGGAAATAAATTGGGTGCATGATATATAGAGGTGCTACTGTTGGCATTGTACTATTACTTGTGTACTAAATGCATTTCTTATTTTCTCTTGCAGTACTATGAGATGTCATATGGGCTGAACATTGAAATGCATAAACAGGTATGTGGTCTACTCTGACATCATATTGTTTTCATTGTGCATTATGTGTATGCTTCGTTTTTTGCCCGTGTCCTCTGCCATGACAGCAAACAAATTTGTTTGGTCAAAGAGACTATAATAACAAAGCAGGGTCTTTGCAGACATTATTGGACAGTGTAGGGGTTTTGAAAAATGTACTGCAGCGTAACGGCTACTTTTTCATCTGTCAAAGAGTCTGCAAGAGGCGCTTGCACAAAAACATGCAAGTATATGTTTTGAGTAGTGATTAAATTGATTACAGTGGTCAGAGGCATAGTGGTTAGTGTACATGTTTGAATCTGGCTTGTGCAATTTTGAATTTGTTTCCTGAATCTGTTCCCCTTTCTTCTTTTTGTTTCCTATGCTGCCCCTATAAATAAAAGTAGCCAAAAGTGGTGTCTGCACATAACAGAGCTAAAAAGAAAAGCAAGAAAAAGATGAAGGCACAGACAGAGGCCAGCCCAGTTAAAGGTCATTAGGTCAGTTGCGTCCAGAAGGAATTGTTTTTTAGGCTTTTTTAGTAATGGATGTGATTGGTTGCCTTCACAAGCTGTTCTAATTGCTGGCAGTCTGTATGTTTTTTTTTTTTTTTTTTCTGTAACTGATCGATTGGTTTTGTAACAAATGCATTTTATGTATTTTAAAAGATAGACCAGCCACCCCCATTTCCTCTATTTCTTTTTCTCTCTGTCATTAGCAGTGATATGATGTATAGTCATATGAGGAGGGCTCAGTTTGAAGAGGCCCTTTATGGTTCTCACCCTGAGGCCTCACAAGGTTAATGGTATCAGTGTGAGGGTGGTGAATTGGAACAGTATGCACGATCCATCAGCTACTCTGTGTTTGTGTGTGTGTGTGTCTGGGCCACATGTCTCTCTCTCACAGACATTGCATTTTCTGAAAGGTTTTGTCAGGCACTTATCTCCAGCTGTGAGAGGGATGGAGAGAAAATGAAAAGGGAGGGAAGGGTAGGTGCAGGGGCTTTGCGCAAACAGGTTAATCGACTGTTTTTTTTTTTTTTTTGCAGAGCCTCTCTTTTGTTTATCAATAGAGCTCTGACTGAGTGGACTCAAATGCATGAATTATTCATTGGAGCATGGACTCCCTGCTCTCTCTGGAGTTAGTGATGACAGCAGTCTGATAACACAGTCTGCCCTTCATGTAGTGATTTTGGCTGGAAAAGAATGGAAGGAAAATACACCTAGGTGCCAGATTTGTCATGTGCTTTTAGGATCCACCAGATTCAAAATACTATTAAATAACTGTTTTATGCAATCATGCTCGAGAGTTTGTAGTGGTTCACATCTTGCGGTACGTTAGACCCTCGGGGCTGGATGGTGAGTTTATGGTCATGAGGGGAGGGCTGGCCATGTGGGGGCAGGAACTGGACGTGCTTGTCAATGTAGCCCTTTAATTACTGAGCCTCAGAGGCCCCTGATCTGCTGTCCCTCTGTGTTTAACACAGTTCCCTCTGTCTTCATTTTCTTCCTCATTTTGTCCTGAAGTACTCACTGCCGAATGAATGCAGAACTAGTGTGTGTGTGTTATCATTGGTGTGGCTGTATTTGGTCAGTTCTTTGTGTGCACACACACTAAGCCAGATTCATTAAGTGAAGCTCAGTCTGTGGCCTTAGAGGGTGAGAGAGAGCGAGGAGGGGGGTTGAGACAGGCAGCAGGGAGGGAACTTGTTCAGATGAATAATTTATTCAGGATTCCAGGAATTGTTTGCCAAGGTGATGATGGTCGATTTGATCCTGAGCCAAAGCAAACTGACTCAGAGCACACTGCAGTCTCTCTTTAGAAGTGTTTGTGTACATGTGAGTGAGATGTCTAGTGGTGACAAAGTGTGCCCACATTATCATGGCAGGCCAGTGAATTCCTAAAAGGCAAGCATGAGCGGCTTAAATCAAAAAGTGCAGACGGGGTTATATTATAATTAGTGGTCGGCCGATATTTGGCTTTTTTTTCTTCTTTTTAATTTTTTTAATATCTGCGCCGCCCAATACGTTTTTCTGTTTGGCCAATGTGTCGGAAACGGGAATTTTACTTTGACTGCACATCAGTGCCATCAGTGCTCCCATTCATTGTCTTCATTAGTTTATGGTCTCTGTTTAACATGTAATGTCTGTTTTACGTAATGAAGAACGTAAACTGTATATGAAAAATTATTGTAGCGTTTGCTCATTTACTGTCAGCGTTCGGCAAATATGCATTTATATCATTTAAACAAATCTTTAAATATCTAATAAACAATTAATTTCACAAACCTTGCAGACTTAGTCGAAAACAGCTTATTGGGGTTAATCTTTGTGGGTTATTTATTTTACATACATATTCTATTGGTGTGTCCCAATTTGCATACTTAAGCACTGTTCCATGCCATTTTTATTATGAATAGTAGAAGAAGAAGAAAAGTGCACTTCAAATACCAAATACTAAGTTCAGTTGGACACATAATGCACTCAACTGTTAATTACATACCATAGTGCTATCATATTTCAATGCTGGATGATAAAATAACCGTATGAAGTTTATACTCTAGAGGGTGTATTTCATATTACATTATCTAAATAAAAATAAACAGTAAAATCAAGTACATTTCTTTCACAACTACATTAACTTTCAGTGCAAAATTGGCATCTATATTAAATTATATTAAATGTTTATTAATTAATGCCTTTAAGGGCTAACTTTAAAAGAGCACTTTTTTGTATCACTCACGGTGTAATATCCAATATTGGCCGACATACATTTTAAATGTAGACCAAAACTGATAAGTTTTAAGTCTTTAATATTGAAATAGCTACACTGAATATGTGTTATGTTATTGGACACTGCAATCTGTAATCAGATACAAAAGGAGATTTTAAGCTGCTTGCCACATTGCATCTTTAGTGTTGAATATAGATACTGTAGTTTGTGTGTGTAATTTTAGGCCACATCTGTCTCTCAGCTCTGTTCACTGAACCAGGTGGTCGTGTCTGTGCCCTTTGTGTCCGGCTTCAGCAGATGAATGCACAGAGAGACACAAACATCACTAAACAGTTCCAACAGGATTTGTGCTGCATATGCAGCGAGGGCAAGACAGAGACACCCTGTACAGACGACTGCTGCTCAATGCAGCCTTTCAGCCCAAGGGAAGCCGAGGGTTAGAGGAGTCTGTGTCAGGCGGGAAGGAATGAAAAACTCAAATGTGTGCTTTCGTTTATTTGTTAGCGTGTCTTATCTGTGACGAATGTATGTATATGTGGCTGCTTAAGTTTGAGTGAGCATGTAAATGTAAGTTCAACCATCCAAATGGTTTCCTTATTTTTTCTTCCTCTTGTCTGTAATTGTTCTGAGTCACAGTGCAGCTGTATGTGTGTTCATTTGTCAGTGAGTGGCTCTCCTTCAGTGTGCAGTTGTTTTGCAGCATATTTAATCCTCATCAGTGTCTCCCTGCACTCAGCTCGTACCCACAGCAACAGGTAAATGGCTTCTGGCGTGCCATTGACAGTGCTGTGTGTGAGAGCTCTTCACATGCTGCTTGACAGCACTGAGCACCTGGGATTGTGAAGCTGAGCAGAAAGCCTCTCTGTTGAAGGGCCTTGTTTTCACTCCCTGTGCCCTATTTTCTTATCAGCCTGTGTGGGAGCTGTTCTAGTAGTTTACGACACTCGGCAACACCACACTTCCTGTTCTCTTTCCATGGTCCAGTGGTTTAATCTGAGATTAATGTATGTAGTAATTTAGTTTGTGTGAAGTGATTCGGATTAAATTCTTGTTTTATGGACTCTTATCAAGGGTGAATCGCACAAAAACAGGGCACATAAGAAATTATTTTGCATAAAGAAAATGGCTCATTTTGCATGAAAAATCCATAATTTCCAATTATTTGCATTGTTGCATTTTTGTTACAATAATGTTTTTCCTTTAGTTTTTTATCATTACACTAATGTGTGGGACACCTTGTTTTTTCCCTTAAATTGTTTGTCTTTTCCTTTTTTACTATAATAGCAGTACAGTTTGTTTTTTTTGTCATGATTATGAGATTAGAGGATACAATCTGATTTAATTGTCAATGTCACAATGCAATCTTTAAAAATTCTTTAAGCGTAGTCATTTTTATTGTCATGAGATTCATGAGATTCACCCTTGTATCATGTCTTTCCTAAAATGTTTTTATTTTTTAAATGTGGATATTTGTAGCACAATCCGCATTTTGATTCAAGCTGGCATCACAACAGGAGGCTGTTTGCTAAAGCAGGTGCTCACTGCTGTGGTACATGGTGTGCTGTGTACTAACAAGTATTGTATGCTGTTTATCAGTGGAAAAGTCACTTCTGATAATTACTGTGGAATAAATTCTCCTTTGGACAGTCACCAGGGTTTTTTGGCACAGACATAGGGGTTGTGTTTCTCAATCTTTCCTCTCACGCACACGCACGCAACGCACACACACACACACACTTTACTCCACCCATGAAAGACAAGCCGTTACTCACCCCTCCCCCGTCTGCTCCCTTTCATCCCACATTAATTTGCTGAGTTGATCTGATCGACAGGCTGAAAATTCAATTTAATGACCTGCCCCTGTGCGCGTAATATGATTTTACTGCCTGTTATGGTCAAGCAGAGCTCCAATTTACATAATGATCTGAGGGAGAGATAGGGGTGGGCCGGTTGCTGTGGCAACCTCAGAGTGGCATACAGGAATGGAAGCCAAGGGGAGGGGATGAACTGATAGAGTGAGCGAGGGGAAAAAAACTCAGCGTATGGCTTGTGTATGAGGGCAGGTAACGTTCTAATGCTCAAATATTTCTCTTTTGGTTAGACTCCAACAGATTGCTGTATGCATTTGTTTTGTGAAGGAGTGTGTGTTTGTGTAGCAAAGCTGGGCTGAAAAAGAATTAATAGCTCAGTGACTCTGAACGGGTGTGGAGAGGGCTTAGATCCTTTGTTCACATCCCTAGAGACAGTTCATCACAGGTCAGAACACATCCACTCTCACCCGCACTAAAGAGAGACCGAATCCATCAGAGTGCCAGGGTCAGCACCCCTCCCACAGGCACAGAGGTCACGCTGCCAAAAAATTAACGGAATGTGGCTCGCAGTGAAAGAAAGAGAAATTTCTCTCCTCCCTCACCTGCTGGGCCATCTGCTCCAACCTATAATCAATTTGTTCACCGCCCCATACTTCCTCTCCACCCTCTCCCCCCTCTCCTTTCCCATCCCATTTTCTTCTCTCCCTTTCATCCTGAAGCGTTAGCATAGCTCATGATGAAATATAGCTCTTGGGGACTTCAGGTAGCTGTGAGTAATGCAGGAGAACCAGAGCATGTTGGCTGATTACCCTGTCCGTCTCTCCATATCAATAAAAGTCATTTTGAATATTGCTGTAGGGCTCCAGTTCCTCGCCTCCTGCGCTGCTGGAATGGGAGCATGGGGAAAAATGGTAATTGCTCAGTATTGCCATCGTTAATCTCCCAGCACCAAATCGACATTAGCATATTTCAGCATCTTAATGAAATAATCTGTCTGGGTAATGAGGGGGTGGTGGGGGGTTGAGGCCAGATGACCCCTCCCCCCTTCCATTATCTCTCCTTCTCACTCTCCATCTCTTGGCCAGATGGGCACTGCAGGCCTTCTGCCCATCTTGGCCTGGCAGAGCTGTGGATTTGGCCAGATCTGTTTCAGTAGCAGTGTGCTGGAGCGCCGTTTGGCTTTGTGAGCCACACACACCATATCAGCCCTCAAAGAGCCTCATGTTCATTATGCGCCGAATCAGACACATGGCAACATTAGCGAAAACAGACGTTTCTGAAGTTTTTACTTCATTAATCAGGATTTCTGGAGGTATCCCATCATGCCTTATTTAGATCCACGGAGGCTTGATTAGAGCATTCAGCAACGTGAAAGTAACGTGAGGGTGTTGGAGCGCATGCTGTCGGGAATTAAGTACATTTGAGTGATTTAGAGAAGAGCTGACAACATTTGTATGTCTTTTTTTCTGTTTCAGACTGAGATTGCCAAACGGCTAAATGCAATTCTTGCTCAAATAATGCCTTTTTTGTCACAAGAGGTAAATATTCTCCATCTCTTTTCATTAAATGAGCTGTTTGCTATCCATTAGCCTGTGCTAATTTGCTGTGTATTGATTTTCTTTTCTCTTTTCTCCAGCACCAACAGCAGGTCGCACAGGCTGTTGAACGTGCTAAGCAAGTGACAATGACCGAGTTGAATGCCATCATCGGGGTACGTGGACTTCCCAATCTGCCTCTCACCGTGTGTATACCCCTCTTTCTCCTTCATTTGACCAGGGCCAGGGACAAACCTGCACACATGCAGCTCAGTGTACTAATGCATTCATGTCTGGCTCCTAAATGACAATTGGATTTATAGTGTGTAGTAAAAAAGATCAAATTTGCTCTTAAGGAAGCAGTTAAATTAGCCTACTCCCACAGGTGGGGTCAAAGGTGATAAATCAGTTGTAATCCTCCACTGTAAAACCTTCAATTCAACACGTATCACCTCAGCTTAAACAGTCCAAGGGCAAATCCGTGATTGCTAGAGCCGTTTATACCTGTGTTCTGAGATGAGATCAGGATTGTTGATGTGTCTTAGTCCCATCATTCTCCTGCTGCAGATTTGCTCCTGTCCTTCATGGTCTGGTTTTTACTTTGTTTTAGTTTGTAATGTGGTGTTTACACCATTTTGTTTGCCTTTTTATGCCATCGTTTTGGTCTTGTCAGTGTGCCAATCTGTGTGTCGGTTTGTCACAAGGTTTGAGAGGCATGTGGAGAGAGACATGTTTGGGCTTGTGTAATTAAGCTCTTGTTTTGATCACACAAAGGGAGAAGTCTAATTCTGTCAGGGTTGTCTGTGATTAGCCATGTTAAATACTTTAAAGAGCTTGTGTTAGGGAGCATTGAGAAGCTTCCTACTGGCTTGGGCAACACAAACATTACTTGAATTACAGCCTTAGGTTTTTGGAAAAGTAAACCGGTTTCTGTATGCCAGCCAATACGTTTGATTTGTAATCCTGAGATAACTGTGAAATAAAAAAAAAAAATCTAAATTATGCATTTCTGTAAGTCAGTAGACTATAAACAGAAGTATTCTTACATGCGCAGTTAAGCAAGCTATGGCAGGTTTTTGCATAGTCAAGCTACAGTCTTCATCTTTCTGTCCAAATATACATGACACAATGCGTAACTGAATATCGTTCAGAGCGTAGCGATTAGGTCAGTTGTCTTTTGACCAATGTATACATGCTTGACAGTCTAGGTCCAGCCAAACCATTGTGATTTCAGCTGGACTTAGGGCCCATTCACATCAAAAACATAAACCATTAAGATAACTATAATGTAGGGCTGGGTGATATGGCCAAAAAATCATATCTCCTGTATTTTTTGATTGAATGGCGATACACGGTATATATCCCGGTATCTTAGGTTTTTCTATTTGGATAAAAAAAAATCTGTATTTATTTTAATAATAATTATATTTTACATTCTGCCCAATTATGTTCTAAAAACAATGTTGATATTGAAGGCTATACACAAATGCAGTGAATGTAATGTAGGCTCTGCAATATATTATGTGCAAAAAGGAACTAAAAATGAAAATAAAAACAAAAGCATTAGCCTATATTTGATTACCCCATTATAATGGTCACTTTCATAAAAATATACTTACTTGTAGGTTTAAAATTCCACACATGACACATTTATTGTCCAACAACAAATATTTAGAAATATGTAAACTTTAGTCAGAATTATTGCGTTCCTGCTCCGTCTGTATGGCGCAAATGCGTGTGGCGGTGCTTATTCACGGAAGCCTGAATTTCAGCGGAGATTAACTTGCAGAAGGCTCGTCCTCTCCTGACAATAAAATGGACATATTTGCATTACTTTCTAACATTTACAGATGGAGAATATGCCTGTGAAATGTAAGTTATACACTGAGGAAAGCACCACATTTGAAGTATTTATTTGTCTGTCAGCACAAGTAGCCTCAGAGCATCTGGCAGGGCAAGCTGCTTTAAACTATACATGTTAACTATATACTAAGGGCTTCAAAATAATTGTTAAGATAAAGCATGTGTCATGTTTAGGACAAATTGTATCATGCACTTTCCCTGCATCAGCTTATTCTGCGTACTTCACTATTTTTCAGATGCGTTCGTATCAATCTACTGTATATTGATATAAAAGGTATTGCCTCATTCCATATCGTTTCTAAAAAATATATATCGATTATATTGTACAAACTCGATATACCGCCCAGCCCTACTATAATGTAATGTTAGTGTCCACACCAACTAATGATAATAAATAACTATTCTGTTTATTATAAAAGTGCGCACAGTAATACTATCTTCTGATTTAAATGCTCAAGCTCTTGAAATTCCGGTGGATTAGCATTTTTTTAGCTGGAAAAAACATTCTAAAAGTGATTCCAACTATACAACTATATTATTTCTTTGTGTAAGGTGGATAATTATCATCCTTGTGTGAACAGGCCTTAAAGCGTTTGCATTTCATTTAAAAAAAGACAAATTATTGTCTTCAATTCAACTAATCAAACCTTGAATGTGCGTGTAAAAGTTCTGTGGTGAGTGTGGTTACCCAGCTTTGGTTAGCCTGGGCTGGGCTAGTGGGTAGGAGGTCCTGAGCTGGGTCAGGACAGCCAGAGCCAGATATTGGAATTCAATTAAGGCAGATGAGCCAAGACTCTGACCCCTGTTTTCAAGGTAATTGCTTCCTCGAATCTGCCTGAATGCAACTGTCGACGGGGCTCCATCATTTAACAGCTAGCCATTCAGCAGAGCAGCTTGGCAAGAGGTGGGGGAGGCATGGGGGCAGGGCTTGTTGCTTCTGCTGACACATACACACACTTAGCAGTCACATGGTCATCATGATGGTGGATAAATAGATGTAGTTAGGCAGACACTTGCCTCACTGTTGCAGGAATTAACACACATCCACAGTCTTGAAGAAAAAAAAAACAAAAAAAACAAGCTTTTATTTGTTGGCTGGTGAAGATGGCAGGAGATCAATCTGTGTGCCCTGGTGGAGAGGGGAGGGGGGGGGGGGGTCATTAAAGATTCACTGTTAATCAGGAGCCAGCAGTGTTTGGCACAGAGAAAGAGAAAGGATAAGGAAGATTGTGAAAGGCGAGAGAGAGAGAGAGAGACATTGTGAGAGGGAGTGATATCCACAGGGAGGGGCAGAGGCAAATAAGTGGGTTAGCAAGAGGATAGAGACGCCCATGAAAGCTTTAGTCTGTGGTACGACTGACCTGTTAGTGGTAGTGCTGTACATGCCTGTGGCTTAGCTAATAAGTTACTGCCGTTGAGTTCTTATGTTATTGATGCTGTAGAAATAGTATGAATAACACACACACTTATGTTACATATGTTAGGGCTGCACAGTTATTCAAAATAAAATTGAACATGAAATGACTGTGATTTATAATGAAATGTATCCCAGAGTGTTTCAGAGTGAATCATTACACTTTTTCAATGTTTGTAGTGTGGCTTGATTCAGGACTAAAACGCTAGTAATTTCTTGTTTTTCATTTTAGTTAGTAGTATTAATAAAAATAAGTAGTAATTTAAGTCATGTATATCTATAAAATACAAAATATTTTACCAAATTGTGCAGTTTTGCAGACAAGCAAAGCAAACCTGGAGATATTTTATTGCATTTTAAATGATCAATTGCAATTCATTAACTTAATCACCACTTGTAAATGTAATTGATATTAATACAGGCGTACTAAAGCCAAACTGGACCTTCATTTCATAAATTGTATTATTTTTCATGGTTTTCAATGTGAATGTTAATGCTTTTCATGTAAAACATTAGTGGCTGACTCTGAGGTTTGCTGCTGGTTTGCTCTTTGTTTTGATGCAGAACCCCAGATTCACTTTGCATACTGTTTCTGGTCATTTGCATTTCAGATTTCACACTAGCAACATAAATAGCCTCAGTGTGTCTCAACTTGGCTTATAACAATAAAAATGAATGTTTAGCCAGTTATTTGCCACTTTAAACTATTAGCGGATTACTAATGGGGATCAAGGTGTCTTTCTAGGAAGGTTAAGGGTGTTCAGCACTGTGCTAAGGTTAGAAAAACACATTTAAATAAAAGCACCCTTTGTTTCTAAAAACAATGTTGGTCAGCTTGGTGTGCCTGGGTGGATTTGTGATGTAGTGATGTGTTATTCATGAGTGAACGTCTATGTGAGCGTGTAATGACATGCTCGTCTCTTTTCTCTCATCAGCAGCAGCCTCATGCTGTCTACCCTGCTCTGATGGTCAGTGCTAAAGAAGCTGAGACCCCAACATTCTTTAGATCCTAACACTTCTCTGTCATTTAGTGTGCTTATGTTGTGCATTGTGCTTCTTTTAGTCAAAGCAATGGCTTTTTACTGTGAGAATAGTAGTGCTTGCTCACACAGTTTTATAAATATATATTATATATTTATGAGTACTGTTTACATTAGAGACTGCAGGACTGCTGAGACATCAATACAATGTATTTGATACATATTTTGTTTGCTTAAAAGAACTGAATGCATTAACTTAAATGCATTATATTTTGCATGAGAATAAATTACTGTCAGTTGTCTATTCTCAGGTCTAATATATATATACACTACTGTTCAATTTAAAAAAAAAAGTCTCTTATGCTCACAAAGGCTGCATTTATTTGATCGAAAAAATATGCTAATATTGTGAGAAGAATAACTTTTAAAAAATATATTTTAAAATGTGACGGCAAAGCTGTTTTGTCAGTCATTATTTATCCAGTCTTCAGTGTCACATGATTTCAAATATGCTTTATCACATTTGAAGATTACCAGCATTTATTTTTTTAAATATAATTTTTTTTTTGTAACATTTATACATTTCTTTTCTGTCAGTTTTGATCAGTTTAAAGCATTGTTTCTGAGCAAAGGTATTAATTTCCTATAAAAAGCCATACTGAGTTTTGAACGGTAGTGTATTCCAGCTTTTTATCTGACAATTAATGTCAGTATTTTTGTTAAGCACTATATGGACTGAATTAGGTTTTCTGCAGTTATTACTAATGTGGGTGTGTCTGTCTACTGTAGATGTGAGAAGCTCATGTGCAATGTATGTATGTCACAGAACCGTTAATAAAGCAAAATTATCTTGGTTTTAAATTATATAATTCTAACTCTGTGTACAATTAAGGGAATTAAGATGAAGAATGACAGCAGTGCAATGAGATGTGTAGCTTTATTTGTATTAATAGATGAAAACACAAGTTTTCTCCATTTTTTTCAGACATTAAGCAAGGAACAACATAATGCTTACCTAAACGGTTGCATAATCACATCTTCCTCTCTCGGCTGTAAACAGCCACTGCTTTGACACCACGTGTTTCTTACTATTAAATTAACACAAACAGAGAATGGCATATATCATTGGCTGTTGTTAAGGAGGCATGGGGGTGTGGCGCATTATGTGATAACCATAGGTCTGTGTGTAAACTCTATATTATATGCTGTGAGGTGACTGCAGTGTTTACCAACATTTCACTAAACTCACTTGACTGTGTGTGTGTGGATTAATGTATGTACATATTGATTCAATGAACAAATATCTGAAAGTCATGCATACTTATTTTAATTTAGCCTCTTGTGTAAGATGAGAGTATGTATAAATCAAACCTGTTTGAATCTCATGTAATTAGTAAAGGTTTTGTGCATATCTTGGTTTTTATGTTAAGTAGTGTTGTTTTTTTAAGAGCAGTGCATAAGTTTAGAAATGTATGTGTTGGAGTGAGCTGTTCCCGCTGAGCTCAAGGAGGACATGTCCTTGTGAAGAGTGTCCTGCTTTGATCCAGCCACTAATGGAAGTGTTAGGGTGCCAATGTTCCTCTCCGTGCATCCTGTGAGAGAGGGGCTTAACCAGTCACCTTTAGTCAGTGCTTGCTGTCCATTTGCCTTTTCCCTCCGACCCACTTGATGTAAATGTGTGTGTTGACAGCAGCAGCAGCTCCAGGCACAGCACCTTTCTCATGCTGCCCACGGACCCCCAGTCCAGCTGCCCCCTCACCCCTCGGGGCTGCAGCCCCCAGGCATCCCTCCAGTAACAGGCTCAGGATCAGGTCTGCTGGCGCTGGGGGCTCTGGGTAGCCAGGCACACCTGCCAGTCAAAGATGAGAAGAACCACCATGACCTGGAGCACAGAGGTAACTTGCGCATGCACTGAAGAGAAAGCAAAAACAAATTTCCTGAAGCATTATGTTCATGCTTTGGTAGGAAAATAAATGTAAACGCTGACTTGATGTTTTTCTTTCGGTTTCTTTTATCGTCTTCATCGTTCTCCCTTGGATAAAGAGCGGGAGTCTAGCACGGTGAGTTCTGTCAGTTTCTGATTCTCTGTGTCTACTTGCCTTTTTTTTCACAACTAACAATTGTAATCTGTTTGTCACACAAAACTACTGAATAGTGCAGAAGGCTTTACAAATGAGTAATTTGGAGTTTTACTTTTGTGGTAGGTTTGTGTCCATTTTAAATGTGCATTCAGTAGCTTTTTAGTTCCCGTTAGCATCGCTGTTCTTCATGCACATTTAAGTACTGATACCACAATGGTGTTAGATACTGCACTGCCATCTGTCAAAGAGGATTGTATGATCATCTCTGAATTTTATGTAAATTACTGTAGCTACGTTTGCGGCTGTACAGGTAGTGATTTGCCAACTGTTTACTGCACATTACAAAATTAAAAATGCTTTTTTTATAGAAAAACACAATTTATTACTTAATATGCAAAACTTTTTAAATTAGCATCCAACCTAAGGCTGGAAAACTGTTGTTTGTAAGAAAGGCAAGTACATCCTTTAACATTATTCCTTTTGTGTTCCACAAAAATAATTTGGTTTGGAATAAGGATGAAGTACATCATGGCAGAATTAATTTTTTCGTTGAACTATTCTTTTAAGTCCTGACATTTAATAAAGAGGGAAGTCAGTGCTACATACGCAGCGTGTAGAGAGCCAAGCAGGCAGCATTAGGGCACACTAAGCTTTGTAAAAAAAAAAAAAAAAAAAAAGAGAAGGGAGCCTGTTGTATAATCTTGTATTAATCCAGGTAAAAATTGCGCAAAAGCACAGGCCAGGGATTAGCAGCGCTATAATTTCATCACAATTAAAAAAGACTTTGACTCTCTATCTTAAAGGATTTATCCTCGAGCACTCTTCATGTCTGCAGCTCTTGGCTCAGATAAACCTTACTCATTCAACCATATCTCATAGCCTCCTCCTTTGTTTCTTCTTGTTTCTTCAGTTTTGTTAACTGCTCATTCATTCGTTCCTTTAGCTCTTTGTCTCCACAGCTCTGGTTCTGTCCCTCTGTGCATACCTCTTGCTGTGTTTATTTGAGGTTTTCATATAACCACTTAAATTCTCCCTATCTCCCAAATGCTGGATTGCCCCATTTCACCTCTTAAACTGGATATGCAGAAAGGTTTGACTTGGCAATAGAGTTTTGTGTATGTGTGTGTGTTGAATGGGTGCAGTCATGCCTGCAGAAATCAGACTCTGCTGCTGATTAGCGCTTAGTGCAGCAGCGACCATCCTGCTCTCTGCCCGCCAGGACTTCCTGTTGTCACGGGTCATCTGATAGCACCGCTCTGACTTTGCTTATTGAGTCATGTTAAGCCTGTCTTAAAAGGTCAGCCTATTAAACCCGCAGCTGAGATGCACACATACACGCTCCGTTGCTCGCTCGCTCCCTGTCAGGCTGAGAGAGCAGTCTAGGTCTATTTATTACTTTCGGATTAGCAGAAGAAGGGGTTGGGGAGAGAAATGGGCTGCTTAATGCTGACAAAAGCAACACTGAGAATGTTGTAGAGTGTTTGTGAGTGGGGTTTAAGCTCCTGGGATTCCTTTGTGTCATCTCCAGGAGAGCATGGAGTTCCTTCTGCCTTGGAGATCACTTCCTTTGGGCCAGCCACATCCTCCTTTTCATCTATCTCCTCTTCGCTCTCTGCATGAATAGAGGTTTGCCAGTCAGACTAAGAGTGTGGGCTTGGCACTGAGATCATGCCCTGGCAGGGCCACACTCTCTGGCCTAGAGATGGTGCCCGTCTGCCCAGCTGTGCTCACAGAGGGAGCGCCACTCAGCCGCTGCCATTCTCAGTGCATTCTGGGCAATGAAACTCCAGCTGCTCTTCCTTTCTCCTTTCCTGTCCTTTCTGCTTTCACTTTCTCCTTCTGTATGTACATACACTTTCTCAGTTTCAAGTACACATTATTTGTTTTTGTGGTGAAAACCCAGGTTTGCTGTGCTTATTTGGAGGACTCCACAATTTGGCCAAAAATTGTGATTTGTATATCAATAAATAATTAATATATTGTGAATATTATTAATTTGTTGTTGTTACCATTTAAAAATGCTAAACAATAAAACATTGTAAACATTGTAAAATTACAACACTAATATTTATGTATATTTCTTAATTTTTAAATATTAAACAAGCTTTTATTTTAGTGAAAAACCGAAGGAAGTCCTTAATTCTCTTTTGTTGACGGATTTATAAGTGCTTATTACAAGTTTAGGAAGATGGTTGACATGCATTGTTTTGAAATACACAAACTCACAGCTCATGCAGTGATGGTTATGGTGAGGAGCAGCATTTACTGCAAAGCAAGCTGCCCCGAAATACGGAAAGCACCGGATTATATGCTGCGCTTCACTTAGAAACACAGTGCATATATTTATTTAATTAAATTACAGCATTTGAATTTTGATAATCGCACTAAGCCGTATTACGTTTTCGTGCAACCTATAACAAAGGTAGTGAGTGGTCTTGGCAGAGGGCCACACGTGATCTCGCTCTCTCTGCTACGGCCTCAGATAAGGCCCACTAGTGCTGAAAGGGTGGCTGTTTGCTGGGTTTTAGTTGGGATGGGCATGTGCGGGAGGGTAGGAAAACAAGCTGTCGTCTGGCTGGTTAACTCTCAGGGTGAGGGTCCGTTTATTCTGGTCTGGTGTTTGCATTTCACTGTGTTGTTCTCTCTCTCCCCCTCCCCGTGCCGCAGGGATCAGTTTTCGCTTGACCCTGCTGTCCAGTTTGGCGCATTCGCGTTGTGTAATGCTCGGTGCAGGTTGCCCAGGGCTGCGGGGTTAGCCCAGAATGCTTGAAGTGTGGTGTGGTCAGGCTGGTTTAGAGGCCTCACTCTTCAGGGATAGTTTGCTCAGCTGTCCCGCCTGCTTTGCTTCATGGGGCCTGGGCTTGCTTGCTTGGCAGGCCCCACGCTCTCTCCCTTCCTCATTGCCAGGGAGTACAGGGTGATCTAACAGGGCCTGGGGCTTAACCCCCTCGCTTTTCCGTGTTTACCTTGTACGAGGGAGGAATTTACACACATGGCCCACTCAAAGCCACTGGTGGCCCCATGACGCCTCTGATATTTGTATTTGTGCTGCTGAGAGCCTGGGCCATCCTAAGCATTGCTGACTGTCTACAGCTAATGAGCTGAGCCTAAAGTGCCTGTTATATTATACTGAGGGAGAAGTCCTTTACTTGGAGTGTTTATGGTTATGAGTTTCTCAAAATGACACCTTTTAGGGAGGATCCTGAAATATTGATTATTCGCAAGTGGGCAATGTACATGTTATTTCAAGGGAACATTTAAGAGTTTGTGTTGTCAGTGTGTTGTGTTGTGTTAAGTCCACAGGGATAAGCTTTTATTAGTGATTTGTTCAACTTCTGATCAACTTTTTTTTTTCTTTCTGTCTCGACAGAATAATTCAGTATCACCGTCAGACAGTCTGAGAGCCAGTGAGAAACACAGAGGCTCGTCTGAATACAGTCTGGACCCGAAGAAACGCAGAGTGGAGGAGAAGGACAACATGAGCCGATATGTAAGTTTATACAGTTTGAGAAATACATATTCACTTTGATAGAGTGTTAAATTAGTGTTTAAAGATTAACTTTACCCGATGGCAAATGTAATCTACAATCTATAATCTACCAATAATTTGTCTGATAACCGATATGATGACAATTGATCAAAAGTGACAGTAAAGACATTTACATTGTTATAAAAAATTTTTTTAAAATAAGTGCCGTTTTTTTTCCAACATTGATAATATTAATGCATGTTTATTGAGCACCAAATCAGTATATTAGAATGATTTCTGAACTGAAGAGTAATTCATCTTTGCCTTTGCAGGAATAAATTATATTTTAAAATGTATTCAAATTTAAAATGTTTATTTTAATTTACAATAATATTTCAGAATGTTACTGTTTACTGTATTTTGATCAAATAAATAAAGCCTCGATGAGCATAAGATACTTTAATGAGCATAAAACATTTAAAATATCTCACCGACCTGACCTTTTAAACTGTAGTGTACATTTTACGTTTATAAATTTTACTCATACCCTGCTGTAAATTTATTATTCAACCCCACAAGATTCATAACTGTCTTAAACCACTGCTGTTTATACACTACAGGACAGTGATGGCGACAAAAGTGATGATCTAGTCGTGGATGTGTCTAACGAGGTAAAAACTAACATGACTTTGGACTTTGTTTGGAGAACATCTCTTTTGTATGTGACTGACTTTTCTTTTTCCCACTGTAGGATCCAGCCACTCCAAGGGTCAGCCCGTCTCACTCTCCTCCTGAGAATGGACTTGATAAGCCCAGAGCACTGAAGAAAGATGCCCCCAACAGCCCAGCTTCTGTGGCCTCCTCTGGGAGCACTCCCTCTTCTAAAGTGAAGGACCACCCACATGTAAGCGTTAGCGACTTGAGGATGGGCATTTGTGGTGTCAAGTCTCTGCACATTTGCAAACCCTCTTCTTCCTCTCAGCAGTTTTATAGCTGCAGCATAAATGTCAGTTTGAAGCGTAACATGAATACACCAGCTACTGTCAGACAAACAGCGGCTTAGCTGCTAGCCTTAGCTAATATCTCAATGCGCTTAGCTAGCCTCAGAGGAGAAAAGAGAGTAGAGAGAGTGATTAAAGATGAGTGAGAGGATGAGGTCTCGGGGAAGGGTTCGGTCTGAAGTTTAGCTTTATCCTCCTCCGCAATAATGAGCTGTCAGTGTTTGACTGGATTAGTGAGAGAGAGCTCTCTGGATTTGAGCATTTGTGGTATGTAGCTTTAGCTTAGTTAATTCCATCTCTGTTCCTTCATCTTGCAGAACGACAAGTCCTCCACCCCAGGTTTAAAGTCCAACACCCCCACCCCACGCAACGACGCTCCCACCCCAGGAACCAGCAACACCCCTGGGCTCAGGCCCATACCCGGAAAACCGCCTGGCATGGAGGCACTGGGTAAGTAGAAATTGTGCACGTTATAAAGCTATCCATTCATCAACCATTCCCATTTGTCTAAACCCAAAGATTGTGATAATATTTTAATCATGGGACAAGTTTTTGAGCCGATAGAGCTAATCTATGCTAACCAGCCAAACTTGTAAGTGTGAGGGTATTTTTATGGGTTTTCAACTTTGGCTTTTCGTTTTTCCATATGTTCCCATTAGCACCTGCCCTACGTACACCATTGTCGATTGGGGCACCGTATGGGGCTCCGTTCGCCATGATGGGACACCACCCAGAGATGAATGGCTCATTGACTAGTCCAGGTGTTTACCCTGGCCTTCACATCTCTCCTCAGATGAGCGCCGCTGCCGCTGCTGCCTATGGACGCTCCCCAATGGTTAGATTTATTTTCTATGATTACATAAACTTTTCTAAATGGTTGCAGAAACTTGTTGTCCTGTTCCGTTTTTCTTTCTCCATCCCCTGTTCTTCTGATCATCTAGGACAGCGTTTCTCCACTCCAGTTCTTGGGACCCCCCTCCCTGTATGTTTTAGATGTCTCCCTTAGCAACACAGCTGATATGTTGAATCAGGTGTTTTAATTAGTGAGACATCTAAAACATTCAAGCTTAGCTAACTTAGCATGCATACCCTGTTAGCATAGCATTCCGGTTAAATATTACCTTATGCATTTGTAATACGTTTGTTCTGCATCTCTGTTTGCGCTGATGGCATGGGAAGTAAAACGGGGGTCTCTAATAAAGGCTTGAGGGGAGAGATAAAGTGCAAACAAGTGCTCAACTAGAAGATTAAAAATGTATTACAATAGAGCTGAAACGGGAAAAATTAGACCGTCAAATCAGTTTCTGTTTGTTTTGCAGCTTATGTATTTTTCACATTTTATTTTTTTATGCTAAGATGTCTGTGTGTTGCAGGCCGGCTTTGATCCTCATCCGCACATGCGTGCTCCCGGTCTGCCAGCAAGTCTGACCTCTATACCTGGAGGGAAACCGTAAGTGCTGTTATTGAGCAATCTGTAACCATGTATAGCACACTACTGTTAGAAAGTTTTATTTAAAAAAAACTAAGTAATACTTTTATTCAGCAAGGATGCATTAAATTGCTTGTGACATTTATAATGTTAGAAAATATTTAAATTTAAAATAAATGCTGTTCTTTTGAACTTTCTATTCATCAGAGAATATTAAGCATATTCTTGAACACCAGATCAGCATATTAGAATGATTTCTGAATTAAATAAATTACGTTTCAAGATATATTTAAACAGAAAACCGTTAGTTACATATTAAATTGTTAGAATATTTTAAAATATTAATGTTTTACTGTGTTTTTGATCAAATGAATGCAGCCCAACTGAGTTTAACAGACTTCTTTTAAAAACATTATAAATCTTACTAACTTACGTGTAAGAGAATTTCTTATACATTTTTGATCATTCTTATTCTTTTATCTCATTCTTTCATGGCCTGATACATAGGGCCTACTCCTTCCACGTTAGTGCAGATGGCCAGATGCAACCAGTACCTTTTCCTCCAGACGCTCTTATTGGACCAGGCATTCCCCGTCATGCACGCCAGATCAACACACTCAGCCATGGTGAGGTGGTGTGCGCCGTAACCATCAGCAACCCCACGCGGCACGTCTACACTGGCGGCAAGGGCTGCGTGAAGATCTGGGACATCAGTCAGCCTGGCAGCAAGAGCCCCGTCTCGCAGCTTGATTGTCTGGTAAAAATTTGTCTAATCAGTCCACACAAATTACCAGGCTTATTTTTGAATTATACTTTCTGAAGTACAAATCCACTCTAACATTACTATTTTTAATCTTTATCCTCCCTTTAATCCCCCTGCCAAATAAAGAACCAAATCTGTAGGCTATGTGTAGTTATTTTAGGAGAAAAAACCATGATGGCTCTCCATTATCCCCCTCAGTCAGAGTAACTTGCTTTTGTGTGTGTGTGTGTGCATGTCCCTGCGCTTGCTCTATAGTGCAGAAAGCTGTGTATTTGATGAGCTGTTTGGCCATTATAAAGTGATTTAATTTGTCTGAAAGCCTGGAGTTATTGATCTCCCTCAGGAACAGATCTAGAATTCTCCTGCTAATTTGAAAATGTGCTTCATCCTGGTGCTGCAACTAAAAACCCTTAAAAGCTTTTCCCTACCCACTTACCTTTCTGTGCCCTCTTATCGGCCGCCTCCTCTCCTTTTATTAACCTTCATAAACACAGGTTAGACAAGATTTAGAGAGCCAGAGCAAATAACAGGGAGCTGTACAACTGCTTTTTAGCGCTGCCATTTTGATTGGTTTACCTCTTCAGTCTGATTATTAAGGGGCTAAAGAGGGATATTTGTACATATTCTTGTGAAATACAAAAACGAAATTGTTTTTGTACCGTTTTTTTTCAAAATACTATTTTTAATGCAGCATTTAAAAAATGTCTGTCTCTCAACATGAGTTCCCCTCTTCTCTCTCCCTTCAGAACAGGGATAACTACATCCGTTCCTGTAAGCTGCTTCCGGATGGCCGTACTCTGATTGTTGGAGGAGAAGCCAGCACTCTAACCATATGGGATTTAGCCTCTCAGACTCCCCGTATCAAAGCCGAGCTCACCTCTTCTGCCCCAGCCTGCTATGCGCTGGCGATCAGCCCCGACGCCAAGGTCTGCTTCTCCTGCTGCAGTGATGGAAATATTGCTGTCTGGGACCTTCATAACCAAACCCTTGTCAGGTAGGAAGCACACCAGGGGCTGCCACATGAATTGGTGTCTCTTTGTGGATAGAGATGTATACAGTGTACTGATGCATTTAAAGACAATGTGTATATGTCTATGTATGTAGGCAGTTCCAGGGCCACACAGATGGGGCAAGTTGTATAGACATTTCCCATGATGGCACCAAACTGTGGACAGGTGGACTGGACAACACAGTACGGTCCTGGGACTTGAGAGAGGGACGGCAGCTCCAGCAGCATGACTTCACTTCACAGGTAAACTTCACACACACTTTCTCATGAATACTTTGCCCTGTGATACATGAGCACGTGTTAGTTCTTTTATGTAATAAATAAACTAGGCAAGTACTCGAACATTGTAGGTTTCAACCCTAGAAGAACTGATTCATGTTGCCTGTTAATTGTATATAATAATATAAAGGTGATATTTCTGTGGCAAAAATGTACCCCCCCATACACCCTAGCATCATGTCACAACGTTTTAAAATGTATTTTCTTGACTTATTTTAAAGATTATGACACCTGATCTGTATGCTGAACACTCTATATACTTTTAAATCAGTGTGTGATGTGCTTTGCGCTCTGATGCAGATCTTCTCTTTGGGCTACTGTCCGACGGGCGAGTGGCTGGCTGTGGGAATGGAGAGTAGTAATGTGGAGGTGCTTCATCATACCAAGCCTGACAAGTACCAGCTGCACCTGCATGAGAGCTGTGTCCTCTCCCTCAAATTTGCCTACTGTGGTAAGACACTGTTACTTTAACTTTTATGTAGTGCAGACGTCTTGCACCTGAAAATGAATGGGGGGGGGCGGGGGGCGGGGGACGGGGCATTAGACTTACTGTAAAGTATGTCTGAGACATGACATGGGAAAACAATTGCACTTCAGCTTTAGTTTAGTATTCAGTGGTGTTTTTCCATTTTAGCGGGGCCAGATTGCACTTTGTACCACTCCTAGCTCGTTCTCTCTCTAGCTCGTTCTCTCTCTCTCTCTCTCTCTCTCTCTCTCTCTCTCTCTCTCTCTCTCTCTCTCTCTCTCTCTCTCTCTCTCTCTCTCTCTCTCTCTCTCTCTCTCTCTCTCTCTCTCTCTCTCTCTCTCTCTCTCTCTCTCTCTCTCTCTCTCTCTCTCTCTCTCTCTCTCTCTCTCTCTCTCTCCTTTCAAATAAGTCGAGCTGTAGTGAATCAAGTCATTTAGATCAACCTTGACTCTGTACCCATTAGTGTATGTGTGTGTGTTCCATTTCCTAAAGGTAAATGGTTTGTGAGCACTGGGAAGGACAATCTCTTGAATGCCTGGAGGACTCCCTATGGTGCCAGCATTTTCCAGGTATGTCAGTCAATACCTCATTCCCTCCCCCTTGCTATAGAGGTGCTCCAATTGTCCATACTACATTGGAAGTGTGTGTTTTGTGTGAGTTGTAGTGTGTTTTTTTTTTTTTTGTTTTGTTTAATTCTCTCTTCAGGCTTTCATTGGGACTTTAATCCCTGTCGTAATAGAGTCATTGAGTGGTGGCTTTTATTTTTGCTGTGGAATTGCAGCTGTACAGAAAAGGCCATCTTTGTGGGAAAAACTTTAATGTTTTGTTGCAAGTTTCAGAGGGTGCATGGCTGCTATTTTTGAACTTACTGTGTCTGAATGACCTTGTCAGATAATGCACATCAAAGTCAATCAGTATGTCAGTGGAGGAACTACTGTTTTCAACTACAGTTTCAACTCAAATTTTGTTAAGCTATTATTTTGTTGTTAAAGCTGAAATCAAATAAAATATAAATACTAGATGGCAATCTAAACTAATAGAAATGAAAAAGCACAAAAAGTGACAAACTGTTTTAAATGAAAACAAAATATAAAAAGTAAAAGCTAATTCAAAATATTAATATAATAGCCTGTTTAAGTGTTTTACGGCTCCTTGCTTCAGGCAAAAATCATGCAACTCTGCACACATATGTTGCCAATTGTCTTATTTTTAACACGCATATTAGCCTCTTAGAGTGCCGTAAATTCTTCAGTTAATATTTAGAAGGGAGTGATGTTGACATACTTCTCTGTGGTTTATGATGTCACTGAGTCTCTGTTTGATTATGTCAGGCTAATGGTTTTTCTGCTATCTTCCCTCCACAGTCCAAGGAGTCTTCCTCTGTCCTGAGCTGTGACATCTCGGCTGATGATAAGTACATTGTGACAGGATCTGGAGACAAGAAGGCCACTGTGTATGAAGTGATCTACTAAATTCACTGCTTCACCAGATGTAAAAACCTATGGATGGAGCTTTGGGCCTGATTTTGAATCGATTCAAGGGATTACTCCTCCACTTTTTCCTCCTTTTATAGTAGGAACCCAGGTTAGGAATTGGTTGGTCCACTGGGATCGGATTCCCAGATGTTTTCATTTTTAACACACCTGGATTGTTACGGAAGTGGAGCGGCCCTTTACAGATCCAAGCAGAAACGTTTTAAAACGTTTTAAGACTCCCTGACGGCACTAATGTAGTAAATATCGTCTTAACTTTGCTTTCGGTCTGCTCATGGGATTGTGTGTGCCTATTCCATCCATAGTATTTTTTTCCCTCACCTTCCTTCCTTTAAACAAAGTGAACGATCTGTGATGTAATATGAAGCAGTGCTTCAAATTTAGCCTCCTGCTCTCTGGACAATTTGTTAAAAAGTGTATATATGGAGTAATAAAGACGTTTTATAAATATATATAATTATATATATTTCCATGTCCTGATATACTTGTGATGGGTTTCTTTGTCCTCATGTCCTTAATGCTTGATGAATGTAGATTAGGACACACTTTTTAATTTTGTTTTTGTAAGAACATTCTCTGGGCTGGCCATTTGCTAAAAGGCTCACATGGAAAACCCCTTCCAGAATAATCTTAGTAATAATTTTTTTTGCTTTTTGAGCCTGTGTGCTGTTCATGGAAACGGGATCAGACTGGAATCCTGTGGAAGTTGGAATATGACGGAAACAGCCCAGAGGTGAATGAAGAGTCGTTTGTAAATTGAAAGCGATATTAAACTTGGAGAATGACTAACTGTACTACTTTTCTGTGCCCTTTGCATTATGTGGCATCTTGTTGGAAAGAGGAAGTCAGATAATGAAGTGTGATTGTAACATGCTGACTCGGCATGGATTGCACGCTGTGATGAGTAACATGCCAACTGATCCCATAAGCGGCCCCGCTATAGTTCACTGTTGTTGAAACGGGATATGACTCACCCCAGTGATTGACAGCTTGCTTCTGCAGTAGAGAGCCCCACCCTAATGAGCCTGCAGCCCTGTTTTCGCTCAGATTGATGTAAACCTCCTTTGTGAGTGATCAGAGTCAATTGGGGATTCGCTTTCAGTACCAGTTGAGCCAGTTTTCTAATGAATATATTCATTGCCTGCACTTGACTTTGGTGGAAGCTTGGTGTGAAAGTGTGTGCGCATGAGAGACAAGAGAGCAGCTCTTTTAAACCTTTTTGTGTAAATGTGGACTCTTTTAACTGTTGGAACTGGGGCTGCAACAGAACCGGTCGTGGCGAACTCTGTCTTTAGTACAATACAAACCCTGACCTGCCTGCCTTTCACAACCTCTCAACTTCACACCAAAGTATGTAGCAAACTGTGTCAGCACTGATCATGTACAGTTGTTAATAATTCAATAAACTTTTTTTTTTTTTTGTAAAATGTGTCAAGAATGCTGGTTTATTTGAGAGTGCCATTGTCAGGTTTGAATTACAGGCTGGGGGTGTGTCATGCTGTCTTAAGTATGGAGATTAATGACAGAGGCCAGCAATACCGGATATGTCATCTAGATGTTCCCACATGGTGTCAAGCTGATGGAAGAGTTGAGACATGTAGCTGTGTGTGTATAAAAGAGACATAGTTTCTGCTGTCTCAGCTATCTGTTGTAACCACAGACCCAGCTGGCTCAAATATGCCCTGCGGTCCCCCAACCACAGCTGGTGACGGCACACAATGCACCTTTTTGATTTCCTCACCTCAACCAAGTGGATTATCGGCCAGGAAGTGTGTTCATGTCAATTGATTTTATTCTGGTGGTTTGAACTGGTTTCATTAAGGGTGTGCTTTCAGCATATGTCTCTCTCACCTGCTCCTGCACTCTGATGCTTTAGAAATAAATTTAGCCCAGCCTAGAGAAATTAAACTCCTTTTCTTTTCTTTTTTTTTATTGCACTTCCTCTGCTCATGGTAGCTCTTTAGTAAATGTGTCATGTTATTGCTTTGCTTTTTAGAAGAGTCATCCATACAATGCTACACCTTGAGTGTATGTGAAAATCTATAGGAGTCATTTGTACTTAGCACTGATGGGCATTTTTAAAATGACAACCTTAGAGGCAGTGGCATAGCGGACTGGTACGTATTGTTAGTGGGGCCTGTGATACTGCAACACTGCTTAGGTGATGAACTGATTGTTTCGTGTTTGGCCTTGAACTTTCCTTGTAGAAGGACAGAGGGAGATTGTGCTCAACTAAATGTTTTTTTGTTTGTTTGTTTATAAAAGGATTGGTGGTGGCGATGGAAAGGCCCAGATGAGATAGGTGACCATTTTATACACTGCCAATCTTATTTTAGTGGGAAATCTGATCAGTTTTGTGGATTTAAATGTGGTAAAATGTTTTAAAATGCATATACTATATGCCTATTGCCAACTGGTAGAATGACCAAATTAGGCAGAATATATATTAAAATGACTTAAAAGAGAGTTGTAATTCTGCGGAAATGTGCTGTGCTTTCAATTATCACAGAATCCATGTGTGGGTCTATGTGGTGGTCCGTGCATGCACTCCAAAACATTGCATGGTGATGCTCATTCGGTCTGCTGCTTTAAATGCCTAAGCTGGATTCTGATTGGCTGTCAATGGTTTTTGTTGTTCATCATCTGGAAGAAGAAAAAAATCTTTTTAAAAGTGATTCCAACGATATCATTCCAATGTGTCGTCATTGTTATAGCTGTGATATGGACACAATTCTCATATTAGAAGATTATTAAAACAATATAATTATCGTAATAGATATTGTCCTTGATGTGAATGGGCCTTTACTGTCCTGCCATTAAAAGAGGAAAAAAAACAAAAACAAAAAAATGAAGTCTAGTAAAGCATAGTTAGGCACAAGTCATCTATATGATGCCACTTCCTTCTGATTATTCAAAGGTGTCAGAGAAGGCACCTGTTGCGCTTTCCTCAAAGGCAGCTTTTGAACTCCATTTCACATCAGCATGAGCTGCTAATTTGGGCGCTCCTGTCAGAATCCACGATACTAGATGATGAACTTAGACTGGCTGTTGACAAAGGAGTGTCAGCAACAGATTTTGTGATTCAGCACTAGACTAATGCACCAGCCTGTTAAATGAGCCGCCGGCTTTGTGCGTTATGGCAGTAGATCAAATGAGAGTTATTGATTTGCACTAATCTCTGCAGATTTCCTCAGACGATGACGGACTGACCTGCTGTATTTCCTTGCTCGGCAGGTCTGGCGTCTGCATTATCCGGCCTGTCCAAAAGCCCTTTTAGATTTTCAAACCCAGAGCTAATTCAGTTCCTATGAATGCGGTTTAAACTCGACTGACGGAGCGTATTTTAGTAGCATTTGTGAAGCCAGTTTTTTTCTTCTCTCTTTTGGTTGCTTGTTCGCTTTCCTCCTTGGGTTTCTCTAAACATTACCTTTCTTAGCTGGCAGCCCTGAGTTTGATGTTCTCCTCAGAAAGGGTGCTTCAGAGGATGAAGGAGAAGGGAGAGAAGCACTCCAAATCCCAACATACTGATTTTCCTGCAGGCTCTCGCTCACTCTCATCTCTTTCATTTCTTTTGCTCAGATGTGAAAAAGCTGTACGTAGACGAGGTGTGTTTTTATTTTCTTCTCTTTCTTTTTGTTTCTTCTTAGTTTCACTCTTAATAAGGGAGCAGCTGAATAGGTGGAGATTAAAGGGCTATCCTGTTGAGTGGCACTGCTGAAGAGGAAGAGAGAGAGAGAGAGAAAAGAGGCTCTGTCAAGAGAGAGAGGGAGATAGAGAAGGGCTTCTCTATGAGAGCGATCAGCGATTTGATACAATCCTCCACTCTTTTCTCTCCTCTGAAGAGCTTTCATCAGGCCTGCACAAAAGTGCCCTCTCCACTCAGGCCTCAAATTAGTCCAGGCTTACTGAGCCAGATGAAACGGTAACCTCACTCATCCTCCACTGCAGTCTCTCTCCTCCTGTGTGACGAGCGTGCTCAGGAATCTTTCCTGCGGCTCTTCAGGAGACTCCTGCTGAACTGGAGAACTCTATGTGAGAGAAGATTAGTTTTGTCCATCTGATTAGACACTGAGAGGGCAGTTTAGTTTGTATGTGATGTTCATGTATGTGAGTTTCTTGCCGACATCTGCAGTTGGAGGCTGGGGTAGTTAATGCGTGATTTAAACGTGACAATCTCACCACAGAGTGTTACGTTTGTTCATTCTGAGACAGACCACTTCAAGATTTGTTTAATGGTTTTTTAAAGAAGTATTTTATATTCACCATGGCTGCATTTATTTGGTCAAAAATACAGAAAGTCAAATTGGAGAAAAAAAAAAAAACATTTCACATTAAAATTTTGTTTCTGCCCATTTCATCAATGGATCATGTGTACAAATCCTACTGTACCTTACAGTTACATGCATCATGGAGCTCTGACAGACTGGACAGAAGAGGTTACAGAAGAAGGAAGTGATTTATTATGAAGTTAATTATCAGGTATGTCCAAAATGGTCATTAACTGTAAACGTGTTGAAAGTGGAAATTTATAACTTTAGCAATCAGACAGGATTAAGGGAACACTTCCTGCAGTGGTCATTAGAAGTGTAATAGCTCAATCTTTCCGCTAAGGTCATTTAGCAGCCACGCCAACAAACCGTTCATTTCTTGAACGGCCTTCCCTGAACAATTTTGTGGCCCATCTCCCTGACAAAAAATCAGATGTAATAACCACAGGAGGCGAGTGCATGCTGTTCTGCACAGATGGGCCGATAAAGTTGGGAAGGTTTCCCTTTAATCCTTATTCGGACAATGTTTTTGAAGCGGTTTTGTGCTACGCTATGACATTAATCTTCTTTTCTTTGGTTTTTAACACTGCAGAGCTTGCGCTATCATCACACATTTTGCCAATGATTTATCATTGCTGCACATGCAGTTCATTTCTTCATTCTTACAATGATAAATGTCCATCATGTACCAACATTTTAGGGTGTTGAAAAAATGATGATGTATTGGTGCCGCTTTAATTGTTAATATCCTGTTTTGGCAGAGCGAGCGGGACAGGCATCTTCAGAATGATTCACAGCAGATATGAAAGATTTGAACCATGCTGAGAAGGTGACTGTTTGAGGAAATATTTTATTTGCACATAAATTACATTATATATGCGGTGATACATCACACAAAGAGTGGGACATGAGCATTGGATGATGATTTATATTCTGTGATGAGTGTGTGTGTTGTGTAGGAGAGTGTGACAGCTACAGATCATCTCGGCACAGTTGGGTTCTTCCTCTGAAACGCCACCTGAAGTGACTTTAATGCTGGTTTTAATCAGAAGAGTGTGAACTTCCTCTGACATATTTCTCTGTATGTGTGTGTGCATGCTCTAATAAAGAGGACTTCACACTGGCATGATTGCAGCTGCTACTGGTTAATTCTGAGGTGAAAAGGGCTGTTAATGGGCTCAGTAAAGCAAATAATTGGGACAAATAAGTAATTAAGAGATTGGAAAGGGTGAGATTAAATCTAAAGGACCTTTAATTTAACATGATTATGAAGTTCTCCTTTAGCTCCAGACGGAGCAGGACTGAAATGAGCTCTTACTGCTAATGATTTCCTGTGGTTACTGGTTCTGGCGGTTGCCAATGCTGCCTCAAAAATGCCATTAAATGTTTTTATATTCATGAGCATCTTCTTTTCATTATTTTCAGTTGCAGTGTTGTTTTTGAAGACCTCAGCCTCAGTAGTCCAAGTAAACAATGACAGGGTCAGTGGTCAGTGGTCTTGCTCTTGCTCTTGAAGTATGTTGTGAATGACGCTGCCATGATGTGAGACAGACTACTGTGACTCTAAATAAATAGTCGTAATGAGAATAATTAGAGAGTTGATGATAATGACATTGAGAGAGTGAGAACAGATGGGTTTGGTTTGTAATTCATACCTCTTGACACCATAAGCCTTTTTCTTCCTAATCTGATGAGATATTTTTTTCGCTTCTGTCCCTGATCTCTGCCGTGACTGAGCTGACCCACCTACACACACATTTCACAATACTAATATGTTTTCACATCGGGCTAACAGCGCGCACAGGAGCAGATGGTGATGTTTGTGTGTGCGTATGTGAGACACAGTTGGTGGTTGGTGCACAACTGCTTCTGTCAGTAAATACTCTCCACCTTCACACCATTCATAAGCTCGACTGTGTATTACTTTTCATTCCCCAGGTTTACAGGCAGATGAATGCATTTTGTTTTGTTTAACAATGCAAAGTTGGTTTTAATGTGCACAATTTAGTAATGGATTATTCTGCTTCACTAACAACACTGTAAAGAGCAGCGCCTAAATTACATGCGGCATACAGTAAGTTGAGTTAAATTTTTATATTTATGATATGTATACATCATGAAAGGTCAGAGCAGGGGTTTTCAAACTGGGGTCTGGGGTACCCAAAGGGCCACAAGAGAGTTCAAATTAAAGTTAAAAAAAAAAAAAAAAAAATCTTAATGTATTTTTCACTACTGTCAAAGTTAACTGTAACTGTAAAATCAGTCATATTTATTGTGAGAAGTACTATATAAATAAATGAATTGAAATGAAAATGAAAATGTTTATCTTCAATCTTAGATTAGTCCAATAGTAGGTAGGTAGAATTTTTTTAATCATATGCCTTCTCTTTGTTACAGCAAGAATATAAAAGCTGATTATTTAATTTAGCATTATCTCACTTTTTCCTTACATAGTATAAATAGGTCTTTATACATTAGCGCTGGACTGGGGCTAAAATCCAGCCCTGGACAAACCCAGCCCATCCGGCCCATGAGTTCCCCCTTCAATGTTTTTGCTGGGGTTATTTTATTTGAGTAAATAAATAAAACTAGGACAGGGACAAATAATAATGGATATTATTACATTTACTGCAAATGTAGTTAACATTTAATATTGCACTTTTGTCACACAGAAATGCACTTGACAGTAAAGAACTGATTTTGAGCTAGGATGCATTAAATTAAATTTACTGCTATTAAATTATGTCATCATTTACTCACCCTCAAGTTGTTCTAAACCTGTTTCTCTCTTCTGTGAAACACAAAAGATATTTTAAAGAATGTTGGCAACCAAATAATTTTGGTTAGGCTACCATTGTATATTGTATAGAAAAAACTCAAATGATTCAAACTTTTATGTTACACAGAAAGAAATTCATTCAGGTTTGGAATGACATTATGGAGAGTAAATTATCACATTTTGGGTTGAACTACCCCTTTAAAAACAATAATATTTTAGAGTTAACACCTAATTTATGTAAGACACTGATATCTATCTTTCATGAGTCTCTCATTGAAATAACATTAAATTAAATTTTATTAGAACTATTAAAAAGTTCATAAAACATTTAAAGAGAAAAAAAAAGCTTTGTCCTTAATTCATGGGATCCAGGCTTTAAAGACGTTTTGTTGAATCCTTTAATTACCCTAATTAAATTTTATTTATAGTTTAACTGCAAGATCATGGTAGTCACAGGTAAAACCATGCTCCTCATTACCATGGGTAATTGGGTGTATGGTTTCTAAAATAAATAAACATTGAATTTGTAATAAAAAATATTGTAAACGCATGTAGAAAATAGCCTCTATAAAAGTGATTTATATTCCACAATATTTAATGTAAATAATAATAGCAAAATTTTAATAAATACAGTTCTGCCAAAACACCATATTTCTTCACTATAATAATTTACCTTGCAGCTACTTATACAAAGGTGTGGTGGCGCTAGATTGACAAGTTTATATTTGTGTGAATTGCTGTTTTCCAATTTACCTCGTCATGTTTACATGGTCGTGACTGTTTTCAGCTAGATTCACCACAGAACCTGTAATGTTCCCATATCACACGACTGTATAAAACAAAATTTGTTTAAGTGCCGTTTCATCACTTCATAGAGCAGCAGAAACGCACCGCACTTTCATCAGCGACAGCGCTGTGCGGATCTTTGCTTTTTGCAGTTTACTCAAGTTTACTTCGCTTTTTTGCAGCTTTTTGCTAAAAAACAAAAACAAAAAAAAAACGTGCCTAATATGGAGGAGGGGAGGTCTCTCTCGCTTTGACCTGTCAATTCAGAAGACAAACAAATGGGCCGCTGTCACTGCATGATAGGCCAGTCCGTGGCAAAAAAATAAATAAATTACCTTGTGCGTAGGCCCACCAGGAAAATGCCCGGTATGCCTGATTACCAGTCCAGCCCTGTTATGCATACACTATATTGCCAAAAGTTTTGGGACGCCTGCTTTTACATGCACATGAATTTTAATGACATCCCATTCTTAATCCGTAGGGTTTAATATGGAGTTGGCCCACCCTTTGCAGCTATAACAGCTGTAACTCTTCTGGAAAGGCTTTCCACAAGTTTTAGGAGTGTGTTTATGGGAATTTTTGACCATTCTTCTAGAAACGCATTAGTGAGGTCAGGCACTGATTTTGGACGAGAAGGCCTGGCTTGCAGTCTCCACTCTAATTCATCCCAAAGGTGTTCTATCGGGTTGAGGGCAGGACTCAGGCCAGTCAAGTTCCTCCACATCCATGTCTTTATGGACCTTGCTTTGTGTACTTGTGTGCATGTTGGAACAAGAAGGGGCTATCCCCAAACTGCTCCGAAAAAGTTGGGAGCATGAAACTGTCCAAAATGTCTTGGTATGCTGAAGCATTAAGAGTTCCTTTCAAACCCTGAAAAACAACCCCACACCATAATCCCCCCTCCACCAAACTTTACACTTGGCACAATGCAGTCAGGCAAGTACCGTTCTCCTGGCAACCACCAAACCCAGACTTGTCCATCGGATTGCCAGACAGAGAAGCGTGATTTGTCACTCCAGAGAACACGTCTTCACTGCTCTAGAGTCCAGTGGCGGCGTGCTTTACATCACTGCATCCGACGCTTTGCATTGCACTTGGTGATGTAAGGCTTGGATGCAGCTGCTCGGCCATGGAAACCCATTCCATGAAGCTCTCTACACACTGTTCTTGAGCTCACCTGAAGGCCACACAAAGTTTGGAGGTCTGTAGCTATTGACTCTGCAGAAAGTTGGCGACTCCTGCACACTGTGTGCCTCAGCATGCGCTGACCCCGCTCTGTGATTTTACGTGACCTACCACTACGTGGCTGAGTTGCTGATCTTCCCAGTTACTTCCACGTTGTTATAATACCACTAACAGTTGACTGTGGAATATTTATTAGTGAGGAAATTTCACGAATGGACTTATTGCACAGGTGGCAACCTATCAGGGTCCCCTGTGTTGGGAAGGTTACTTTGGAAATGTAATAGGTTACAGATTACAATATACCCTATTTAAAATGTGATAAGTAGTGTAACTATTTCAATTACTTTATTAAAGTAATGTAACTGATTACATTTGATTTACTTTTCTAATTTCCAGCACTGCCATGGTGGCAACTCTCAAACCGGTTGTAGCCTAAAGCTTTCAGCAGCAATGTGGATTGATGTAATTGATGATGTGGTGCGCTGCAAATTGAAACGAGAGCCAATCAAAAGCATAAGAATAGCATCGCTTTACTAAACGGCCTTTAAATGTAAGAATGCATCGTGCACATCAAAAACGGGCAAAGCAACAAATTAATATTATTCAACATATCCTAGCTTTTTACAGACAATATTCAAATTTAACCCATTTTGTAATCGACATTTTCATAAGTAACTAATTTTTTTTTTTTTTTTAAATCTCAGTAACTGTAACTGATTAGAGTTACATTTATTTTGTAATTAAATTACATAATCTAGTTGCATGTAACTTGTTACTCCCCAACACTGACGGAACCACGCTTGAATTCACTGAGCTCCTGAGAGCGACCCATTCTTTCACAAATGTTTGTTGAAGCAGACTGCATGCCTAGGTGCATTTATACACCTGTGGCCATGGAAGTGATTTGAACACCTGAATTCAATGATTTGGAGGGGTGTCCCAATACTTTCGGCAATATATTGTGTATATATGCCTTTATATTTTTGGGAATGTCATATCTGGGGGTTGTTAGCATCAAAAAAGTTTAAGGTCCCACTTTATATTAGGTGGCCTTAACTACTATGTACTTACATCAAAAAGTAAGTACAATGTACTTAGTGTGTTCATACTATATTGCTAAACACTTTTTGCTGATATTGAGGTGTGATACGGGTAAGGTTAGGGACAGGTGTGGTGGTATGGGTAAGGCTAGGGTTAGGTGTAAGGGAAGTGTCAACAGTGTAATTATAAATGTAACTACAGATGTAATAACATGCAGGTAATTTATAAAAATGTAAGTACAATTTAAAAACATGTATGTACACAAAATAAGTGCATTGTATCAAATTATTAATTTAAATGCTAGTACTTAGTAGTTAAGGCCACCTAATATAAAGTGGGTCCAAGTTTAAAAATCCTTTGATCAGAGAAGAGAGGGAAATGATGGTAAGAAAAAGTAAGAAAGCGAGGAAATGTACTGCTGTACACCCAAAACTTTACAGTCATATCAGGGGGTCTCTCCTCAACCACCACCAGTGTGCAGCATCCACCCTAATCACATGATTGATAATAAGCACACGAAAATTGAGGTTGTTGTTTGTTGGCTCTGAAGCTAGGAGCATTAAGGCTTCAAATTTGGCATATACACTCACCTAAAGGATTATTAGGAACACCTGTTCAATTTCTCATTAATGCAATTATCTAATCAACCAATCACATGGCAGTTGCTTCAATGCATTTAGGGGTGTGGTCCTGGTCAAGACAATCTCCTGAACTCCAAACTGAATGTCAGAATGGGAAAGAAAGGTGATTTTAAGCAATTTTGAGCGTGGCATGGTTGTTGGTGCCAGACGGGCCGGTCTGAGTATTTCACAATCTGCTCAGTTACTGGGATTTTCACGCACAACCATTTCTAGAGTTTACAAAGAATGGTGTGAAAAGGGAAAAACATCCAGTATGCGGCAGTCCTGTGGCCAAAAATGCCTTGTTGATGCTAGAGGTCAGAGGAGAATGGGCCGACTGATTTAAGCTGATAGAAGAGCAACTTTGACTGAAATAACCACTCGTTACAACCGAGGTATGCAGCAAAGCATTTGTGAAACCACAACACGCACAACCTTGAGGCGGATGGGCTACAACAGCAGAAGACCCCACCGGGTACCACTCATCTCCACTACAAATAGGAAAAAGAGGCTACAATTTGCACGAGCTCACCAAAATTGGACAGTTGAAGACTGGAAAAATGTTGCCTGGTCTGATGAGTCTCGATTTCTGTTGAGACATTCAGATGGTAGAGTCAGAATTTGGCGTAAACAGAATGAGAACATGGATCCATCATGCCTTGTTACCACTGTGCAGGCTGGTGGTGGTGGTGTAATGGTGTGGGGGATGTTTTCTTGGCACACTTTAGGCCCCTTAGTGCCAATTGGGCATCGTTTAAATGCCACGGCCTACCTGAGCGTTGTTTCTGACCATGTCCATCCCTTTATGACCACCATGTACCCATCCTCTGATGGCTACTTCCAGCAGGATAATGCACCATGTCACAAAGCTCCAATCATTTCAAATTGGTTTCTTGAACATGACAATGAGTTCACTGTACTAAAATGGCCCCCACAGTCACCAGATCTCAACCCAATAGAGCATCTTTACGATGTGGTGGAACGGGAGCTTCGTGCCCTGGATGTGCATCCCACAAATCTCCATCAACTGCAAGATGCTATCCTATCAATATGGGCCAACATTTCTAAAGAATGCTTTCAGCACCTTGTTGAATCAATGCCACGTAGAATTAAGGCAGTTCTGAAGGCGAAAGGGGGACAAACACAGTATTAGTATGGTGTTCCTACTAATCCTTTAGGTGAGTGTACGTGCAATGATGTGAAGGTGGACTGCAGTCTTTTACAAGAGAATTCTAAAATAGATAATTCGTCTTGATGGCCAACAGGGTCATTGGTAATTATACTTACATAATGCATCACTAACATATAGAGCCTCCCCTTTATATGGAACCATATGTGCCTTTTTTCCCTGTTTAACGAAGCCTGTGTGTTCAGTGAAATCTATCACCTTGGAGATTCCTCCCTTCGGCACCTAACACATAGTAAGACAATGCAAGGAAATCATGCAATATGTTTAGCTTTAATATCCCATTGCTTGACTTGATGTGCCTATTGCACAGTATGACATCTTTCCATCCCTACCTAACACCATTACCAACAAGAAAGGGAGGAGATGGTAGAGAGAGGAATGAAATGGAGAGATTAAAAGAGTGAACGAGGCAAAGGGAAGTGGTAGAAAGAAACTGATCATTGGCAGCCTGCTGGGATAAGTGCTCCTCTTTTCTGAGTGAGTAGAGAAAAGTAGATTGTTGATTGTGTTCTGGTTGAACTTTTGCTCTGTCAGGTAAGAATGCAAATGGAGACTTGATACTTGAATAATTGCTTATCTTCAGTACTACGGTTTTACATTTGAAATTTGGCTGCAAGGGCAGTGTATCCAGCACTTCAGCTTTATGCAAAATGTAAAAAAAAAAAAAAAAATATGTTCCTTTAAAAAAGTTGTCTGTTGTCACTGTTTGCAGGCTGAAGTAGTTTCTTGCTAATGTTAGCAGTGTGTAAGTGTGTGGTTTTTGCTTAATGCATGTGTGTTAACAGGAAATCCCAGGAAGAGATAAATGAGCGTGAAGCTGCAGTGGTCAGGGCACAGGACCTGTGCCAGCCCCAGACTGCATGTCCTCTATGGGTTGGCAGAGGCGTGTGAGTGGGTTCTGTCAGTCCCTGGCACAGCAGGATGTCTGCTTTGCCACCATGTTGGACATATTGTCTGTCTCATTTGATCAGTGTAATCCACTGATCAGTGGTGGAGATAGAGAATGGGAGAGAAGGGTGTCTGGATGTGAGAGTGCTTGTGCTGTAGATTATTTAGTTGTGGGTTTTGTTTTGCTTTCAGCAGCTAGCTTTCATTTATTTTCAGATAGTCTTCCATAAAACTCCATGACTCATAGTTTAAATGTGGTAAAGTATATGTTAGCCTATCCACCATGAATAATCTATTTTCCTTATATTATGTTCTTAAAGTATTATTTCTCCCATAAGCAAAAGATTTTGTAATGTGTTCCAAATCTGACTTACTTTCTTCTGTAGAACAGAAAAGATGATTTTTTTTTTTGTCCATACCATGAAAAATTAGTGTCCAAAACAATATTGCATCCTAACATTGTACAACACTGAGTTTCAAATCTTCTTTTGGTTCCACAGAAAAAGTCAGTCATACAGGTTATCTCTTTAATAATTGCCAACACATTCATTAACATTGTATTGCTCTCTCACACACTTGAGCGGCATGTTTTTTCTTTCTTGAAATCCTTTATTTAATTTCCAGTGCAAGCTCCTGTACTGGCATAAGCTTGTTCTGTTTCTGTTTTAAAGATTCCTCTCTCACATTAAGTCTCTCTGTGGAGTGCTTTGGAGGGGTTTAATGATACAGCAGTTTGATATGTAAACACAGCAACAGCTGCTTAGTGACATGAAGCCTCACTCACTTCTGCCTTGTTAATGTCTCCAATAGTATCAAATGAGGCCAGTGAGGAGACGCATTGACACTATACTTGACACTTGATACTTTATTGGCATATATACCAATCAGGCATAACATAAATAACACTGATTATCTCTTCATCATGGCACGTGTTAGTGGGTGGGATATATTAGGCACAAAGTGAACATTTTGTCCTCAAAGTTGATGTGTTAGAAGCAGGAAAAATGGGCAAGCATAAGGATTTGAGAAACTTTGACAAGGACCAAATTGTGATGGCTAGATGACTGGTCAGACCTTCTCCAAAACTGAAGTTAAGCTCAAGAAGTTAATGCTGGTTCTGATAGAAAGTTGTCAGAATACACAGTAGATCGCAGTTTGTTGCGTATGGGGCTGCATAGCTACAGACCAATCAGGGTGCCCATGCTGACCCCTGTCCACCACTGAAAATGTCAACAGTGGGCACGTGAGCATCAGAACTGGACCACAAAACAATGGAAGAAGGTGGCCTGGTTTGATGAATCATGTTTTCTTTCATATCACGTGGATGGCCTGGTGCGTGTGCGTCGCTTACCTGGGGAACACATGGCACCAGGATGCACTATAGGTAGAATGCAAGCCGGCAGAGGCAGTGTGATGCTTTGGGCAATGTTCTGCTGGGAAACCTTGGGTTCTGCCATCCATATGGATGTTACTTTGACAGGTACCACCTACCTAAGCATTGTTGCAAATCATGTACATTCTTTCATGGAAACGGTATTCCCTGGTGGCTGTGGCCTCTTTCAACAGGATAATGAGCCCTGCCACAAAGCAAAAATGGTTCAGGAATGGTTTAGGAGCACAACAACGAGTTTGAGGTGTTGACTTGGCATCCAAATTCCCCAGATCTCAATCCAATCGAGCATCTGTGTCCTACTGTACACCCAAAGCGCTTTACAATCACATCAGGGGGTCTCTCCTCAATTACCACTTATTGGTGAGGTATACTAGGTGTGATATAAAGCTGTATTTTTGTTAGCTGGTCCAGTTAATGTGTTCTAGAGTACATAAATTCTACATAAACTCAAAAATTTTACTGGCTCTGAACTGACTGGCCATTTTGATTATGGTTTCTCGTGACTGTGTTGTATTGTGTGTCGAAGTGGTCAATAACCTGAAAAAATTGATACAGGCATTTTGACTGGTGCTTTCTATTATGTATAGCTATAAAATGCATGCAAGAGCATGGTTTGGGAATGTTGTGTTAGATGAGAGCAGGTTACAAATGAGAGCTCTAAAATATCTGCAGTATACACACATGCATATATTCACCACTTCCTTCGTTCTTTGAGGTCGGTAAAAATGCTCTAAAAATGTATGATCTCTCTCCAGTGAGAGAAGTTTCTCTCTCTCTCGCTCTCTCTCTCTCTCTCTCTCTCTCTCGCTCGCTCGCTCGCTCTCTCTCTCGCTCTCTCAGACTCAAATGAAAAGTTGATGACTGTTCTCAGTACTTCAGAAGTTAGGCTGACCAAAGTTCATTTAAGGTCATTTTGAAAATGCAAGGTTCAAAAACCTTTCTGATGGATCTCTTTGAAAACCGAATCACAACATAATCATATTTTCCTGTAAAAGCCCCGATAGGAGCGCTCGCAGAAAGTATCTGTCTCTATTGCCTGGCCGGAACAAAAACAGCCATTCTTTCTTAATGGACCGAAGGGTGAAGCGTGGTTTTCCCCCTACACTCAATCTAAGAGCCTTGTGTTTCAAAAAAGCCACTCTTTGCTAATAATGGGACCGTAGTTGAGTATTTCTCAAAGCAGAGATGAGTGGTATGGTGCACAATTATTCTCATAGACGAACAAACTACACAAACCATACATTTGATGTCTTTAACTATGTGTATGTATAACGTTGATCCCCTAAGCTTTTGTGTTCCAAAGTGTGTATCTATGTGCCTATGTGTGCAAACTTGTGAAGTTATGGTGTCATTGTTTAGGTCTTCGCAATTAGGGCGTTGTAAGTCTGTCCAACTGTTGCCATGGGAGATCGTGACCTCATGTCCTGAGGGGCTATGAGTGGTGTCTGAGTGCTGGTGGATTTTGGAGAGGAGCTAATGAGAGATCCTGTCTGCCTGCTGTTCCACTGAGCTCCCAATTAATCAACGACTCCCTCTCTCGCTCTCTTTTCTCGTCTGTAGGGGTGTACTACTGATACTTTTCCCCTATTGTTGTGTAAGCCTGTGTGTGTGTGTGTGTGTGTGTGTGTGTATATAGCTCTGTTTGGGAGGCAGCCATTACCGAGAACAAAAGACATTAATTGGCAGTTAGAGCTTAATGAGGCGGGAGAGGAAATTAACAGAGCTCGTCAACAGAAACAAATCAAATCCTCCACTGAATTGATGCAGAGAGTCGCTGCCACTAAGAATCCAATGCTAGAATAAAGAGCGGCTCATCTTAGACTCCAACTTTTTCCATTCTCATTGCCCTGCTTTGCAATTCATGGCAAAACTGAGAAGGTAAGAGAATTACGGAGTGGAAAAAAATGAAATAACAATGAGGAAATGGTTCGCTATTACATCTCCTTGTTCCTGGATTTCAGCAGGATTGTGATTAAGGAATCAAGCCTGTCTTCATTAGCATGTGAATAGACCAGGTCCTAAGAGCTCAGCCAGAGCCAGGAAGGAGATTGGGAGGATATTTAGCATCTATTCAGGGTGCAACAAAGGCAAGGCACCCAGGCGCACAGACAGCACAGGCCTCGGGTTGATTAGGTGGTGGGAAGCTATTCTTACAGATCAGACTCAAGTAGTATTTTGTCTAATGCTAGCTTAAATCTCGAACAATCCCTCTCAGAAGACATGTACATGTAAAATCTACTGAGAATGGAGGTTTTTAGGACAAAGATTTTTTTAAGTGTTCATTTTTAATTGTGGAAATTTTTTCCCACAATTTCTGTAGATACGGGCGTGTCATTTTTCTTCTTCAGTGTGTCTTTATACAATTAAGCTGCCTCAGTTTAATGAGCAAACCAAATATATATTGAAAGGTAATTTAATCTGATTGTGTCTGTTTAAGTGGGTGTCTGAATGTCTGAAAGCAGATGTAATTATTTAGAGGGATTTAAGAGGTTGTGGTAAGGAACCAGTGTGTGTGACTCCAAAAATAAAAAGGTGATTTTAGACTTTCTTAGCAATTATATTCTTTTTTTAATATTCAATTATATTATATTATATTATATTATATTATATTATTTTATTTTATTTTATTTATATTTTTTTATTTATATTTTATTTATATTTTATATATTATTTAATTTAATTTATATAAATATACATATACATATACATATACATATACACACGCACGCACACGCATAATATATATGTATGTGTGATTGGTTGATTAGATAATTACATTAATGAGAAATTGAACAGGTGTTCCTAATAATTGTTTAGGTGTGTGTGTGTGTGTGTGTGTGTGTGTGTGTGTATGTATGTATGTATATATATATATATATATATATATATATATATATATATATATATATATATATTACACACACACACACACACACACTCACCTAAACAATTATTAGGAACACCTGTTCACCTGTTCAATTTCTCATTAATGCAATTATCTAATCAACCAATCACATGGCAGTTGCTTCAATGCATTTAGGGGTGTGGTCCTGGTCAAGACAATCTCCTGAACTCCAAACTGAATGTCAGAATGGGAAAGAAAGGTGATTTTAAGCAATTTTGAGCGTGGCATGGTTGTTGGTGCCAGACGGGCCGGTCTGAGTATTTCACAATCTGCTCAGTTACTGGGATTTTCACGCACAACCATTTCTAGAGTTTACAAAGAATGGTGTGAAAAGGGAAAAACATCCAGTATGCGGCAGTCCTGTGGGCGAAAATGCCTTGTTGATGCTACAGGTCAGAGGAGAATGGGCCGACTGATTCAAGCTGATAGAAGAGCAACTTTGACTGAAATAACCACTCGTTACAACCGAGGTATGCAGCAAAGCATTTGTGAAGCCACAACACGCATAACCTTGAGGCGGATGGGCTACAACAGCAGAAGATCCCACCTTGTACCACTCATCTCCACTACAAATAGGAAAAAGAGGCTACAATTTGCACGAGCTCACCAAAATTGGACAGTTGAAGACTGGAAAAATGTTGCCTGGTCTGATGAGTCTCGATTTCTGTTGACACATTCAGATGGTAGATTCAGAATTTGGCGTAAACAGAATGAGAACATGGATCCATCATGCCTTGTTACCACTGTGCAGGCTGGTGGTGGTGGTGTAATGGTGTGGGGGATGTTTTCTTGGCACACTTTAGGCCCCTTAGTGCCAATTGGGCATCGTTTAAATGCCACGGCCTACCTGAGCATTGTTTCTGACCATGTCCATCCCTTTATGACCACCATGTACCCATCCTCTAATGGCTACTTCCAGCAGGATAATGCACCATGTCACAAAGCTCCAATCATTTAAAATTGGTTTCTTGAACATGACAATGAGTTCACTGTACTAAAATGGCCCCCACAGTCACCAGATCTCAACCCAATAGAGCATCTTTGGGATGTGGTGGAACGGGAGCTTCGTGCCCTGGATGTGCATCCCACAAATCTCCATCAACTGCAAGATGCTATCCTATCAATATGGGCCAACATTTCTAAAGAATGCTTTCAGCACCTTGTTGAATCAATGCCACGTAGAATTAAGGCAGTTCTGAAGGCGAAAGGGGGTCAAACACAGTATTAGTATGGTGTTCCTAATAATCCTTTAGGTGAGTGTATGTGTATTATATATATATAATAATTTTTTTTATATTATATTATTCTTTTATATTATTCTTTTTTTTATCATTTGATTTACTTGGCCAACAACAAGTGGAATTGTTTTTGGCCTTTTTATGGATTAACTCTCCAGTTTATGTATCACACATTGTGGGGTTTCACTCTCAATGTTACCAGTCCAGATCTTCAACCGCTGTGCCCACAATATTGGTCTGTTAATAATTCAGTTTTCTTTTCCATAATGCTGTTTCCAGTCTTGTTATCCAAGCCCTTTTCCTGCCATATGTCTCAATTGACTGAGTATTGATCAGTCGCTTGATACATAATTAAAATATCTGTTCTAAAATTACCTCAAGTAGTACATAATCTCAATGTTTTTGAATTTGCCTGAATGTGTGATTTATTACATGTAAACATACTGTTCTATCTTCAGTGGCCCATTGGTCTAAATTGCTTTTTCAAAAGCTAAGCTGGATCCTTAAAAGACCTTCAACTCTCTCTACTGATTTCACATTCACTGTTTACAATAAGACAGTTCCAGGGAATACAATTTTCAATGCTATGAGTAAGAAGAGTGAGTGGAGACAGAAAGAAATAGAGCATATAATGGCTTATGTAAAAATGTTCAAGGCATTAAGTTTCTTCTTAGGTTTCTTTGCATATGCTGTGGTCGGATATGAATATAAAGGCATACATTTAAATATGACGAAATGCTTTTCAGTTCAGTTGGTGATCTCAAAAATGTGATGTCTGAAATGGACTAAGATATCACTGAAGTTTAACAAATACTTAAATACAAAGTTAATTGAGCAAATCCCACATAGAACAATACTTCCCAGACAGGAGCGGAACTGATATCGTTCCTGGTGTCTGTCTCTGATCATTTATCAGGATGAACCTTGCCATCCGGTTGATCCTAGACTCCTAAACCAAGACTGATATATTACCAGTTTACCATTTTACAGGTGCTGTCTGCATTCATAACCAAGCTCTTTCTGTAATCCTGGATTACCAGTGCTCCAGTCTCTGATATTGTGTAGAGCTGCATTAAACTTTCACCTTGTAGGAAAGCAAAAAAATCTTAAGTGGATGAAGTCAAGAAAGATCTTAATATATCTAATATAGCTTCATGTGGTAATTGCCAGGACTTTTTGTACTTTTAATGTTGTAGGATTGAAAATAATCAAAGATATTTGATATGTGCAATTGAACAAAGACATACTGCTTTACTGTTTTCAACCCCCATCTTTCTTATCAGAAGGGCCATTTGGAATTCCTAAAGACAAAGAGAATCTGAAGGCCTGTAGGCCAAAGGTGTGTCACCCCTTTAGTACAGTGGGGGAAGTTTGGTCTGATTGGTCAGTTTGAATGACTTTGGTTTGAATTACATGGTCAAGGAAGGATAAAAGAGGATTGTAACTGTTGCTCTCTCTCTTCTTTTTTATTCTCTGGCTCTTCTTCTATTCTCTGGCTCTCTTGATTCTCTGGCTCTCTCTCTTCTTGGGAGCCTTCTCTTTGGCTCTTCTCTTCTTTGCTCTCTTCTTCTCTTTGTCTCTCTCCCTCTCTCTCTCTCTTTCTATCCCTCAGGTAACATAGAACAAAATAGATGTAACTATTTTAAGTGTAACCATAACCAGATTTTGTCATTAAATTCTTTCAATTATAAATGATTGCTAACTAGTTTTGATTTGGTATTGACTTTGAAGTGCTACCTCTATTGCAATACAAAATATAGTCACAGTATAGCAACGCTCTCCCACATATTTAGCTATTGTAACTGCGCTTATTTCCATCGTTGGTATAAGTACAGTGGGTAGTAATAGACGAGAAATGTACAGTTTTCTACCATCTTGCTCAAGTCTTTCGGCAACCCACCCTTACAATGTCAAAAACTAAAAAACGCTGAAACAGAGAGGGGAACAGCCTGAATTCAAAGGAAATTAGTCTGAAAAAGTAAAAATAACTGACGGCATCAAATTTCTCCATTTTAGAACTTTAATGTTAAAGGTATAGTTAATTTACATAATTTACTCAAACTCGTGTCATTGCAAAACCTTCCGAACACAAAATAATATGAAAATATGATTTATTTTGTGTTCCACAGAAGAAAGTAAGTCATATAGTGTTGGAACAACATGTGGGTAATAAATGGTTTTTGAGTGTACTATCCTTTTAGGTACATTTACATGCACAAGTTTGATATTAGCTGGACTAAAACAGTAATAGTAAAACTTCAAGTATTTTGATTATGCGTCAATTTCCATTGTGCAAGTTAACATACTGACAGCTTTAAATTCAACAAAGCATTGTGAACTTTGCTGTTAGCTGAATCTGAATGTATCTTGAGTCTGAGAAGCAGGACCTCTAGGGAGCCCAGTGGGTCCTGTAAGTTCACTTCTTGTTCTAACAAGCGTTCCATCTGTTGGGATCTACAGCTACATCTCTGCTTTTACCCCCTAGAGACCTGAGAGAGTGAGAGACTGGAAATAAAGGAAAGAAAGAACATGCTATTATGAGTCACTCCGAGTATAAACAATGGCCCTTTGTTCAGAATAGCGTGTTTAGTATATCCTTGTACACATGGTTTCAGTGTCAGACATACAAACATATGTGTTGGCAAGGTGTTGCTGGGATTCTAATTGGCGTGTTTGTGGCAGAAAACACAGGGATAATTATTAGGTGCTTTCAGTTCCCTCTTAGGGTTTGTCAGTTATTGCTCTCGCCATCTGCTCAATGTGGTTGCACAAACACGCAAAAAAGCACACATACGCACACACCTGCTCCCAACAGTCCCAGAATGCCAGCGCGTGTGACCCAGGTGTGACTCAGATGTCTTGCCTTTGAGAATTTTAATGACCTATAGCATGCCTATCTGATACCTCCTCTTACTCTTCTCTTTGTCCTTCCCCTTTTGTCTTCCTCACATTCACAGGTGGAAATGAAAGAGTGTTTATCTAATAGTGAAGCTATTTTTTGGGTGGGGTGTTAGGTGACCAGATGCATTGTGGGTATGTGTTATGTTCGTCTATGCCAGTGTGTGCACTGGGAACTCCCTGGGTGCCACTGTTTTAAATGCTCAAGACAGACAATACCACACACCTGTCTTACACCTTTTTCTTCTTTCTCACTTCGAACACACCCTCTAGGTGCAAGGGGAACAGAGGTGTGATACGACAAGAGACGACCGATAATTACAGTCCGTCCCCCATTTATACTCTAAATTTCTGTTGTTGATGCTACTGCTCTACATTAAAAAATATGCCACACTTGACTGGCTCTCATGGTGTGTCTTTGGTCTTTCTGAGAAAAGCTTACGATGCTGCTTATTTACAGCACAAGAGAGAAATTCTCTAGATATTAAAGGTAAAAAATAGAAAACTGTAATCATTTACTCAGCCTTATGTCATTCCAAACCTCTATGACTTTATTTCTTATTCGGAACATAAAAAAGGTATTCTCTTTTTTTTTATGTCCATACAATGAATGTCAATGGGGCCCAATACTGTTTTGCACAGTTTCATTGTATCGGTGTTCCACAAGAGAAAGACATACAAGTTTGGAACCACATGTAAGTCCTTTTTTGTTCTTCGCTTGGGGGTAAAAATAAGTTTGGGTCCCACTTTATATTAGGTGGCTTTAACTACTATGTACTTATTTTTTGATTTAATGTGCAGCACGCTAAATAAAATATTAAATATATATTTGTGTAAATATAGAATATAGTAAATATAAATATATATTTGTGTAAAATATAAACACAACAAAAATGACAGCGCTGAGAAAACAGCAGTTAAGAAAGCATCAGATCATAGCGATGCTATGTTTGCACCAGCTCAGCAATTCAGTACTACATTAAAGTCACATTGCGTTTATTTATATAGCACATTATAGATCGCTTTAAAGCAAGTAGCCAAGTAGCTTTACAGTATTAAACATGAAAAAACAGAAAACTTAAGTTTCTACTGAACTGAACAAACATGAACCAGAGAAGATTTCCTTATCAAAGAAAGCGGAGTCTCGGAGCCACACCTACCTATTGTTTCCTAACAAAAATTACAGCAACAGCTCTTTGTTCTGGAGCACAAACACTCTAAATACAATATAAATACAAAAACATTGTGGACTAGAAAAAACCTGTCCTGATTTTCTCCTGCCTCTTTGCTTAGTGTTTATTTTAATATGTTAACTTATTTCAACTTCATCTGCATTCCTGCGTATACCAGAATGAAGAATGATATGACAAGATTTATTGCTTTCATCCTAATCTGTGTGGAGTAATCTGTTTGGGGATGTAATTCACATTGTATGTCTTTTGACTTGGATTAGCACGGTCTATCCTCTTAGCAAACAGCTCAGTGGAAGTTATCAGTGACATAAAGGTCCCCATGAGCCGGCGAATCCACCCAGCCAGAACCACCCAGCTAATTCTCATTCGCTCTAATCTTCCCAAATCGCAACCTCCGAGTATCTCTTAAACGACATCACAAAGAGCGCTCTGAAGATTATTCTGGGGTCACAAATTGTCTCTGCTATTGTTCCTAAATGCGTGTCAGTGAGATATAAAGTCTCAAAGAATAACTGAGTGCTCCTATAATCAGTGGCAAGAAAATTAGCCATTTAAAATTAGTCTCTGTAATTCAGCACATCCCTGTGCTTTCACTTTGAAATTTGAGTTTATTTACATAGACTTTCATTAATAAGTCTCAGATTCCTTGGTTATGTGCGATTATGAATATAGCCTGCAGATTTATGATTTGATTATTGATATGTTTTGTTTGTTTTATAGGCCGTCAGTACTCCATCAATCATGCTGTTCTTGCATCTGCCTCTCTCTGTGTGAGAATGAGTGAATTATTCTCTTTAATACTTCATGCATTTGGAACAAATAAACGCCTGCGTCTGATCCTGTCATTTGCGCTCTGTTTCTCAAGTGATTTATCCCAGTTCACGTCTGCTGTCACACACTCACAAAGCTCCCCTACTTCACTACAATCCCATTTCATCAAATAACTCTGCAAAAAAAATCCACAAATCACTTAAATCCTTGACTCTCTATTCCTGATCCTCACGGATTCTTTATAATTTAATAAACAGGATTAAAGTCATCTGTTGAAGCAGTGTAGCCTTGTTTCATTTTTCTGTTTTAACTTCAGCTCTCTCTCTCTCTCTCTCTCTCTCTCTCTGTATTATTAAACCCTGTAAGCTTACAGAGGCCTAATCTTCATGAACATATGTTGAGAAGAATAAATACAGTTTTATGTTAGGAAATTGTTGTCCAAGTTTAGCATGTAAACCCCCCCCCCCCCCCACCCTCTTTTAAATCAAATGGAAAAATTACATTTGTGGATGTACAGGTCTATTTCTGGCCTAGCTCTATTTTTAGAGACAATTGTCCCCACAAGAGAAAAAAAAACTTTGGACATCCTTAAAAGAAAATATTAGGCTCATAAAAAGACCTCATAAAGGGAATAATTCTTATTCACTTTTAGAACATTTTTTATTGTTGTGTTTGGGTTAGGATTGGACTATAGTAATTATAATTTGCTTGGTTTAAGAACAATAGAGGTTAATGGAAAGTCTAGAAGGCATGTGCATGATTGATGTTTTCTCAATGCTGGGTAAAATGTGAGCAATCATTTCTGAGGTTCTACGTGTGACCTAATCTTTGATCCAGGTAAATAAATCCACCTGTTCAAATTGAGATTTCATAAGAAGTATATTCATTTCTCTTTTCCCCTTCTCTCTCTCTCTCCCTCTCTGTGCATGTGAGATGCAGGGATTTGTGTTGGTGTTGGCTGTTCTTAGAGAGATGAGGGTGAAAATATGAAGCTTAGCTGTAAATCCCAATCTCAGCTTTCTTATCCTGAGCTACAGAAATGTGTAGGCTATGTTGGGATATAGTTTTTTTCCCCTTTTTTGTGAGCATTTAATTCAAACCCTGAGTCATCTCTCTGTCTTTTCACAAGTCCTGTAACATCAGCTGGCACATATTTTCATGGGGTATTACAAAAATTAAGATTAAAAGCTTTTAGAAACATTTGCAATTGCAACATAAAATATGTGTATTTGGTGTCTCTGATTATTACACGGTTGCCAAAAAAGCAACTTAACAGAAGTTGTGGTATTAATGTGTGCAATTGCAATAGTTTGAATTTATTGATCAACCTTTTGCTAGCTCCTTCCTAAAAATATTATGCTACTGACCAATCCTACATTAGCAACTGCTGTTTATTCTTGATACTGGGTAATTTAAAGTCAGTATGAAGATAATTGTGATTGCCCTTTTGCTTAAGACATGACACATTGAATACTGTTTCTGGATCCAAGCCTTTACTTTGTTTCCAATGAGAATACTATATCAACAGCCATTGAACATTACTTATTTATTTAGCAAACATTAAAGCTAAGCTTTTAAAAACTCACAGTGTAGCCTACACTAATGTCTTTAGGCTCACAGTGTCCCGGACACCAATATTTTAATGATTCAGAGATGATTAATCACTGTCTGGCCAACTGAGATTTCGGTATGGAGCTAAAGGGTAGGGTCATGATTTTTTGGTAGGCTAGTACAGCACACTGTCAGTGTATATTAGCACTGTGTACGTTTGGGATCTAAGCGGTTGGACCTGGTTTTCTGACGAATAATGAATCAGGTGAATCATTTGCATTGTTTTAAAAGAGTAGTTCACTTTAAAATGAAAATTACCCCATGATTTACTCAGCCTCAAGCCCTCCTAGGTGTATATGACTTTCTTCATTCTGATGAACACAATCTGAGTTATATTAATACATTTCCTGATGCTTCCACGCTTTATAATGGCAGTGATGGGGTCCATTGAGTTTGAAGCTCAAAAAAGTGCACCCATTCATCATAAACTTACTCCACACGGCTCTGGGGGGTTAATAAAGGCCTTCTGAAGCGAATTGATTTTTGTAAGAAAAATATTTAAAATGTTATAAAGTAAAATATCTAGCTTCCGACAGACCGCCTTCCGTACAACTTACGCAGAAAGTGTAACGCCTCTCGCAGTTCAAAATGCTTACGCTACGTCCGACGTCGCGCCAGTCACGCTTTTTTAGTAAGATGAATATGGAAGGCGGTCTGGCAGAAGCTAGATATTTTACTGTATAAAGTTTTAAATAGGTTTTGGATATTTTTCTTACAAGACTCGATTGATTCGCTTCAGAAGGTCTTTATTAACCCCCCGGAGCCGTGAGGAGTAAGTTTATGATGAATGGATGCACTTTTTGAGCTTCAAACTCAATAGACCTTGCACTGCCATTATAAAGCTTTGAAGCGTCAGGATATTTATTAACATAACCCCGGTTGTGTTCATCAGAAAGAAGAAAGTCATATACACCTAGGATGGCTTGAGGGTGAGTAGCACAATCTGAGTAGTTAGCAAAAATCATGAGCTCACCAGAAACTGACACGTGATATCTATTTTATATATTCAGAACTATTTTATCCAGCTGATGAACAATAAAAACATTGACAGCCAATCAGAATCCATCCTGCTTTAAGAACTCGAGCATTTAAAGCAGCAGACAAGCACATGATAAGATTAGCATAAACAGAACGATATCGTCAGCTTGTGTGGACGCTAATATAGTTATCTTTATAGTTATCTTTCTTGTTGTGAACGGGCATTTACCCGGATTATGCCGATCAGCACGAAACGTAATGCTTTTGAGTAAAGATTATGATGGCTTATTATTATTAGGCTATTTTTTTAAATGATGTGCATGGATAAATAATTTACAATAAATACTGCAATATTAGAGGAGAGCGGGGCACAACCTAACGCTTTTTGACTTTCTCAGTTTGTGTAAATCCACGTGGTTCAGAGTATTTCTTTTTTCCCCACATTAATTTCACACGTCTAGTACAATTATGTGGTTTTGTTTCACTAATACAGTGTATACTTTTGTCTTGATTTACCCCGAAAGAATGGAAGTGAAATGTGACAACATGCCCCATAGGTGGGGTACACTGTAACATTTGAGGGGCACGATGTAACATTAACATACACTCACCTAAAGGATTATTAGGAACACCATACTAATACTGTGTTTGACCCCCTTTCGCCTTCAGAACTGCCTTAATTCTACATGGCATTGATTCAACAAGGTGCTGAAAGCATTCTTTAGAAATGTTGGCCCATATTGATAGGATAGCATCTTGCAGTTGATGGAGATTTGTGGGATGCACATCCAGGGCACGACATCCCAAAGATGCTCTATTGGGTTGAGATCTGGTGACTGTGGGGGCCATTTTAGTACAGTGAACTCATTGTCATGTTCAAGAAACCAATTTGAAATGATTGGAGCTTTGTGACATGGTGCATTATCCTGCTGGAAGTAGCCATCAGAGGATGGGTACATGGTGGTCATAAAGGGATGGACATGGTCAGAAACAATGCTCAGGTAGGCCGTGGCATTTAAACGATGCCCAATTGGCACTAAGGGGCCGAAATTGAACAGGTGTTCCTAATAATCCTTTAGGTGAGTGTATGACAGCTTAAAATGTTATCTGATATAATCAAAAAATATACAAGACAAACTAAAATATTTTGTCAATAAAATACAATTATCCATTTTTTCATATAAAATAATGGCATTTTTAATAATTAAAAATAAACAATTTTTTGAGTAGTTCATAGTTCAAAACATGATAATATTTAATAATTTTTGAACATTGACTCTCAGTCATTATTCATCTTTTTCTCATGGTTTCTCAATAGAAAAGTAAAGAAGTATAGAATATAATAGCGTAGTTCTAATAGGGGCTCATTGTAACGCAGTGTTACAAGGCACACCACCTGCGCAACTGGGATTTAACCCCGGCTCGTGTCTTCTGGTGGTTAGATCGACATTAAAGAACTATCTCAACTCTTAAATGACAGATATAAGATTACAATAATATCAGATTTGTCTCATTTAAAATAAACACAAAAATAGAGATGAAAAATAAACTTAAGTAAGAAATTTACTTTTGCTATGGTTAAATAAATGTTTAGTGATATCTTCCAAAGACTTTTGAATTTTGGTGCAATTTTTCCTCTATATACTGTTGATATGACAGTTAGTGGGTTAAATACATTAAGTTTCGTCATGCTGGCATGTGTGGAAAGTTTTAAAACGTGTGTTACAACTAACCCCGCGTATAGGTTGTGCCCCACGCTCCCCTACATAAAAATAAGTGTTGCCAATTTTGGTAACTTGGACTGGTGGCTTTAAGAATTTCTAACATCTGATAAGAAAAAATCTGATAATTCGCAATGTTAAAATGAATATCAATAATCAAATAATTTCACCACTTTATTAACACATTTTACCCAAAAACCGTAGGTCAAAGAAAGGGCGTGACCAAACAAATCCTTAATTGTGATCACCTAGTGGATGCTCCCTCCGAGCCCTTTGGAGTCAGCCGCTGCCCTCAACAGGTCTATTTGAAAAATTGCGCTGTTTGTTGTAATATAGTCCTACTCAGCGACAGTAATAGAAGCGTCGCGTCTCTCAACAAAAAGATGAGTGAAATGCTCACCAGGTAAGTAACTGAATACCGAAAAACACAATTGTATTGTTAGGTGTGTATTGTGTATGCGCTATCAGTATCATAGCCCAGGACACAGCAACCCTAACCGACGTTCACACCTTGTTTTCTTTCCCCTCGTCCTCCTTTACATAAGTACAAACAGCACTCCCCCAGCGGTGTACTCTGTGCACTCAGGTGCATGGTGATGGCAGTAATGAACTCCCAGGTAGATGTATACACTCCACTGCTTCTTCCCAGACAGAACGCCAAAACAAATCTTGTCATAATTAGCTGTAATCCTGCTCATTACCGCTGGCTTAATTAGCCTATTAATAACACATCCTGGGAGAGCTTGTTTGCTGCACAGGCAAATGTTTGTTCCTAAATTAGCAAACAAGGAAACAACAGCATTGTTCAAACACAGGCACTCTGACAATGCAAATCAGCCAGGATTAATAGTAGTCAATGGTGGGGCTTATCTATGTGTGTGTATGTGAGTGTGGCTCCTGTGCCCCTGCCTCAGGCTGCAGAGAAAGATCAAATTTAGTGTCCTCTGAAAACCTGTGTGCACAATGATAGATGTCATTGAAGTCGACGCACATAGATAATGAAGATAAATTAGATGAATTTCACTGCTTATGAAGCATAAATAACGTTCAAAGCTTTTAAGCTCAGGAAAGCATCTCTTGTTGCACGATTGTGATCACAAAAAGCTCATGGCGTCTCCAGTTTCATTCTAATGTCTCCTCTGTGATCAGCATCAACTTTGACCTCTTATCAGTTGCTGTTTGAGAACCACTCTTGGATGAGTAAGATAAAGTGGTAAGAGCTTATGATGGTGCTGATAGATGTTCAGAGCCCCTATCAGGTGTCCACTCCATCCAATCAAACACACTAACACACACTCAGTAGGGAGAAGCAGCTACGTTAAAGTTTATGCATAAAGCATGAATAAAATATCTTACTGACACTGTTAGCCCACGTCACTGTAACCAGCCACAAACACTTATCTGGCTTTAATGAAGAAATTAGCTGGCCTTTGGCCCTTCTGTTTACCCACAACCCCTTTCACCCTGAGCTGAGATCATCTCTGTGGTCTCCCATGTAGCAATTTAGACTCAAATTTAGATGGAGCCGCTGGTTTCAGCTCAGCATGAAATAGTAGCACATCTCATGTTGGGTTGGCTGGTGTTTCTCTGCACACCAAAAAATAAAATAAATAAATTCAAAAAAAAAAAAAAAACACACTCTTTCCTCATCAATATTTTACAGCACATTAAAAACAGCATGTACTTCACTCTCCACTGCACTAGGACGCTTTTCATTTTCTATCCGGGGATGCTTTGCCTTGCATTTTAGCATTGTACTGTATGTGTGTGTGTGCATTTGACAAGGCATTGTTAAATGAGATGGAAAAGCAGTGGTTCTGGCATTCACTGTGTTATGGGTTGTTTGGGGCAGGTTGTTAAGGGGAATGTGTTATGTCTAATTTAACAGAACAATTATGCAGGTTATGTTTCATATAATCCAGAGAATGTCCTGTCCACTGCTGTGTTTTGGTCCATGTGTCTGTTGAGTGCTGAGTGCTGTCAGTGTGTATAATATGGCATTATTTTTGTGTGACAAATTAGTTTTTTAGGTATAGGTATTCTACCCACTAGTTAGTTATCTAGCATATTTATTCTGCACACTAGTTAGTAAGCTAGTTAAGCCTAAATTTGAATTCAGTTTTGATGTGAATGCTAGCATATGCGTACAGCCGAATGCATATATAGCAATGAAATTAGTATACGTCATTTGGTAGTGTACAAGAACACAGGCGCTCAACACGTGCAGAAAGTTTAATCTTTGTCAAAGTAACAATAACAACAATAATTGTCCAATAACAAATCATATCTATATGAATGGGGAAATTCTAAAATGTCAAAAACTGCTTGCCACACAGATTTTAAGAAGAAACAAAATTTAACATGAATTGTTCCATAAATGTTGTTACTTATGATTAAATAGTGTTAATTTCAGGTTGGTCCAGCCAATGCACATGTGCAGTCCTAATTGTGCGTCTGGACACTTTACCAATTGGCGATTTGGTTCTTTTATTTCGAATGTGGGACTTATTCTGCCATATTGCACATTGCACTTTGTCCCATTGATATTAATAAGAGTGCACCGACTTAAATATCTAAAGTCTTTGTTCAGTGTCTGCACCATTTCTCTCCAGAAGTTATGAATGAAGAAATGTCTTTGTACTTGTTTAAATTAGTTCATCTAGTTAGCATGCATCTCTTAACCATCTAACACAAGTGCTCCTCAACATTACCATCAGCGCGCATACAGTTGGCCATACTATGCTAATGATGAAATCTATACGCATACTCTAGCGTATGAGTAAAAACAAATGATACTTTGGGCTTTTGCTATACCTAATACCTGCTAGGTATTATGTATGACTGTTTTTTCGTCTTTCTCTAATGAGCAACAGCACTGGTGATCAAGCTAGCCAATCACAATGTTCCTCCTCATCTCTGATTGGCTGAAAACTTGTAAAAAAAAGAAAGAAAAGTATATTGTGGCACAAAAATAACACCACACTATGAGGCCATCACTTGTGCAGGTGAGATTCAGCTTACCTGGATTTATAGTGCGGCTGACTGAGGATGAAAAAACATAAATTGTTTTTTTTTTATATTAGACTGGTAGATGAATTTTAATGCTACTCATGAGTGCATAAATAATTAATAGTGTTTGTCTGTCTCTCTGTTACTCGGATGTAGTGTGTGTGTGTGTCTGTGTCTATCACCCAGATGTATTAAGTGTGTGAGGGAGAGTAAGAGAGTTCTGATTACAGAGGGATTATATTTTATAGGCATATTAATCATTCATATGTGGAATTGGAACTTTGCTTGCGTACAACAGCAGTAAATAATCTCTTTGCTGTGGGTGGCTGTGATACAAGATGTGTGTGTGTATGTGTGTGTGTGTGTGTGTGTGTGTGCACATGTGGAAATAACACCTGATGAGACCGAGAGTTCTCCATTTCACTTTCACTAATGGCTAATTTCATTAGGTATTTGTTTCTTGTGGAAAGAAAATGAGCTTGAGAAGAACTGCAGTCCAGATGTTCAGATCTCTTCAGGAGGACAGTGGGTGTGTTAGTCTTTGGCCATTCAGTCAGGTATACCTATATTCCGCTCACACACACCTCAATGCTTCAGGCACAAGAAAAAAAGGACTAAAATAACTTGGCAGTAGGAATAGTGTTTCTTCCCTTTGTTTCTCTGTATTTTCTCTCCTTTCTCACCTCTCTCTCTCTCTCTCTCTCTCTCTCTCTCTCTCTCTCTCTCTCTCTCTCTCTCTCTCTCTCTCTTGTTGCAGTGTTATTTTAGTATAGTATTTATTAATATTTTGAATAAATATACATTTTATTTTTAATGGTTTTAGTTAACAATAGCAACACTTGTTTGTGTGTTTTGTAATCAAATTGATTTGTGATTTTTTTTTTTTTAAGAATGAATATTATACAACATTATAAACTGATCAAGTTGGATTTATGATGAATAGGTCATCAATCGACAACATGAGAAGGTTACTACACTTAATTTGGCTTAACAGAGAAAAAAAACGACCCAACTGTTGCCCTCTCACTCGATGCAAAAATGGTGTTTGATCAGGTTCATGGGGAACATTGTCAGATTTTGGGTTTTGTTTCACTAAGTGGGTCCAAACATTATACAAAACACCTAAGGCATGCGTGATTACCAACGGTAAAGTTTCCCCGTTTTTTTACCTTACCAGGGGGACATGACCGGGATGCCCGCTGTCGCCATTATTGTTCAACATCACATTGGAACCATTGGCCATTGCTATCAGGGCTAATATAAACATTCTAGGTGTACAGGGAGGGGACAAAGAATACATTGTTTTTATATGCCGATTACATGTTGGCCTTTATAAAAGATCCAGATAAGTCCTTACCTCTGGATATATAAGATTAATTGTCTGGATATAAGATTAACTGGACAAAGTCTGAAGCTATGCCTATATCTGGAATATGTAATGCAAATATGGTATCTAAATTTGGCTTTAGATGAATCCCAAGTGGGATAAAATATTTGGGTATCAAGATAAGAACAAAACATAAGAAATAACCTGGACAAATGGGGAAAAATTCTGTTAACTTTATGGGGGAAGGTGAATAAAATTAAGATGGTGGTCTCATCTCAGCTTATTTGTACACTGTCTATTTTTTGGCCTTATATGTAGCATTTATATATATGTAATCTGTGTTTTGTATGCTATTGTCATGTACCGGATAAAAACTATTCAAAAAAAAAAGAATGAATATTAAAAAATGAAATGTGAAATAGGGTTGAAATTAAGCTATCGCTCAGTAGCTGCTAGCTAGTTTTAGACCATACATACTAGTATGGTTTGTAGGTAGGTATTGAATTGATAAACTTATATTTCCTTACATTAAACCATTGGATGTGCACTTCAGACCCTTGCAGAAGTAGTAGTAGGTTATTCAGGTACTTTTTGCCTATACTTTTTTATGAATACTGGGAATTTGGAAGTTACTACTCTTTTTGCATACTGTTTTGCATAATATATCATATGAATATTTGGATCCAGCCTTTGGTTAGATTTTCCAGGTGTGTATGTTTAGAGTTGGAGCTAACTGTGCAGGACAATGGCCCTCCAGGACCAGAACTGCCCATCCTTGGTTTAATTTGTTATTTTGAGGAAGTTGTATTTATTGTAAAAGGGCAAAATAATGTGGTGACATTGATGCATGCAAAATGTGGGGCACAGTTAAATATTATGTAGTTTGGAAATTAAATTTAGTACAGTGAATTACTATAATTTTTTATATATCAATTCAATAGATTGTATGATTTTTTTTTTAGCCTCTAAAATGTCAACAAAGTGTACCATAATCAAGGAACGTGCCTTTGATTTATCATATTTAGCTTCGAATGGACTGCACTGAATTAAAAACTGAACTTAAAAAGAGTGAGCAAGCGAGAGAAGAGAGTCTGAGAGTATTAACATCTCTGACAGGCTGCCATAGACCAGTGCTGGGTAGTGAGACTGACTGAAGACTTGGGACATGCTTAGTGAAGCAAAACAAAATGGCGGGTAGTCACTAGAGACACATCATCACTCTGTGCCAGACCTGCTTCAGTTTGGACACCTAGCGCCTCATGGGTATGTGCTTGTGTGTGTGTGTGTGTGTGTGTGTGTGTGTGTGTGTGCATATTGGTAAATATGCTATTGACAGGCACTCAGTTTAGTGATTCAAATCTAGGTTTAACTGCCTAGATCTAGCCTGCAGGGCTTTTCAGATTGAAAACTGGACAGGACTAAAAATAAAAATCAGGGGAGCACTAGTACATCTGCTAAATATTAAAAAGAGCAATAGCAACAACAAAACACACCTGTATGGAAAATCTTGTATTGCCACGTAATGTTGGCCAAAAGGTCTTTACTAAGTTGGAAGGTATCCAGCCTGTTGTCCTGTGTATCAGCTTATTGTGACATCACAAAACACACACAGCAAGCCCATAATGCATTGGGACACGTGCATGGCAGATGGCAGAGTGAGTCCCGCTTGGTGTCTGGCTTGGCATGGACCCAATGGTGGCACAGGCATGAAGTTTTTGATGAGCTATGCACAAACGAAACCAGAACATCTGGACCTACCATGTGTCCAGCAGGCACAGCCAAAACCCTCAAGCCAGGACACACACATTTCACACTCACACATTTCCTTTAGCCAGCTGTGGCCAAACTACCGTGTGCTAAGCAATATGAATTATGCATTCGCTTGCATGCATTTGTATGTGTGTGTCTGCTCAGCCCAGTTCATATTCGAGCCCATCACTGACTTTGATTAAAATTCTGAAAACACTATGAATATTCAAAAAGAATTACACCAGCTAGGAGAAACTGATTTGTCCATCGTCTGCATTTTATGGAGATTGAGTGGTGCCTCCCAGGTGTGCTAAACTGAGACAGACAGAGGCAATGACTCTATTAGATTATTGCATTATCGTAATTATGAGGCTCTTCCTCAGCTTAATGAAGGATTGGCATGGTTTTGGAAAGCACTGTGATTGATGGGAGTGGGTGCACTCGTAGAGCAAGTGATTGTTAGTGCGTGTGGGTGCGAGCTGAAAGCTTCATCTCCTTTCTTCGGGCTCGTATCCACTGAATGATTATGCATCCATTAGATTGCTTTAATTAAGCTTAATTAGAGCAGTGTTTACGATGACGTGTTTGATACCTAGTATTAAATCATTCACTGTTAAATGCTGGGTTTAAATGCTTAAGGATGGGCAAAAGTAAATCATTTGCCAGAGAGTGAGAAAGAAAGAGTAAAAGAAAGAAAAAGGAATACAGAGTTTTAATGCAAGACTCCTCACAATTAGCATTTTAGGCATGTGTGTATGTTTATGCAAATGTTTACAACTGTATCTATCCTCTGAATTGTTAGATGCCTGGTCTAAATAATAAAAAAAAAAATTTAAATATTTTTTATTAATAAAAATGTAATATAGTTTATTATTTATTAGTTAAAAAAATTTCTACATTCTTTTTTTTTTAGAATTAGTTTTTATATTTTCTGGTTTCATTAAAGTTTTAGTAATTTTGTTGTGTTTTGTCTTTTTTTTCTCTAAAAAAATATATTTATATAGTTTTTATTCATTTTTATTTCAGAGTTTGTTCAATTAAATAAAAAAACAGAAATGTTACCTTGGCAACTAGCTTAAAATAAGTTTTTAAACATTTATTTTATTTCAAGTAATGGAAATGTGTTTTTTTTTTTGGTTTTAGTGTTAGTTAACATAATAACCTTAATCCAGCCCCTTCCACTATGGATATGTCTTTGGAACTAATTATATCCATGTTGATAATATCACATTTGTGCATGTAAGCGTGAATCTGTGGGCCAAAGCAGCTCTGACTGCAGGACACATGCATCAGACCTTCAGCCAAATGCTGCAGCCAGCGCTGGCTCAGTGAAGGGCCCAGAACTGCCACTTCCTGCACTGGCAGTATTCTGTGTGCCTGTTTCCCTGTTGATGGCATGGCTAAATGGCAGGTGCATCTAGGTTTTACTGCATCAAGCTTATCAGAATAGGAGTGAAGCTTTATCATACTCTAAACTGTGATTATGTGGAAAATGGAAGCAGAGTGATGCTGAATTTGAGTTCTGGGGTGGGCAACTCCATTTGGCAGTACCATGTTGGCTTAGTTTTTGGTGCTGTAATAGTTTGTCTTTAGATAAATCAGAGAAGTCAAGTCATCATATATAGCATCATTATAAACATTAGGATCAGCACTCTAATGGTTACCGACCAATATATTTTTGGTAGCACTTTAGAATAATGGTCCGTCATTAATGTGTAAATATACAGGAAGTAATGCAGGACAAATAACACTATTAACTAGTATGGAAAAAAGTTGAACTAATCAGTAAGTAATATTTAATATTTAGGTAATCAATAATTATTAATAAATTATTACTTTTTTTTCTTTCTTTCTTTTTTCTTTTTTTTTACAATAAACATGGTCTAGATTCTGCAGAGTGTCTAGATAATACTTGAGTGATTATGATGATGCATTTTATAACCATGTTCAGAGTGAGAGAAAACAAACTAGTGATCTGGACCATTATTTTAAAGTGAAAAAAGAAAAAAGTTTTTAACTTAAAAATAATGTTCTAGAGTCATTAGGTCACACTTGAGTCATTTGTAATTAATTTTATGGCCATGTTTAGAGTAAAAAGGACAATTGCTTACATCTCAGACACATGTTAATGTTGTGATTAGTAATTAATTGCAAGTTCTTTATAATCTGTCATAGTTATTCTCATTCAGTAATTATTGATTACCTAGCAAAAGGAACTATCTCAGTCCTAAATTTGATTTTACTTACTGATTAGTTAATCTTGTTTCCATACTAGTTAATAGTAGTAACTGAAGTGTTAATGTATAGTGCTACTCATTTGTCCTGCATTAATTCCTACATAATTAATGATGGACCATTATTGTAAAGTGTTACCATCATTTGTTTTAATAATTTCAGCCAGTACAGTATAATTAGTTGTAAAAATAGATGAACTGAGCCTGCACATTTAGATTACCTTTGAATTGTAAATTAATCTTTAAAAACTCTAATAACTTAATAACACTTCTAGCCAATTCTTTCTTACTGTAAATGATTGGATTCACTAGCATTTAAAACTCACTAGACTAGTAGGACTGGTAATGTCATTATTTGGATACTCTAATCCAATTTTCTATTTGCTCTTCTAGTTCTGTGGTGTTATTTACTGCATGGATATGGACATGTGGATGTTTTAAGTTGCTAGCGTTTTCTGAATGGTAATGTTCATTGGTTAGTGCACTAATTAGTGCACAACTGCTCTGTTGGGCTCATAACAGCACATGGCAGTCCTGTAGAGTTATTCATCTCAAACCTGCTCCCAGTCTCCAGCACAAACAAACAAACAAATTCCTTCTCTCTGATATGTAGCCCTAATCCATAAATGAGCCAACCAAGACTGATGGTGTACAGGACAAGAGAAACACACATACACTAATAGAGAGAGAGAGAGATTTGTGTATGTTGGGTATTTGTATGACTCACAGCTCAGTCCAAACCGTACATCTGCAGCATGCTGACTAGCCCCACTGTATAAAAGAACAGTGTCATATTTACACTAACAGCGCAAGTGAAATCATAAATAATGGAGAGTAATATATACACAACTGTCTTTTTTAACCATGTATGCTCTGGTATGCTCCTACACATGATACAGAGGAAATCCATTACACAATCCACATGCAGTGCCAAGTTATATTATACTGCACAATGCATGAAAACAACCTCTCACAGTCTGTTAGACAGCATGAGAGAATCAGGAGAGTGAGACAGGTTACAGCAAATGTAAATAATATGTAAATTCTCATGCATGGAAAATGTGGCCTAGTTTTATGAGGAATAAACATTGGTATGGGTTAAACTCATTGCTTGCAGGAGAGAGAGCGAGAGATTAACATTCAACACCCACAGCTTTGGAGGCTGGATAGTCACAGATTCATTTTCCCCTTATTTAAATATTTTAGCACTCTCTTAGAGCTCCCAACACAAAGAATGTGTTATTCTGTGAATGCACTGTATTATTCTAACTAATGACTTATTATGCAAACTCATTGCAGGGCAAAGCAGAAATTGCTTATCCCCAAGCCCATTCTGTGTATTAGCTTTGTGTTTTTGCAAATTTCAATGTGTGAGACATGTGCGTGCTTCTCTTTTTCACTCTTTCTCGCTTCGTGTTGTGTATGCGACGTAAGCACTGGCATCATATGAACTAGTCTTGCATTCAGCACAACAAATTCCAGTGTTTTGCAATGCACAACTCACTTTAGTATGGAAGTCTGTTTTTGAGTAAACAACATAAAATGTTAATTGCGTAAATGTACATTTTGCAATGTTACTGTATTTTGCAACTTTATTTCTCACCAATGTCTATATATCTCACAATGTGATTTTTATCTCTTATTTTAAATTTTATCTTTTTAATCTGAGGTGGAAACAGGCTTCAATTTTTCTATAAACTCTCTCTGAAGACATTGAAAATAAAATACTATACAAAACCAGAAGTGTTTCCACTAAGGGAAGTGCTGTAGACCTGGCCTTGTAACAGATATGCATTTCTGGAACTTTCTGATGAGAACAACTGACAAGATGATCAAAGCAGCTGAATTATGAAGAGGTGTTAGCTCATTGATCTCAGAGAAATACCTTCATAACTTCTCTCTTTTATTTTTTAAGCCTTTGAGCGTTGAGCCACACAGGCGACCTTTATATATCAGCACCATTATTTTCTTATCTTAAATGTCTGATGCGTTTGATATTATTTTCAAAGGTGTTCTTGTTTAACATTGCTGATTTTTTTTCCTGCTGCTGCAATGTTTATGTATTTGCATTTGAGTTTACATATGCAAAATATTTTAGTTTGATTGTGCTTAGTAGTATTTTGCATGAGGCTAGATTACATCAGAGCACTAGCTGGATAAAACAGATAAAGCATGTAGTGAAATGTGTTTTTTTTTTTTTTTAAATGTATTATGCGTACATTTACTTGGGAAGAGAAATTCCCATAGTTCCTCATAACAGCCCCACCCTTATGTTTAATAAAGCCTTATTGTCGGAATATATTGAAATAATAAAGTCAAAACCATTCCCTTATCTGGTTCCCTATTTACAGCCTGTGCTTTCCCTGAATCCATGCAAATCTGCAGCAGGTGCCAGGGCTGCCTCATTTGCACATTATGGCCGTGTGCAGCATGTTCGAGTGTAACTCTCTTTCGCCGCACTACACACTAATGCAAATCCCAGGCTGGCGCACTGATTTGCCTGCCCACATTTACCTGTGTTTGAGTAGTAATGCATGTGGGTTTGCCGTAATAGCCATGAGTGATGATTTATGGTCATTGTGGAAAAGCGGAACTCCATTCTGTCGGTTGAAAGTGGACCAATAGGAGAGGGAGTTTTCATGATGGCTAATCTGACCATCGGTTAGGCAGTTAGGTGTACGAACCCACCCTCATTTGTTAATAAAAGCACGTGTCCTCTCAGAAGGGCATTAGTCTCTTCCTCTCGGTCTCGCATGTAGATATGCACTCATGTCTATAACTATGCATGTAAACAGACTCTTACCACACACGCATCCCTCCCTCCTCTCTCATTCTCTCTCCGTCATTACCCACCGCATTCAAAACGCCACGTCCAGCCAGCAGCGTAGTGAAAGAGCTATAGCATTTCTGAGGCAGTGTGTAGCAGTGCCCAGCAGCCATTACGAGTCCCGATAATGGCCCCTAAGAAAGGGTCACTGTGGGACTCCTCCCTCAGCTGAATGGGTCCTGGGAGGCTTGGCGTCAGGGCGGAGGGTTTAGGTGGGCTGCCTGTGGGGGTCTGAGTAGCTGGGGTGGCAGTTTGGAGCAAAGTCTGTGGATGGAACCACAAAAGCCCAGCAGGGTCCCTGTCATTAATGGGGGTGTGATGGGATGGGTACTGAATCAGTGCAAAGCAGAAGAGGAAGCAGGGGGTAGGAGGGGTGGCCTGTAGTGTTTCTGTAAAAACCTGGGTAGGATCTTTATCTTCGCATGAATCTGGAGTATTTTAACCACCTCAGAGCTGCACAGATATTGATTAAGCATTTCTGTTGATTTTCTTGCAAGTAATAGTCAGATGAGTGACACACAGCACATGTAAACCACCAGGAAGCACTATTTTGGTGTGGTAGTTTCAAGGGGTGCATGCGAACTTGGACATTAGATGTGGCTGATACATCAATACCATAGAGCAACTGTACACAAACTTAAATTATGCTAATGTTGACGTAGTGTTTTTGGAGGGGTTAACTGAGATTTTGATGTAAACCCGTGTTGGTTGTGTCCCTTTAGGACTGAAACAACACGCAGATAGAGAGAGAAAGATGATCTGGGGACTGGTTTATTCTGTGAGTGGTTTGGTTATAATGGCGTGTAGCTTTCCTCTTTTGTCTTTTTCTGTATCCCTTTTTACCCCAGCCTTATATTTAAAACAGTTTATTAGCATAACAAGTGTTCTTATGTTGCTAAGCTTTTACAGACACCCAAAACGGAACAATTATATCTAAAAGCTCTTTATGTAGAGCTCTCCAATGGTCTCTCTTCTCACTTCTTATCATCCATCCCTCCCACCACTGAATTTATTCTCCATAACTGGGGCAGTAGTTCAGAGTGAATGGCTCTGGTAGTGAATGCCCTCCTTCCTTGTTTTTTTAGTGATGTGGCATACTGCACTTAACCTTCTCCGCTTCAGCGGAGGACAAAGGAGACACTCTTCAAACACAAGCCCTCCAGCGGAACAGGGGAGGGAGAGGCAGTTTAAGCTTTAATTGTTCTAATGCTAACAATGGAAATTTCTGTGAGTGCAGGCCAGGACATGTTGTTGAGAGTTGTGAGTGTGTTTGCGTCTGACACTCCTGTGTGAAATGAATACATTATGGGCCGATGTTTATTCTCTTTACCACCTGCTCCTTTTTTCACAGCATTTTCTATTGATCATCAAGAGAACGATAGATCACGCCTTGACCAACTGATTGACCAATTAAGGCAATCACTTATTCAAAATAAGCCTTTTGAACTCTTTCTTTCTCCTCCCCTTCTTCATCAACATGATCATCATCATCTTTTTCATTAAAACGATAAATAACAATAAGACACTTCTGATTTTATCTGGTAGCAGTATAGGGCTAATTATCTGAAATCAGTTTTTTTTGTGACTCCCAATTCTTGATTTTTTTTCTTAATCACAAAATCATTATGGTACATATCCCTGAAACCATCCTTCCCTCAGTCCTCTTTGTCCCCCTTTTGACCATAGTGGCTAAGCACTCCAGTATTAATTGTGCTGCACTATTACCCGGCTGGCCCTCCCTCCATGCCTCATGTACACTTATCTGCAAATTACCAGTCTGATCGATAACCAGTAAGCGTACGAGCAGATCAATATATGTGCAGGCGGGGAATGAGAGGGCTGAGGTCTAATGACGAGCCATTGATTTTTAAATAACTGTTCGAGTTTCAGAGACACTGATTACTATGGGTCTCTGAATCCCAGGCCTACATCCTCAGCCAGGACTATTAAATCAGGAGCAGCTGCTGTCAGACAGACATATTTAAAGCCACTGCTCTAAACACACACATTCACCAGGTATGGGGATTTTAAATGCACTGCTGGGATGGCCAAACAATTAGATTCCAATGAGGACCACCATACAACAGTAGCGAGTACAGAGTAGAACAGGGCAGAGAGCACTGAATAGGAAGCTGCAAAGGCAGTGTCTGTCTCATCACATTTAATATGATTTCAGACAGAAAAAAGAATAAAGGGTCACATGAGCTCATCAGGTATATACCAGAAAGGAGACTAGGATAAACATAAATTTATACATCTAAGTTTTTGGTTGCTAACTTTTTTAAAATGTTTTGCAAAGAAGTCTCTTATCCTCATCAAGGTTGCATTTATTTGATTAAAAACACAAAACGGTAATATTGTGAAATATTTTTACAATTTAAAATAACTATATATATATTGAACTGTAAATTATTCTGGTGATGTCAAAGCTGAATTTTCAGAAATTATTCTAATGTGCTGACATTTCTTTATCAATGTTGAAAACAGTTGTATTGCTTAATATTTTTGTGTAAACCGTGATATATTTTTTCAGTATTCTTTGATTAGAAAGTACAAAAAACAGCATTAATTAAAAAAGTATATTTTTTGCAGCGATGTAAACAATTTAATGCCTCATTGCTGAATAAAACTATGTATCTCTTTCAATTAAAAATTATACTGAACACAGAACTGAACTTGTGAACAGTAATGTATACATAAAGAAATGCCTTTGAATCAAGATAGAATGAACACTTCAGAATGTTAAACAAACATATCTAGAATCAATATTTATTCTTCTCTCTCTGACATTAGAGCTTTATCACATGGATTATATGTATTTAGCAGCAGTATAATCTATTTTAAAGAAGAATGAGATTATGTGGTTCAGAAATCGCAAAATAACTGCCTGTAGTTAGGGATACATACAGATTATTACTTCAAGTCAAGACTATTACTACTAAGTCAAGTACCCATTATTGCTATAGAGATCATTAGCCTACATTTTATGTATGTTTTGGTCACTGTCAGAATAATTGAACCTTATTTTAACCTGTAATCACCATTATCTGTTGTTAACCTGTAGATGAATGGTATAATATTTACACCTAACCAATCCCGATCAGTGCGGTTATCCCTATAAACGGCTTATGACATGGGCCAAGTGCCCCTGGCCTGACCCCGCTGGGCCAGATGCCACAACCATCAGCCCACAGAGCTTCTGTCTTCTGTGTGTTTTTATTGGATACAGACTGATAAGAATGACGAATGGCATTATGATGTAAGATTGCAAAACAGGCTAATTTTGGGACAACAGGTCTAATTTGACAAGACAGGATAACAGACCACTGTCTAAGTTTGTTTACTCCGAGTGGGTGACTGACAAGATGAAAAAAACAATTATCAGATCCCACAGTGACACAAGATGCACTAATTAAGAAATTCTGTAAGGAAGTGGAAGCTAATGCTGACAAGCCATTTGCATTACTATAGTTATTGAGAAAAACAAAAAAAACAGTGATGCTTTGGTTGTATATTTTTGAGCATACATTTCTGTCTCACAATTATGACATCTACACATCTAGTTTTTGAAAAAAACTTTTTAAAAAAATTGCTCACCAAGGCTGCATTTATTTGATAAAAATGCAGCAAAAAGTAATATTGTGAAACTTTGAGGTTTTTTATGTAATTATGTAATTTTAAAATGTAATTTTCAGCACCATTACTCCAGCCTTCAGTGTCACATGATCCTTCAGAAATCATTCTAATATACTGATTTGATGCTCAAAAACATTTTTTATTAATTTCATCAATGTTACAGTTGTGCTGCTTAATATTTTTGTGGAAGATAACACTAATAAGCAAGAAAGAAAGAGAGAGTCAGAATGGAGTAGTGAATGAGAGTGACACTGAGAGAGATGGAGAGATACGGAGTGGTGGCACTCGAGGGAGCGAGTATGCAGGGTCTGATGTTAAGTGTTTTATTATGACAGAATGACTATTGCAGCAGTCAAGTGGTGCTGCTGTCAGCCAACAGCTTTCATTAGAATAAGCACAGGAGCTCTTCAGGCAGACGCTAGCACATTTTAATCCCACATCCCTCATTACAGAGCCAGCTAGGTCAACTCTTAACACGCACTAGTCGAAATAAACTCCTCATTCACACCCTCCCTCCATCTCTCCCTCCGCCACTTTATGAAATGGTGGGTAATGTGTTTTTCTATTGTGGTTGCTATATTAGGTGGTGTGTAATGAAAGTGAATTGCATTATCTAGTAGAACATTGTTTGGTTTTCATTCATGTATCATTCAGAAGGATTGTATTTTTGATTTTATGCTTCTTTTTTTTTATCTCTCACTCTCTGTCTTTATTGGGTCTAGAATACCAGCATCTATCAAGGGAATCCTGTATTACACCACTAAATTGTAACCTTTCAGTTTGAGAGGACTAGTGAGATGTAGTCTTTCAAAAGCACTGCAAGTGAGGGAGATATAGAATTGGAAATTTCATATTGTTTGAGAGGACTGAGGTGCAGGAGCAGAGTGGGAGGAAAAAAGAGAGCATACAATGAATATGAAATGGAGATTAAAAGAAAGGAATAAACAGGTCACTTTATTTCCAAGTGTTCGTTTAAATTAGTTTCTCTCTCATTTGTCCATGAAGTTATTTTAAAACCCTCAGCTATGAAATCTGATATCCTGATATTACCCCTATTTGATTCAGATTTAAATGAAATAGTTTCTTTTTTTTTTTTTTTTTTAATTGGTTCTGATATTATTTATCAATATTGGATATATTTTAGCAGAAATTGGTTGTTTGTGCATGCTCATTTCTCCATATTTTTACTTTTAGGTTACCTTTGCCGTCATCTAACACTCACTTAATCTTTAAAAACACTAATAAATAACGCTGTTAAATGTATTCTTTAATGAATCTTAAAATGAATTTTCATTTTTTGTATTGTACATTGATGTTATGATGCCTAAATTCACTTCAGATGCATTTACAATTTTAATATCAACCATTTATTGGTGATCATACATAGCTTGATAATTATTGACCTGATCTTGGTGCATACACACATGTAATTAAAAAATATCTAAGTAAAATAAAAAAAACAACCCAAATGAATAATAAACGGTGCTTTGTGCTTCACTATTTGCTGCACAAATGTTTCTAATGATTTCATGCCTGTTGCACAGTGTCACCGTGTCATTTCTCTCTCACTCCCTCTGGCTCCAGGCCTTTTTACCCAGGTCGACACCACAGAAGGAATCTGTGCTGCTGCCTGGCGACCGGTCCAGTTTCTAAGGAAACGGTTGTCATGGCAGTGATTATGGTCTGGAGAAAGCCCATACTACTCTAATGAGACCATTTACCATCCTCTCTCAGTTGAGACGGAGGGCTGTTTCAGGCCTAATTTGGCAAATGAAATGTTTTTTTTTTTTCAGCTGGCCTGTCATAATGCTGTGCAGACTGCTACTGCAATGATGAGCTGGAGTGAACCTTATTAGCAATAGCAGGCTGATACCGGCAACAGTAGCACGTAACACAAGTGAATATGTATGAAAATTGTTACGACGACGACTTCTGTCACAGAGGTGTCGTCGCAGAGGATGACAATGTTTCATACATCACAAGCATCATTAGCTACACAGAGAGCTGAAATGACTCTGCGTGCAGCAGAGACCTGAACTGCCTCAATCAATGATCATGGCAGGCTGTTAATCAATGAACCTGTTTGAAAGAGACGGCCCTCGGGGACGGCCGAGCCAAAGCCACAGAGAGACGGATGGAGCGGAGAGGTGTGGTCGACACCGAGAGAGAGCTATGGTGGAACGGGAGTGATTGAGAAGGGGATAGATAGGAATGTTGGGGGAGAACGGGAAAGAGAGATGGATGGAGAGGGCTGTGTTAGTGAGAGGGGGTATAGCTGAGGGCAGATGTATTTATCTGGGTAATGATAGTCATCTGGCGCTCTGCAGCCACGCTCTGCATGCCGGTGACAGTGATGTAGAGCATTGTGTGTGCGTGTGTTAGTGAGCGGGCAAGCGAGAGGGAGGGGGAGAGAGAGAGACATCCCCATGGTGCTCATTAAGCTGCCAACGACTGCCTGCTCCCCTCCCTGCCACCGCCGCCTCCCCGCGCTCCCCCCGCTCCCGCCGCCCCGGGCCTCTAAAGTGCCGTTTATTAATTCATAAAAACACATTGCACAAGTGACTGAGTCTGATGAGCACTAGAGCAGCAAAAACAGGAGTCGAGGGTGGAGGGTGATGTGGGGAGCGCGGCGCACAGCGGATCGTTCCCACCTCCCCCTCACGACATCGCTGGCAAACTGGCCTTGAAAAAAAAGAGGCATAAAAAAAAAGAGGGCACAGACACAGATGTGTTGTGAAACTTTTATAGCTGCTACTGCAGTTTCCCTCCGGCTGACAGAGGAAGGACAGCCAACACGACTGCTGCTGCTCTTGTTTTCTCTCTCTCTCTCTAGTTATACTCACTCCTTTTTCCTTTTGCTTTCTCTCGCTGTCTGTCTGACATTTCATTGGTTCACAGATTAGGCTTCGTACACTTGTCACTACTGGCTGTCTGAGAGTCTGTGATTGAGCGTGTGTGTGTGTGTTGCTCTGGCGAGTGGGTGGTTGCATGGTTATTCTTATCGAGATTCGACAGGCCTGTCCCTGAAGATCAGTGGTGTGTGTGTGTGTGTGTGTAGGGGGGTCAGGTTGTTTATTTGCCCGTTCACCTATCTCTCTCTCTCTTTCCGTTTTTTCCCTTCATCTCTTTCTTCCCCCTCCAGAGAGGCTGAAAGGAACAAGGCCCTGGTATGGATTGCTGTGATTGAATTAAATACATTAGCTCCAGGGCAAAGGGATGAATCCTCATGTGGGATCCAGGGCGAGAGAGGAGAAAATGTGTTTAGCTGCAGGAGCCCTGAAAACCAAGGCTAATGGATCAGAGAAATCATAGAGGGCTGATGGGAGGGAGCAAATAGCCTAATATTAAACACCATTACAGGCTGCTCTGTAAAGATGTGACCCATAGGGTTAAAGCAGAGCTGGACTGAGTGAGAGAGCGAGTGAGTACAGAGAGAACAGGGGAGAATATAGTTGTTTCAGGATCATTCAGGTTCAGCTGTGATGACAAAGGCAGTTAGAACAAGCTTCAGTGAGCAACATGGACCTGCAAAATATATTGTGTGCAAATATATTGTTTGCTTGCACATTCATTTGTTCATTCATTTTGTTAATTATTTACTTATCCAATCATTGTTCGTTCATTCATTCATTCACTTCATACTCATTCCTTTAATCGTTTGTTTGCTTGTTCAGTCGCTCACTGTGTTTTTAATTTAGTTACTCATTCATATATCATCCAGTCATTTAATTTGTGGCTGTATATGTGTGTTTCTCTGTGTGTATGCGTGCACTTATTTCCTCTTTTTAATGTATATTTAGCTGTGATTATGGTCTGGCTAGCATGGCTGCCCAAGCACTGAAAATGGAGGACAGTAGCAGCCAGACATAATTGGACACAGACGCATGGTGTGTTACTGCTGTTTCCTAATGTTTGTCTATAATTAGAATGACTTATTATAATTGCTCTATTTATCTGCATAATACATTATTGAATGTACCCAGAACAATTTCATCTATCCCCTAATTAATGAATGAGTTCAACAGTATGTAATTATAGAGACACGCTGACTAACTTTTTGTTTGGAGATTTTTAAATTCATTGCTTTTAGATATTTTAAAACTATCTTGTGTCTCTCCTCACTAACAAATAATTGCTAAATGCATGTGTAAGAGAAAGTCAGAGACAAACAAAGATAGTGAGGAAGGTAAAGAGACAGGAGACTGGTGATGTGTGGGTGGTTTGCAAGTAAACAGTTTATGTTTTGCCACCTTTTCTTTCTCCCTCCTTCCTCTCTCTGTCTCTCATTAGCAGTTTTCACACATTGGCAGCGAGATGGCAATCAAAGCAGCTCTGCATGTAGAAATGTAAAAAATAGGCTGTTCACTGATGCTTGCACACACAAACACACTCTCGCACACCAACATCAGAAAGCATTGGGTACACACTGTCACACACACCGCAACTATACACACCACACTGTGACTGTGTGCATGTCCTCTTTGTGCGCAAAGTGATAGTGAAGGGGTCAGCACTGGTTGTGACCTCCTGTCAGCAGGTTGGCCCACGAGCAGAAGACTGAGTGACATCTGTGAGGTCACTGCCGAAATAACAGACGTAAGGGCATAAGAGGTCAAATCAGTCTGCTGTCCCCAAGAGACTGTTCTGGAAAGAAACACTGTTGGTGCATGTAAGAGTGAGTGCCCTCTGCTGGATACCCCAGTTTGTTTTTCTAACAAAGTGGCTAGATTGAGGATTGCAGGAATAGTTCACCCACCCCAATTAAAAAGAGGGAAAGATTAGCAAATAACTTACATTTTTGTCTGTTGTGCACACAATATCACAGAATTATTGTGTGAGTTCAGAAGACTTGGATTATAGGGCACAAGTCATATGGGCAATTGTTTGATACTTTTGTGATGCATTTTTTTTGTCCTTTCTGTCAATCCTGAGTTTGTGTTCAATCCTCATTCATTGTAATTGCATGGGAAAGAGCATGGCTGAATAATGACAAAATGTTAATTTTGGAGTGAATGATCCTTATCCGTTATTTGATCTTGAGCAATTTAACCATAATCTAGATAATTCACTGTTTATGCAGTGCTTTAAGTTATAACAATGGAATTATGCAGCTATTGTATTTACTTATGACAGTGGCTCTTAACCAGGTGGCCTGGTTTAAAATTAGACCAAAAAAAAAGTTAAGATACACTTTTTTCTTCTTCTTTGAAGAACCAGGTTTTCCATGGTCTTGAAAAACCTGGATATAGGCTATGAGGCAGCCTAATTTTAAATGTGTGATGTCTAGACCTGGAAAAAATGTGTATTAAACATTTAAAAAAAAAAAAAAAAAACATACATTGTTATGCCAAGCTCTAAAATGTTTTATTGTGTAGACATTGTAAGTAAAAACACATTTAAAAATCCTCATCACAAATGACTGGAAAAGTCATGTACATTTCTTAAAGCAAGCTCCCTAAAGAACATCCAGCTCTTAAAACTTCTGATATCCTGAAATGTAATTGTTTTAATTGTAATTATAATTAGGTGTATAAATATAATTTAGTGACTTATTTTAATTTTACAGAAACTAGGAGGGCCTATAGATTAAAGGTTGAGTATTATGATATCATATGAGTATTATTCACTTCCTTTAGTCCTTTTGAGTTTACATAAATCCTGGCCCATAGTCTCTGCTCTATAACCGTCTGACAGCTATGTTCCCCTCATTCCTTTTTGAGTATGTATACACTTACCTAAAGGATTATTAGGAACACCATACTAATACTGTGTTTGACCCCCTTTCGCCTTCAGAACTGCCTTAATTCTACATGGCATTGATTCAACAAGGTGCTGAAAGCATTCTTTAGAAATGTTGGCCCATATTGATAGGATAGCATCTTGCAGTTGATGGAGATTTGTGGGATGCACATCCAGGGCACGAAGCTCCCGTTCCACCACATCCCAAAGATGCTCTATTGGGTTGAGATCTGGTGACTGTGGGGGCCATTTTAGTACAGTGAACTCATTGTCATGTTCAAGAAACCAATTTGAAATGATTTGAGCTTTGTGACATGGTGCATTATCCTGCTGGAAGTAGCCATCAGAGGATGGGTACATGGTGGTCATAAAGGGATGGACATGGTCAGAAACAATGCTCAGGTAGGCCGTGGCATTTAAACGATGCCCAATTGGCACTAAGGGGCCTAAAGTGTGCCAAGAAAACATCCCCCACACCATTACACCACCACCACCAGCCTGCACAGTGGTAACAAGGCATGATGGATCCATGTTCTCATTCTGTTTACGCCAAATTCTGACTCTACCATCTGAATGTGTCAACAGAAATCGAGACTCATCAGACCAGGCAACATTTTTCCAGTCTTCAACTGTCCAATTTTGGTGAGCTCGTGCAAATTGTAGCCTCTTTTTCCTATTTGTAGTGGAGATGAGTGGTACCCGGTGGGGTCTTCTGCTGTTGTAGCCCATCCGCCTCAAGGTTGTGCGTGTTGTGGCTTCACAAATGCTTTGCTGCATACCTCGGTTGTAACGAGTGGTTATTTCAGTCAAAGTTGCTCTTCTATCAGCTTGAATCAGTCGGCCCATTCTCCTCTGACCTCTAGCATCAACAAGGCATTTTTGGCCACAGGACTGCCGCATACTGGATGTTTTTCCCTTTTCACACCATTCTTTGTAAACTCTAGAAATGGTTGTGCGTGAAAATCCCAGTAACTGAGCAGATTGTGAAATACTCAGACCGGCCCGTCTGGCACCAACAACCATGCCACGCTCAAAATTGCTTAAATCACCTTTCTTTCCCATTCTGACATTCAGTTTGGAGTTCAGGAGATTGTCTTGACCAGGACCACACCCCTAAATGCATTGAAGCCACTGCCATGTGATTGGTTGATTAGATAACTGCATTAATGAGAAATTGAACAGGTGTTCCTAATAATCCTTTAGGTGAGTGTATATGAGCATGTGTCTCAGGGACATTTGTCTACAGTGTCAGACTGAGTCATACAGTATACAACTTCCTGTCACCTTTCCTGAAGAGACAACCAAACCCCTGTCTGATTGTCTCCACTACTCCTAATGTCCCCACTGAGTGTGTAAGCAAATAAATGCTTAGACACACACACACACACACACACACACAGAGAGAGAGAGAGAGAGAGAGAGAGAGAAAGGACATTTGTGAGAGATAGCTACTCCAGGGCATCTTGATTAGAAGAGGGGGAGACAAACACACCCTGACACTGGCTGACATTTACTGCAGCCTCCAGTGGAGTTATGTGGGATCTCTTCTTTCTCTTTCCTAGGAAAAAGATTCTCTCTCTCTCTGTCATCAGCAATAATTGATGTCACACCTGCGTAATGAATGGTTGTTGAGTGCTAATGATGCAGTGAGCATAACTAATGGGGACTAATGTAGGGCGGCAGGGTCGTTCATGCTTCCTGCAGAAGATCTGCTCGGTGAGGGCATGTTCTGGGGTGAAGAGCAGGCTGCAGGTTAGAAATGTGATTATTTGTTGATCGACTTACTCAGGTGTCCATGTGAGCATGCATGTATGTCCTGATTTTGCAGAGTTAGACGCGTTCCTGGGTTCAACATTTTGTTAATCCTGGAACAACATTCCTGTCTGAAAGTGATCCCTAAAATTAGAGGGAAATGATTGGTGAATAACATTGATGTAGAAACTCTAAGCCTAAACTTGACATAAACTGTAAACTTGTCCCTCAAATCTGATTGGCGAAATCAGGTTCTGCTACATGGCACGTGTGTGTGTGAGGACATGCTTGAGCATTAATGTGTCTGTGACATGCAAAGAATGTATCACATATCTAGCCAGTCATTTGTTTTTTTAAGTGAAGTGGAGTGTGCTTACAGTTTGTAGAAATGACAAGTGTTTCTATGGAACAGTGCAGCTGTCACACCATACAGTAGGTGTTGCTAGACCATATTTAGGGGTGCTTTGGCCCTGTCTTTCATCTTAACCACCCAAATAATGTATAATCTTTACCCTTAGAAGCTTGTGATTGTGATCTCTCTTTACATTTGCTGAAGCAGCTGCAGAAGTTATTTCTCTCTAAATCCGTTACCAGTTACATATAATATTACTCTCAGGCATGAGCGTCATTTCTCTGTCTTTCATTTGAAAACTCTCCATTTCATTCTAAATCACAAAGTAAAATACAACCACGTTGTTACAAATATACAACTGCCGACAAACAGATGGAATTTTATGTTTTAAGAATTTGTTAGTTATGCAAGTCTCAGTGCAACCTCTTATACTTAATGCAACAAATATGACAGTTATGCACTTGATATGAATTACCATCTAAACTCTTTCAAACTTTTTGATGCTACAGAATCCTGAAAAACATTACCCATTTGTGAGGGACCCTCTTCCTAAAATACAAAACAGGTATATATTTTCTTCTATGAAGACCTTTTTATAATGTGGAAATAATATAAATGTTTAAAATCTTCTTTGGAAATTATTTATCTTCTGTTACATTAATGCTGTATCTTTTTTTCTTCCCACCAATAAGAAACCACAGAAATGTAATTTTGAACCCACACAAACTTAGCCCTGTGCCACATTAAATCAATCCACAGCACTGGGTAAGAATATCCCTGCCGGTAATTGATAGATGTTATGACGATGATTGCCAATTTGCAGATGCCTGATTATACTGACTATACTACCCTGCAATGATTCCTTGAAAAATATTATTTATTGTAGCCTTGAGCAAACATTTAGAAAAATAAAATAGATGCAGACTTGATTCCTTTGCAATCAATGTTTTTTCAATGATTTGCTGGCAGAAGTGAAACAGAAATGCAGCCAAGGAAGTTTAAGAACAAAAAGCAATGAAGAATCAAAGGAATTTGTACTGACTTTGCGGTGATTTCTAGGAGGTCATCAGGCAGTCATTGAAAACAGACAATACACATGATACAGGCATTTTACAACAAACAACATCTGTAATCTGATGGCTTGCTGTCTCTTTATATAACTATATATTTATGCTTTCTTATCTTCTCTTCTTTTCTGATGCATACATTTTCCCAGTACTTCTTTTGCTAATTTAAATGGTCAAAAGAAAAGAAATGTTATTGTTGTATTTTGTGGATCCACTGCATGTACACTGTTCGTTCATCTCCCTTTCATTGTTTTATATCACTCTCTTTTATATTACATGAATGAGGAGAAAGAACAGGGCAGAGCAAAGTGTTGGAGGACGGAGGGATCTGGAGAGAGACTGGAATTCATTAAGAATAAATGATTGCTAGACGATGACTTATTTAATCACAAATGAGCACTTTGGGCCTGGAGTAGCAAAGCGAGAAGAGAGAGCGATAAAGAGTAGAAGTATTAAACCTCCAAGGCTTTTATAGTATTCTGATTTTCATCTCAACTCATGTCATTTGAGCTGGTGTTAGCATTTGAACTTTGCTAAGACACGTTTGAGTGTTTTATAATTTGTCAGCCAATCAGACCCCTTTTAAATATTTCAGAGCCCTCTGCATGTAATGATGATACTTTTAGTGTCTTCAGGTTTTTATCTCCGGCTGTTGTATGAATTATTATGCAGCAGGTCTGACTGGCAGAGGGAAATATCTTTCCTCCGGAATGTTCTCGTGGCCTCCACTAGTTTTCTGCTCTGGAAGAATTGTTTTCTCTGTTTACCGGAATATCTGAAGACGCTCTCAATCGCTTCCACAGGGCCCCTCTTCACAATCTTTCTTTATGCGTTTGGCAGAAAGAGTCAGGAGAGCTGGCACCAATCAGGCCAGGAACTGAGGATGCGGGAGAGTGGATGCCAGGGTGCCCGGGCCAAGCCACTCACTAGGGCATTGTTTTGTTCTGACAGAGGATTATTGTGTGTATGTGTGTGCATGCATTTGTACATCAGTGTGTATCTGTGCTGTCAATAGACCTCCTCCTTAACCCTAACACACCCCGTTGTGACTGAAAGTATCGTGCCATACGGATAAAGAGATGCAGGAGGAAGGACAGTCTCAAAAAGGCTGACTCTCTTTCTAAACTTTCTAAGTGTATGTGTGTGTGAATGGCTTCCTCTTATCTTTCTTTACACCTTTTTTGCATCTCTAATAAGATCCTGTTTTGAAGAAACACCCTCTTGATTCAGTGTGTTTATATCTTTCCTGTTTTTTTCACAGATTTGTTTCACAAGTCTTCTTGTCCTTATGTAAAACTTTTAATTGGTCTGTCTTGCAAACAAAAATTTGACTTTTTATATATATTATATATATAAAATGTATATAAAATATATATAAAAAGTCTATTTTTGTATAGTCTGCAGTGAGCAGTATCTATCAAAAGTGGTCCAAGGAAGGAACAGTGGTGAACCTGCAACAGGGTCATGGGCGGCCAAGGCTCATTGATGCACATGGGGAGCAAAGGCCGAAGGTGGTCTGGTCTGATGAACGGTTTTTTTTTTACATCACGTGGATGGCCTGGTGCGTCACTTACCTGGTGAACACATGGCACCAGAATGCACTATGAGAAGAAGGCAAGCTGGCGGAGGCAGTGTGATGCTTTGGGCAATGTTCTGCTGGGAAACATTGGGTCCTGCCATCCATGTGGATGTTACTTTGACACGTACCACCTACCAAAGCATTGCAGACCATGTAAACTTTTTTGGGTCATGAATTGGCCGAAATTGGGTCATGCAACAGGATAATGGACCTTAAGAGAGCTGTGCATAAACAAATGCCCACAAACCTCAAAGAAATGAAGCAAAGTTGTAAAGAAGAGCGTAAATTCATCCAGAACAATGCGAGAGAATGATACTGTTTCAGAAAACGATTCCTTCAACTTATTGATGCTAAAAGTGGCTCTACAAGCAATTGAATCGTGTGGTGTATTTAGTTTGTCACCCGTGGCTTTTCCATTTTGGCTTTATTTTTGTTCAATAAATAATGACACGTGTAATATTTCATTTGTTGTTATTCATCTGAGGTTGTACTTAAGTCTTAAGTAAGTCTTGATAGCGAGTCTAGTCTTGATAACGACCAGATGATTTTTATTATGTTCTGATCTTTATCTTTGTAGTTCACGTAATAAGAGACCGCTTGTTTCGCGTGATAGACATATGCGTTTGGTTGATTTTGTATTCGTCTTGTAAGATGCGTTGGTAGCCTAATTAGAAATCCCTGTTGGTGTTTTCAGCAGCTCAGCTGTTTGCAGGTGAATGTGCCGACAGATCGATGTGTAAGTTGGATAGTCACTGCTCTTTTTTAATTGTTTATCGCAAATGTTCGTCACTCATCCACTTGATATGAGAGGAAGGTGAGGTAGGTGAGTTGAACTTTAACCTGACCTACATTTGGAATGTGATATAGAAATGCTGTGGAGGTAAACGTAGGTTTTACTCTTGTTTGGCATTTGTTTGTTACACTGATAAGGACAGTTGAGATCTGGTATTGTCGTACATGTATTAAGGTTGTTTATAATAGTTTTATAATAGGTTGTTTGTTAGTCTTCATTAAATTTGCGATTTATATCGAGGTTAAATTGATGTCTTCTCATATTGGTGACTTTTCCCTTGTTAGGCTGTAGCAACGCTTGCGTTGACTCTTTATTGTTTTAGTTTGTTGTTTTTGTGCTGACGCTGGGCTGAGGGTACTGCTGCTGTTACAGTCTCTCTCTGGTTTAGCCGAAAGAGGTCTGTACTGACGATATTAGAGTGCTTAAAGTCACTTAGCTCTTGGTGGAAGCACGAAGCTTAGGGTTGAGGTAGTGTTGTGTGTAGGTAGTGGGGACGGTCACTAAACGTGAAGAGAAAATGGATGTTCTAGAGGTCGGTAATTGTGCTTTTTAAGATGACTACGTTATTAGATGAGTTTTTTTTGAGCATCCTACTGAGGAGAGCTTTAATAAGCTTTCTAAATAACAGTTATTGGAAGTAGCAGAAAAGTATGAAATCAGCCCTGCCACTAAAAAAAAGAGTTTAAAGGAGGGAGTGGGATTTGTTGTTAAAGCTGCTCTTATTGATTTGGGTAGTCTTGTATCTGAATCAGGGAGACCTTTAAGTGTTACTGGAGATCAGGATAAAGGAGAAAAGAATGTTCCTGTTTGTACACCTCTATCTCTGTCATTTGAAAAGCAGAAGGAATTGTTGCTCTTGGAAGTGGAGAAGAGTAGAATAAGTCAAGAAGTTGAGTTGCGCAAGTTGGATATTGAGGCTCAAAGGTTTGCTCTGATTAGAGAAGGTAAGTTGGGATACCACTCTGAGAGTTTGCAGGCCCCAATAGTTAGTCCAGCTGTTGATGTTTCTCGTTCTCTTAACCTCATGCCAAAATTTGATGAGGACGATTTAGATACTTTCTTCACTTTGTTTGAGCGGTTGGCAGATCTTATGGGGTGGGAAGACTACTTTTACAGTGTGTGTTTTGTGGTAAAGCTCAAAAAGCCTACTCCACTTTTAGTGTATGGAACAGTCAAATTTATAGTAAGGTAAAAGACGTTGTGCTGAAGGTGTATGAGTTAGTTCCGGAAGCTTACAGGCAACGGTTTCGGACTTTACGAAAATATATGCAGCAGTCTTTTACTGAGTTCGCAAGAGAGCTAAGGATTCAGTTTGATCGTTGGTGCTCTGTTTCACAAGCAGATGATTTTGATTCTCTCTATGAATTGTTACTGTTGAAACAATTTAAAAACACCTCACCTGAAAATGTGGCTGTTTTCATAATAGAGCGTAATATTCAGAATGCTGTTCTTGCTGATGAATATGTTTTGACTCATAGAGATGTAAAAAAAAAAATCATTAGCGTCATTTAAATAGGTCTGTGGAAAGTGCTCCTATGGAGACTCGTTCTTTTTTGCCTGGTAATGTGAAACTTGAGAAAAAGCCAAGAAGTTTGGTTGATAAAAGTGATCGGTGTGCTTATTGTTTGAATAAAGGACACTGGAAAAAAGATTGTCCAGCTCTTAAAGCAAAAATGAACCGTTCTAAATCTAAACCAAAATCTGCTCTTGCTGCATCTTCAGTTATTGAAGTGGTTGATGTTCCTGGTGTTGATTTAGCCTGTGTTCGGGAAAGTTTGTTGTTGGGTAATGAAGAAAAGTTGAGCTATGCTCCTTTCATTACCGACGGCTTTGTGTCTCTGGTCGGAAGTGATGAAAAAGTCCCCGTTAAAATTTTCAGAGATACTGGAGCTTCGGAGACCTTTATTTTAGAGTCTGTTTTATCTTTTTCTGAGAGTTCCAGTACTGGAAATGAGGTGTTAATAAAAGGAATTGGGCTAATTCTGCCAGTTCCATTACACACTATTGTACTTGAGTCAGACTTAGTCACTGGTCAGGTTGCTGTATACATGAGACCTTCTCTGCCAGTGGAGGGCATCTCTGTTATTCTGGGTATCTCTGTTATTCTGGGTAATAATTTGGCTGGAGGGCGTGTTTGGAGGGATATGCCACCCCTGCCTATTGTAACAGATTCTCCTTCCTTACCAGAACAATCTGATGTTGGTAAACAGTTTCCTGATGTGTGTTGTGACTTGTGCTGTTACTCTTGCAATGAGTAAAATTGTGTCTGAAATTCAAAGCATAGAGCTTAGGTCTGATTGTGAAAAAAAGAGAATGATTCCTGGTCTTTCGTATCGCTTCCCTTTTGTTTCTCACCAGGAGTTGGTGGTGGCGCAAAGGGAGGATTCCATTCTGAAGAAAATGTTTTCTGCCACATTGTCCACTGAAGAGGTAGCGAGTGCAGCAAGTGGCTGTTTTATTGAGGATGAGATCCTGCTAAGGATATAGCCGAGTAGTTGGGCAGGGTCATGTGCGTCCGGTGTGCGCTAAGGTCTTAGCCATTTGACAATTTTCCTCCACCTAACACGAAACGAGAGCTTAATCGGTTTCTGGGTATGGTGGGCTATTACAGAAACTTTTGCCCAAATTTTTCTTCAGTGGTAGCTCCTTTGACTGATTTATTGAAGAAAAAAACGTAAAATTTGAGTGGTCCTTGCAGTGTAAACAAACTTTTGACAATGTGAAGTTGTTGCTTAGCACTGCCCCTGTGCTGGTTGCCCCACACATCGGACAGCCTTTTCAGATCCAGGTTGACGCCAGTCAAGTTGGGGATGGAGCTGTACTGTTGCAAACTGATGAACATGGTATAAAAAAGTCTCACCAGTTGCATTACTCCACTATTGAAAAGGATGCATTGGCATTGATTTGGGCTTTGCAGTTTTTTTGAAGTCTATTTAACAAGTGGTACTTTTCCAATTGTGACCACAATCCACTTACCTTTTTGCACTCTTTGCAGAGCCCAAACCAGCGTCTTATTCGATGGTCTCTCTTTCTACAACCCTATCCTTTGGAGATTGGACACATAAGGGGTGTAGAAAATGCGGCTGATTCAGTTGATTGTTTTTTTCCTTCTGTTTTCTCTCATTGTGACTGTGGCTTTTCCTAGGCGCCGGGAGTTGCTGGTATAAGTTGCAGAGGGGGATCAAATTAAGAAGGACCATACTGGGTTTGCAGTGTGTTATAATGATTTTGGGTAAAGTGGTAACGTTTTGGTGTTTCATAACCTTATGGAAGTAATTAATAATAATTCTAACTTTTGTTTTAGAGGTCCTTTGTAAGGATCCTCTCTCTTAAGAGGTGAGGTGTTATGGGTGTGGATGTGTTTTGGTTTTCTTTGTATTCATTGGTTTTGTTGTTCCTTGTTTTGTAGGTGGCAGCGGAGATGCGGAACACCTGATTCAAATTAGGTGGTTAGTTAGTTTCGGTTCCGTGCATGGTGGGTGTGGTACGGAGAAGTGACATCATCTCTGGCTGGCCTCTCGTTTCCTCGCTTAAATGGGATCTATCGGCATTTTGGGACTATTCAAATGGCATAAACTTTCTTATTGCATTTTGTGAAACCCCTAGAATTATGTAATAAATCTTATTCATTATATCGATCTTTTGTTTTGAATTCCCTTTATTGTTGCGGCCACGAGCCACTGTGCCAATGCAGTTGAGGTCCTGACCACAGAACCAATACTGCATGCCCGTTGTACGTGGCCCCCCAGCCGGTGGACAAGGCATCTGTGAATACCACAAGCCTTCACTGTGATCCTCAGGTCACCACCAAGGCTATTACCCGAAGTAGGAGCCCTCTGAGTTTCCACAGAAGGGCGACTAGATCAGGGAATAGGCGAAGGGACTCCACCCCGTTTGAGGTATTTGAGTCTTGACCTTAACACCGCGATGGTTATGTTAATGCCCAAGCACGAGAGACAGCGGTCGTGACCGTCAACTGGGGACAGATAGTGACCGCATCCAGAAACACACAGTTTGAAAGACATCTTGAAAAAGACGCAGGGTCAAACAGTGTAAGCTCTTTTAGAAAGGAGAAAAACTGCTCTGATAGGTGCTGAAGCACACAGGGGAAATGGCCGTGGCTCACAACAGCTCTAATAGTGCAAGTAGTGAGCACTCACAAGAGATGATGATTGATGATTGAAGATGCACACTCTCTGAGCTGTGAAAACAGCTGTTGATGTTCCACGTGACCGCGACCACACTGCTCGCGCTGTTTTACCCACACCCGATCAGTGTCCTTCCCAGAACAGACTCGACGTACGTCTCCGTGACCGACTGAAAGGGAACTTTGGATTATATTATATTATATTATATTATATTATATTATATTATATTATAGTATTATATTATATTATATTATATTATATTATATTATATTATATTCATTATATTCATTATATTCATTATAATTTATATATAACTAATGAAGTTATAGTAACACTAATAATGGAAATGTGTATGTACACGTCAGATATAGCAAAGTAAATATAGTATGATCCTCATACAGTGATGTATGTGATATTAGTGAGGACATGCATTAGATAGAGAGGTGTTGTATAACTGAAGTGTGTGTGTGTGGGTTTAGGTTTCTGAGCTGATGAGTGGTTGAGTGAATGAAATTGAATGAGTGGCTTTAAGCAGATCAGACTATCACAGCATGTCTGACACTCTCATCAGTGGTGTGACTTTAGACTGAGATCTTTTTTCCTCTTAAACACACACACACACACCTAAACGCATACATGCGACATATATACTATATTGATATATTGTGATAAAATATTGTTATATACATACAGTATAAAAGCATTAAAAAGAAATTAAGAAATTATAAAACAATGATTGTTGTAGTAGTGATGCTGATGATGATGATGATATAATGAGTAATAATAATAATAATAATATGCAATAAAATAAGACATTAATGATCAATTATAAATAACAATAACAAATATTAACAATAACAATAATAAATGTCATTACAGCAATACCCTCTCTGAGAGTGTGTAGCTCAAAAATGAATAACGTTTTCTATATCTGCATACTCTAGAAGCACACACCCTGTAGAAAAAGTAATGTGCAGACAGTGTAGTCTACATTTAATACACATAAGGAGCATACAAAGTGGTCTGAAGAGGTGAACCAGCTAGGAATTGGCGAGGTGGCAGCCTACTAAGTGTAAATCTAGCTGGTGTTAAACTGGGCTGCAAATATGAGGTCCCCTGTTGCTAATGAGGGGGTTTAGGCTGAGAGGTCCTGGCATAACTGGAAAGCTTTAAACTGCCCTGCTGCTAAAAGGCATTTACCAAGGCAAGGGATCTTATTTTCACACCCGAGACAAACATGACCCTCAGTGTGAGAGTGAGTGTGTGTGTGTGTGTGTGTGTGTGTGTGTGTGTGTGTGTGTGTGTGTGTGTGTGTGTTTGTGTGCATGTGCCAGATGCTTTTTTGTGAGGGGCTACAACGTAAGCATATTTCTGGGAACTATGATTGCCGCTGGCGGAGTCCCAGCATGCTACTGGCCGCTCTGATGGAGAGGGGAAGGACACGCTCTCCAACACCAGTTACACACTGTGCCCAGGATACTGGCCAGGAGTGTGATTTGCACTATATTTGCTTATGACTGTGTGTGTGTGAGGTAGGGGTACACAGAAAACATTTGAGCAGGGTATTTACACAGGGTCATAATTAACATTACATTAGCATTCTACCGCTCTCATGGTAATGTGGTCATTGTGCCGAAAGAGTAACACTACCCTAAGCTCACATGAGTGGCGTGACACTAACACTATATTACAGAGGACACGCCCCAACCTCATGAGATGAGTTTACTTTTATGTCTAATGGAAAGTCATTGCATTCACCACTTCATTTGAGGACTTTCAGCTTTAATCATGTATCTATTCATAGCCATATACACACAATAAATCCCCATTTGGACATTATTGTTTTGTTGATAATTGCTGGCAGAATCGGAAATGTCAGGGGTTTTTATTTACCAGTGAGAATATTTTTTTTTTTGGGCAATACCAAGGTTTTTCTGTAATTTAATTCCTGTCTGAATCCACATCTTTGAGTGTAAAGTAAATCCAAAAGTTGCTTTGAAAATAATTTTATGCAAACTCTTGAAATAATGGCAACAAGTATGTAAAAACATTGTAATCTAAATGTGTGATTTATACATTTTATACATTTAAATAATATTATTTATTATTAAATATTATTTATATAAATGTTATTTATTAAATATTATTTATATAAATAATATTATTTAGATTGTAAATATACACTCACCTAAAGGATTATTAGGAACACCATACTAATACTGTGTTTGACCCCCTTTCGCCTTCAGAACTGCCTTAATTCTACGTGGCATTGATTCAACAAGGTGCTGAAAGCATTCTTTAGAAATGTTGGCCCATATTGATAGGATAGCATCTTGCAGTTGATGGAGATTTGTGGGATGCACATCCAGGGCACGAAGCTCCCGTTCCACCACATCCAAAAGATGCTCTATTGGGTTGAGATCTGGTGACTGTGGGGGCCATTTTAGTACAGTGTCATTGTCATGTTCAAGAAACCAATTTGAAATGATTCGAGCTTTGTGACATGGTGCATTATCCTGCTGGAAGTAGCCATCAGAGGATGGGTACATGGTGGTCATAAAGGGATGGACATGGTCAGAAACAATGCTCAGGTAGGCCGTGGCATTTAAACGATGCCCAATTGGCACTAAGGGGCCTAAAGTGTGCCAAGAAAACATCCCCCACACCATTACACCACCACCACCAGCCTGCACAGTGGTAACAAGGCATGATGGATCCATGTTCTCATTCTGTTTACGCCAAATTCTGACTCTACCATCTGAATGTCTCAACAGAAATCGAGACTCATCAGACCAGGCAACATTTTTCCAGTCTTCAACTGTCCAATTTTGGTGAGCTCGTGCAAATTGTAGCCTCTTTTTCCTATTTGTAGTGGAGATGAGTGGTACCCGGTGGGGTCTTCTGCTGTTGTAGCCCATCCGCCTCAAGGTTGTGCGTGTCGTGGCTTCACAAATGCTTTGCTGCATACCTCGGTTGTAACGAGTGGTTATTTCAGTCAAAGTTGCTCTTCTATCAGCTTGAATCAGTCAGCCCATTCTCCTCTGACCTCTAGCATCAACAAGGCATTTTCGCCCACAGGACTGCCGCATACTGGATGTTTTTCCCTTTTCACACCATTCTTTGTAAACTCTAGAAATGGTTGTGCGTGAAAATCCCAGTAACTGAGCAGATTGTGAAATACTCAGACCGGCCCGTCTGGCACCAACAACCATGCCACGCTCAAAATTGCTTAAATCACCTTTCTTTCCCATTCTGACATTCAGTTTGGAGTTCAGGAGATTGTCTTGACCAGGACCACACCCCTAAATGCATTGAAGCAACTGCCATATGATTGGTTGATTAGATAATTGCATTAATGAGAAATTGAACAGGTGTTCCTAATAATCCTTTAGGTGAGTGTATTTATATTGTTCAGTGTTATTTTAGTATTGTTTCATACTACTATAGTGTTTATTAATATTTTAATTACCTTTTATTTTATTCTAGGAAACATTTCTCGTTTTCGTTTGTTTTTAAGCTTAGAATTTTCATCTAATATTTATATTTTATTTTTTAGCTTCATTTCGGTTACTAAAACAATTTGTAGTAGTTTTAGTTTTACAATAACACCCTAAATGATGCATTTTATACAATGGTTATCTCCAGCCTAATTTTATCATTTAATATAATTTAATATTTTAAACAATTCTTCAGTCAAACTACAGCAATTCTCAGATAAGCAGTATATTATTTATATAGCGTTCTTAAAAAGAAAAGTCATTCAGTGCATATTCAGTCAGTGGCACTTGCCCTTCTATAAATGTTACTTGGATGTGAGTGCAGGAGTCGTTAATGTGGCACATTGTTTGGGCATGGCACACATATTGGATGGCTCATGTCTCTGTGAGCTGGTGGAGCCAACAGGAATAGCATGGCATTTTGGTTAGCATGGAGTAGAGAAAAGGGCAGTAGAGGACAGACCAAAAAAAATGGGTTAGGTAGAGTGGACAAACAGACAGATGGACTAACAGATGGATCAGAGGTTGGTGGTGGTATTTGTATTGCTGTGGTATATCCTCATCACTGCACTCACTGTTTCTTTCTCTCTCTGTCTGCTTATCTCTGTTTCTATCGCTCTTTCCCTCAGTCTCTGACAGTGGAGTACCAGAAGCAGCTGAGGCCAGTGACACATGTCAGCACAGAGATAGTGTATCCTCTCTGTCTGCTACCCCCCTCTCTCTTTCTCTCTCTTTCTCTCTCTTCTTCCTCCACCTCCCTCCCAGTGGATAATAAGCGCCATGTTGCTATGCCATCTAGGGATATACTTGGGCCATACTCACAAACACACACACTGACACATTCAGATTGCCTTTAACAATGTAGGTTTAGACACACCAACAGTTGAAGCAACTGTAATGTGGCATTATGAGTGTTATTGAAGCTAATAGCTTACCAGCAACATTAAATATGTGCTGATCTTACTGGGTTTCATTTAAGCAGCGTATTCCTGGCAGCTATAGATATAGTTATAAGTGTGAGCCAAGTGAGCTTTAGAAGTGTGGAAATGACAGTTCAGGGTCTTGACATATACAGCCGGGCCTCCCCAACCCTTTAATTTAGCCTAAGTGTATTTTGAGAGAGCTCGTTGGCGCTGACACCCAATACTTCAACTGGACAGAGCCGGCCTCAGGAGACTAGGGTCAGGTGACATGCTGACTTTAAGCAATGTCAACACAATCATTCAGACAGCCTTTTATTTCAGCAGCTTCAACACCACTGGCTCAACGCACACACCCTCTCTCTCTCTTTATCTGAAACTGTCTTATGTGTTTACGGGATAATGTGTTCTGCAATGCTTTGGAGAGATGTAACACAAGAGAACACTCATGACCTTAGTAACATCTCGCTCAGCTATAAAACACACTTGCACTTATAATTTAAATTGGACTAAAACAATAAAATGTTATGTAAACACTGTAGGCAAGGTAGAGGTATAATGACAACTGCTAGGAACATACATTTTTGGATATGATTAAATAAATACACAGTTTTCAGTTTAGTTCAGTGGCAATTCACAAGCTCTCGATCTGATCCGATTTCAGTGTTTTACAAGATTCTTCAGAAATCACTCTAATATGCTGATATTGCTGCTCAAGAAACATTCATTATTATCAATATTGATAATATTATTATCAATATTGAAAACAGTTGTGATGCTTAATATTTTTGTGGAAACTGATAATTTTTTTCAGGATTCTAAACTCTTTCCCCTCCAAACACAGAACTTTTCGTTATTTGTGAGAAAACGCTTCCCCGCCAAACACGGAATTTTCCGTGTTTCTATGCTTTACTGTTATGCACTAGGAGGCGCTATTATGCATCTTCTGAATGAGTACAGAATCTCCTGATCAAAACATGGGCGAAGAAGACGCAAAAAAACAAAACAAGTGATCATATGTAAGCAGATGCATATGTAAAATAATGTGATCATCAACATTAAATGGCATATAAATCCAAACTAATGTTACTGAATGAAATGTCGACCCAGAACGAGCTATAGGACTGTGCAAGCAGTAGGGGTGTTGATGGACTCGATCTACTCCATCTGTGTTGATGATCGTTCTGAATCTGATCTGGATGAAGTCTTTGACAAAAACGTTTTGTTCAAAATGTTGCTTTTTTTATGAAACTTGATTAAAAAAAAAAAGAATGCATGAAGCTAGAATAAAATGTTTTTTTTTTAAAAAGCAGACAGTCTGCTCTTTCTTTTGATATATTGCATGCTCAGATATTCATACAAAAAAATATTCTATGAGCCATTACATTTTTTTGAAAATGTTCAAAAACCCTAGTGGTGGCTGGCAACTTTTTTTTTAAACGCTGACGGAGAAAGAGTTAAAGGCACACTATGTAACTTTTTTGTTCAAAATGTACAAAATAATGAGCAAGTACATCATAAATCCATCTTCCAAACCATGTTTTATACTTATCCTGAATCACTATGGTACACCTATAATAAGTGTTTATTTTCTGACTATTTTAGACCGGCGGGACGTCAACTGCTGCGGAGTACCTGCGTGACTCGTCATATCCATAAACATAGAAGTGGCTACAATCTTCTTCTGCAAAATGCTGGCAGTTTTGTTTATTAACCGCTATAGCACCAAAAGTGTACATAGTGTACCTACTTGCGTTTAAAAGAACAGCATCCATTGTAACTTTATAAATGTCTTTCACTTTTAATTGAATCGAATACGTCTTTGCTGAGTAAAATAATTTATTTAAAAAAAAGAAAGTCTTGCTGCTTTGTTTCTTTAACTGGAAGTAATCATGTCTTAGACTAACTAGTCATTCAACTAGTCAACTAGTCGAACTTTTAAAAACATTTGATGCTGAACATACTGACAGACATGCACAGTAGCCAAGCCCACAGTCCAGTGGTCCAGACGGGACACATCATTCAGTGGTTCACTGCTAATTGCCTGGTCGTTAGATTGACGCTATTCCTGGAAACAGAGGAGCTCTGGGAGTTGCGGTTTTGTTTTAATTAGTGAGCAGCACATGCAGTCAGGCAGGTGAAACTGAGAACTGCACTCGTTTTCTCCTCTTCTCTCTGTTTGTTCATTTAACTGCCAGCAGCGCTTGTTGTTTTTTTTCCTCCTTTGTCTCTTTATCTATCTTACCATCTCTCGGTTTTTCTCCTTCTCTCACTTGGTGTTCCCTTAAAGCACTTTGCAGCTTGTTAGTGCGCAGGAGGGTTGGTGCAGTGCCCTCAGGACTATAGCAGCAAGGTGACATCTATCAATTTAATGCGTTGGCATGCTATAAATACACCTGTCAGCCCTCCCTGCACTCCACCCTCCTTTACTCTCTCATGCTCGCACAGCTTGTGACAGCAAAGGGAGGAAACAGCTGAGCTCGGAGGGAGGGTGGGGAAGAGAGTGAGCAAGAGAGAGTTTTATGTCTCCAGTTCATGCTGTCACTTCCAGAGAGGTCTTAATTACACCGCTACAGCTGTGAAGAAAGGAACACAGACTGCCAGAATCTGCAGCCTCCCGCTATGATACAGTGCTACTGCAACTGCAGGGCCGCACACGTCATCTCATACTGAATGTGCAATGTGAAATACTTTTTGCAATAAAATTTATTTGTTAACATTAGTTAATGCATAAGGTGTCATGAAAAACATTTAATGAGGTATAATGAACTATAATTAATGAACAATGATATATTCATTAAATAAAGTTAACTTTAATTTTTTATATTCTATCTTTTTGAACAATGTTGCCAAGCCAATGTTGCTCGGACACCCATTGAGAATGGACAGCAAATTTCTACCTGCATACTTTAGATAATGGGCCCTGTGTCTCATCTGGATGCCCATTGAATGTAACATTGCTCAAAAAGTTTTTTTTACTTCAAGATCGCATTCAGCCGATCTGCCTTCATTCAATTAAAAAATTATGGATGGAAACAAGTCCAAAGACCACGTTTTTTTTTTTTTTTTTTTTTTTTATGGAACCAATAAGGAACTGGAATTTATGAATTTCTCATTCTAATCCCTAATCTTAAAGGAACACGCCGACTTTTTGAGACTTTAGCTTATTCACTGTATCCCACAGAGTTAGATAAGTCCATACATACCATTTTTATCTCCGTGCGTGCCATAACTGATGCACCCACGCCTAGCTTAGCACAAAGACTGGAGGTAAACGGCTCCATCTAGCCTACTGCTCAATAAATTACAAAATAATGCCCACATTTTCCTATTTACATGTTGTGATGTGTATAGTTACATCGTGTACTAAGACCGACGGAAAATGAAAAGTTGCAATTTTCAAGACCGATATGGCTAGGAACTATACTCTCATTCCTGTGTAATAATCCAGGAACTTTGCTGCCGTACCATGGGTGCAGCGGCGCAGTGATATTACGCAGCGCCTGAAAATAGTCCCCAGCACACTCTCTGTGCAAGCAGGTTGTCACGTTGGTTATGTTGATGTAAGTTAGCCTATTTTCAGGCGCTGCATAATATCATTGCGCCTGCTGCACCCATGGTACGGCAGCAAAGTTCCTAGATTATTACGCAGGAATGAGAGTATAGTACCTATATCGGTCTAGAAAATTGCAACTTTTAATTTTCCGTCGGTCTTAGTACACGATGTAACTATACACATCACAACATATATATAGGAAAATGTTGCCTTTATTTTGTCCCTTATTGAGCAGTAGGCTAGCTGGAGCCGTTTACCTCCAGTCTTTGTGCTAAGCTAGGCTAGCGGTGGGTGCGTCAGACAGAGTTATGGCAAGCACGGAGATAAAAATGGTATGCATGGACTTATCTAACTCTGGGGGATACGGTGAATAAGCTAAAGTCCCAAAAAGTCGGCGTGTTCCTTTAAAACACAGTTTTTATATAGGAAAATGCTAGACACAAATCCTTTGGGGCCAAAAGATATTCCTTTTAGAGATGTATCTCTATTTTAATCACAAAATAGTCACAAATACTTGAAGTGCAATGTTATTCTGCGACTGGCGCCCCTGGTCTGGCATCCCATGCGCTTTTAAGCTTGTGACTCTTAAACTAGAGTGAGGCCCGTTAGCATGTAGTAAATGGTTTTTGGAAACCCGCAGTGCTTGATCTCACTGCAAGGTGTGAGCAGCACATTTGACCCACCCCTCTTTAATGCTTTCTGGGAGAGAAGGGCATTCTGACACGCTGGGCCTGCTGAGCTGTGACGTCAGCTGACATTCTGATGACACTCAGAGGGTATTAACAGATGTGTCTTTGTCACAGTCACAGGCATGGTAATAGCTTAGCAGCTGATTGGGTTGCAGGGCTAGTGTTACGGTCGCCCCAAGCACCTGTCTGTTTAATGAAGGGAGGGGAAGAGCTGAATGAGGTGTTTTGGCTGCTCTCTTAGGTACTTACGCATTAATGCACTTCTCTCATTGAGGATATGAACTCTGCTGAGAGTCATCATAGCTGATGTTATTCCATAACATTAATTTCCCATAAGTATGTGGCATTTGTAAACAGATGCTGGTTAGTGTAATGGTTAAAGGTGGTTGTGTAAATATTGCAGGTTTGATCCCTGGCACTTTAGAATTAGCTGGGAAAATATTGTTGTTGTGTGGTGGACTATTCTTATGGAATTACAGTGGAGCTTTATAGTTTGTTATAGTTATTGTCTATTGTGCAAATAGGTCTTTACTCTTTCTTTCTTATGCGGAACACAGAAGGAGATTTAATAAATAGCCGCATTTGAGTAATGCTTAAATATTATAAATTGAAATAATTGAAATTATATATAATTATAATACATATTTTTTTAAATTAAATATGATAAAGTACTTTTGGGTGAACTGTCCCTTTAAAAAGGTGTTTAGAATATGTTTATTGATCAACAACCTTTGTTGTTCCTGGAAGCATCCAAACATAGCCCTAACCCTAACCTTAAAATGACTGCATGAGAGGAATGTTATTCCAGGAACAAAAAAAAGGATGCTAATCCAGGAAAGTGTCCTATTTGTGTTAGTCATGTTAAGTGTTCTTAACCTCAGAATGCTCCAGGTGGGATGATCCTGTAATTAACTCCCTTTTCTGTTAGTATGGTCTCTTGACAATAGACACTAGCATTTTATGATTCCCTCTTCGTGAGAGTGTTTTGGTGTGTGGTTTCATGAGCGTTTGTCTAAGTTGCTACCTTTAAAATGGCTCATTATTCCATGTGAAGTGATCAACTGAAGCAGACTGGAGAAGGGAGCGCCTCACTTCATACTTGATTCCGGACAAGCAGCTTTTTACCACAGTCATCTGTTTTCAGCCATAATCAGATGTGGTAAAATGTTTACACCATTCTCAAAGCAAAATTATGGTAATTACTAACCCGTTTTTCCTCACTCAGTGAGTCATGAGATGTCATTTAAGTGTGGTTGTTTTCTGGTTTTCATCGCAAGCATGTACCACAGATATGTAGTTTGTTTGTGTGCTATTTCCCTGTGCTTTAGTGTATCCTTTTTTTCCCTGTCTTTTGTAATTTTCAGAGATATCAGAACCATATGCATCTTTCATTGTAATAATGTGAGTACCCAGTAAACACATATTCGGGTAAGCCTCATGCTGCTGCCATTAAAGCAACGAGAGCTGCCCACACTGATTGAACACTTAGGGTTTCTGTAATTGCCCACTAATAATCCAAATAGAAATAATATATTGCCCTGTAAGGAACCAGGCAGTGGATTTGTGTGTGTGTGTGTGTGTGTGTGTGTGTTTATGTGCGTAATAGCAATAACTATAATATACACACTATTATGTGTCAGTTTCACTCTGCAGAATAAAGCTCTTTTGGCTTGAGTTGGCTCTGAGTTGGCTCAGAGTATGCATAACAATTCCGTGAAAGTGAGAAAGTAAAAGAAAAAGAGACGTGAGAGTGACTGGGAATGTTAAAATGTGGTTAGGCGCTGAGGTTTGGGAATTCCTGCCAGAAGCTGTCAGAGAAAAAAACACCCAGCAGAATGAACAAAAAAATCCCAGTCTTAACATCAGGAAAAAGAAAATCTCTATATTTTTGTTCTCCTGTCTATATCCCAGGGTGTGTTGTTGTTGTTGTTGTTTGGTTTCAGATAATGGATCCAAACTTTGCTTAGTAAGGGCATTTCTGAAGCCTCAAGAAGCCCCCCAGCAGCATTCACAGAAATACTCTTAAACGTTGTGGTTTAAGTACACTGCTCATCTTCTGAGCTGATGACTGTTTTGCTTGTTTATGGTGTTGTCATGAAAATGCATAGTGTCCATGGGCATGTAGTGTGGAAAGATTCTTGGAAATAGAACCTTTTTTATTATTATTTATTAATAAGTAACTCGTTCTTGAAAAAAACTGTCATATTCTGTGTAAACAAGTTAAATAATTCTATTATGTATGGATGAGTTGTGTAGACCAGTTACGCTACCATTCAAAAAATTGTGGTTGTGAGATAAAAAAATAATAATTGAATTTTGAATCTCTTATATTCACCAAGGCTGCATTTATTTGATCAAAATACAGTATTGTGAAATATTACAGTGCTTTTATTACTGTACACCTTTCTATTTCGATTTATTTTAAAAATGTAATTTACTGCCAATACATACATGACACGCTGCTGTGAGCAAGTAAGACATGCTGCTGCTGCACAAATAGCATATATCAATTATCTCATAGCAGATCTATACAGGTGGAGCTCGGGAAGGTGGAGGGTTTTAGACAAACTCTGAAAGTGTAATTTATTGATGGAAAAGCTGAATTTTCAGCAACCATTACTTAAATCTTTTCTCATATGATCCTTTAGAAATCATTCTGATTTGCAATAGTTTTTTTTCAGGATTCTTTGAATAGAAAGAACAGCATTTCTATCATGACAACTCTCTGGAAGATTTTTAGCATGGTAATGGATATGACAATGTTAATGTATTTGGTCTTGGCGGAATAGATCTGTTACGCTGCTGCTGCTGCTGCTGCTGCTGCTGCTGATGATGATGATGATTATTATTGCTGCTGCAGACCAAGTACAGTAACTTGCTACTGCCAATACATACAGGACACGCTGCTGTGAGCAAGTTAGACATGCTGCTGCTGCACAAATAGCATGTGTCAATTATCCCATAGCAGATCTATACAGGTGGAGCTGGGGGAGGTGGAGGGTTTTAGACGACTTTAAAGTTTGTCACTTTTGATCAATGTAATGGGTCCTTGCTGAATAAAATATTAATTTATAAAAATAAAAAAAATACAATAAAATCTTACTGACCCCAGACTTTTGTATTATATTGCATTTTAACCTTAACATGCTATAATGCCCAAGCACTGGTGTCTGAAGAAGTGTCTTGAGAGTCCCCAGTGGTCTGATGTTATGTATCAGAAACATGTTATATTTATCTTCTGTGAGTGTAGGAGTAGGTTAGTGTCAGTGTTAATCTGTGAGGTTTAAAGGGAAAATAAGAGTAATCTGTTGGTTCAAGACTCAAGTATGAAACCCATGAGGGGTCTTTCAGTACATACCTGCCCTTATATGTATGCATGCCAGAATATAGACTTGCTTTTCTTTACAGCTGCGTAATAAACTCCAACATTGTATTAGTACAATGGATTTACTGATATATCAAGGAGGTAAACACTGATATATTTCAGCATTTTCCTAACTACAAAAAGCAATCATTATGCAAAATTATGTTTCTAATTGGCCTATTTCCTGATTGGCTTAAAAAGCATAGACCACTCCCCTAACTATTTAACACTAGGTGTCAGTGCTACTGCCAAGGTCCCCTTTTGCATATCCTGGCACTCAGTCTTTCATGCCTGCTGAGTCACCATATTTAGTTCAGTATCCATTGAGAGGGCCACACCTGCTCATACAGGTACAGACACACAGTCAAGGGCAATGTGACAATAGATAATAAAGCAAAATAACAGCAGTGACTTATTCCCACACATTATTTTATTATTGTGTGATGCGGACAGGATAAATCTTTTGTTTGTATATGTTAATTTAAGACAATGCAATCATTGTGAACAGTTTTTATATAAACTGGCTGGAAGTATTAGATGTTAGCATTTGGTTGAGAGCTGTGGAGAGTTACTGCTAGCTGAGTTTGTTAATAAGCTAGTGGTATGTGGCTTGCTGCCACTCTGCTTGTGGTGGGACAGATTGGGCAAGCCACAGTGAGGTATGATTGCTGAGGAGACCAAGCGTCACCGGGCAGATGGGCCAACTGTGTGTGTGTGTGTGTGTGTGTGTGTGTGTGTTATAGTCGCTCTCTGCTCTTCAGAACATGATGAAACACAGCGTCGTATTTCTCCTTGACACAAAATATTGAAACAGTTTAATAAAAAGCCAATTGCAAGAGTCAAAGAAAGTTAAAGCGAATTGTTATCGTTATTTATTTTTTATTTTTTTTCAGATTAAATTTGATTAATGATTTTGGGTATTCTTAGTTTTAGTTTAAAAAAAATTCAAATTAAAAACTGAAATTAAAACAAATTATTAGAAGCTGAAAACAAACATTTACATACAATTACATAACACATAAAAAGTTAAAATGAAAATGTAAAATATAAAAATGAAAGCTAATTTAAAATAGCAATTGTAACGTAGTTCGTATGTTCAGGGAAAAAGGAGGCGGGAACCAGCGAACATTTAAAGACTTTAATCAAATAAATAAACACAAACTGAAAGTAAAACCACGGGCAGCCCCTCGCGGACGACTGCCACACACACACATACAAAACGTAAACAAAACACAACGTAAATCCAGGCCTGGTTCTCTCTCGTCCTTCACTGTCGTCGCTCCTCCTTTTATGCTTCCGAGCTCCTCCGTGAGAGATCCGAGACCGGTGTGACGCGCAGCTGGCGCTCATCAATCACTCCCCGGCCTCGTGTCGCCCTCTCACGGCTCTCGCTCGCCCGGCTCGTCACAGCAATAAATACTATGATATACACTCACCTAAAGGATTATTAGGAACACCATACTAATACTGTGTTTGACCCCCTTTCGCCTTCAGAACTGCCTTAATTCTATGTGGCATTGATTCAACAAGGTGCTGAAAGCATTCTTTAGAAATGTTGGCCCATATTGATAGGATAGCATCTTGCAGTTGATGGAGATTTGTGGGATGCACATCCAGGGCACGAAGCTCCCGTTCCACCACATACCAAAGATGCTCTATTGGGTTGAGATCTGGTGACTGTGGGGGCCATTTTAGTACAGTGAACTCATTGTCATGTTCAAGAAACCAATTTGAAATGATTGGAGCTTTGTGACATGGTGCATTATCCTGCTGGAAGTAGCCATTAGAGGATGGGTACATGGTGGTCATAAAGGGATGGACATGGTCAGAAACAATGCTCAGGTAGGCCGTGGCATTTAAACGATGCCCAATTGGCACTAAGGGGCCTAAAGTGTGCCAAGAAAACATCCCCCACACCATTACACCACCACCACCAGCCTGCACAGTGGTAACAAGGCATGATGGATCCATGTTCTCATTCTGTTTACGCCAAATTCTGACTCTACCATCTGAATGTCTCAACAGAAATTGAGACTCATCAGACCAGGCAACATTTTTCCAGTCTTCAACTGTCCAATTTTGGTGAGCTTGTGCAAATTGTAGCCTCTTTTTCCTATTTTTAGTGGAGATGAGTGGTACCCGGTGGGGTCTTCTGCTGTTGTAGCCCATCCGCCTCAAGGTTGTGCGTGTTGTGGCTTCACAAATGCTTTGCTGCATACCTCGGTTGTAACGAGTGGTTATTTCAGTCAAAGTTGCTCTTCTATCAGCTTGAATCAGTCGGCCCATTCTCCTCTGACCTCTAGCATCAACAAGGCATTTTCGCCCACAGGACTGCCGCATACTGGATGTTTTTCCCTTTTCACACCATTCTTTGTAAACTCTAGAAATGGTTGTGCGTGAAAATCCCAGTAACTGAGCAGATTGTGAAATACTCAGACCGGCCCGTCTGGCACCAACAACCATGCCACGCTCAAAATTGCTTAAATCACCTTTCTTTCCCATTCTGACATTCAGTTTGGAGTTCAGGAGATTGTCTTGACCAGGACCACACCCCTGAATGCATTGAAGCAACTGCCATGTGATTGGTTGATTAGATAATCGCATTAATGAGAAATTGAACAGGTGTTCCTAATAATCCTTTAGGTGAGTGTATATTTTTTTCCCAGCATGGTAAATGCTACACTCTCTGGTCACCAGTGAATCAAGTAGCTCTGCGTTCAACCATGCATCATTGGGCTTCAGTAATGCTTTAGCTGAGTCGGTGGCACTCAGTAGTGCGCCTGGTGCCGAGTATGAAGACAGTGGAGTAATATTATACCCTGGCCACAGCTAGCCGCCTAAAGAGACACTCAGTGTCCGAGAGCATGAAAAGACCATTAAGAAATCCAGGCAGCTGCTGCTGTGGGATATGAAAAACAACTGCTGTGAACATCACTCTACTTCCCCCTCATGCCCAGACATTTCCTGCCCGCTTCTCTAGGTCTGGTTGAGGAACTTTAGATTCAACAGATCTGAATATTTGTCATCAAAATGAAAGAAAGGTGACAATAGACAGAGATGAATGACACACAGAACAGAATATTAATACATGAACAATGATGTATGTAGGGGAATTAAAGATAGAAAGATGGAAGCTTCATAAGTGAGTGACACAAACACAAAATAACTTTCATTGCTCATTTGCTCATATTTTCAATGTAATATATCAATCTGTATGTGTGTGTGTTACTTATAGTGTAAACACAAACATTTAAAATAAATAAATTAATTACAAAATCAGGACTGTTGTATCACCCTGAGAACTTTTACTTAAAAAAAAAAACATCAAAATAAATTTTGACTTCAGGAAATGTTTCTCATAGAAGAGATGTATTCAAGTCATTGTATATTAATTAAACATTTTTCTGATTGGTCTGAAAAAAAGAAAGGAAAAAAATACAAATACAATTTACCAGGCAAAACTCATCACCAGTATATTTGTAGTGTTGTCAATAGAATATTGTATAATAAAATAAGTATTAGGAACATGTTAGAAGTGGTCAGAAATTATTGTTTATTGAGTGGTGTAATCTTTGGTATATTATTTAAATTTTCTTCTGTTGTTCGGAGTAATCTGTCCTGTTAGCATCTGTTAGACATGTAAATCACGTCAAACACTAGATAACAGCCTTTCTTGTCAATGTACCATCTGAACCTGATCAAATAATTTTGATAAGAGCTCCCTGTTATATATCCTTACTGATGTTTTTTAAATGTATATAGTCATTGTCTTTGTCGTAATTCTGGCTACAGAATTAAAGTGCTGTGCTTGATTTTTGAAACCAGCAAGCTAAATTGCAAATCATACACACTGCCTACACATTTGCACCCCCTGCCGCCATAAATACCGTTCTTTGAATGGCAGGTAATGAAAAGTGTTGGCTGGCTAATCCGTGACGGAAGGCAGTTTCATGCTAGTTTAGTAGTGATGAGGGTCTGTGTCTTTTCTTGCTCCCCAGTCTTGTTGATAGCAATGCCTCTCGCTCTGTCTGATGAAGGAGAGAGAGAAATGTCCCTTATCCCTCATTACTCGCAGAGGCCTGTTACATATGCCGGTAAAGCTGATAAGACATGTCAGCGGCCTGGTGTGTCATTAGTGAGCATTGTTGCAATGTATGACAAGCAGACCGTGGAAGTGATTTGAAGACAGGACAAGCAGCAATGATAGAGTTCACTGCGGCGTGTTTGTTTGTCTTCTCGTGCCTCAAAAACATTACATTTTGGTGAAAATGTATTACATTTGATAAGTTGTGCTCAAATAATTTCTGACACTAAATTTAGGAGAGGACAAAATAGCAAGGCATAAAAGTTATAACTATTAAGTGGCACATTATGGCCACATATTTCATTTAAAAAAATTTAGTAGCAGTGATGCTTTGTCACATTGTAGTTGAATAATGTTAGAAGGTTGTGTTTGCAATAAAGTAGGGTGTGTGTGTGTGTGTGTGTGTGTGTGTGGTTCTGGTATATACTACATTATTTATGAGAACAAAATGTCTTCACAAAGATGGTAATATCCGGAATCCTTGTCCTTGTGGGGACATTTTTGGTCCCCATGAGGAAAACAGCTTATAAATCATACTAAGTGGTGTTTTTTGAAAGTTTTCTGTGATGGGTAGTTTTATGATTAGGGGATAGTATATACAGTTTGCACAGTATAAAAATCACTGTCCATGGAAAGTCGCCATTAAAACATGAAAACCCAATGTGTGTGTCAGTGTGTGTGTGTGTGCCTACACACACTATCGTTCAGAAGTTTGGGGTCTGCAAGATTTATATTAAAATAATTGTTTGTTTTTACTAAAATGTATCACAGCTTCCACAAAAATAATAAGAACAAGGTAATAATACGATAATAATAGAAATGTGTTTTGAGCACCAAATTATTAGAATGATTTCTGAAGGTAATCAGCTTAGCCATCACAGGAATAAATTATATTGTAAAATATATTAAAATAGAAAAGAGTTATTTTAAATTGTAATAATGTTTTACAGTATTACTGTTTTTACTGTATTTTTTATCAAATTAATGACTTATTTTAAACAGTAGTTTATTTATGCTGTGTATAAAACTCAAGTTGTCTGCTTTGTTACAAACAGCTGTTGCAGCGATGAAGTGTCAGCGCTGCTATTCTGACAGTGTACTCCAGTACTCACTTGTTGGAATGTTTATGGCTTTATAAGACAGGCAAATGGATTTAAACACTATGAATTTATTGAGCCCCACACCATGTGAACTCTGTACTAAATATGGCTAACAATATTGGCTATTATTCTAACCATAGTGACACATTCTGATATAGCAGTTTTAAAGTGCTTTTACTGGACTTCCTTTTGGACTTTTTGTTTTTAATCTTTTTGGTGAATCCCATCACAGTCCTCATCTTTTCTCTGGGAATTTCACAGCATCTTGTGCATCATGCATGTTTTTCAGGCTGTAGTAAAGAACCGGTCTGTGAGTCTTGATGGAAGCTAGCTTCCATGTAGCTTGGCAGCACTTCCAACAGAATAGGTAATACTGAGGGAGACTTGGCTCAAAAGAGTGAGAGCACATTAGCAATTCAAACACAGAAGAGGTGTCTGGAGAGCTAAAAGACTGCAGGATGAAAGTGCTTACATTGTTTTTGCTGGGGATTTGACAGCCAATGGTCACTGCTTTATACAGCAGTGTGTTGTTAAGTCATTCGCACTGACAGACATTTCATCCTCTTTCCTTTCAGTGCTTTCTTTCATGCATTAGCAACTAAATAACACAGTCTGCCATTTTAACTATTCAAGATTCAAAGGATGGAGAACATTAGATATGTGATCACAGAGAGCGGATGTTTGTGATAAACAACAATGACAGTTTCATCAAAGTGTACAAAGCTGCAAAGAGCAGAAGAAAATTATACTGTATGTGTGTGTGTGTGTGTGTGTGTGTGTGTTCATGTGTGTTTGTACCATGAAGTAATGGTTAAAGCTAAGGGCCAGAACGTGGTCGGCTGATTTTATGTATCATTTTACAGCAAAATAATTTAAGGATCTGAATAGGATTGTAAATTGTAATATAGTTAATGAAATACCGAACACGTGTAGAGTCTCTGTGCGTGTGTGTGTCTGTACATCTACTACTCTTATTATGGTAGTTTGGCAGCTTACTGTAAATAACAGGCTCTCCGTTCCAATCAGCAAGTGTCAGCACTCGCCACTCAGTTATTAATGAGAAACACATAGGCAGCTTCATACTCACACGCTCAAAAACATTCACACTTACACTACAAAGACATGTGGCAGATTTTACTCACGCACACATACTGCACTGCAACTGCTCCAGGGCTGGAGGAAATGGGTTTATGAACTTTTGGGTTTTAGTTGTCCAACAGGAAATGAAAAATTTTGCAAATGCTTTACATCTCTGCCGGGACAATACCCTGAATAAATGTAATGATAAACAACTGAAAGATGCTTATTATAACTTGAAACATTCATTCCCTAAGGTCAGAAAACAGAACTGCTTGTTGAGGGCTCTGCATTTATTGTTGTAATGTTAAAACTCTTGGTTTACTCTTTCATATTTTTTATATTAAATTCGGATTTTTATATAATATATATATTTTTTTAAATTTATAATATTACATTTATTTCATATTTAATTATATCAATGTATTAAATGTATATTGTTTTTATTCTGTTACTCTGCATATATTATTCATTAGAATGTTATTTATTCTGAAATTGAATTTTAAATAGTCCCCATAGTTTTTTATTGTGAACTGTCAACTCCCTCCAGATTCTAATTCTTATTTCATCTTTGTTTTTTGTTTTTATTTTTTAATGCATTTAATGTAAAAAAACATATCAAAGGTTGGAAAGAATGATAATTTGACTGGATTTGTCTGCTTCTTGTTCTATCTCTCTGTTTTTGCCTGGAATCCAAAGAGATGTTTTGCTTTCTCGGAGGCCAACCACTCAAGTGTTTGCAACATCAATGCAGGTGCATTATCTTAGCAAGGTTAAAGAGAGCTCACGGATGAAAAGAAACTATCGCGCGCACAGTCTGTGGAATGTGATGGTTGGTACGGGTTGCCTGTACAGTCTTTGTCAATAGGAGGTAAATGAGACTGACAGTCAAGACATTCTTGTGCTGGAGTGTTTCTCTGATCAGAGAAGATTAGATCTAAGCAAGCAGCACAAACGTTGCCAAAAAACTGAGCAATCCACTTTCACATTTCTCTTTCATCCACAGCATGTTTGCACTCCTCCAGTGCATTTTTGCATCTGTGTAACCTGAACATTCTCCAAATCTGCACAGGAATGAATTTTAAAACACAATTTCCTGAAAATGACTCACTTCCTGATGAGCATGTTTTGTAACTCAGTATGTTTGTTGTATGCGACATGTGGCTATACCCCCATATCCCCATCGCCAGCCCAGACTGCTTTCTGATTGGTGCTCAGATAATGCTGTAGTGTTTTAGCAGCCGTGTCCGACCCACACAAAAGACACTCTAATTTAACTACCGTAATCAAAACAATGTGAAGGGAAGGAAAGGGTTAGAGATGGTTATCTCGTCTTTCATGATAAAGGTCAGTCTGCTTTGGAAAGTCTCACACCCCCATGTACACAGTCTTGAAAAGGTTCACTTCAAATCAAAACTCCTGTCAGTCACCACAGAGCTGCATTCTAACAGCTTTTATGTGTGATTTACATGAGGACTTCTGAGAAAACACACACAAACAGGCTGTGAACCGTGTACTCATTGACCCGTGAACCTGTGTGACTGTTAACCTGCCGTTTATTCTCATCGTGTGGGTGTGTTTTCAGTCGACGCGGGGCTTCCTCTCACTCATCTTGGAGTTTTAGCCCTCATAACCTTCAGCACCTGCTCCTGTTCCCCTGCTGTTTGTTTTTGGAGCAGCTGCAGACCTGCTAAAGAGCTAGAAAGAGCAATTGAGGCTCTCGCTGGCCGAGGGGAAGTCGGTTGAAAGCATAAAGGTCATTTAGGGGTCGAAAGAGAAGAACAGGTGTGGGATGAGGCAGTAATCTCACATCAAAATACCTCATACCACCACACAACACACAAAACAAACAAAGCTTTAAGTCCTAAAGGAAGAGGAACAAGCTGGAAAAGTGAGAACAATCTTCTTGATTTAATAATGCTATAGTTTAACAGCAGTGTGACAGTGTTCGTTTAAGCGTAACATTTTTTATTCTTTGTCAATCTTGTAAACGGTGACTTGCACAGTATCAAATTATGTGTAGCCTATGTTTTGCATTTTATTCTCCCACCAGCTAAATTCATAAGAGCAGATATGTAGGCCACCTATCACATTATGTCATTCAAGAGGTGTTGGAGAGACATTTGGCAACTCAGGAATTCTACGTACTGATTTAGTGGCATGTGAGGCTTTGCCAGACTTAATTTAGTGTGACACCAATCTAACTTGGCTGAAACAAGAAACTGTCACCCTTACCCTGTGAAACCATCCACCTCCTGAGGTTGTGTCAGCTCAGTTGTCTTGACAGACATACCCAGACACACACACACAGACTGGAGTGGAGGTGTGTGTGCTTGTGTGTACTTATTCTATCGTCTGCTCAGGAACATGATCACCACATCGCTGTCTCAGGTTCACCTTGAAACTTAACATAGAATACAACCACTGAGGTGTCGATTTGAATAGCAAGACGTGGTCTCTTTGCAAAGAGCAAGACGTGGGTTTACTTAGTTTGGGGACAAAATATTCTACAGAAATCTCCAAAAACCTGTTTAAAGTTTGTCAAGATGTCCTTGGGTGGCCCCAAAGATAAAAACTTTATTTATTTATTGTATTTATATACATATATTTCTAATGTTAATTTTAAAAATGCAATAGGTTGGGGTAATTCTCTATGATTAAGTGGATAAAATAAGAGTGAAATGTCATACTCATTTAACCCTTTTGAATAGAATACAATGTGCCAATCATTCACACTCCCATTTGAAAACACACAAATGCTATTAATGTTTCATCACACAACCTCCTATTTGCTTGTGCAACAGTCCATAAATTACACAAGAGTTGCTCTTTAATTGTGGAAAGTATGCTTCACTGCCTCTGGCCACACACACACACACACACACACACACACACACAAATACAAATATGCTGTCATAATAAGGTCAATATATATTCATAATAGCTTTGCAGATGCAGTAGATGGTACTGGAATATGTAGCTTGTGTAATTCCTGCAGGCTGTAAGGGAGCTTTGATTGACAGTTTGGCCGAGGGGATGTGAGGTCTGTGAGGCCTACAGTCTCATCACTAATGCATGGTCTGGGCCAGCAGCATGCTTTAACTAAACCACACACTCTCAGCCTATGTGTGGTGTCAGGCTGACAGTGCACTTTGCACACTACTTTCATTGCATGTCAGTTACATAATTAATGGTCACAGTGTTGTTTCTTTTGCTCTTTTTTTTTTCTTTTCATATATATCCGTCTGACTACGTTTTTCTTTAAAATTAGGATTTTTGTCAGGCTTTATGTATAGGTTTCTACCCAAGTACCAGTACTTCTGAATGGGCTGAGGCTGGGATTTAGCGGGTTGATATATTAGATAGATACAGTCAAAATTATAATGTTATGAAATATTACAATTTAAAATGACTTATTTATTTATATTTTCTTTATGAATATATTTTAAAATGTAATTTAATCCTGTGATGGGAAAGCTGAATTTTCAGCATCATTACTCCAGTCTTTAGTGTCACTTCAGGACTTTTTATCACCCACAATGTATTAGGAAGTTACAAATTCCTGTTACAACAAATATAAGTTCCTTTATTGAATATGCTTTTGTTCTTGCCCTGATAATTACAAGAACAGAGTAACGTTTCACATAATTATTTTCAACAATAAACTAGGTGTGACCATTCATGCATATATTGTGCATTTACAAACGTTTCGGCTTGTGCCCAAATGAGCTCTTAGGGCAAAACTGCTGGAGTTATTCCCAAAAGATCAAAATGGTCAAAACTGTTTGGTTACCAACATTATTTAAAATATATATTTTTTGTGTTCCGTAGAAGAAAGAAATTCATACAGATTTGAAACAAAATGTGGGTCAGTAAAACAAAACAACAGTATTTTTTGGGGGTTGGACAATCCCTTTAAAATGAGCAAAGAGAACATGGAAAATTTACAGAGTGGTTTCTTTTGGCAGTTTGTGTCTGTGGACTGAGAGTTATTAGAGTTAATTTACAATTTTCTTCCTTAAAAAGCCCTCCATGATTAATGAGGGGTAATTTCACGCACAGAGCTTCAATTTCCCCCTCAAATTATATCAATTCCCCTATGCTTCATCATCTGAACTGATCAGTGCTAGCCAACTCTTACCAAGCTGACAGGCATGTTCCCTCTCACCTGACTTGCGTTACTATTAGAAGAGCTTGGTGGCATGAAAAATGCAAGAATGGGTCAAAATCTTCCAAACGGGGATTAAACAAGCAGGCCAGTGGCAGCTAGAGGTTTAGAGTGTTATTATATGGTCCGATGAAAAGAACTTTGCTAGGCCGCTGATGCTGTCAACACCATATCAAAAATCTGGTTTGGTCTTCATTAATTAAGCAAAACCACTGACATTTTCATGACTACTTCTGCTCACTGGAAAAGGAAATGTGGATAGCTGGTGTTTAAACACACAGCGATCCTGAATGAGGCCAACTGACAACTGTGCTCGCTGTTCTGAAAGGTGCCACTCACACACACAAAACATCTTTCTGCTGTGGGAAGCTTATGTTCCTACAGATAACTGGGGACTGGATCTTTTTTAAATATTAAAAATTATGCTAACCCACTGTTAAATTAATTATCATAAACGTGGTCCATACGCTCCTGTACTATATTCCACGTATTTTGAAGTTATATAATAGCTTTGTGTGACAATTTGTTTTGTGTGTGACAAGTTTTTTTAGAGTATAAACTCAATCCAAAACAAATGTGTAAGAGCAAACCACATTAGCCGATGGGCTGTCGATTTATTAAACAAGTTATTTCCTCACAAAAGCAATTTATTCATCGTGGCAAAGCCTCTCCTCCATTGACATCCTTGAAAAAAATGGCCTTTTGTCTCCTTTCCTGCGTACCGCAGCATTAGCATGCGTTACACTTTTTTCAGCTAAGGTTGCAGGCTTGGCTTAGCTTGCTATTGCTAGCCACTCCTAGGGTCTAATTGCCTATCCTACTTTTAATTGTTCATTTAGTATTTATTTAGTGATGGATATCATTGAATTAAGGCTGGATGAATCCTTTCAGAGGCTAAAAATACCAAACAGCAGTAAAAACACAATGCGTCTATTGTGGTGTTTGTTTTTGTGCTGTCAGTTCACAGCAAGGTAAAAACTCTCAGCCATAACTCCATCTCTCTGCTTGCCAAGCACACATTTTCTTCACATTATTAATGAAATACATCGATACCCTCTTTCTCTCTCACTCTTTATCTCTCGCACCCGCTCCGCCTTTTCCTAAAAAGCTCAACAAATTCACAACAGCTGCAGCTGAGGCTTAGATAAACATTGTCACTGAAGAGTCAGTTAACCAAAGGGTTAAACACGCTGTCTGTCTTCTCTGTTTTTTTGCGCCTTAGACAAGAAGTGATTAAGATCTCCACAAACATTTCCCAACTGCTATCTTTTCTTATGCTAGCTCTTTTCTTTACTCAGACTGGACCAAAGTCCAGTTTAGTCCAAATATATTTTTTTCCAGTGTCTTCATGCCTCTTGTTGTCTTTCTTATCAAACAGTTACAACGAAAAAATGATTCTTGCTTAGAATTTTAGGTATGATAAGGACGCACAATGACATGCCCTTAGTTGTTCACTGACTTTTCCAAATGTGTTTGTGTATAAATAAAACACATTCACAGCACAAAGCCACAGACCCAAAAAGCCTGGAAACTCTATTGAAGATTGCCTGAACATGAACTGGGACATGTTGACACAACAAAATGGCAGGAATGTAAGCTAACAATATCCAGTGCACACAAATGATAGTTGTATAAAAGAGGGAATGTCTTTCTTTGTTCTTTGTCAAACAAGGAATCACATCATGAAGAAGCAAGCAGAATGTTTGAGTTCCTTCCCTTTTTTACCCGTCTTTGTTGTTGTTGCCGGGTTTGCGAGGAGCGTACACTTAACACACAGTAACACACATAGCAACTCCTCTCTGTCTGTGTGCTCAGCCAATATTTACTCTGCTGCCAAACACTGCCACTATTGAGTTTGGCCATTTAAAATACTATTTGAAGAGCATTAGAGATACAGTGGAATAACAGCCCTGCCTGGGGCAAGGCAGAACAGGAAGTGATGTCACAGTGGGCAGGTGCTGCTGTATGATGCTATAGCATTTGAATGTTAACTGTTTCTGAAACTGTGTTTTTGTGAAATGTTGAGTTGTCTGTCTTTATGACTGCTATCGGAACTGATATTATAGAGTAAATGACCTAGAAAGTCTAGAGTTATCACTTTAGCTTGTGAATGCCTCGAAGAAGGATGGATAATAACCTTGTGAGTGTTTGGATATGATTTTCTACAGAATTTATAACAGTTTATGGCCTTTAATGCTTAACAAGAGGAACTGTACAGCCCAGTATCGTTCTTTACTGAAACTGCCATAAATTTGCAAAAACAATCAGTCTCTTATCAGCTACTGCAGAGCAATGACAAGGATAGTGTGTTCTAGCTGGGATGTTTCTTAATTTTAATAAAGCTATATAACCGCTTTATCTAGTCAGGATAAATACTAGGATTGAGACCAGTAGATTGTGTGTGTGTGTGTGTGTGTGTGTGTGTGTGTGTGAGAGAGAGAGAGAGAGAGAGAGAGAGAGAGAGAGAGAGACTCATCTCTGATAGACAGTACTGCCATCTCCTGGAGAGAGTGAATTTAATGCCCTTTATCTTAACTGATTGTATAACAAAAATCTGCTATAACAATTTATTCATATCACCTTGTTATTTCAAATGTGTTTGACATTTTCAGAATCATATGCACCTAATTTGTTCACCATGTTGCAAGTCTTCTCATTGCTATCCTTACAAGATTATGAAAAAAAATCTAAAGAATAGTATGTAGTAAAGTAAGTTCACTACAGTAATTATTCAATTCAGCTGCAATTGTAGGGATCACTCTTCATTGTGTCCTTACTGAAAAGCTTAGCATGTCTTTTCAGTGTTTCCAACAAGCTTCTGCCAATAAATTGCTGGATAAATATTAGAGTTGGCAGGATGCAGCATACACAGAACACATCAGGTTGGCACAATAAGAGGCCTCATTGATTGTTTTATGGATTCTTGGGGAAAAAATGATGGAGAGGAAAACAGAGAGTTAAAAGTGAAGTCTGCTCTCCATTAGAATCCACTAGGTGTTTTGGCAAACATGAGGAGCTCTGTGCAAACAGGGTTATTGGAGGAGTCTTCTCAGCCCGGTGTTAGCTCTGCAAACCCAGCTCTGTGCAAACAACTTCAAAGAATGTGGCCACCTCCTGGCCCTTTGATGTAGGTATCGATTGAGGTGAGGCAGGTAGAATATGGGAGAACGGGAGAGAGAGAGACTCAGAGGGGCACTGGCGAGTCAGAGCGGGGGTCTTCACTTCTCTACTGGAAACAGCAGCTGGTGATCAAACAGACCCTGAGCTCCCTCTGCCAAATGTGCCCCCTCCTCACACACCCCTCAACTGTTTAGCACTATAGGGACATGATTTTATTACAGTAATGCTACGGAATTACCATAATTGCAGTTTTTAGATTACATTTTATGAAAGCTTCAACTTTTAAAAGTAGTTCTGTAGCCACATATTGTAGTTTGAAATGTCATGTTATTTGAAGAAAAATTATAAAGAGGTGATTTTAGTATTGTAAAAAGGATCTATTTTCTGATATTAGCACTGCCATAGAAACAAATAATTATAATAAGGATGTGAACAGCTCATAGTAGAATCTCAAAGTTGAAGTCATGATAATTCCAACACAACTATGCATTTTCCATCCACATATTCTTCCTTTGCAAAAGGTTTGCTGCAAATTTTTGAACTTTCAGGAATACTATATACTGATTTCTATGAAGTACAGTACATTCAAGTATGCAGATGTGTAGTGTAGTATAAATAAATACATTTCTGGACCCTGAGGATGTAATTCTGACAAGTGTGCCATCATGTTACTGAATCATGTTAAAATATTAAACAATATTTTCATTTAAACTATATCATTCACACAGACCCATCTAGATGTGTTAACTAGTCATTACCTGCCATTAAGTATGAAATAAGGTCTGTGATGAGGTTTAAATACTGTTAGTTAAACATTAATGTTTGTAATATATACCTGCTGGAAACAGTTTCATCTTGTTGTAGATTTAAAGAAAATACATGTAATGTGAAGAAAATACAAACTAAGTATTTTTACTAAACTGCTTTTTTAATTGCACAATAAGCCAACAAAAATTTATTGTATGACAAGCAATAAACATATCTTGTACAAGCTTTGTATCGACTTATCATTTGAGAGGAAAGTTTACAAGGCACTAAAGCTCACTTGGATTGAACTGTTAGTTGTCATGTGCATGTTCATTCACTCTCGTCCTCCCAGTCATACACACATTCTTATCTCAAGCTGTAAAATGAGTCATTTTTAGCTTAGGTTAGCTCAACCAGTAATACAAATTCTGTCATTAATTACTCACCCTCATGTCGTTCCAAACCTGTAAGACCTTCTACATCTTCGGAACACAAATTAAGATATTTTTTATGAAATCCAAGAGCTTTCTGACCCCTGATAGACTGCAACGCTATTACCACTTTCAAGGCCCTGAAAGATAGTAAAGACCTCATTAAAAAGTATATGTGACTACAGTGGTTCAACCATAATGTTAAGAAGCGACAAGAATACTTTTTGTGCGCAACAAAAACCCAAAAATAACGACTTTATTCAACAATTTCTTCTCTTCCATGTCAGTCTCCTACGCCAGAGGTCTTCAACCCTGCTCCTGGGGACCCACTGTCCTGCAGAGTTTAGCTCCAACCCTAATCAAAGACAGGTGAAGCTAATCAAGCTCTTCAGGATCACTTGTTGAAAATACACAGCCACTGTGCTGAAGCAGGTTGGAAATAAGTAAACATAGTAAACACAGTGCAGCGCTTCCGGGTTCTATGTCAGAACTCCGGCTCACTATTGGCCAACACTGTTCACATGAGCACAACGATGCATGCGTGTGATGCTGACGCAGGAGCTGGCCAATCAGTGGGTTCTGATGTAGAACCCGGAAGCGTTGCACTGTGTTTACTACATCAACAGCGTATAAGGCTGGCCACTGTAGTCACATGGACTATTTTAACGATGTCTTTACTACCTTTCAGGGCCTTGGTAATAACGTTGCTGTCTATACGGCATTTCAGAATGTTTGTAAACAATAGGCACCAAGATACTTCTGGGTGGCAGAACGCGAGCGGCTTCTACTGACCAACTGAAGAGATCCAGCCGGCTACTGTAAACAGTTACATAGTTAAAAACATTGTTGTTGATCAAAGTTGAAACAAAGTTGACGAAAATGTGTTGTGTTTGGGGTTGCGCCACCAGATATACAGCAAAAAGTGTAGGATTTTATCGATTTCCTTAAGAAAAAAGTAAAAATATCCAGCGGAACCTGTGGGTGAGGAGGTTAAAGCAAGTGGACATCATCAAAAGTAGTGCTACAGAGAAGATAGCAAGACTGTCTGGTGGCGGAGTAGCCATTTCGAGATTAGTAAACTTAAGGACTCTTTTGAAGATCAAACTCAGTGCCAGTCAGTGCCTGAAGTAAAAATATTATACAAGGAAGAGACAGAACTTCTAGTGTCATGTAGGCTACTGATCAAATGTCAATGGAAGAAATAGGAAAAGCAAAACATAGTTGTAGGCTACTGCTGATGGATGATTGATGCGTGTACCACATTGGTTTCATCATCACCACAAGTTTGAGTGAATGCCTAGCTGAGTAGCGCTAGTCTACAGCGCGCTATCCTTTTCACCGACAAAAGCTCACGTCTGTGCCATCCGGAAAAAAAACAGAAAACGATCATAGCTTTTTTAGTTAGATAACAGGGAAATAGACCATCTACCATAGCCTAACATATTGTAAGTCAAACAGCAGCAGTCACTAAAATAACAACTCAATGGTAGGCTGAGGTTCATTTAAAAATTATGGTAACTTAGTAGACTAGCACTACATCTACTAGACAAAGGTTAGGCATTTCAAATATTGCTATCTCCTGAATTAGTTAATCAGTCCCTCAATGATCATGTTAACTATGTCTGAATTTCCACCACGTCTGTTTTTGAATCAACTTACCTGTTGAAATGTAGATTAGGCTACTGCTGAGTGCTGACGGTGGGTCTCCCTTCCAAGCAATTTACTAGCGTTGCCATAGGAACACTTTGGTTTTTGCCACCCAGAAGCACGTCTATTATTTTTGTGACGTCATGGTGAATTGTCGTATAGGGGAATCAAAAAGCTTTCAGATTTCATCAAAAATATATTAATTTGTGTTCCGAAGATGAACGAAGGTCTTTCGGGTTTGCAACGACATGGGGTAATGATGACATTTTCATTTTTGGGTGAACTAACCCTTTAAGTTTCTTTGTTTGCAAAAGCTTTTTATCTTCCTCTAATACCACAACATCTAAGGAAATATGATGATTTGCTCTTTTTCACAGATAAATGAGTCACATATTTAGTTATTAAAGTCCAAACACAATCAGCAGCGGATTTCTAGGAACACACTAATCCACTGCACAGGCTGCACTGTAAGCTCCCACTTGAGCCAAACACATTCCCCAAATACTCCAGGACCGCTTCGCTTGAGTTTCACTGTCCAAATGTTCTGGTAGGCTATAATAGTTATTTGTGTAATGCTAGAAGAGCCAGTAACAGGATTAGATGAAACAAAGCTTAGCAGTGCACAGTTGCAAAGGGATGGTTCGCCCTAAATTATCATTCTGCCAGTGACAGTGGAAAGTCACTGGTGTTCAAAACAAATAATTGCAGAATTGTCATTTTTGGTTTAACTATCCCTTTAAGAAACCTTTAAGTATCGTGTCTCATGTAATCAGTGTTAAAAGGCTGAACTTTACTTCTGTGTCTGATGTTCATTAAGGCTGTAAGCTGCCTGCCAAGTTTTGCAAAGCAACTAGCAATAAAGAAACATCACGAGATATGGGGAAGATAGGTAATCGGTTTTTTATAGATTTTTAAAAAATGGATGATCCATTTTAATTTTGATATATTTTATTTATTCTTTCGTTGTTGGTCATCATCTAAGTATTACATTTTTGATGCTGTTAAAGGGGTCATGAACTGAGAAATAAAATTTTCCTTGAGCTATTGACATATAAGAGGTCATCATATTATAAGAATATCCTGTATGTTTCAGAACTGAAAACTTCTTTGTTAGTCCAAAAACAGCTTTTATTGTAACCAAGCCCAGAAAACGACTCATTGCACACGTTGGCCCCGCCCACTGGTGTGTTAGTGAGATGACAAGGAGAGAAGGATTAACATTACCTTCCAAAGGATCCTAATGCTAGGAATGTGGTTATTTATTTTCAACAATATAAATGTCTCAGTTGAACATTATTTATTTGTATTCAGTACATTTCACTGTGGACCGTGTTAATTCTAATGCCTGATCTGTGACCAGTCTCTGATATGTAATGATTCATGTACACATCAGATGTTCTCTGTGTCAGTAAATCTTCACTTTGTTTTTTCTTAGTAGGATGAAAATAATCTGGTATTTAAACTGTGATTAAATTATACATAGAAAATAATTTAAAAAAGCTCCCTTTGCATTCACTGGAGCTGTCAATCAAGCGTGAGTTTGAGATGTTAGCCAATCACAGCAGTGGGCATTTACACTGAAGAACATTCACTGAGAAAATGTTCTGTGGATATAGCGGATTAGGCACTAAACTAGAATCCCCAACAAATTAAAAAAAGATATTAAGAAAAAGGACATGTCAAACTTGTTTGTGTTTTCTGGACTTTCTTTTATCATTCCAGTGTTTGTGATGTAATTCCGTGGAGAGATATGAAGAGAACCAGGGAAAGAAAAAGATGTAGAAATCACTTTTATATGACAAATGTATGAGAGAAAAAAGAGACAAAGAGAGAGAGAGCTGTAATGATTATCCTCCCAACAATGTTTAGTGAACAATACCCTTCATTTGTATTATTTTTGGCAACTCTGCCATCCTCGACAAAAAAGGAACTTGCATAAATATACTCAGCATAAATGTCTTTATCTTTCACAATTCATTACCACAATGGAGTTGCATCACTCTTTGTGTCAGGAAGTCTGACGTCATTCATCTGAAGTGCAGGGAATTACTACAAGCCCTCAACTATAGGATTGTTTATCCACTAAAATCAGCTAAAGCCTGTTGCCAGAAAAAAACACAATCGTTTGTTTCATGGCTGTGCGGGTATTAAAGTAAGCTGAACTATTTGGCATGGAGCGGGGAGCACGACGGGACAGCTTAGCAAACAAAGACAGATTAACACATTTTGAAGCTGTACATGGCCAGCGCTTTGTGCGAAAGACGGATAGCAGCTCTAATCTATTTGCTGTGAATTGTTGTGCTCTGTCTGCCGTTGTAAACAGGTTAATGCGATTCCCAGGACTACCACACCAAACTGGCAAAAGACAGGTGACACCACTGACATGGATGTCTGCTAAACGAACCACAGACTTTTTATTTTTTAGATTTGTTATTCTCAAATCATGCACGCAAACACTATTGCACCATTTTTCAAAACACTGCCTCTAGATGCTTTGTTTTCTTTTCTTCTAAAATGACTCTTTTGCATGAGCGCCTTCTAATGGAAATTAAAAAGAAGCTCAGGTCTTAACACTTCACGTGTCATTTTTGGGATTTAAAATAAAATACTTTCTCCTGTCCTAATTCAATGTGTAGAGACAACTGTAAGCCATATGCTGTTTCATAAGACATTAGCCAGTATCCAGGCCTCCTATCAAATTCTGAAGTGATCTGTGTTAGATGCCAGGCAGGAGATTTTTCAGTGGATGTATTCCATTTCTCCAAACATGGAAATGTTGAACTCACATGCAGAGTTCATTGGGTGTTTAAATTCTGCAGAAGGTGATAAAAATGTCCATGTGAGATTGCATTAAAATACTTTTTTACTTCAAAAAGCACTACAGTGATATTCATCAGGATATGTGGTTATTCGCTTAGTGCTTTATTCCTAACGGAAAAGGTGCCATGGCATTTAACATTTTATACAGTAGTTTGTTTATTACATCAGATAATTAGACATGACATCAATTCCAAAGCACAATTTGAAAGGATGTTAAATTCACAAGATTTAACAAAAAAAATATGCCAGTTGGTGCTGTCCATCTTAACGGACATTGCAGCTTGCTATATTGGTATGTTAATTTCATAATAAAATATTATATATATATATATACACTCACCTAAAGGATTATTAGGAACACCCGTTCAATTTCTCATTAATGCAAATATCTAATCAACCAATCACATGGCAGTTGCTTCAATGCATTTAGGGGTGTGGTCCTGGTCAAGACAATCTCCTGAACTCCAAACTGAATGTCAGAATGGGAAAGAAAGGTGATTTAAGCAATTTTGAGCGTGATGGCCTACAACAGCAGAAGACCCCACCGGGTACCACTCATCTCCACTACAAATAGGAAAAAGAGGCTACAATTTGCACGAGCTCACCAAAATTGGACAGTTGAAGACTGGAAAAATGTTGCCTGGTCTGATGAGTCTCGATTTCTGTTGAGACATTCAGATGGTAGAGTCAGAATTTGGCGTAAACAGAATGAGAACATGGATCCATCATGCCTTGTTACCACTGTGCAGGCTGGTGGTGGTGGTGTAATAGTGTGGGGGATGTTTTCTTGGCACACTTTAGGCCCCTTAGTGCCAATTGGGCATCGTTTAAATGCCATGGCGTACCTGAGCATTGTTTCTGACCATGTCCATCCCTTTATGACCACCATGTACCCATCCTCTGATGGCTACTTACAGCAGGATAATGCACCATGTCACAAAGCTCCAAACATTTCAAATTGGTTTCTTGAACATGACAATGAGTTCACTGTACTAAAATGGCCCCCACAGTCACCAGATCTCAACCCAATAGAGCATCTTTGGGATGTGGTGGAATGGGAGCTTCGTGCCCTGGATGTGCATCCCACAAATCTCCATCAACTGCAAGATGCTATCCTATCAATATGGGCCAACATTTCTAAAGAATGCTTTCAGCACCTTGTTGAATCAATGCACGTAGAATTAAGGCAGTTCTGAAGGCGAAAGGGGGTCAAACACAGTATTAGTATGGTGTTCCTAATAATCCTTTAGGTAAGTGTATAGTGCTGTCAATAAGGGAAATTAGTAATCAAACATTCTTCTGTAATTTATCGCATCTATAACATTAAAGTTTTTTATATATTTTTATATTGTAATAAAGACGGTATATTTTAAATATTTTTTAATGGAATATTTTTTAGGCACTATGGAAGCAATACTATTTTCTCTTAACTCTTTACCTTCATTTAACACTTTTTAATTCATTTAAGACTGTTCTTATGAGGATGCTCAACAAAACGAGAATTTAAACTAGAATTTTGACGATTTTATGTTTTTGTCTGTTCAAGCACAAAAGAACGGACGTTTGTTTGTCTCTGTCTGTGTTTGTTCACAGAGAGCTGTTTCACAGACAGCGCACCAGTACAGATTTGAGTTCTTCTTTTTTTTTGCATCGTATTGCGCTTGAATTGTTTAATATCACTTGAATGAATGATAGCATGATCATATACTGTAGCGCAGCCAAAGAAAGGCAGAAAATGGATGCTGCATTAATTGTTAAATATTTTTAGCTTGTTAAACTGAAAAAAATGTATTATTATATTAACCCTTTTTGACAGCCCTAATAATGATATATTGTAGTGTAAAAATTCAGTAGACTTTTAATTTGCAATAAGTTGTCACCATAAAATGTTACCCAGTGCAGTTAAATCTTTTAATAGATGTTTCATCTTACGCTGTTTATTTTACCAGAACATTTCGCATAATGATGTTAAATGCTTGGCTGTGTGATATTACATTAATCTGTAATGAAAGTTACACTAATAGAAGTTATTGTGGATGCAGAGCTCTGGCAAGCCATCAGGCAAAATGCATCCGGTGTTATTAAAATCAGCAGAGCATTTTATTTAGTGTTGTTATGTTAAATACAACAGGAAGATGTTTACGGGTTTTAAATTTGTAGAATAATTTGGAAATGATATGAGGCCTACTTGAAAACTGGGCAAGTCGTGTGTGTGTGTGTGTGTGTGTGTTAATTTTTTTTCTATCCCAGTGGGGACTTCAACCTTAATGCACACTGACTCATGGGAACTCGTGTCACCACGGGGACTAAATTGAGGTCCCAACAAGTAAACAAGCTTATAAATCATACAGAATTAGTTTTTTTTTTTTTTTTTTTTGAAAATGTAAAAATGCAGTACGTTTTCTGTGATGGATAGGGTTAGTGTAAGGGGATAGAATATACAGTTTGTACAGTATAAAAACCATTACGTCTATGGAGAGTCCCCACAAAGATAGCGAACCAGACGTGTGTGTGTATTTATACTATGGGGCTGTTGAATGCTTGAATCTGATTGGTTGACAAACATTCTAAGATGTGCATTATATTCAGGAAAATGCACGGCTGAAGTAGTTTCAGGCAGGTCTTGACCGCATTACAGTTTCATATCACTTCGCCAAGTGATTTCCGTTATTATTTCAAAGGTCCTTACAGCCTTATATTGTGAAATATTTTTTTCTATTTGAATATAATTTAAAATGCAATTTATTTCTGTGATTCAAAGCTGAATTTTCAGCATTATTACTCCAGTCTTCAGTATCACATGATTCTTCAGAAATCATTCTAATATGCCGATTTGCTGCTCAAGAAACATTTATTATTATTATCAATGTTGAAAACAGTTGTGTACAATTTTTTTTCAGGATTATTTAATGAATAGAAATTTAAAAAGAACAGCATTTATCTTGCAACAATATAAATGTCTATACTGTCACTTGATCAATTTAATGCATCCTTGCTGAATAAATGTATTAATTTCTTTAAGTTATTTCCCCCCTCCCCAAAAAAATTCTTACCAAACCAAAACTTTTGAATGGTAGTACAATGTTACAGAAGCTTTCTATTTCAGATAAATACTGTTCTTTTGAACTTTCTCTTCATCAAAGAATTCTAAAAAAATGTGTTACACAACTGTTTTCAACATTTGATAATAATCATTAATGTTTCTTGAGCAGCAAATCATATTAGAAGGCTTTCTGAAGGATCATGTGACACTGAAGACTGGAGTAATGATGCTCAAAATTCAGCTTTGCATCACAGGAATAAATTAAATTTTAAATATATTCAAATAGAAAAGTTATTTTACATTTTAATAATATTTCACAATATTACAGCTTTTTTTGTATTTTTAATAACATAAATGCAGCCTTGGTGAGCAGAAGAGACTTCTTTCAAAAACAATTAAAATAGTACAGTTTTCAAACTTTTGACTGGTAGTGTATATACATTAGGGAAAATAATTATTTGATCCCCTGCTGATTTTGTAAGTTTGCCCGCTTACAAAGAATTGAAGGGTCCATCATTTTTATGGTAGGTTTATTTTAACGGATAGAGACAGAATATCAACCAAAAAATCCAGAAAAAACACATTATATAAAGGTTATAAATTGATTACCATTTGATCGAGTGAAATAAGTATTTGATCCCCTACCAACCAGCAAGAATTCTGCCTCCCACAGATTGGTTATGTGCCCATGTGGAACACACATTAGTCCGGTCACTTTAAGAACGTACTCCTAATGTCAGCTCATTATGTGTATAAAAGATACCTGTCCACAGAATCTGTATCTTACATTCCAACCTCTCCACCACCATGGGCAAGACCAAAGGACTGTCAAAGGACGTCAGGGACATGACTGCACAAGGCTGGAATGGGCTACAAGGGCATTAGAAAGAAGCTTGGTGAGAAGGACCCAGCTTTTGGTGCAATTATTTGGAAATGGAAGAAATACAAAATAACTATCAATTACCCTTGGTCTGGAGCTCCATGCAAGATCTTGCCTCATGGGGTAAGGATGATCATGAGAAAGGTGAGGGAACAGCCCAGAACTACACAGGAGGAGCTTGTTAATGATCTCAAGGCAGTTGGGACCACAGTCACCAAGCAAACCATTGGTAACACACTACGCCGCAATGGATTGAAATCCTGCAGCGCCTGCAAGGTCTCTCTGCTCAAGAAGGCACATGTACAGATCCGTCTGAAGTTTGTTAATGGTCCCGAAATATACCGCCAAGGCAACAAAAGAGTGGCTCAAGAAGAAGCACATTAAGGTCATAGAGTAGCCTAGCCCTAGCCAGTCTCCAGACCTTAATTCTACAGAAAATCTGTGATGGAAGCTGAAACTTCGAGTTGACAAGCGACAGCCAAAAAACCTTAAGGATTTAGAGAGGATCTGATCTGTGAAAAAGGAGTACACCAAAATCAATCCTGAGATATGTGCAAACCTGGTGACCAACTGCAAGCAACATCTTACCTCTGTGCTTTCCAACAAGGGTTTCTCCACCAAGTACTAATTCATATTTTACTTGGGGATCAAATTCTTATTTCACTTACTGAAATGCAAATAAATACATAACCTTTATGTAATGTGTTTTTTTGGTTGATATTCTGTCTCTATCCATTCAAATAAACCTACCATAAAAAGTATAGACACTTCAAATAATTCATCAAATAATCGGTTTATAAATAATTATTTCCCCCACTGTATATATAATGTATGTAGGCTACTGTGTAAGGAATAATTGTTGAATTATGTCATGTGACACTGAAGACTAGAGTAACCTCAAACTTTTGAACAGTGTACCTTCCTTAATATATCCGTAGTCATATGTATATGTGTAAAATGCAAATAGTTGATACAAACCCTTATACATGCTTAGGCAATGTCAATTAAAACTTGTTAATGTTAGTGTAGTGATGCATACCATATACTGTATAAGATTACAAGGCCAAAAACACAGCCTACAGTAAGAGAGTGTGGTAATTTGTTAAATTTACCGTGAGTAGATAAGTAGTAGTGATAAGAGAAAGTCTTCTCTCTTCGCTAAGTCCCTACATCCTCTGTGTTTCCTTTACACATGCTCATATACTCACTCACACATATGCAAATACACTGGCTTTTGACATATTGAGATGTAGGGCTGTGGGCATTGAGCGTGTGGGTAATGCACTTTCCTGTTGCATTATTTAGTGCGAGGGACCCTAATTGAGTTTTAATGTCAGAGACTGCTCTCCAGTGAGTGTTTGAGTCCGCAGTGAAAGTTAAGATCCAGATAGATGATAGGTGGCCACTCAAAAGGTCAGACCTGACAGCGGGTGACCTGCTGTGAACCTCCCTGATGCACATGAACCCACACGCTCTCGCGCAACATCAGAAATACACCCACACATCTGCACAGAGGTCTGTCCAAATGCCATACTTTTGTCCTGAATACTGTATGTTTAAAATAAAATGTCAAGTCAGTGAGAACACTAACAGTCAATCAATCCTTTGCTCAATCAAAAACATTTTGAAAATTAGCACACAGAAAGACAGACAAGATTTTAAATGTTCACAATAGCAGACACGTTGATATCACTTACAATCCATTTTTATGTAGAACAGATTGTGCACAATTTTATTAGAAACTCTAGAGTCAGTTATTCTCTAGCCAAATCCAGTCCCCTCGTATTGTGCTAACCATCCCATAATCCTCACTCACCCACATCTTAGATAAACCGGAGCAATAATTCATTAAAAAAAATCCAAGCACTAGCTAATTAACATTGTGAATTCAAGCAGAAAGGTGATGTTTCGCCAGCGAGTTTAATTGTGATGCGCACACTGTAATTTAATGGTTTCAAATGAAACATGGTTTAACTCCAATAATTGCCAGAATTTGTCTGCTATAAAGACATGTGCTCTTGTATTTAGTTCTGAGGAAACAAGCTGAGCTTTACCTGAGTTCATTTAATTACTTAATAAGCTTGAATAGCTTTTGCTCCCAAGGCTAATTATGCTAATTATCTTATGTGATGATTGCTTATTGTCAAATTGTCTGCATTTGTCCGATTTAAGGGACCTAAATTGTGTCAGACCCCAAGAGTCAGGCTGGATATAGCCTGGGCACTAATCCCCTACTGGTGGATGCCATAACCTATAACTATAACATAACTATTTTCTAGGCAAAAAATATTTTTCCATTGAGGATATTTCACAAGTCATTGTTTATTCTGACAAAACCAAATGTTTGCTAAAGATAAATCGCAACATATAAAATAGTTTGTGCAGTTTTTAAAATAGACTTTTTTTCATGGCAAATGGCAAGGTAAATTGCCAAGTAAGTGGCTCAAAAAATGTAACCTCTTGAAGCAAAGATGGCAGTGTCAAATGGGATATTGAACTGCCACTGAGATGCATGGGAATGCTAACAGATAGCCCACGCAATGTATTATAGACCTCCTTATTCACACCACAATAGGCTGCTGTACCCAATGTCTACTACATATGGAAACACCATCTAACAAGTGCCCCTATTATGGTTTTTCGTATATTCTCTTTCATGCAGTGTGTAATATCACTGTTTGTGAATGTAAACATTCTGCAAAGTTGCAAAGTCGAAAGTGCATGATAAATAAAGTTATTGTCTCCAAAAAGAAAGAATTGACTCTGAACCGCCTATATGAGTCGTTTGTGTTTCAAATCCCACTGCGTGACGGTTATACGTCACTAGAAAATACATTTGCATAATGCCCGCCTATGTTGTACGTTGTCCACCTGCGAACAACTTGACCCGCCTTCCACACGTGATTTTACTGAAGACTGCTTCTCAAATCTCGGAGTTCAATGTGGGATTCGCAAAATGCTTACTCTTGAAAGATGGATCAGTACCCAGTTTATCTGGACCAGCTTGGTCCTCAGAATCACAACCTGTAAGTATGAATAATTATTGATGTATATATTTTCTACCGGGGTCAAAATACATCGTTTTGTGTTTTATATTGTGTAAATTACCGGCTAACTCACGTTATTACTGTCTTACTGAAATACTTCTGTAAAGCAGCTGCGGGCCACTATTACCTAAAACTATTAATGCAGTTTGTCAATCTTACTACTTTGAGTAAAGATAAAAGATGGAGCAAGATTTGTTTTGCAAATTTTAATGTTACATCAGTCATTCACGTTAGTGCTGGGCTAACGTATGCACCGTTATAGATACAGTTCCCACATGTGCACCGCAACAAATTAGAAATATACACATGGGTTTATTGATGGACGTACACTTGTTAATGCTGATGGTGAGGAATTACAGATGCAACATCTCATAATGTACCTCAGAATGAGTAGCATATCACTGAGAAACGTCCTGCCCAAGTCGTCCTTGTGATGGAGGTTCGGGTTGAATAACTAGTTCTTCTAATGTTTCATCATCGGACTCGCGGTCAGATTGATATGATAAAATCGACATCATTGTTAATGTCTTTACAGTGTGTACAATCGCTGAGCTTTAGGAAGCCTCTGGACAGAGCTGAAGTTCAATTATGGTAATGGCTGTTTAACTTCTGAAACACATGCTGTACACTGTAGTCCAATCACAACAGACTGGGCCATCTGGCCAATCAGAGCGGAGTAGGAATTTAGAAAGACTGATTCATCCGTTGAGCCGTTTGAGAATCATTGAAAAATGTGGTGATGTGCAAAGTATATTACGAGAAAAGTATTAGTTTTTTATGTAAACCTGCTGTAGGAGACCTCCAAAACAAAATTAGGAGCCTTTAAAATAGCACAATAGGGGCACTTTAATACATTGATTGATTGAGATTAATTACCAGATAATTTAATTGTACTGAGATGTGTCTATATGAGTTTTATTATATGAGAGCATGAGTGCAATAAACTGTATGTAACCTACTACAGTCTTGTGACCTTGTTCTACAGATTTGTGCTCAGTGAATTGAGAAAGGAAACTTAATGAGCCAAATGAATTTTACCTAATCACATGCACACGTAAGTACCCACACACTAACACAGCTAAATGGAGATCACTGAAGAATAAATGCAACTATAAAGGCATTTCGTTTCTGTGGACTGTGCAAGGTGTGGGAAAGGATGAATAAAGGTAAAGCAACTGCTATTTTTTTTTCTTCTTTGACTGGACTTTCCTCTTTATTCTTTCTCTGCCTTTCCATCTTTCACGTGTTTGTGAGTGTCAGTAACTGCGGTTGGTCCCTGGGTCATGTGATCTCTCTCTCTCTCAGACATAGTGTGTGGTCCCCTTAAACGCCAGCTCAAAACCATTGATGTGAATAACTGGATTTTGAGAAAGACTTTACAAGGACCTGCTTGAGAACTTCAACCTTACTCAGAGCTTGTAAAAGATTATATCTCATCTTTTTTTAAGAATTTGTAAACTATTGGGGGAAAACAACAATGAAACTACAGCAGTGCTTCTTTAAAATTAGTCCTGCAGGACCACTGAAATGCTCTCATTCAGTTTTTTCCACTCTCAAAGTGTTACTTCTCTGTTATGTCCAGAGAGGAATCCGGTGTGTTCCTCACACTACAGCAGGTTTGAAATCAGTCTAACCTTGCAGTTCTGCCAAGACACAGATGTTAGGATGCTGTGCTGGAACACCACACTGACAAACATGTTTGCAGCCTTTTTAAATAAAAACCAGATGTAGAGTATTTAAACCTGGCAGGACAACAAAGTTGTTGTGGTTTTGACTGTAGGATGTGATATCCACCTGCTTTAAGAAACGCATCTGTGTGATTTAACACGTTTTTTAAAAGTGTCTTTTGAGGAAAAACAGGCCTGAATACGCGGCTGTTTCTCATCAAATAAACTGCACCTCAGGCGGAGGGGGTTTATTTTCACTGCGGTATTAGAGGTGAGCTCCTCAATCTTGAGGTAAATTTTGCTTGCCGACAAGGAAAAATAATGTATAAATATTTTCAAGGAAGCTGGCCCCTGGTTGAAAAAAAAATTGTTGGCTCTCCTTTCCCCCACACCACCCCCAGACATGAAGCACCGGTCCTCTGCTGCCGAATAGACCGACACGATTGTTTATTTTTCCCATGCCTACCACAAATTCCGACATTTCCCCTCTCTGAAAGGATCCATGTGTTCCTAGGCCAAGAAATAGAGAGAGGAGGAAGAAAACAGGGGGAGGCCGAGAGGTTGGGCAGGAAAATATCAACAAGTCGTCATTTACATCAGTAAAAAAACAAATAAAGCGTGAAGAAAAGAGCTGCTAAGGAGTTTGGGCCTTTTTACGAAAAGAATCCATCTCATGTGGTTTAGGCAGCCTGCCAGCGAAATCTAATATGGATTTATATACAAAGAAAGTGCCTAGTTTAACATAATGAATATTCAATCATGCATGTACCCTATAAAACAATTTCACAGCAGTAACTGAAAGCCGACTTTGTTTATAACAAGATGGTGGGGGAGAAATAAAGAGCTAAACTGTTGACCCATCAGGGCCTGGAAATCTCACGCTGGATTAAGTGTTTATACTGTTGGCATACTGTTGGCTAAATGAGGCTGAATTCCAGCCCTGGATCAGTGAGTTCTGTCCCCAGTGATTGTGTCACTGTGGGCTCCCACAACACAGACATCCACATTCCAGCAGCACCATCCTCCTGAATCGGGCTGCAGGCCCTGTGCAGGATCATTCGAGTCCAGTGTGCAATCACACATGTTTCTGTTGAGCTTATGAATGTGATGGCCAATCAGAGGTGTTTAGATTAGCCATCGCTAAAATGAAGAGTTTTGTTCAGCGTGCACACTCTCTGACTGAATGCTGACTGAAACTTGTGAATTCTCCCATCATAAACAACAGATGTCGTGCAGATGTCGCATGTCTTCTGTGATTTTACTGTGAGTGTTTGTGAGAGTGCTAGACCCAAATTATGGACAGCTTCACGATGGGTCACATTCTCTGCTCCCTTTCTGTATACAGTTTATTCCATTTAATATGAGCATTAATTGACAGTAATGATCCTGTAATGAGTTCCTGTTAATTTTATAATTTATGAGTGACATTAAACAGTGTAAAGATGGCTTTTGTTAATGATAACATTTTATTGGTAACAGTCTATATAATATTCTGATTGATTTAAGTCATTTGTTAAATGTATGTATGTTAATTCGTTGCTACACAGTGGAGTTCTGAGGATCAGACAGTATTTTATCTTACTGGTGTGTCAATGTTATTTAAATAAATGTTTATTTTGTAAAAGTCATGGAAATGTATTGGTAAAAATGTGTATGAACCCTGGTTAGAATATAACGTTAGGGGAATGTTACAATATAACTTTAGGGGAACGTTAGAGGATAACATTAAGGGAACATTAGATTATAGCATTAGGGGAATGTTAGAGAATAATGTTATGGGAACGTTAGAGGATATTGTGTAGAGGAAAGTTAGAAGATAAAGTTAGGGGAACATTAGATTATAATGTTAGGGTGAACGTTTGATTATAACGTTAGGGGAACGTTATAGGATAATATAAAGGGAATGTTACAATAACGTTCTACAAACCAAAAACTAACGTTCTATTTTTGTTAAGAAAACTTTCCTGGCTAACCTAAAACAAACCTTTAAAAAATAACATTCTGGGAAGCAAAAATTGTTAGCTGGGTTACAAGCTGTAATTACGAGCTCTACGAGGACATGAACGCTTTTTACAAGTTGAAATCACGTAATTACTACATGGCATGAAAGCACCTACAGTCAAACATGATCTAAAACAGTCACAAAAACTGATGAAAAGAAGATAAAAAATAATTTTGAACCAACAAAAATTAGAAAGTGTTCTGAGGGTCAGACACAGTATTTTATCTAACCATCTTACTTGTTTAAATAAATGTTTACTTTATATTAAACCACATACCGCATATTAAACCACATAGCTTGTCATTAATTAGTTAAGATATGCTGTGATTGATTAAATATTTTACATGTATACACAGACGTTTCATGGAACGTTAGGTCATGAATATTAGCCTCAAAAGTCATGAAAAAAGTCATGGAAATGTATTGGTAGAAATAGCTGGAAATACCCTGGAAATAGCTAACATGAACTACAAATGTTCAATACTAGGGATGAGACAGAGAAAATTGTGTGACAACACTGGTAATACTAGGGTGGGGGTGGACGTTGGAGTTTTCCCCCTCTTTTCCACCTCGCTTTTAAATCGCTTATAAATGCCTGTGCAGCCGGGGGCATTTTACTTTCAAATTAGCGGCAATTCGGGGGCGGCAATCGCTTGAATGGTGGGTTCATTATTATTCTTAATGAAAAACACAACAAAACAGTACAATGACAAACTCGCTTATATTAAACATAGAACTTTTATTAACTAAACGAATAAGACAGCTTTATTTAAAAAAAAAAAAAAACTAATAAGCACGACTTTCAGGTTCAGGTTCCCTATTAGCATCCAAAATATTGCCAAATAGATACTTTTACATTTCCGCCAGTGTCTTGTCAGTCAGCTCCTCACTCTCGACACGTGATAAATGAAATCTGACTCCTGTTGCTTATCTGTGCTGCAACTCTTGTTCGGCTCATGCTGAATTATGCAGACGTGTTTCGTTTTTAATTGTAGTGTCTGTTCACTAACTGAACTAAATTATTTTTATTGCTATAAAAAAATCTAAACGACGGTGGGGGGGTGATGTAATCGGTGTGTGGCTAAACACAGTGTAACACTGGTAACACAGACTATCGCAGCAATGATATTAACAATCCTCCAAATTTAGATCTGGCTATTTTGTATTTATTATTTGTGAAGAAGAGTCAAATACAGATTTAATAATTTATAGGTTAATGTTAATTTCTACATATACTAATACATTTTTAACATTTCAATTTATGACTTGTTCATCCACTCGAAAATGTCATTTGTTGCAAATTTTTCTATTCTGACAAAATGTTTAATTACTTTGAAAGTAAAATAGCTATGTTAATTACTTTACTCAAGGTTAGGTTAGCTTTCACTGCCAGTTGGATAAAGACTTAATAGTTTACACTTTTAGTTTAGTTTACACTTAATAGTTTACTTTCAAAATATGACCATAAAAAGGAGTCATATAGAAACAGATTTCATGGAAAGTACATTTCACTTTAATTGTGTAAAATAAAAACCGCTTGTAAGGTTTATTTTGAGACTCCAGGTGACCTTAATAAATCGGCTTAGCAACAGCCTAACAGCTTCATTCACCGCAAATCTGTCCTCCACAATAACATGCGCCACTAATCAAAGATTAATTTAATAACCATTTAATATTCTCCACAGAGAAGGGAACCTCTGAGTCCATATGGTCATTTCACTTAATAGGAGAATACTACAGGGACTACACATTAAAAATGATATAATCACATCATGTGTGTTCTGTTCAGTGGTTCCAGTTTTGGCCAAAAAAATATTATTTTGTCACTAAGGTGACACTTAAACATTTCTAAGGTGTCATCTTGATTGTCTGTGTGCAGTCTCGCAGTATTGTTTCCTGTGCTATATTAACCTATCAAGTTCATTTGTCTTTTAACTGTCATGCATGGATATGTGCTGTTATGTTTCAAACATATTTCAGATTAATGTTTTTCATCTAATTTGAGCTTTCCTGTGAATGTCCCACAGTGCTTTGCTTCTCTGTGTGGTCTGTGTCTGGTTTCTGTGTCATTCTCTCTCACAGCTCTGTCGCCATGTCACTCTGACAGTAGCGTTGCTGGCTAATTGCTATACTTGGTGGTTTGCCCTATTATGGTTTGCCTCGAAAACCCCAAAGTTTTCATGCTTTTCCTTTTCCCTTTTTTTACGAGCCACTTAAAGCAAACCTTTTCAGAGGTGGTTAAAAAAAGGCTTGTGGTTTGTCTCACTAGACAAATGACTATGGAAAGAAAGCTAGGCCTGCCTGATATTACCTCAAGGATATTCAATATCCAGCAATCAACACAGAGAACAGCACACAACGGCTCTTGGTCAACACATGCCAGCTAACGGAACAGCCAGCATTGGCTCACTCAACAAGAAAATAAACAGAGTGAACCAGAAGTTATAAATGGAGAATTATCTGCTTTTGGTGGTTTCCTGCCCACTAAATAGTCACAGCTGCCTGTGATTGGGGTAAAGATACACAGTGAAGTTCAGAACAGGCAGCCAGTCAGATAGCTGTAGCCCAGAGATTAAAAAGAGTTCTGGGGTTTGCTCAAAATTCATTACGATGTGTGATAATACTGCCACGGTAATATGCTCAATGCATAGACACACATGCTCTGTATGGCACTAACAAATACATAATTCATGCACAGTTATTTACTATATCTCACAAACTTCATTCTACACATTTCTAGATTTCCATGTACACTGATAAAAATGGTTCTGTGGTGAAGTAAATACTACAGAAAAAAATCTAATGTATTTCTACCTGAATAAGTTAGTTCAGGCAATAATTTAAAAAACAAAGTAAAATATACACTATATTGCCAAAAGTATTGGGACACCCCTCCAAATCATTAAATTCAGGTGTTCCAATCACTTCCATGGTCAAAGGTGTATAAAATTAAGCATCATGCAGTTTGCTTCTACAAACATTTGTGAAAGAATGGGTCGCTCTCAGGAGCTCAGTGAATTCAAGCGTGGTACCCTGATAGGTTTCCACCTGTGCAATAAGTCCATTCGTGAATGTTCCTCACTACTAAATATTCCACAGTCAACTGTTAGTGACATTATAACAAAGTAGAAGCGGGGACAGCACATGCTGAGGCACACAGTGCGAGTTCAGAGTCAATAGCTACAGACCTCCAAACTTCGTGTGACATTCAGATTAGCTTAAGAACAGTGTGTAGAGAGCTTCATGGAATGGGTTTCCATGGCTGAGCAGCTGCATCCAAGCCCTACATCACCGATGCAATGCAAAGCGTGGGATGCAGTGATGTAAAGCACGCCGCCACTGGACTCTAGAGCAGTGGAGGCGTGTTCTCTGGAGTGACGAATCACGCTTCTCTGTCTGGCAATCCAATGAACAAGTGTCAGTTTGGCGGTTGCCAAGCGAACGTTACTTGCCTGACTGCATTGTGCCAAGTGTAAAGTTTGGTGGAGGGGGAATTACGGTGTGGGGTTGTTTTTCAGGGTTTGGGCTTGGCCCCTTAGTTCCATTGAAAGGAACTCTTAATGCTTCAGCATGCCAAACACTTTGGACAATTTCATGCTCCCAAATTTGTGGGAACAATTTGGGGATGGCCCCTTCCTGTTCCAACATGACTGCGCACCATCAGTGCACAAAGCAAGGTCCATAAAGACATGGATGAGCGAGTTTGGTGTGGACGAACAGAGTCCTGACCTCAACCCGATAGAACACCTTTGCGAGCCAGGCCTTCTCGTCCAACATAAGTGCCTGACCTCACAAATGCGCTTCTAGAAGAATGGTCAAAAATTCCCATAAACACACTCCTAAGCGTGTGGAAAGCCTTCCCAAAAGAGTTGAAGCTGTTATAGCTGCAAAGGGTAGACCAACTCCATATTAAACCCTACAGATTAAGAACGGGATGTCATTAAAGTTCATGTGCATATATAGGTAGGTGTCCCAAAACGTTTGCCAATATAGTGTATATTATTAATCAATTTAAGCTTGTAGAAGTTAAAACACTGGGGCATGAATAAATAATAAGGTTGCATTTTTCACTGCTTTCCAGCTGTATTTACTGTTTTATCATTGCTTTTGTTGTTATGTTTAGTAACTTGCTGTTCTGTGACATCTGAAGTTAATTTTCTACTCAAAAATGATCCAACAAATGTTACCATTTTTGTGTACTGTGTACCAAGTATTGAGTTCTCTGTGTTCGGGTGGGTCCCACATTACTTCTATGTTGTTTACACAATATTATTTACTTAGATGTTTTAAGTAAAGTGTACACTTAAAAAGCATGGCCTATAGTTCAGTGTTATATTGTTTGATTACAATTTATTTGAGTATTGAGTATTGCAAAGTAAGCTTTAACTAATTAGAAATTACTCAAACTTTAACTGGCCAAGTTCAAGTTACTTATTTTCTTTGTTAATTTTATTTAACTTAGTTAAATAGGTTTTACTTAATTCTATATGTGAAATGTACTTGGAAAATATGCGTGCAAAAACTTGCAAAATAAAAATTAAGTGAATTTTAATGATTAGGTATAATATTAAAATTCTGTCATTATATTAATTAAAACAATATATTATTTTATACATGTAATACATTTTATTACATATATTTTTAATTGCTAATAACCAATAGATGGCAGATGTTAAAATTCTATTGGTATAAATAATTTTAAATTAAAAAACTAAAATCAATCATTTGCTCAATATACTAACAACATTATTGTAACATTAGTCCACTGAGAGGCAAGTTTCAGAACCCAGAGCAGTCTTTATTCCAAAAGTATAAACATAAAACAAAGGCTTGGCAAAACAATAAACAAAAGATTTGACTTGACATAACATGGACTGGACTAGACTAGACTAGACTAGACTAGACTAGACTAGACTAGACTAGACTAATGCAAAGACAACCTCACCAAACAATGGGTTACAACACTCATTCAATATCAGACCAAGACACACTGCAAACATGAGGGTTTAAATACACCATGACTAAAGACTAGACAAGACACACCTGTGAACCTAGATTAAACCAATAAACCAATGAGAACATGACAAACCACAAGACAAGGGAGCACATGGCAGGATCACATGACAAGACTAGGAAGTGCATGACAAGACATGACAGTGAGCATGGCAAACTAAACACATGAAACATAACCAAAACACCCTGTGACAATTATAATGTACAGTATGAAAATTGATATTCATTGTGTTATTTGCTAAAGATTACATTTAACAGTGTTTTTGAAAATTATTTTTAAAGATTAACTTTAAGTAAGCACTATATGATAGCAAAGGTAATCATGAGCATGCACAATTAGCATGCACAATTACATTTCCAATATATAATATCAATAAATAAAACATCTCTAATATCAGTCGATAATCAGCATGGTACTAATATGTTGTGCATGTTTATATTTATGCATTTGCCAGATGCTTTTATCCAAGAACCTTGCATGTTCATTAATTTCATGGGAATCAAATCCTTTCTGGTGCAAACACCATGCTCTACTGTTTAAGCTACAGGAACTACATTACACTACCGGGGTCTTAAGATGACTTAAAATAAGGGTGTGTTCATACTTGCAGTTCGGTTCTCTTGCTGCTTTTGGTCTACTCCAAACCCCCCCCCAAAAAAGCAAGAAAATTTTGCGTCAGAACTTACTGAACATCCAAAACAATGCTGTGTTGGGCTAAATGCGCTTGTTCTAGAAAAAACTAGGCAATACATGAGGAAACTATTTTTAAAACTGTGAATGAGTTTAAAAAAAAAAAAAAAAATCTTTAATTCTTATCCAGTATATCACAAATGATTGGAAAAGAATATTGTATATTTGAATATTGTTGTGGACAATGGGAGTAAAGTAAATATGCTACTCTACAGTAATTTTCATAACTGTTGTTCACACATACACCTGTTCTCTTTCTCGCGCTGGCCCACAGCTGTGACAGTTATCCTGACGGAGAGTGAAACGCTGCACCCATCACTCATGGGATGTGTTCCATTTAACAGGTAAAAGCATCCTCTGAATGAGAAGACAGGAAACAAGTCAGGCCAACAAAAGCTTCAAAACCTGCTTGTTTGCTTTCAAAACATCATGCTGGCTGTACAAACACACATTGTGTAATTAGGAAAAACAGAAAGAGGGGATGGAAGGGATGGGGATATATTTTCTATCACCGTTGAGTCGTAGGCTTTCATAAAAGTAGTGATCTAAGGGCTAAACAAACACAGCCAAACGGAATCTATCAATGCGCACAAACAAAAAGCACCAGGACCAGCAGCGTGGCTTTCTGGAGCCAATCCAGCATATAGTCTACTGGAATGCAAATGACCTGACTGATACTGATCAAATGGTTCACTCGAAATAATTAAACACAAATTATAGAGTAAGCTAAATATGCTAACTCATCAACAATTGGTGAGGCAGGGCATGATGTAGGCCTAGTATAAGCAGTTACCGTTGTTGTTCTGAAATTTCATCCACCACATGATTTGTCTCTGAATTCAGTTCCTAAACCCCTCAAAAACATGAGAAATTAAACACCCAGCTGGCAGACATAGAACAGTCAATCAGTCATATTTATCACAATGCTTCAGTAGATGTTTAAGTGGCCAAATGTGTATGCCGTGTGCTAACACAAACAGGCAGCACAAGGAGATAAGAGGCTATTTAGGCAGTAATTAGTGAGTGTGAGAGTGAAATGGTGCTGCAGACAGCGGCAGCCCTGTGTGATATTTGCTGGTGATGTGTTTAAAGGCAGCCTGAGTAAACAGTACAGGGAAGGTCAATATTATTACAAGGAGGTCTTGGAACAGTGGGACTATGGAGCAGAGGAAGAATTGACAGCTGTTTCCCTGTTCCCTGATCAAACATGACAGGATGTCAGTTCCTACATGTCATGAATAAGGACTTTGAAGATGAATTAGGATGTTTAGCACCTATTAAAACCGGAGTAAAGGATATCTTATATCATCAACCATTTCTAATTTTTTTTAATTTTTTTTTTTACTTTTAATGCTAGAGATATTTTAGAGATTATCAATGCTAAAATATTTACACTAATAATTTACCCAACTGAATGTTGCCGTCTACCAGAGAACAAACGTTGTCCTATGCTGCCCCCTGCTGATGGGATTCCTAATTACAAAGCCCCTAAAGTCAGATTAATCCTGGATACTTAAGGAAATTGCCTTGCTTAGTTTATAAACTATCAATATTCTCTGTCAGAGAAACTTTTTTTCTTTTTTAAATGATAGTCAACTGTGATGGATTTCTTATAGTATCACCAGCAAACCATTCACAACATGAATGAACAAAACAAACAAATACAACTGCAATGAAAAGATCTCAAGCTCTCATTTCATCAATGTGTGAGAATGAGAACAGCAGTTAAATCTTCACCAACAAGCCGTTCTTAGTGGGGCACTAAAATATACTGTCAAATGTGTTTGTGTGCTTTTGTCAGCCTGTGTATTTGCGATTCACAATTTGTTTTGACATTTTTCATCTTCTGCCAACAAAGCAGAATGCTGAGCAAACAGCATCAGTCAGTGTGTGTGCACAGTAAACCATGTGACAAAAAAAGAGGGTGGGGGAGGAGGTGAAGCACATACATGCACACATACACAAAGGAAAGGGTAGATTCCCCTTAATAATGTTTCATATTCAAAAGCAATCTGTCAAATTATAAACACATCTCAAATCAAGTACTCAAAGCGTGAAGCTAAACTGAGCCTTTAAACCAAATAATAAATACACTAACACCTAAGAAATTTTGTAAGCATCTTGTAAATACACTCACCTAAAGGATTATTAGGAACACCATACTAATACTGTGTTTGACCCCCTTTCGCCTTCAGAACTGCCTTAATTCAACGTGGCACTGATTCAACAAGGTGCTGAAAGCATTCTTTAGAAATGTTGGCCCATATTGATAGGATAGCATCTTGCAGTTGATGGACATTTGTGGGATGCACATCCAGGGCACGAAGCTCCCGTTCCACCACATCCCAAAGATGCTCTATTGGGTTGAGATTTGGTGACTGTGGGGGCCATTTTAGTACAGTGAACTCATTGTCATGTTCAAGAAACCAATTTGAAATGATTGGAGCTTTGTGACATGGTGCATTATCCTGCTGGAAGTAGCCATCAGAGGATGGGTACATGGTGGTCATAAAGGGATGGACATGGTCAGAAACAATGCTCAGGTAGGCCGTGGCATTTAAACGATGCCCAATTGGCACGAAGGGGCCTAAAGTGTGCCAAGAAAACATCCCCCACACCATTACACCACCACCACCAGCCTGCACAGTGGTAACAAGGCATGATGGATCCATGTTCTCATTCTGTTTACGCCAAATTCTGACTCTACCATCTGAATGTCTCAACAGAAATCGAGACTCATCAGACCAGGCAACATTTTTCCAGTCTTCAACTGTCCAATTTTGGTGAGCTTGTGCAAATTGTAGCCTCTTTTTCCTATTTGTAGTGGAGATGAGTGGTACCCGGTGGGGTCTTCTGCTGTTGTAGCCCATCCGCCTCAAGGTTGTGCGTGTTGTGGCTTCACAAATGCTTTGCTGCATACCTTGGTTGTAACGAGTGGTTATTTCAGTCAAAGTTGCTCTTCTATCAGCTTGAATCAGTCGGCCCATTCTCCTCTGACCTCTAGCATCAACAAGGCATTTTCGCCCACAGGACTGCCGCATACTGGATGTTTTTCCCTTTTCACACCATTCTTTGTAAACTCTAGAAATGGTTGTGCGTGAAAATCCCAGTAACTGAGCAGATTGTGAAATACTCAGACCGGCCCGTCTGGCACCAACAACCATGCCACGCTCAAAATTGCTTAAATCACCTTTCTTTCCTATTCTGACATTCAGTTTGGAGTTCAGGAGATTGTCTTGACCAGGACCACACCCCTAAATGCATTGAAGCAACTGCCATGTGATTGGTTGATTAGATAATTGCATTAATGAGAAATTGAACAGGTGTTCCTAATAATCTTTTAGGTGAGTGTATGTACATAATAATAAAAGGCAAACAGACTCGTTTAAATCATGAAGGACTTATTATTAATTATTTAGTTACTAAATTTTGTACAAAAAAAAAATACCCACTGGTCGCCAGAGTAAAGAGTAAAGAACATAAAGAACGTCCACTGAACAAACCAAAATCAAAAGATTCGATTCTCTTAGATGAATCTAAATCCCCAGCTCAGCTGTATAATATGTAACAAATAGAAAAAATAAGAAATTACTTCTTACTATTTATGTTGCTACTGCCGATTATTACAAGAATTGAATTGCATATTGTTGGTCCTTGTTAGATAGATGCAAAGACATTTAGACCTATCACATATGAAAGCCATCACTTGCACACTTGATCCCCTCCCTACAAGCTTATTTAAATCTTGTTTTAACTCTTTGTGCCTGGCTTGTGTTCTCAGCATTATAAATTATTCTTTTTATGGCAAAAAGTTTAGAACATTTAGAGGCTTTGCAGCTGCACAATCACCTCACTGTTAATCTCTTCGAGCCTCTTCAGTCTGGTTTTTGAAAACTCCACAGTATAGAAATCAAGAGTAGCGTCAGTTCTGGCAGATCACGTTAATCAAGCTCGCATCAGCTGACTGTCAGCTGATCACATCAACCTATAGCAGGGGTGTCTTTTAAAACTTTTTTAAAAGTGGGCCAGATTCAATGTTGTGGACACACCCGGGGGTCAGTTATTTTTCTATTTTATATATATATATATACATGTTTCTTAGAAACATGACAGATTTGAGCTGACAGTAGAGTAGCTTGTGATAGGACACACATGTAAATGTATAGATATTTAACAATATCTGTGAAACTTTCATCAACCAAAAAGTTTTAATGGGTGAAATTTAAATATTATTACTGAGTTACAACTCTATTCTTATTTAAATTAACGAGTACTCTGTTTAGATCACCACAGGTAAAACCACACTGCAGAAAATGCTTTTCTTACTTAGTATTTCTGTCTTAGGAGAGAAACAAGATTGCAAACAGAAACAATATTATTTTTCTTACCCCACTGGCAGATAATTTAGCTTATTTAAAAAAATTAAAAGTCCAGAAAATAAGAAAAAATATCTTATCTCATTTAACTTATCTACTAAATGCATCTTGATTTAAGAATTTTTAGATATATTTAGACTAGGAACAAGACAAAAATACTAAATAAGAGCATTTTTTGCAGTGCACACATGGCAAAAAGTAAAAATTATTATTTATATATCTAGAATGGCTTTATAGTATTTAGTCTAGCAAATGCACAAAACTGCAAGTTTTGCGCGTCCTGACAGTCTCTGTTAAACTTCAAACTTCACTGAACGAGCGGTGAGCGCGCGCGTTCGCGTCAAACAGAGAGAACGCAGTAAAGAGGGAGACAACTAATATTCAGCGAAAAAACATTCATTTAGCTGAAATATCTGCTGTTGGACGCTACATTTTAGTTTCAACATGTACACTACCAGTCAAAAGTTTGGAAACTGTACTATTTTGATTGTTTTTTAAAAAGTCTCTTCTGCTCATCAAGGCTGCATTTATGTTATTAAAAATACAAAAAAGCTGCAATATTGTGAAATATTATTAAAATGTAAAAGAACTTTTTTCTATTTGAATATATTTTAAAATGTAATTTATTCCTGTGATCAACGCTGAATTGATCATCATTATGTCTTCAGTGTCACATGATCCTTCACAAATCATTCTAATATGATGATGGGGCCGTTCAGATTTTCGCATCAGTTCGTGTTTGGGGGATATCAGCATTGGTTTTGTTTTGGGGGGTTATCGCTGCTCTCAGTTCTTGCCCAGTACAGAACCGTACCGCCAATCCAAACTATATGCTAATTGTCAATCCTCTTTGACGATAGTGGTCCTGACAGAAAAAAACTTTGGTCAAGGTCACCAATGATCTGTTTAATAGCTTCAGATTTCGTTTCTCTCTCATCCTTATCCTTCTTGTCGCTTTCGATACGGTCAATCACAACCTTTTACTTAACATCTTTGTAGTGCTGATTCACTAATATTAAACGTGGATGGCTCTGTTTTGTAGTTTCAAACTAAATTAATAAATTTAGGAGTTCAACTTGACTTGAGTTTGTCCAGTGTCTGAAAAGCTTATCAATACTTTTTCTCTCTCGCATTGACTACTGCAATGCACACTACAGGGGCCCCTAAAACCACACGTAACAAATTGCTATGTGTGCAAAATTCAGCAGCTAGGATCCTGATTGGAGTCAGGGCAAATGAGCACATCACACATGAAGTCCTTGCACTGGCTCCTGGTCAGATTCTGTGTTGATTTTAAAATCTTTATACTTGCATATAAGGTATTGCATGGTTTGGTCCCTCTGTATCTGTCTGCCCTTTTAACTTTATACACTCCCAAGCGTCATTTGCGCTCCTCCCAAGCTGGTCTTTTGGCTGTCCCACATACATGCTTGCGATCTGTAGGGGACAGGGCTTTCTTATCTTATGCTCCTTGACTCTTCTCATATTACAGAATCACAGTATGTATGCATTCTTAAATCTTATCAAAAAAACTGCTTTTACTTGATTGTTTTAACTTTTTTGTATTCCAGTTTATGTATGCTTTGTATTTTTATGTCTGTTCTATTGTATCTGTTCTAAGTGCTTTGAGAAGCTTCTTTAAAGACGCTATACAAAATAAAGATTATTATTATTAATAAAACACAGTGCTTAATAAACACACTGTGTTTATTAAAACACAGTGCTTTTCACAGTGCAGATGGACTTTAACCTAGTAAATATCGGATATATACTGAGAATAGAATGTTAATTGTCAAATGTGTCCCCATTGATAAGCAAATTTGACATGATAAATAAATAGGCCTTTGTTAATTCCCATACAAATACTTTACTGCCACCACTCCGCCATCGGACAACAGGGCATTTCGGGCTTTGAGTAGATGTATACAGAAACTTAACCTGACAAGACTGTCACAATTTTTGTCATATATCTGAACTATATCTTGAACTCAAAACTTGTTTATTGCTGCTTGCAGGCTGTAGAGGGCAGTGTATATAAAATAACAATATAATCTCATGGGTCTCAATTAGGAATAAAAACGGATAGGCTGTTAAGAAATAAATATTTTATTATAAAGATTACTGGAAACAATAAATAGTTTTGGTGTGGTGTGACCTTATGTTATGAAAATATGTAATACCACCCACACTCTTTTTCTTGTTGATACCACAAAGTATTCTGCAGTTTCACAGAAAGGAAATAAGTATGATAAATCATGGTTGTCACTGTGGACTTTGGCAGATCTGCACACAGGTCTTTTTCTTTTCTTTTTTTTTACAACAAGAAAAACAGTTCACTTGTTGAGGTTTGTGATCTGAGTATACAAGTGTTTGTCTGTGCATCATAAAATAATTGGGACCAGGTTGAGCACTCCCACTGGCTTAATATACGCCCTGAGATTAACAACCTAACCATACAATCGCTGTTTTTTTAATGTCTAAAAATGTAAAACACACCCACCTAAATGGTTCCCTCTCTCTCATTCCTAAATCCGATTAATTCTAGTGAAATCGTTTCATTTCAAATGGCCCTCTCTCTTGTGTATCATAGGAAAGTTTGTTTTATCGTCCTCTTTTATATGCAGCTTAGTCAGATGGACAATTCATTTAAAGGAACTAATTAAAAAAAAATCACCAATTTGAGTCCATCTATTCCAGTAGGTTTTTGAATCATGTACAAGAATTTGGATGTTTCTGTTGTATATAGTCTACATTTACCTTTTCAAGTTTGCTACTGTAAAACTAATTATGATTGTTCATTCATTCAGTGAGTGTTTCTATATACCATTGAAAAAATGAGACAACTATGACATCTATATTGTCCCGAGATTCAGTGCCTTTTCTTGCTCTCCCCTGAGAAGTAGTAGTATTTTGCAATCTTAGGTTGCATAGCTTCAGAAACATACAAACCCCTCTTGGGGATTTTTTTAATAATGTAATAAGCCTATCTAGTAATCTGTGTCCTAGATATTTTTTATAATAACTTTGGTAACTTGTGCAAGACTGCAATCAATATTTCAGAGACTCCTTGTTTTAAGGAGCTTTTAGTTCTTGCATTTCTTTCCTTCGGTCTTTGTTGGGTGTGTATCTGGGTGGCTGTACAGTAGAGGTAGAATATAAAGACATATGATCCCCAGACTGATGCAGACACAGACCAGACCTGCTCCAATTGTGTTGTTAAAGGTGATGGGTGCAGTGACCAGCAGCTGTGACTGTCTAAGCATCATGTCAGTTTCAATGGCCTTCATCTGGAAGTGTGTTCCAATTATTGCACACACGTGGAACAGCTGATGACTGTGGCCTATAGGGGTCAGAAGAGAGCCATTCGCATGAGAAACACTGAATGAAGATATGCTGAAGAAATACCTGTGGACCAGGGGTGCTTCTCAATATCCCTTCTCGTTTCCTCGCTCCTCCGTCCTCCATCCTATGACTTGGAAACCGATCAAGCTCAGCCATCTTGTAGGACATCTCAACTCTCTAATTGCACCGCGAGGATCGAGGAGTGAGAAGGCTTCCAGAGGAGTCATGAGCGAGCATACACAGGTGTATCCTTTGCGGAAGCGTTTTATCAACTAAACGTGACGCACGTATAAATTCTCCTCCCCCTTCACATCTTGCCACAGTTTATTAATTATTATTATTATTATAATTATCATTATTGTTTACATGTACAAGACACAAATGTATGTCAAATTACAACAATTGTAGCAGGACAGATGCAGAATTATATCAAAGCACAAGAAAATGAAAGAAAATTTAACAAATTGTAATACTATACAACAAATAAAAAGCAGTTAATAACTGGGAATAATTCATTGCTCAAAAATACAGACAAATGTAGTATTTTGTGGAGGTTGAAACTATTAAAATATATATAATTATCTCTAATGTTCAAGAATCCCGACGTGCAAGCTAAATTCAGCGGTGTATTTAATTGATTAATGTGTATTTAAATAATTAATTGACAACGCTTTGAAGTGACACTAAAGGGAGCGAGGATATATCATTTCACTTGATTCAATTCCTCCATACTCGGAAGGAAAGAAAGCGAGGAAAGGAAACGAGGATGCACAAATAAGAATTGAGAAGCACCCCTGGGGCTAGAAGGGATACAGCCACGGCCAGATTGTCCTACCAGGGCTTACTGGGCATGCACACATCAGTATTGCATCATTTTTGTCACGCTGAACAACAATTAATTACTATATTTTCATTTTTGTAAGGGTAGGTTTAGGGTTGGGGTAAGTGTAGATAAATAAAACACAAGCTGATAAGTAGCAAATTGAATTTATTGTTATTTTATGGCAAGATTTTGAATCACTTCCAACCATAGCTGTGTCCCTTCTAGCCACAAATGTGGACCTGTTACAGAGTAATTTTCTTAAAGCTGCAGTGTGTAACTTTTTTGGGTTAAAAAAATAACAAAAATCAGTTATTGAGTAAGTACATAAGACATCAGGGTCTTCCTAGCTTACCCTGATTCACAATGGTAAGCTTATAAAAATGATTTTAAATTATTATAATTTCAGCTGTTGGGTCTGATTTTGCAGGAAATGTCAGTTTGAGGTCATTCACCTTTGCATGGTTACGTCACATCTGTTTACAGAAAGAAGAAGACCTGGCGTGACGTGTGCTGAGGATGCAGTTGCTTAAATTTAAACTTGTCATTCTAGATGGCTGCTTTTAATCTAGAAATGTGTAAATGACAATCATTGTTGACATCTAGGGAATCGGCTGCAGTCAAACAGGGAAAGCGATGGAGCCCATACCAAAATGAGAGTAAATACTGGTATGGTTTTGGCAGGATTGTAACAACCAGGGCTGATTATTATGACAACTTGCAATTTCAACTTTCAAACAGAGAGGGCGATAGAGAGGCAAAAGTTCCATACTGCAGCTTTAAGTATGGTTTTTGAATTTTCTTTGTAAACTTTGATACTTAAATTTGATAATTTAACATCCACTATAATTCAGATACTGTCTGTATTCTAAAAACCCTCTGCAATCAACTAGTTCACACCCATAGGGTCTTTCTGTGTATAAAAAATACACAGAAAGCCCAGACATACACTACATAATATTTATGTTGTCATTACTCACCTATGAAGTCAAAACGTCCAGGTGCCAGTCTCTCAGGTAAGTGGGTTACAAACAGGAAGCCGGTAAGAAATGCAAGCAATGTATGGTGAACATGAACAGAGTTTGCCTCATTATCAGTGCAACCCTCACCTACACACAGAAACAACTAGAAAGAGGCAACACAAAAATAATTACAGATCACACTATGAAGTGTATTCACTTTAAACTATAATTAATATGCATAGACATCTCTAGAAACTTAATAAAAAAACACTGATGTTTTTTTTATATTTTTTTATTACTTTGGATATTATGTTATTTAACCTGATTGATCTTTGTCTGAACAGACTGTGCATTTGCGTCGATGTATGCACAGTATGCTGAAACTTACCCTGTAGAAGAGAGGAATGTTGTCAAACATGTAAGGGTAGGCAAAGGCAAGAATTCGCAGCACCTTACCCAGCTTCGGGCTCGTTCTCTCAGAAATTCTAGGAAGTGAAAGACACGTTTTATGTTCACTAATGATAACATCAGTTTCACTGTTGGTGGTGAGGTGTTTTGTAATTGTTAGTAACAGACAGAAGTGGTTGATTTTTCATAGTCAGAATAACACACAACCATATTATTAACCCAATGAGGTGGAAGTAATATTATTATAGAGCATTTGTTTATTGGGTTAGAAGGCATTTAAAGAAAGAGACAGATTTAGAAAACGTATTAGTGAGCATTAGAGAATTCTGACACATTATGTTTTTAAACTGTTACCTTTCATCGATGTCATAGTTATAGTGTAGGAATGGTAGGCCAAGCCTTAGCAAAAAAAGTGAAAATAAAAATAATATTGATCTATGAAGCTGCCATGCTGTATCATGTTTATAACAATTATTTGCACACAGACATAATACGTCATTATTTAAAATGTAGAGCATTTTCTATTTTTTGCTATTTGCGTCAGCGTTGGGGAGTTACTACTAAAAAGTAGGGTACGCCAACTTAACTACATTTTCAGTAGCATGATTAAGCTACTTTCATAGTAGTTTAACTTTTTCCATTAACAACCTACTTTATCCAACACTACAATGCTAATATCTAATCTGAGGAAACAGTAAAACACTCATATAAACAGTTCTCTGTCTCAGATCGATTCATTTTAGGGAATCAGTTCATCCCTAATAGTCCTCTCTAATATATAGGCTGCATCCGAATATGCATACTTTAGTAGGTGAAAAATATGTGGAAAGAGTAGTATGTCTAAATTCACATTCATTAAACGGTAAACAAACAGTACCTGGATGACCTATTTCTTCCAGCGTGATTCTGAAGTGTACATACAATGGACACTTTACTATCCCATGAGGCCACGGGAGAGGAGTTGTGAACCAACTGATGCTGGTAGTAGGTCACATGACAATGACACATTCATACTATACAAAATATACTTACGAAAGTACCTGCTCAGAGAGTGAACACTATTTCAGACGCAGCCATTGCAATCTTTCTAATTAAATAAACAGATTGACAAAAATGATTCACCAATTATATTTCTGCATTATAGACAAAGTTTTTGACGTGTATAAATTGTGTTATACAAATCAGGGTGTTTTTGTAGTATTTTGTATTAATGTACCAGTTCAAATTTGATAATGTCACCCTAATTGATGATTATCAGAGCTTGTTCCACATACTCACATAGTTCTCAGCAGAACTATACGTAACCCACAATTATGTAAACTGCATTTCTGTGATCAGTATGTTGGTGTGTTAGCAATACTCTAGCAATAGAGTATACATGGAATGAAATGCAGCCTTACCTCGAGTAGCAGGCCAGGCTGGTTGAGAGGATGGTGTTTAGTACAGCTACAGGAATGTAGTATGAATGAAAGGTGCTGTTCACCCATGCGTCAGGAAAAACATATGCAGAGTAGCTGATCGCTGAACCTGCGTATCAACATGCAATCAGTTTCATAAATACAACAGAGTGGTGGGGATGATTTGTAATGACATGTGAAAGTGTGTCCATTTGTAGTGTGATTGTGTAAGATCTTTCTTGTTTATTAATACACATAAATATTACTTATTAGTTAATAACTTCCAAATACAGTATATAGGTACCATTACATGTTGTCTGTATTGTACTTATGTATTTTATTATGTATATGTATTACTCTGTTAAAAATTGTTAGAGAACAACTAAATATATACCATGGTACCATACCAGTTTTTAAATGTATCTGCATATTTAATTGTGCATTCTCCTTTTATCATTTAGATTACCTTTGCCATCATCTAAAGCTCACCTAAATTTAAACTTTAAAAACTAATATTAATAATGCTGTTAAATGTAATCTTTAGCAAATCTCAAAATAAACATCTATTTTTCCATACTGTACGTTATAATGTTGTGATGCCCAAATTGACTTTTAAACATTTAAAATGGTTGATTTTAGTGTCTAGCAGTTTATTTTTGATTTATTTACACAAAACATAGAATTGTATTCATTTTATTAGTTTATAACGGTTGATTTTAGTCTCTAGCGTTTTATTTTTTATTTATTTATTTTATTTATTTATTAGTTATTAAACATTTAAATAATTATTTGTTTATGTTGGATGGAATTTTATTATCAGGTCATTAATTAATGTACAGTATTGTGATGTACTTCGTATAGTTGTAAACTGTATTTGCTTAAATTGTGTCAGAAACCCATTGTGTCTTTTAAATATCTTTATGGCAATATTTTCTGTAACAAGCCAAGGAACTAATAGTGTGTAAGTGAATGTGTCCGTGTGTTCCTCTCTTACCGAAACTGTACAGGCTGAGTGCTCCATAGTCAAAGAAATAACAGATATGGCGAGAGCGGGTAGACATGGTACTGAAGGTGTGGGCACAGCTGGAGGCCAGTGGATACACACAGCAGGAGAACAAGAAGACCAGCACAGGCCATGTGTACGCATCATACCACGCATCATCCATCAACAACACTGCTATCAACTTCCAAAGAAAATACCTGACAGAGACAGAGAGAGAGATGGGATGATGACAGACAATGTCACAACAAACAAGTTATACAGTGGAACAATAATTCCATGAAGTTTTCCACCACTGGAATCAACGCATGAGATTTAAAAATATATGTTTTCAATCCTTTGACTTTTTTGTCTCTTTTCCACAGTAAGATTGCAGAGACAATTCCTTGCATGGTTTCCGCACCAGCTGATATTGAAACTACAGAATCTATATCTATATCTAAGCAAGTGAACGTGTTTTACTGTGGAAATGAGAAACAAAACAAAAGATTAGGATGACAAAGGCTAGTAAGAAGACCGTATTCAAATGTTTAACCTGTCCTTACTTGCTCACAGAGTTTGTTACTAGGGATGTTTCTGACAGGTGGATGAAGAAACAAACAGTCTCATCAGTTTCTATAGGTCTGTGTTTAATCTCTAAAGAGCACCGGTAAAGCTTGTTTCTATGCTAAACACAGTATGTACAGCAAAGATAAGAATGAATACCGATGGTAGAGTTTTGTGAAGATTTTCCAAAGACTTCTTACATTCAGTGTTCCCACCCCAGCCAACTTTTGTCTTGCAGTCATTTGAGATTAAAAAAAAATATATTGATTGCAGTCACAAAGAAGAATTTTTTTAGCAAGCTTTATACTCACTATAAAATCTTTCATGGGTTTGCTATATCCATGGGAACATAACATTTCCTTCTTACAAAGAGCATCTGAGCTTTAACAATAACAGCCCTGTCCTAAAAAAATGTGTTTTTACAAGGTGTCGTACTAAATCTAGTATTTAAATCTCAAAATTCTTAAGTGATGAATTTTACAGGTCGGATTTACTCTTGTTTGCTTTAGAGAGATCAGTGAGTTTAATATAACCAAACATTAACACAGAGTCAAGTTACATATTTCAAGTTTTGTCCTATTGATTTACTGTCGGTTGACTGTGTACTTAACCATTGTGTGGGATCAGAGGGTATTAGCTTTGAGATATGGCTGTGGCGTACTTTAAATAGACGAGTAAATGAAATGTGTTTTTTAAAGCAGTTTATTATGCAGGATTGCCAATACTGCAATACTTAGAGGGTTAGTTCACCCCAAAATAAAAATTCTGTCATTAATTACTCACCCTCATGTCGTTCCAAACCCGTACAACCTTGTGTTTATCTTTGGAACACAAATTATATTTTTGATGAAATCTGAGAGCTTTCTGACCTCTCTAACCCCCCCCCCCCCTTTAGACAGCCACGTTATTACCACTTTCAAGGCCAAAAGATAGTAAAGACATCGTTAAAATAGTCCATGTGACTACAGTGGTTCAACCTTAATGTTATGAAGCGACTAGAATACTTTTGTGTCCGAAAAAAACAAAAACCTTTATTCGACACTTTATCCAACGCTGTTCAGGTAGTAAACACAATGCAGTGCTTCCGGGTTGTACGTCAGAACGGCGGCTATTGGCCGGCTCCTGTGTCTGCACCATATGCATGTGTCAGGGTTTTGCACGCTAAAAGTATTCTCCTTGCTTCATAAAATTAAGGTTGCTAATTTTATCAATCTTATAATATTATTGAATTTAACGTTGTCTTTACTACCTTTTTTTGGGTGAACTAAGACTTTAAGCTAGAGTAGTTATTTAATAATAATATATAAAATATTTTATTGTATAGTTTATAAGACATATAATTTTTATTAAATAAAAATAATATAATATTTATTATTAAATGTGTTCCATTTATTACATGCCCAAGAAAAAGTTAGCATTTGCACGTCTGTGACTTGGTTGTGTACTTATTGCAGAGCACGAGTTAACATGAGGCGGGATTGAGACATATTATTCAATGACTGAATGAGTGAGTAAGGTTTTGAATTATCTCAGTTCCGTTCACAGACCTGGATGGATGTTGTCTGGAAAATTAAGCGGTGCAATTATAAAAGAATCAAAGGTGACATAAGCAGCTCTCTAACATGTTTATGTCTGGAGAAAGCTCTGGTGAGAATCACGCCAGGAGCTCATTAACAGTGATGGTAAACCTTCTGTGTTCATCCAGCGAGATGAACTCTCCTAGGAGCGGCTCAGCTGGGTTAACTCTCGCTGAGGGACATGAGAATCCACTTTGGAGATTCTCATTTCAAACTACTGTAAGTCTCAGCACAAAGCACACACATAGTCAATCTAAATACCGTTGCTATGGAACCCAGGGTTGTGTCACTGTAGTTGTGTAAGTTCATACTATTGTCTCTAAGTTATAAGATAACAAGGTTTACTGTAAAAGCCATACTGAGAAAGTGGCAAAGAGAGGGTAAATGCATATATAAAGAGAAAGCAAGCAAGAGAGATAACAGAGAGAAACAGATTGCTTCACCGTACCAGGTTGGTAGAAAGTGTGTCCATACATTAAGGGTCTCATTGGTCAGCTGAAAAAGACTCAATACACAGTCTGTGGCCGAACTATGAGGGTGTCGATATCCAGAGATAATACTGTCCTCATGAAATGCCTATCATGGGAAAATATTTCATTAGATTTTATTTAATGTGATAAAGACAAACCTCTTTCTACAGGTAAAAAAGTCAAGCCAACAAAATAATGCAAAGCAATAATATGAATATGATAATATGTTTGGCTACACACCTTCAAACTGTTGCACATCAGATTGCACAGTAATAAAAGAAAATACAAATCCAGTGATTCTTCTGTTTATCTACTTCAAGAATACCTTAAACTAGTTTAAATCACACAATATCTGTTTGTTGTTTTGTGTTTGTTAAATGAATGAACTTACTTTGGGCACCTGGTGGACGGTGAAGACACGCCGTAGTTTGATCAAGCTGAACATGTTTCCCAGATGAATGGCCCTCAGTGCCTGACTCAGGAGAGGCAGATACATAAACACACGGCCAGGTACAGAGACAAATGCACATACAGACACTCTTCCACTCTACCTGATCAGAGACTGGCCCGGTTAGCCCTGCCCTTGTCATCACACCTACAGACATCAACACACACACACACCAACAGTACCCGACACACCAGCTAGGTCAGAATGCTCACAAGAGCTAAGTCAGATAGTTTCACTCCAAACATACAGATAAATACACACAAAAGTCTCGCTGTTCCAAAAGTTTGGGATCAGTAAGATGTTTTGAAAGAAATGTATACTTGTATTTAGGACACATTAAATGAGTAAAAAATTTAAGACTTTTACATTCTAACAAACATCAAATTATTTTATATTCAAATTATTTTAAATCAACTTTCTGTTCATCAAAGAATCTTGAAAAAATATGTATCATGGTTTCCACACAAATATAAAGCAACACAATGGTTTTCAACATTGATAATGTGTCTCAAGCAGCAAATCAGCATATTAGACTGATTTCTGAAGGCATCTGATTTTATGACACTGAAGACTGTATTTTTAACAAATAAATGAGAGACGTCTTACAAAAACACTGTGCAGTTTAAACAGGTTTCTCAGTGACTTTTGAACTCAAGCTCAAATATAACACTGCCTGACTTAATGCATAACTAACACAGAATAACAAAGATTTGCATTATTATATTTCAAACAAGGTCACAGGATTGTCCCAGTCCATCCACATGGAAAACTGAGCTTGTTTTGACCCCACTTGCTCATTCAGGGTGGGGTGTTTTAGGCGAGGTGAGGTTGTGTAATGAATGGAGGGTGTGAAAGAACTTATATTTACAATGCTAATACATAACATGCTAAAACAGAGCCATTATTATTCTTCTGTCTGTACGAATCCAATGACAATGCAGAACCGTTATTTTCACTCAAGAACACATATCTTAAGCAAACTGTAATGCTTGCTTGAGTGTTTGCGTCTGTATCTCCGTACAGCTTTGCTTTTGAATCTCTTTTTGATATCATTCCTTGTTTATACTGCTAAATATAACTTACTCATCACCATATATCGTCTAATATTGCCTTAAATCACATTAAATTTGACATCGCTAGCTTTTAATCTAAATCACTATCACAACGCGTTAGCATTTCGCTAGCCTGTTAACCAGCCATCCGTGCATCCGGGTCTCCTGTTTTTCTCTTGCGCGCCTTTTACAAGTCCATCAAACAACTCGGGTGATTTGGATTAGTCAACAAACACAGTAAGCCATGTCATCCTCTCCTGTTATTGTCACTTGCACTGCCTGTCGCGTTTAGTATAACCTTCTCTGTCAGCGGTGAGGGCTTCACATGTAATAAATGCAGGGAGATAGTCAGGCTGACGGAGAAGATTTCAGAATTAGAGACACACATCCAAACTTTAATTGAAAATAGTGAGAATGCAAGGGCTTTAGACACTACTTTGGATGCGACTAGCTTAGTGAACTCTGTACATTGTTCGGTTCCGGCAGGAGAGCTCGAGCAACCGGGCAACTGGGTGACTGTGAGACGGCATATTCACGGATCAAAACACCGCTCTTCCATTCCGATTAGAACATCAAACAGGTTCTCCCCACTCAGTGACGCACCCACTGAGAATCCTGTAGAAAGTGCCCTAGTTATTGTAGAGTGATGAGATAGCAGACTATCGTCTCTCAATGGCTGGTTGTCTAAGTGGTGTCCGCAGAATAACATAGGGTTCATAGACAATTGGAAAAGCTTTTGGGTTAGACCTGACCTGTTAAAAAGAGATGGTATTCCTCCTGGGATGAGGCCGCTCTTCTCTCTAGTAATTTGGCACATAGTCTTAGAGCTGAACCTTGACTAACTGGGACCCAGGTCAGTAAGCAGACAGACTGGCTTAACCGACGTCACAGAAGTCAGATAAATCCTAGCACATAGAGGCTCTTTCACCTAGATATTATCACATAGAGACTGTGTCTGTTCCCCGAATTAGTAAACACAAAACACTTTTGAACCCATTTAAGGGTGAAAATTTAATTGATGTTCAACAAATAAAAAACAGATATAATACAGATGAACAAATGATAAAGCTCGGGCTGCTGAATATTCGATCCCTTCCCTCAAAAGCGCTTATTGTTAATGATATGATTACAGATCATAACCTAGGTGTGCTGTGTTTGACAGAAACCTGGCTAAAACCTGACGACTACATTACTTTAAATGAGTCCACCCCCCAAGAATATTGTTATAAACACAAGCCGCGTTGAAAAGGAAAAGGGGGAGGTGTTGCTGTATATCTTCAGTATTACTCAGAAGTCTAGTTTCAAATATAATTATTTTGAAGTTTTGGTGCTTTACGTAACGTTATGTAGTGTAAATGATAAATCCTGTTTGATATTTGTGCTGGCTACTGTATACAGGCCACCAGGGCACCATACAGACTTTACCAAAGAATTTTCTGATTCTCTATCAGAGTTAGTACTGGCTGCAGGTAAAGTCCTAATTGTTGGTGATTTTAATATCCATGTAGACAATGAAAAGGCATTTAGAGACATTCTAAACTCTATTGGAGTTAGGCAACACGTGTCAGGACCCACTCATTGTCGTAATCATACTTTAGACCTAATATTGTCACATGGAATCAATGCTGATGCCGTTGAAATTCTGCAGCAGAGCGATGACATCTGAGATCATTATCTAGTATCGTGTGTACTTAATTTAAACACGGCTGCAAAGCCATCACCTCAATACAATTATGGTAGGACAATCACCACTACCACTAAAGATTGCTTTGTAAATAATCTTCCTCATCAGCTCCATCTCCTTAGCATCCCAGATAGCCTAGAGGAACTCAATGTTGCAACAGAAATGTTTAAATATTGACTCTTTTCCAGCACTTTATACACAGTTGCTCCTCTGCTCTTAAAGAAAATTAAAGAAAACAGTCCAACGCCGTGGTACAACGAGCACACTCTGGCCCTTAAAACAGCAGCCAGAAAAATCGAGCACAACTGGAAGAAAACAAAACGGAATGTTTTTCGCATTTCGTGGAAAGAGAGCATGACTGCATACAGAAAGGCCGTAAAAACTGCTAGATCTGCTTATTTTTCGACTCTCTTAGGCCCCGATCAGACAGAACGCGTTTTTCAGGTTTGAAAACGCGAGGCGCACCGCACTACCTTTTTTTGGTTGACGTTTTTCAATTTAGAAAAGAGCAGTGCACTGCGTTTTTTTTATGTTGCTAGGAAACTCCCGAATCAGCTGTGCTGTCAGTCTAATCAAGGTAACGGTCACCACAATGGAAGGCCTGCCTCTCCATTCATTCGATTGGACAATAGAAAAAAACGCGATGACGTTGAGCGCTTTTCCGCTCAGAGTTGATTTTTTTTTTACTTCATGCACTCAGAGCGTTCCTTCAAAAACGCGAGGCTGATCTTCTTTCTGATCGGGGCCTTAGAAGAAAAACACAACCCTAGGTATTTATTAGATAGAGTGGCTAAATTAACAAGAAATAACGCTTCAACTTCTGACGTTTGCAAACAGCATAGCTGTAATGACTTTATGAACTTTTTTACGTGCAAGATTGATAATATTAGGAAGAAAATTATAACTGTACAACCATCTACTACAGTATCGCATCAGTGCATTGTAGTGTCACTGAGGAAAAATTCCACTCATTCACTGCTATAGGAGAGGAAGAATTGGCTTAACTCATTAAATAATCTAAAGCAACAACATGTATGCTCGACCCTATACCGACTAAGCTACTGAAAGAGATGCTGCCAGAGGTCATAGATCCACATCTTAATATCATTATTTAATCTTTGTCATTAGGATATGTACTGAAAACTTTTAAGTTGGCTATTATTAAACCATTTATTAAAAAAACGCAACTTAATCCTACAGAATTAGTCAATTACAGGCCAATCTCAAATCTACCCTTTCTATCAAAAATACTACAAAAGGCAGTGTCTTCACAACTATGCTCCTTTTTAGAAAGAAATGATATCTGTGAGGATTTCCAGTCAGGATTTAGACCGTATCATAATACAGAGACTGCCCTCATTAGAGTTACAAATGATTTGCTCTTATCATCCGATCGTAGTTGTATCTTGCTATTAGTGTTACTCGATCTTAGCGCTGCATTCGATACTATCGACCACAACATTCTTTTGAATAGACTAAAAAATTATGTTGGCATTAGTGGAATTGCATTGGCATGGTTTAAATCATACTTATCTGACCGCTATCAGCAGTAAATTAAGAGATGTCACACCGATCACAAGTTCAGTATGGAGTACCGCAGGGCTCAGTGCTAGGACCGTTGCTTATCACCCTGTACATGCTACCACTGGGAGATATCATTAGGAAGCATGGCGTTAGTTTTCACTGTTATGCTGACGATACTCAGCTCTATATTTCTTCACGCCCTGACGAAACTTACCAATTCACAAGATTGACAGAATGCATAGATGATATAAAAAATTGGATGACTAGTAATTTCCTACAACTTAATTCTGAAAAAAATATTTTTAATAATTGGACAAAAAAACCTCTGCACGTAGTAACCTACAATTCTTTCTAACACTTGACACTCTAACACTCTGTCAAGTCCTCGTTGTCAGTTAAGAACCTGGGTGTGCTTTTTGATACCAATCTCTCATTTGAAAGCCACGTTTCTAGCATCTGTAAAACTGCATTCTACCATCTTAAAAATATATCTAAATTACGGCACATGCTTTCAATGCAAAATGCTGAACAGTTAGTTCATGCATTCATGACCTCAAGGCTAGATTATTGTAATGCTCTACTGGGTGGTTGCCCTGCTCGCTTAATAAATAAACTGCAGCTGGTCCAAAACACAGAAGCTAGAGTACTAGAATCAGGAAGTGTGACCATATTAGCCCAGTTCTGTCAACACTGCACTGGCTCCCTATTAGACATTGTATACATTTTTAAATCTTGCTTATTACTTACAAAGCACTAAATGGCTTCGCCCCTTAGTACTTGAACAAGCTCTTAATGCATTATACTCAATCACAAAATTCTGGCCAGTTGATAATACCTAGAATATCAAAATCAACTTATTTGAATGTGCGGCAACTATAGTTGTAGGGGTGCTGTATGCACCCCTTCAATATCAAATTTGAATAGGAGGAGAACATTTGGCATCTAACTCAAAATAACTGCTTTCAACAGGTCAATCTTTATTCATAAACAAATTTATTATGTATAAAAGTCGAAGAACATTCGATGCAAACTCAAAAAAGCTGCATCTATCTTATAATTTTTTGAATATGAAAACACAACAAACAACAAATCCATTTGTCTTAAAGTGGTGGAACATAGTGCAGAACAAAGTGCAGGCATTAAGTTGCCCCAACAGGGCATTGTGTATCAAAAAGTTAAATGAAAATAAATAAATAAAAAATAAATAGAATGAAGAAAAAAATACATCTATATAACAAAAAAAACAAAAACAAATAACAAAACAGTCACATAGTATTCAATGGCTGACTGTAGTAGGTGTTTCATATAATAATGTAAATGTAAACTCATTACTTGTCTGAATTTCCACATTATAATGGAATCATAAGCTACTAGTCAATAAATGAATTAGGGTCCTTGACTGATTAGAATGAAACGCACCCAAACCGGAGGAAGGGCCCTCAATATTTTGGCCCTTACAAGACATAATATCATAAAATATTATATTTTTCCCTATCAAATTAAGGTTTACTGTACAGTAGAGTTGTCAGTTAAAGGGTTAAGTTATGTTTTAGGTGGGATATTATGAAAGCAAAAAGACCAAAAATCTTGATTTATTAACCTATTAACACAGTGTACTCCATTTCCCCATGATATATGTACTTACAAGTAATTTGCCCACCGGCAACTATAGTTGCCGCTTGGACGTTTGACTAAGTATACAAAAAACTATGGATCTCTAAGATTTGTTTTGTTTGGATGATTCTAAAGACCTTCATGATTATGTAGATATATATGTCAACAAAAAAAACTTATTAGTAACATGAAAATGACCTTTCTTTGGGAGGTTTTGCCTTTGCCATGCTTCCTGGAAGTAGGGGTAGGAAGTTGGCAGCCTCATGTGACAGGAAGGAAGTGAATACCTTTTTTTTCTTCTTGAAATCCTTTATTTGGTTCTTTGCTTGCATGTCATTGAGACATAAAACATGGATAACATCTAGAAAAATACTTACAAAGGGAAAATTACTATAGTTGCCGGTGGGCTTAAGTGGCGTCATAAATAACTAATCAGTTTTTACAACAGAAATTTATCAATCTAAATCTTAAACTTTTCTTCTAAAACAAAATTAATTTCCTATTATCACTGTAAAGCTGCTTTAAAGCAATCTGTGTTGTAAAAAGCGCTATATAATTAAAGGTGACTCGACTTGACTTGACTTGATTGGTAATGGGGCACAACCTATATGCAGGGTTAGTTGTAACACACATGGTTTAAAACTTTCCACACATCAGCATGACGAAACTTAGTGTATTTACTAGTTGCCATATCAACATTATTTAGAGAAAAAAATCTTTGGATAAATCTTTGGAAGATATCACTGAACATTTATTTAACCATAGCAAAAGTAAAAATTTTTAAGTTTATTTTTCATCCCTGTTTTTTGTGTTTATTTAAAATAAGACAAATCAGATATTATTTTAATCTTATATCTGTTATTTAACAGTTGATATATTTCTTTAATGCTGATCTAACAGCAGAACACACGAGCCGGGTTTAAATCCGCAGTTGCGCAGGTACAACTGCGTTACAATGAGCCCCTATTAGACCTACGCAATCATATTCTATACTTTTATGAATTATTTTGAGAAACCATGAGAAAAAGGTGAATAAAGACTGAGAGTCAATGTTCAGAAATTAATTATTATTATGTTTTTAACTATGCTGTATAGCAGTATTGTGGTGTTTGTTGTAAAACTAAAAAATGTGTATATTTTTCATGATTAAAAAATTCCATTATTTTATTTAAAAAAGGTAATAATTGTATTTCATTGACAAAATGTTTTAGTTTGTCTTGGATATATATTTTTTTTTTTTGTGTTATATCAGGTAACATTTTAAGCTGTCATGTGGTCATGTTACAATGTGCCCCTCACATGTTACAGTGTACCCCACCTATGGGGCATGTTGTCACCTTTCACTTCCATTCTTTCAGGGTAAATCAAGAAAAAAGTATACACTGTATTAATGAAACAAAACCACATAATTGTACTAGATGTGTAAAATTAATGTGGGGAAAAATAAATACTCTGAACCACAAGTGGATTTACACAAACTGAGAAAGTCAAAAAGCGTTAGGTTGTGCCCCGCTCTCCTCTACTATCAACCATATCCTGTCAAAAGAGTGTGTAAATGTTTTCCCATTTAAAACATGTTGTGATTTTGGTGTGCAGATTTTGAAATTACTGTAAAGCAGACATTGCACAATATGTTTAAATATTACAACAGAGGGCAAGGTGTGGGTGGAGCAGTTTTCAGTGGTTATGCAACAGTTAAACGGTAATGCCAAAAGTCACCCCATGATGGCAGCATTTTCTCATTTAAAATTATTCATCACGTCTCTATGTACAGTTTCATAATTGTCACAAATCCTGTTGTCAATTTTCGTTTTTGTTCGATTTATGTTTGAATGTCTTCCTGAACTGCATGAAATAAATGTAACACAAAATAACAAAAAATTTAGAAACGTTGAGATAGTATGCTTTAAATCCAAATTAAATAATGTTATTGTTATTGTGGAGGGTTATTACGATGTTATTTCCACTCAAATACCTTATGTGGGATGAACTAAACTCAGCTAAACTTAATAGTTTAAATAAAGTGAACAGCATCAGTAGTAATCTTAATCAGTCTCTATATTCTCCAATGAAGAACGACAGACTAGGAGGAGCAGAACTGGATCTTTCCTGATATGATGCCAGTAATGCTAATTTGCTACTTTATTTTTTAAGAATGTTGCAATTTATTGTTATAAGACTAGATTGAACCTAACAGGCGTTTGTCTTTTAAGAAAGGTGGGCTGCAAATGAATCAAGATGTTAAAGGCTATTTAAGAAACATATCCGCCATAACACTGGCACTTGTCCAGTCTTCCTAGATTAGCAGAGAAGGACATTTGCTTTATCACTGCAGCAACTCTCTCTCTCTCTCTCTCTCTCTCTCTCTCTATTCAGCTCAAACACTTTTCTTCTGCTTCATTAAGTGTGTCTGTGTGTTTATGTGTGTATCATCTGGAGGGCAAACATGAGAGGATGTTTGTGGGAGTAAGCAGGGCTATGTGTGTGTGTGTGTGTGGCCTTGCTTGCTGCATAATTAAACATCAGCAGCAGCAGTGTGGAGGCCAGATGCAGACAGACCGAATCAAACAGTGCTGCAGAGGGCATGGCCTTTTTTACAACCCCCCAGACTGGTACAATATGCTAGCGTCAACTGCCTCCACATCTGTCTGTCGCTCTCTCTGCAGCACCGATATTTTTGTCGCCTCGAACACAGTAATAGTACCCCGGGTAAAATATATCAGGCCATCTCAGGGTGTACCAGATGAGAAGAGTCTGAACTCTGCATAGCTGAGGTATTAGGTCATAAATGGGAAATGACACAAGTGTGTGTGGGAATCTCTCACAGACACAAAAGCACACATCACTCACTGTGTCCTGTTACAATGCCAACCCAAGCAGACATCGGGGAGGCAGACATGAGTTGAATGTAATGAAACACTCAAGAATAAACTGATATTTGACAGCTCAGTGTTAGTATGGGAATTGTTTTTCCTGTGTATTGCAGGTTTGTGTGAGCAAGTGTATCTCTAAACAAGTGAAGTTTTAAAAAGACACTTCGAGGCAAGACACCACAGGTAAAAAAATGAACTAATAGATATCACCATACTTCCACAGTCGATTAACCACCACAGATAATTAAGATAATTGGTTTGCATTAGACTTTTGAATGTTTTTTAAATATTATGGTTAAATAAGCAAATGAGTCAAATGCACTAATGTGCATAAGTTATATCAATTCTGAACAATGGATAAAGCCAGGTTCTTTAAATTATTCTTTCATTTAACATATCAGTGTTAAAGGTTCTTACAGAGGGGATTTTGGACATCTCTTTTTTTTTTTTATCACTTCATAAATCGGAATGATACAGCCAGAAAAATCACCATGTTTTTATTAAATTAGTCAGCTGAATGATATATATGAACAAATCCCTCTGTAAAAACCTTCAGAGTATAGATAGGAATAAAACTGGAAAGTTTGGTGTATGTAAGTGCTTCTGATTTCTGGCTCAGGGCATGAGAAAAACTAATTTTAAGAAAACAGCTCATATTGTAACTGAAATCTACAGATGCAGATAGAAAAAGTCCAATAAAATAAACACTTAAATGTCTACTTTAGATTAAAACTATAGTTTTTGCATGTAGTGTCTTGCCTTAAAAGACTAAACTAGGCCTGTGGGTATCTATTTACAGATTAATTGAGTTCTTAATCTGAACAATCTTGATTTATAAATTCCAGATATCGATCTTTTACTGTTTCCTATATCGCTTTGGTGGTGCATGGTCCCAGCTGCTGAAACTACAGACTTGCGGTAAAAGTCAAAATATTTTATCAGGGTTTGCAGTTTTCTTTCTTTTTAATTTCTGCAGGTTTGGTCGCTTCAATACTTAAAAGTCGATTGTTGTAATGAATCATTCAAAAAACATTCTAAGAGTATTTTCAATTTTTAAAAACTAATCATTTATAAGTGTTCATGAGTTTAGGTCAGGTTACAATTTTAAAGGCCTAATCATTTCACACATTCTTATATAAACGATTCATAAATTTTTTACTTCAGTTTGTATCTTTAGAGCAGGTTTGATTGTGTTGACTACAGCATAGTTGAACAGCATATTTTGGGCTCTGAGTCTGGTGCCAAGTTAGATGGTTCTCCGTATAATTGACAGCATTACATGGAAATCTGTATCATTACCCAGCCGCCCTAGAAAAAATACTCTCTGTGTATAGACCACAGACCACAAGCGTCAGCTGGCTGAGTCTGGGTAAAAACAGTGATAATCTGATCAGACATCATCAAAAAATGAGCTCCATGGGGTGCCTTCACCCACAGTCTACCAGTGGTATGAGCTCAAATAATGCTGGCTAAAATAACATACAGACTACTGAGAGAGATAGAGATAAGACAGAAGAATGGGAATGGAGTTTAATGTGCCGGATCAGACCCCAGGCTGCAGCTAGTAATTAAACTGCAGCGTCCATATGTGTGACTGAGATAGAGAGAATGTTGCAGGGATTTTAGTGAACAGGGACATCCGAGATAAATGTTTTTGGAGTGCGATGCAGTAGACACCTCAGGCAGTGTTCAACACTGGTCATTTCTGCTCAGCTAGTGAGGGAGTATGTATGAGTGACCGGATAGGACTTACTGTAATAAATTAATCAAAATGAGTTATGGGACTAAATACAATTATAGTTAATTATAAACCACATCTTCTCTAAATAAATTAGCTTAAGTCAAAAATGCTGCTTTATTAAAAGAAACAGACAAATGCATGTATAAAACGAAATGCCTTTATTTATACAACTTTAAAAAAGCAATTTAAAGCACAAAGACTTTAATAAACATTTGTCCTGCATAAAAAATGATCGCACATTGTGCTTCCTTTGCAAAGTCTGTACAACCTCTGGGTGTGCAGCTGTTGCGATCCAGTTCAACCATTTATTGCATACATATGAAATACACCTTGCGTGTCAATTTATAACTCAAGAATGAAAAAAAAAAAAAAACAGTGACAAAAAAAGAAGAGGGAAAAAGATCAACCACATTTCTACCGTTTTACAATTCTAAACTGCAACAGCTTGCAGAGAAAGGCTTTGCACATTGTCCAGACTGGACAAATATATATTAAAAAGAGAGAGAAAGATGAGAATAAATTAATTCAAGAAACTATAGTTGTGCTTTAACATTGCTTACTCAAAGGAGTTCACTAAAATGCAAACAACGTTTGGTAAACCCAACTCAAAAAGAAGGCTGCTTTGAAACAAGGCTTTCAAGTTCAGAGATGCTGAAGTCTCTCTTTTCCCTTTCCAAATATGTAGTGCTGAGCGTTAGCTCAACATCAAGATTTGCACACATCCCCATAGATAGCAGTGATTAATTAAATTCCCTGTTCCCTTCTATATCCACTCCATATTATACAAATCTAGACTGGAAGTGAAAAAAAAAAAAACAGTATTAAAAGGCATTTCTTCAGAGGAGGAAGGCATGTATATACCACCTCAAAATGTTCTATTAAAATCATACCATCTTTCCAAACTAAAAAAACAAAAACAAGAAAAAAAAAATAGATAAACGCTCCATGGTCTTCCATATACCACAATACAAAAACTAAAGTTTCAGATAAAAATAATCCAAACTTTAAAGACTTTGGTACAGTTTAAATGAAATGTAGCTTTTTGCCTCACTCATCTCCCCTTTAAACATACTTCTGTCTGCCCATTAAGCGACAAGTATGAAATGTGCATAGTAAGATCCATGTCAGTGAAACTACAAGCAACCTGATTTTCATAGGAAAACATGATTTTTTAACCAAAAAAGGTCAACACAAAAGGTATGCCACCAGGCTAAAGCACCCATAGTCTCCTAAAGCGATCTCTGCCAAACAAACCAGAAGCTTGAAATAAAACATTTAGAAATGTCAAATTTTTCCTCTCTGACATTTATTTTCTGTAAATCTGCAGCCAAAAACCCACACTGGAATGTGAACATCTGTGCGAGATGGTTCTGAACAGCAGGTTGCCAGATAATGGGATAATATCTCGGCATATTCACGGCTGTAGTTAGGTGAGATAGAGATCGACAGGATTGAGCCAGGTGGAGGTTTTACTGCTGAGGTCAAGTGGCTGATCGCTCAGAGAAACATCAGGAAGTGCCACAGCCAAAACTCCTTTGAACTCAAGAAAATATTTCCATCTGCACTAGTCAGAGGACTGCTGATATTATTACAGAGATGTGAGGATAAAACAGATGCTAGAGCCTTACATGCAAATAAACTTACTAATTGAATGAGGAAGTACTGATCATCATTTGAACTGCATCTTTTGCTTGGCTAAGATGCTAATTATTGAACTGGATGTGAAAAAAACATGCTTTTGCTCTTCATAAATGGCGACTGTGTTTCTGACAATCAAAACAATAAAGGGAATTAGATGTTAATATTAATAAAATAATTAATAAAAATAATATTACAAAATTGAGGAAATGGGTACAGCTACAATAACCTTGCAATCAGCAAACGAAAGATGAAAATTCCTAAACAAAATGATTCACTGTCATCAAGGCATGAGAGAGAAAAAAAAAAAACTTGATGTGAGAAATTAAGTCACAATTTGTCACATGGTTGTATAAAGGCATCCTCACCACACACGCATGCCACAAAAGTAAAGTGCATGACCAGTCTACATGTAGCACATTTCAACTGAGGTTTGACTTCTTATGGGGATGAACACAGGCTACACGACTGTTCAGACTCCCTCTGATTTCTCAAAAAGCAACCAAACTGTTGTATTCTAGGCTTTGAGTTTAATAATCTAGGATAGTGGTGTCTTAATACCCATAGCAACGTTTCCTGAAATCTGTTGTAAACATGAAGCAAGTGACCTACGACCAACTCTCTAAAGCTATAAGTACAGTATGGGCAGGAATGAGCCGCATTAGTGACAGCTCAATCAGCGTGTGGCGAGGTTCTGACAGAGCAAAGGATCATGAAAAGCAGCCTGAAGGCTGGACACTGGGTTGAACAAAAGGCATTGTGTTTCTTTCAAATTTCAAACCGATCAAGTAAACCTGCCCACTGAAACATAATAATGCTACACTTGAGGACATTTTCAGCATTTTTCTCCGTAGCTTTTATGCATTAGCGTTCTGCTCACAGGTTACGAACTTAAATGACTATTGCAGCTGAAGTTTGTTCTCTATGATTTATTTTCAATGTTTTTGCCTGTCTGGTGAATAACTATTTTCTGAGCTTTACTTTGGAAGAAGGTTCTGAAAGCTGCTTTGCAATCCCACATCTTGACTGAAGTGTGCCCAAATGTGGCAAATCTCAGCAGACTTGTTTCTCACTCAAAAAACCTGCAGATCTGGAGCTTTGAATATTAAATACCTAAGCCCTCCCTCTTCCACATCCAGACACATGCTGCAAGCAGCTGCGTTTGTACCTAATTAAAACCTCAGCATAGACACAAGAAGCACTGCAATTACTGTCTCAAACAGAAAAATCAGAGGGCAACCGAAGTGTTCAGCCATTTTTTTTTCTCCACGCTAGACACAGTGGCCCTCACGGAGGCAGTCAGGAAGAGGACGTGAGGGTCTAAAGAGATCTTAGAGGTGTGCTCCGCTCTAGTTGTGCTTGGCCCTCCCTCCTTTCAGGTAGCTTTTCCAGCGCTTGATGAAGTCCCTGAAGATGGGTGAGTTGTCAATAGTACCCAGCAGCTGGAGCTGGTTTATGTGCGTAGTATGATAGTCCCAACGGGCCAGGTTGGGTGCCGTGCCCAGAATAAAGTGCCGCAAGTCATAGATGGTGCCCGACCCTGTGTCATACAGGGGCAGCATAACTTTTAGGGACTCCATTCCCTTGCTGTACAGCTGACCTGCATCCCGACCGAGTTTCTCACCTGCGGTTTGCGCCAGGTCATACAGGCCTATGAGGGAATAGATAAACCCGTTTAGAACGAAGGAGCTAGGGATTGTGGGATACTCCTCATACCAGTCATACTTATTAATGAACACGGCTTTGACGCCGTGCTGCTCCGATGGCAGTTTAAAAGGTCCGGTGGCACGCAGGGCAGCCTTTAGGTACATGTCATCTTTTGTCATCAGATAGGCACGCACTAGAGTGGACATGGCCTGCCCCTGCGCCATGGCCGAATACCAACCCGGCTCCAGTGCACGGAAACCCTCCCCAAGCTTACGAGTCACCATGATTGGCCAACCGCCACGCTCGTCTTGGTTGCGTACCAACCAGTTGCTGGCGGCGAAAAAAGCCGCCATATGTGAAGTGGTAGAGATTGTGATATTGTCTATCGTCCCGTGGCCGTGCACCACTAACTTTACGACACGTCGGGGCATGGTCTTAGTGGCTTTGACCGCTTTGGTGTTGGAGAGGCCAATGCCTTTGCGGAGGTCAGTGAGAAGGTCACGGGTGACCATGGTCCATGCTGTCCGAGGGCCGATCCCATAGGTGATGTCACGGTCCTTAAAAGAAATGAGCTGGGTAGTGGTGACATAGTGGATAACAAACGGTGGCCCTTTCTCTGTGGTCTCCAAGATGACAGAGATGCTACCATTAGATGTGAACTTCAGGTCAAAAGAGATGATGAAATCTTTTGTGTTGCCAAGAGGAAGTGAAACGCCCTCTGAGTTTTCTAAAACACAAGGAATAGAAAAAGGAAACATTACAACACATTTAACAGGATGTCTACTAGGGTTGGATCCATAGCTAAAATTTGGCTTTGGTACAAGAACAACTAATTTGATGCAATAAGAAATAAAAAAAAAAAAAGAAAAAAAGAAAAAAAAGAAAAAAAAAAAATCAACCTTATATGACTATTAATATTAATAAACCCTTAAACTTTGTTTTCCGTCTGTTTTGTTTTAGTAAAGATTTTTTAAATGTATTATAAAAATGACACGAGTGATTTAATTGTTGACAGAATTTTTTTAGATTATTTATTAATTTAAAACAAAACAACATGCAGCTCAAATAGGGCTGGGCAATATGGCAATAAAATGAAATCAATCGAAACTATTTTTTTTTTATATTTAACTAGTTAACCATTGGTTAAAAAAAGTGCACACATCCCAAGTGCAAACACCTGAAGAGATTAACTTGCAGAAAATATGCATGAAATATGAACATGCATCTTAAACATATCCTATATACTCAGATATAATATAAAATAAGAAAAATGCTAAATAGTTCTTAGCCAATAAATAACACGAGTAATAGGCTATTATTAACAGAAACAGAAAATAACAGCACCTTTCAGCCTGTCACCATCATGCAAACATGAAATATCAAACATACAGTAGCAGTTCTTTACAGGTTTTTGCATTCCATTGAGCAATTTTTCCTATTGTTTTTGTTTTTGGCTGTTGCACTCGTGTCTCGCGTCTTTAGCAGCGTCAAAACTGCTCTTCAGAAACCTACGGGTGACGTCACAGACACTACGTCCATATTTTTTTACAGTTTATGGTCTCACCTAGTCTCAGCCGCGGACCATTGGCTGAACGTCTGATGCATATGGTACACTTATCTGTAAACACTTCAGGAGTTTTGAAGTCGTCATCTGATTTCTACAGGATGTCCGCAAGAGACGCGTGTTGCGATCTTTAACGGTCTGCCTGGAAACAAATGCTGTGACGCCAAAGGAGCGCTTACCAGTATCGATTAAACGCTGGATTTTCAAAAGTATGCGAAGTTCGCGGCTTCAATCACGCAGAGGCGTTACCAAAGCAGTGACGCAACGTCTCGTTCCCTCTTCAGGGAACTAAGGTTACATGCGTAACTGAGACATTTTGTCTATACACAAAAATACCATATTTCATGTTATAACCATGTGCTGCACGTCACATCAAGTAAACTACAAAACTGTTGTCTGGTAACAAAATTTGTGCAATTCTGATATCACATCATTTAAAATTTTTGCATCACAGTATTATTATCACTATTATTAACATGTCTATACAAACTTCCTCCTACTTTCTCATATGAATAGACACACTTGTTTGTACAGATTGAAACCACAAGGTTTCATTTGTCATGTTCTCCTGGGGTTAATTAAACAGACACGTTGGCATCAGAGAGGCAGAAAGGCTCAGACTGTGAAATAACTTTAAAACAATCTATCTTATATTGGACAGTGCTAAAAGTTATTTCTCCTCCAGAGGACTGTTTGGTACACACTGCAGTGCAACTCACTGCAAAGCGAGCAGATCAGTTTCCCAACTCTCAATCAAAGTACTTTATCTCTCTTTGTACAGAAATGCACATTCAACACTTCATCCTAAAGTCATCTCTCATTGTTAGCGTCAAATCCCTCTCGCCGCCTCTGTGTTGCCTTCTGACAAGGTTATGCAGAACAAAAAAGAAACCTATTCATACCCTCTACTGAGAGAAGAAAAGGAGGCATGAAAGAGCAAGCGAAAAAGAATGAGGTTGAATACTTCAGCAAGAGAAAACACCCAAGACAGAGTAATATCAACAATATTAAAGCAGCACAGAACATGGGACAGGAGAGAGATAAAAGACAAAGGCAAATCAAAGGAAAAGAAAAGAGGCAGCAGAGGACATTTTGGCTCAAACAGCCCCTATCACTATTTAATGCACTCATAAATCCATTACTTAAGGCAATGCAGAGACTAAGTGGATTTGTACTGTTCTGCTCTGATTACCCTCCCATCAATAGCAGTGATGTGGAGGATGGAGAGAGCGTGAGGAAGGCAGCGCCCTGCTGGAGCCTTGGACCCAGCGTGTCCTAGTTGGCTCCGCTCTAATCAATGCTCTGGGTGATGACACCAATTACTGCCTGCCACCCCGACAGTCCAGCTAATTCTAATGGCTATTGATTAGCTTAATGCTAAAAAGTAGCACGGTGTGTCCAAGACCTCAGAAATGCTGCCTTATCATGCAGTATCCTGAGGGAGGAACAGAATGTACTGTCTACTGTGATGCCTCCATCTGGTCGATTTCTGAAGGCAGCATAGATGTCATCTTCACTATAAGAAAAATGTTGTCTGATAAAAGAAGATTTTTTTCAGCATATGATTCTATTTTTACAGACAAATAAGCATTGCAGTCATTAAATCATCTTTGTTCGTTTCTAAAAGATGACAGTGGTGCTTGTACATATTTTAAAGAGGAGTTTTTCAGCATGATCCTTGAGAAATCATTCTAATGATCCATTCTAACGTTCAAAGTGGTGCTCAAGAAACTTTTCTTATTATCAATCTTAAAAACAAAAACCGGTTGTTGAAACACTGATATTTTTTTTTCCACAATTCTGAGATGAACAGAGCATTTATCCAAAAAAGAAATCTTTTGTAACATTATAACGGCCTTGACTGTCACTTTTGATCAATTATCAAAAGTTCAATATCCGTTTCTGTACCTGGAGCGCTGAACTGTCGTACTGATGTGGCTCTGGTCTTGTCATAGACTCTAGAGAGAGAGCAGCCCTTAGGGACAGTCCATGAGCTAGACCTGCTATCTCTCTCCTCCGCTGTGTCATACACCTCCATGTGGGGCGGCCGCTCTGTCAGGTTCTTACTGTAATGACTCAGGCCATACTGAGCTATCTGGATAGCATAGAAATACCCTTGTGGGCCCCATTGCGTAGACAAAGGTACTCCTATAGGGAGGAAACAGAAGAAGAGATGAGAAACTGAAACGGAAGAGAAGCAAATTTTATATATTTGTATATACACACACTACCATTCAAAACTGTATACAGGGATTACAAATAAACTCACATTGATAATGCAAACAAACAGAGTATCAGACCCAGAAGTATAATGTGATGCACACATAATGAAGCAAAGTGCCAAAAAGCCCCCTTAAAAAAGCTTTTGCAAAGCAACAACAGTTATATAGACCCAAATGTTCAATGCATCATTGGACTAAACAACAAATAATATTTTTTCCTGAGAAATACAGGTTATTAGCCTTTCGACTTATTTCGGTTGCCAGGCAACATAGTAACTTGCCGTAATAACACAAAATGTAACATTCACAAGTGTACATATACCAGTTGTTTAGCTTGGCCATTTCAGCTTTGCGTCTTAAGATGTTAAACGTTTTAAAATGTTAGCTTTACTGTTGAGTCTTTTGAATTTAACTTAAGTATGATAGTGTGATGTGAAGCAGTGGTTTCTACACTGACACCATCTTCATTCATAATAAGTCATCTTGTTTCTGGTTTCATGACTTCTAAACAATTTAGATCAGATACACAATCCAGAGTACTGACAAGTGAAAACATATAAACCTTCAAATTACCCAGAGATATACAAAAGAGCAGTGAACACTGGGAGGACAAAGCTATTGAAGCAAATAGTCTTCAGTTAGTACCAGTTACATTGATCTCAAGTATGATGTTTTGCTGTCGGCACTGACAAAAATGCTAAGAGTTATAGGTCAGCAGGCTTTCATTAACCCTCTCTCTATCCTTTTTTTATTTCTTTTTTTCGATTTAACCACAGCTCATCTATTTTACAGCCTGGCATGACAATAATCAAGCCAAAGGCAAAACACTGCAACTGCTTTAAAGCATCCATCCACAAACATACACATAAAAAACCACATGCAGGGTTAAACAGACATAACAAGGCAATATAGATGACAAACACACCAATGATACTGCCTTCCGCTTTCCAGGACGCACACACACTGGCTCTATGTGGGACCTGTATCAGGAGGCATATGGGCACTGTGGAGGCGCTCTCTGGCCTAGATACTATTCAGAGCACTCTGATCCTCTGCTGTAGGAGACGCCATCCCTCAAACTGAAGGAGGAGGAAAAAGGAGCTCTCTTTCATTGTCACTCTCCGTACTCATCTCCTTTTCATTCCTTTTTATTCTCTCTCCCTCTCTCTCTCCTTCAGTAGAGACTGATGAGTCTGTCCGCTGTCTCTGATAATAGGCTCTCTGCTCTAACACTATGCCGCAGGCTCATGTAGGTTATTACCTCGGAGCTCAACACACTGTTTTTGTGCCTCTGATGCCCGGGATGAACAGAGGGGAACAGAACCTCTAATTAATCTCTGTTTTGTGCATTTGCAACACCTTTCAAAAATGAACATCTTTCATACTACAGCGGATTCAATCTGCTGAGATTAAAACCTCTTTCTGTTGACGTAATAATTTGGTGCCAGGGACCAAGTTAAAAATACATGCTAACAGATTACCATAGTGAGATCCAACAATGACGGAACACTGAACACTGGATTTAATGTTACACTTGCACTTTGAGGCAGCGCTCGCTTTAATTTTCCATGGATACCGGAGGAGAATCAGAGGCAATGCTTCAAACCTCAGATGATTCCCTACAGGCACCTTCATTCCAACACGGTCATTACTGCTACAGAGCTTCTTTGTAGCGTGGAGAACAGAGAGCGACTCCATGTAAACAGCCTCTGAGTAATGGACAGGCTGTTGGTTATGGAGAAGAGGAGGCTAGAAAGGAAACAAAAGTAGGGGACTAGTACAAACTCCATGGCTTTTGTGTCGCCACAGACATAGAAGATTTCATCTCGACTCATAGACATCACAATTTTTCCACCTGCCACAAAGGAATACGGTATAAATGCGCTTCTTTGCGGTGCTACAAAAAAAAGGGGGTCTTTGTATGCGCACACAGAACAAAGCCCACATGTTTTAAAAGCTTTCACCAGAAAAGAGTTGAAAGTGGTTTAATCCTGAATGCTGATCAATAACTTTGCAAAACATGAAAGCTTTTCAGAGCAGCATGCCGGATGTGCTGCATTTCAGCATTTTAATAGAGTGCTGTAGAATGCTCTCAGTTTTTTTTGAGCATGTAAAGTGTGCAATGGTTTGTTCACAAGCTTGTCATTGGTTACACCGGCATACCCTCACATGCAAACAGACTCAGTCAGCTTTGAATTTGATTCATTTTGATTTAATCTGAAAATTCTTCCACTTTGTTTGCCATCCTGTCAAGCACTGCAAGAGACTTCACTGTCTTCAGTGAATAGTAATGTTGTGGTTTGGAAGGCATTCTTTATTCTCCAGTATTGATCAGACCGACCTCATTTTCAATACTTCCTTAAGAAGTGATTACTTCATTACCTAGTCTCATTATAAAGGAACACAGAAGAGTGAAAGGCACTGAGTGAATCACTATTCTCTTTAGAAAGCATCACAAACTTTGTGTTAATAGCTTTGATATGATTGTGGTGATAGCCTAATGAATGGCCAGAGATCTGGGCTCTTAACACAAAGGCTGCAGGTTCAATTCCAGGTAGGGGTGATCCAAGAAATGTAGTGAGACTGGGTTCAACTCTATCACTGTAATGCTTCGAACAGGGCACTTAACCCCGTCTGCTGAAGGTCGGTCCTTACGAAGAGATAGAGAGATGGAGAGAAGAGTGAGCCAGCAGGAAATGGTTGAAAGTAGTCTGTCAGGGCAGACAAACAGTGATGGATCACTGACACAGCGGAGAGACAAATGTGGTTCCTGGACAGTAAAACGCCTCTGAAGGACAAAACCTAGACCGCCATAATCAGCTTTGAAGGAGTGTCATCTCTCAGTTCATTTTGAAATGCTTGTCATTTAGGTTTTTTAATAAAAAAGGAAAATGATTCTGCTTTAATTTGGTTTAGCTTTTTCTCATTGACATTCACTAGAAGATGCATGGGAGTCTGAGTGCAAAATTATTCTCCATTACGTTTAAGGTCATCAAATCAGCTCTTGTGATTCAGTTCTTGGCTGAATCAATCCCACTTTCATTTGCTTAATGTATAGTCCATTGAGGGTGCATTACTCACTAAGAAGCAGACGTAGATCATTCAAGCCTGGCTTCCAGGAAACTCCTCTTGGACTGCACTAAATGACTATTAATGGCCACTAACAAGTTGTGTTAGAAATGAGGCAGGTCGCTTTGCCTCTCACTTCTCCCAGTGCGCCACAATTAAGTGCTGCTTTAATGTGACATGCATTTAGGTGAATCTTGATGATGAGGGAGAAAGTAACTGTGATTTTACTGAGACACATTAAGAGAGCCAGTTATGCATAGGCCCAGGCAGAATCTGCTGACTTTTCTAACATTTCTGCACTAATTATGAAAGAATAGATTTAGCGGAATAGATTTAAACATGGTAAAATGGTGGCGTTGAGAATACCATACTTTTATTGGTAGCTGAATACATACTGATGACCGAAAGTATAGCCCAAACATCCTATGGAAACCTAGTCCATTGAATATCTGGAATTAGCATTCATCTCAGGTGGTGTGATCACATGGGGACATTCTTAAATAATGCACCAAAATGAAAATAAAGTTTTGGTAATTACATTTGGGTAATTGAACTCAGTACGCTGTTCAGGGTGTTGTTTTTTAACATCTAACCAGTCATAGTGAAGTTCTTCAGGAACGAGCTGCCTCTTGACATTTTTTTTTTTACAAATTTTACTCTTAATTTGCTACTACCATAATTTTTGGTGAAGTGCGTTCACACTGTTGACATGTTTGCTCGTTGCTTATCCAAGTTGGGTACATGAAAGAGACAATTAAGCAGACAACATACATAAATCACAGAAGTGCTAATTAAAAATAAATTAATTAAATGATTTCGGTGCTCTAAAACAATTTCATCCGAAACTAAAAATGCTTGCCGTTTTAGTCAAATATTTCAGCTGCCAAAATTGATGCAACACTATTAAATACAGTTGTAATCAGTGCAAAGTTCATGCATGGGGCCACACTTTTGATGCATGTTAATAAACACATGTTAATACCAGGTGTAAACTGCAATCCATCTCAACTGATTACCTGTGTTCAGAAACCTCAGCATAGCAATGCTAAGCAACCATTATCAGATAGATCGATCAAATGTGAAGAGGTATCACTAATAACACAAAACTCACCTTCAACTCCACTAATGCACTTGACTCTGTCACGCACCTCCACGTTATACCCCTCAAAGGACATGAAGACTCCGTTGGGGTGGTACGGCTCTCTCTGGGTGTATACTTTGGAGTAACTGTGCGAAAACTCGAATCGATCATAGCCGTCGTACTGTACCACCTTGCCGTACACCTCAAAGTACTTCTCCATCCAGCTGAAGGGCAGGTATACCTCACTACCTTCTCGACGGCCCTTAATGGTGACATCGTCGTTGATCAGGCAGTCGATCTCTTCGTAGCGTACTCCGCCGACCACAGGGGGAGGTTCGGGGGGCTGGGGCTGCTGCGGATGGCTGTCTATTTTCGGGCTGGGAGGGGGCTGGGGGTGCCGGGGCAGGAAGCGCAGTGCTTTCTCACTAGTACACTTGTTCCACAGAACGACCGTGAGCAGAGAGAGGAGAGCGCAGATCACTATCAGGGTCTTGTAGTGAACACGGGCTGCCAGACAACGCATCATTACTGCTTACCTACAATGCAAACACAAATGTACATTAACACACATTCTATGAAACACCTATTGCCTGAATTGCAATAACAGGCAAACATGCAATAATACACTTACACTCCCCACACTACATCAGTGACACTTCAGATTTAAGCTACAGAGTAATCAGTAATCCAGTCAGAGGAAATTTTATGCATACCTACATGGAATTAATCAGAGTTTAAAAGATCCAATCAATATTTTTCCCTCTGCATGAATAATCAAATGCAGCATTAGAGAAATTCAATATCTGTCTGAATGACTGTGTATACTGTTTAGCATATTTCTTTTAAAATTCATAGCAGCATTGTTCATTGTTCTACTATATTTATTTATTGTTAAGGGTATAATGTGTAGCTTTCGACCAAAAAAAACATGCACAGTGGAGACTTTTTGGATTTATTGTGTGTCCGAGGAAAATTCACTTCTGTTGACAATGGTGGCAGCAGTGTTAATAATAATTTATATACTATTATAGTATTTTTTTTCTATTTAGTATTTCTATTTACTATTCTATTTTTTTTTATTTAATTATTTTTTTTCAGTTCAAGTAATTTTAGTACTTTAACTTAAACATTTCATTTCAATTAGTTGCCAAGGCAGCATTTAAAAAAAAATTTGTTCAAGATTTGTAAGTTAACGTTTTTCATCTAATATTTATATTTTATTTTATTTTAGCCTTTATTTAAATGACCAAAAATGATTTCAAGTGTTGGTTAACAATAACAATCTAGCATGCCAGTCAGTCAACAATGTTTCCATTCAAGACAAATCGTAATATCACAAAAATAATTTGTGAATAAAGTTTATGAAAATGCTATACAATAACACTGGTCTGATAATATTTTCATTTCTGAATAAATTATTCATTCATATGACCTGTTGAGGAAAAGTTACAAGACTTCTTTTAAAATGCAAATCTAGTAACTTATAAACTTTTGATGTACTATGGGATGCAATAGTGATAAGTATAACAGGAAAGAAATAATTCAATATTCTCTACACATCTTTCCTCTTTCACAAATCATATTCTGCTCCTGCGGTTTCTGTACTAGGGAGAGAATCACATTAACTTTTGTAAACGTAGCTCATAACGCAAATCAGCAGCCTCTCACACATATCATCTCTTCTCTCTTTGGCATGTTATCTTCTTCGCAAAGAATAAAAATCAATAAGCAGAACAGCCCTGCTCTCACTACAGCAATGGACAACACGCCAATGCCATCATTAGCAGTCCACACCACTGTGAAACTAAAGCCAAGACTAAGGTCAACGGAGAATAAAAACTCATCAATCCATCAACCTAAACAAAGTGCCACACACTCCATATTTAACAAACGGAGCCAAAAGGACCCATACGTCATGAATGGTAGCCATACAAACACACTTTCAGCCTGGCCTACATACACTATATTGCCAAAGTTTTGGGATGTCTGCCTTTATAAGCACATAAACTTTAATGACATCCCATTCTTAATCTGTAGGGTTTAATATGGAGTTGGCCCACCCTTTGCAGCTATAACAGCTTTAACTCTCCTGGGAAGGCTTTCCACATGGTTTAGTAGTGCGTTTATGGGAATTTTTGACCATTCTTCTAGAAGTGCATTTGTGAGGTCAGGCACTGATGTTGGACGAGAAGGCCTGGCTCGCAGTCTCCGCTCTATTTCATCCCAAAGGTGTTCTATCAGGTTGAGGTCAGGACTCTGTGCAGGCCAGTCAAGTTCCTCCACACCAAACTGTGGACTTTCAGTGAATGAACAGAGTCGCCGTTTATTTAATATCGAGGCTCCATAGTTTGTTTCTTGTATGATTGTTAGGCCTACTGGTATAAAATTAATTGCACTGTCTGCCTGAAAAAGACGCGCTCTCTTCTCGTGCAGTCAAAATTAACGGTTTAATTTCTTCAGGCTCGTCCTAGTCGTCACCCTGACATGACTGCGTAAAGTTAATTAGCCTATGTGAAAGAGCTTTCTTTCTTTTTGCAATAGGCATTAATTAGTAGTGGGCTAAATAGCAGCATGTTGAAATTATGTGCCAAATTGCGCTTTTTATTACAATGATAAAATTGTATAGTAGGCCTAGCCTATACAGGTAAGGTCAGATTTGCCGACGTGCGTTGTATTTAGGATATTTATTTATTTCTGTCCCTGTGCACCAATCAGAGACGGAGTTCACTGCTGATATTCTGGGGAATATTCATAGCCAATAGGCTATACTAGGGACTTTAGCTTTTAAATATCTTTGCTGCATTGGATCAGTATTCTTTCTAGAACAGGCAAGAGCTTTCTAGCCTTGCGGCTCGCGTCAGCAGCGCATTGCATCGCCCATTGCCCATTACAATCAGTGGATGGCGGGCGGGTGCGGCTTTGAAAATTGGTCAAAAAACATTGGTGCGGATGGATGGCAGACGGATGATTAGTTTTGTGATGTGGTTGTGGATGAAATAATAGCCCATCCGCACATCTCTAGTTCCCACAAGGTTAAGAGCATGAAATTGTCCAAAATGTATGCTGAAGCATTAAGAGCTAAGCCCAACCCCTGAAAAACAACCCCACATCATAACCCCCCCCTCCACCAAACTTTACACTTGGCAAAATGCAGTCAGGCAAGTACCGTTCTCCTGGCAACTGCCAAAACCAGACTCATCAATTGGATTGCCAGACAGAGAAGCGTGATTTGTCACTCCAGAGAACACGTCTTCACTGCTCTAGAGTCCAGTGGCGGCGTGCTTTACATCACTGCATCCGATGCTTTGCATTGCACTTGGTGATGTAAGGCTTGGATGCAGCTGCTCAGCCATGGAAACCTATTCCATGAAGCTCTCTTTATACTGTTCTTGAGCTAATCTGAAGGCCACACGGAATTTGGAAGTCTGTAGCTATTGACTCTGCGGAAAGTTGGCGACTCCTGCACACTGTGCGCCTCAGCATGCGCTGACCCCGCTCTGTAATTTTACGTGGCCTACCACTTCATGGCTGAGTTGCTGATCTTCCCAATTGCTTCCGCTTTGTTATAATACCACTAACAGTTGACCATAGAATATTTAGAAGTGAGGAAATTTCATGAATGGACTTATTGCACAGGTGGCAACCTATTACGGTACCACGCTTGAATTCACTGAGCTGAGAGCGACCCATTCTTTCACAAATATTTGTAGAAGCAGTCTGCATGCCTAGGTGCTTGATTTGATACATCTGTGGCCATGGAAGTGATTGAGGAGGAGTGTCCCAATACTTTTAGCAATATAGTGCATGTATTAGGTGTAAACATGATTTCATATAGTTCTGAAATATTAACTGCTACAGAAGATCAGCACAAGTGAATCATTCTTTTTTCCAATCTTCCCGTTTAATCCTCTTTGCAGAGTTTCACAGACCTGCACTCCATCTCTTTCTAATCTCTCCCCCCTTTATTTCGTCTTCCCCAGGTCGACTCTGCACCTTCTGTTCAGAGCATGCAGAGCAGAGCAGCGTCTGACTGCACAGTGAAAGATAAGCAGCTCATCTCGTTTGTCAAGGCTATAAATAATTTGATCTTTTTGGCTTTAACAGGCAGAGTTCACATGACGTTACTCTGAGATTCAGGGACATGCTCAGAAAGTGCTGTCTGAATCCTAACGCAAAGCACCTGATCAAGCATCCCTGATGGAGCATCTGGATCAGGCAGCCCACCGCAGTGCAGGGTGCATCTGTGTACAAGAATAATTTGCATTCAAATCCACTAATATGCAGGAGATATGGCTGAGCTCTGTATAATCCAGAGATCAAACAAAAAAACAGGAGGAACACGGTTGTAATCCCTTCTCTGAACAAGTGGCACAGTGGACTAAAAGGAAGAGTACACCACGTCCTAGAGAGCATCATAGCACGCTAGATTTAAGAAAATAGCTTTTTGTAGAGGGGCTTACAGCTGGTATTAGGAGTCAGGGATGAATACGGTTTAAAATTGTGCCATCCCCATAGCTACAGCTGTGGCCGATCGGCTCCTTTGAGGAAAACAGAGCTGAGCTGACTTATTAAACGCAGTGCTCTAAAAAACTGAATTCAAAACAAGCACATCCATCTCAGCAGAGAGGTCCCCATTAGAATGCGCTTAGCGCTGTCTCAGTCACAGAGATGACCTGACGTTGGTCACGCCCTTTCTGAATCCTCATCACTTTGATTCATGAGCTGCTCTTTCATCTAATGCAGACTGCTATCGATTCTCCACATCTTCAGTTGTTTCCTGCCACCTGGGTCAGGACCTCGACACACACAGTTGCCCTGGTCATTCCAAAACAGCAGTATAACTGTATCTTATAATTAAATAAACATAATGGTATTAATTAGTGCAAAAGTAGCTTCACATGATGTAGCATTTGAGTTCCCAATATAACAAAATTGTTATATTAAGTAATATTTGTTAAGTGTGTTACGCATGTTAGATAAGTTTGTTAACTGTGAAAAAAGGTACGTTTTTAGCTGTGAAGGCTCTATGTCAAGCGAAGTCGCAGAACGAACTGATGTGATGTCATTTCGAACAAAATCAGGCCAAAACGAAGTTCGTTGAGAGTTCGTTTTAGGAGTTCTAAACAGCTTGCAAAAACGAACTTTCGGAAAAAGCTCGCTTCGGCTTGTAAACATCTTTGTACTACCATTGGTCCATGGAAATTACGTAATAGGTATGTATGCGCAGAGGCTTTGCCTTCTTTCACGTGGAAATCTCCTGTTCAAGTCCGTTGAGGTCAGATGTCTGTGAGTGAAAAGTGTGAACACACTGGAGAGCTGCTTTATAGCAGAAAATGAAGTTGTACTTCTGATCAAACATTTTCATGTTTAATAGGTAAAGCTGCTTGCCCTAAGCAATCTATTGTATAAAGTGACAGTATATAAATAAACATGACGTGACTTTAATAGAGTGCGAATTGTAGAGCTTGTGCAAACAAATATGTCCATGTTGCTAACTTGCTATGATGCTTTTCTTATGCTTTATTCAAACGCTTGCTGTTTTCTCAGTTTTGTTGAGTGTTTATTTTGTTATCGAGAGGAAAGTGCGCAGCTCATATTTACATATCTAAACGCTGCTCTCAGCAGTGTGGGTGCCGTTGGATGTTCGATAACAGTATATCGCTGCTCACATATTTACCCCTAAAAGAAGAAAGAAAAACAACTTTGCCATCAGTATATCAGGGCCTTTAGTAACAAACTCTTCCTTGTTTTGATCTGTTTGGCACAAGTCCCACTCTGTATTTCTACATTACTTTGTTTCTTGATCATGTGTACAAAACATCAAGCAGTCCAGCCCACTGTTAATTTATCTACCACAGTATGAAAGACATGTCTATGATCGTATGGTATATACAGTCTTACCGCCCAACCCTAGGCCGCACCATCCCAGGCTGATGTCCTCTGCTGGCACCTTGAGCCCAGGGAACAGTGGGAGGTATTGTTGACACATGAAAGGCCGTCAGTGAAGGGGGGTTTGCAGGGCTGGCACAGGAGAGCTGGGTGCAATGAATACCAAGCTTTCGGCTCATTTGTCACCACAACCCACACAGACCTGCTCCCGAAGACTGCACGCCTGTCCTCCCTACTCAGGGCTGCCACGGGCTCTTCATGCCACACCAGACAATGCAGAGAGGAGCTGGAGCCATGATGATGATGATGATGATTTTTTTTTTTTACATTTATGTTGCAGGTTATAATGTGTAAGTTATGGTAATCACAATCAATTCTACTAAACAGAATAAAAGCTTTAAATATTGGCTTTAGAATTAAAAAATCTTAGAACAACAAACAAAGTGACAAATCTAACCACAGGGTATTTACTAATGTGCATGTTTAATCCACTATGAAACTTCTGTCAAACCTAAAAGGTTTTGTGACAAGGGTTTGGCAGTGAAAGAAACAGACAGCGAATCTAAGACCTATTTAAGGAAACTTAATAAGGGTTAAATGGTATCCAACCATATTTTGAAATGCCACAGGGAATACGATTTCCTGCTCTATTACACAACATATTAATCACAGAATACCTCAAATATGAGACATTGTGCTGGCTTGTACATCTCAAACCAAACACAGGAAAGAAATGACAGAAATTAAGTCTAAGGTTTTGACCATACACAATATGGCTACTGGAAAAGAAGAGCAAGAATCAGAAGGGCTGTTAAGCCCATGTTGAAGTCATTCGTCACTCACTGGCTGGCTGGAACTGTAGACTACAATTTGCCAACTGCACACAAACAGCTGCACAAAATTATTAGCATAACAGAAATCCATGGCTAAATTAACAGTCAGAATCCAGCCCTGGATCATGGCAACCCAACTAGAGGTGAACTTAAGTTCTTTCTTCAATCGTTACAACTGAGAAATAGAAAAGAACGTTTTTTCTGTATACACAAACCATCATTATTCCTTTTAAGACAACACAAATCTACATATTTCATGCATTTAGTATTAAACGTTTTTATATTTTACGCATGAGTAATTCATTTTGACAAAACAGACAGTTTTTATCCATCAGGGTTTGATTTAATTTTTGTTTATTGTTGGTTAATGATATTAACATGTTTTTATGAAATATTATGAAACCATTTCAGAATAAAGTGCACTGATGAACTGTGCACAATAAATGTTAATAAAGTTAATAAGATCAATGTTCATGTTGTCTTTAAGCAAATTTGAAAAAGATTATTAAAGTTAGCTTACACTCTATTGTAAAATAGGAATATTCTGCAATGCTTTTGAATAATTCCCTGCAAAAGTTGCTTCATGGCACAATGGTCAGGATCAGGTGTTGGCATGCTCCCAGTCTGACCTGCCAACAACAGCAGAAATAGTACAAGTCTAATGCCAAGGAAATGTGTTGCCCTCTGCCCAGCACTGAGAAGTGAATCATGTGTTTGAGCTCAGGTGTGTCAGATCTAACTAAACTCGAGACATTTCCACTCCTCTGAACTGCTGATCAGCCTGGGGACGATTCAAGGGCAATCAGCAGCTTCAAAAGAAGCTTATTACTGATACCAGACCTGGCAGCTAAAGGATGGTTGAAAATAAATGAAAGAAGTAAATCAATGAAACAAAAATACACCGATGCCCTCTGTTCCAGTGAGAAACAGCTACATTATTAGGCTCATTAGAGAAAAAAATATTGCCAGAGAGACATCACAGGGATTCCCCCCTGTGTAACAGATGCAGCCCATAATAAGCACAGTTGACAGGCTAATAATAATTCACTGGATGTAATTTAGTCTAATTCTCATTAGAAAGGGAGCATGGAAGAACTCCCGGCAGTTAGAGGACACGCACACATGAACATACACACGCACAGCATCTGGGGTCAAGTCTTAAAATTACCCCTTCATTTTGGTGTAATATCAGGAGAGTAAAGCTCAAGTGCAGCCAATCAGATGCACTAGGACTGAACCTCATTGCAGGTTTGATCTGATATTAAACAGAGGTACAGTGCCATTTACTCTTCTGCTACGATGCAAATCCAGAGTTTATAGCTGGAAAGGCAAGATGATCAAAGAGCAGATGTTGCAAAGATCTCCTTCTGGCTGTGATTTCATGATCTAATAAACACACCTGTTCATCAGCACCATGAAGGCCCTAAGAAAAACAACTTTGGCTTGTACATGAACGCAATTAAAACTGGCTTCTACATGAATGCAATTAAGAGCAACACTAAAGACAGCTTGAAAGAGCTGAGGTGTGCGATTCATGACGATAGAGAGAGAGATGGCTCAATAACTATTATTCCCATTGTTTACTCGTTCACTCGTTTTGTTTACTCTGTTTTCAACCTTTGAGAAATGCAGATGGGGTCGTGGGAAATTTTTAGGAATTAGATCTTATGTATGGCATTTAAAAAAAAAAAAAAATCTTGAGCTTCATATTCAAGCTTAAAATATGCAGCTTCTCTTGTGCTTCACAAACTGTGAAATGTAGGCAATTGTCATGCAAAAGAACAATGCAAGGATTATACTCCTGTTCATCCCTGGAGGAAGAGTAGTTACAGTGTCTCTGAGCGCCCTAAAACCACTGGTATTCTTTGCTAGTGTGTGCCAATGAAACCAATGAGATCCTGAGGTGAATATCTTCATTGTATGACCAGGCTTTTCCCCTAAATAACTATCGTTTCCATTTCATTTAATTTCCAGTGACCATTTTAAAAATTATTTAAAACAAGGAGCTTTGTCATAATTATAGCAGAAATACTGAAAGGATAAGTCTTTCCTTATATGGGGGGGGGGGGGGGGTATGGGCTTTATGTATGGGCTTTTTCAGATCTTTCTACTGGACGAAATGAGCTCATGCAACTTGCATATGAACACGACTGGACACGATAGAAAAAAAACACACAGAGAAGCCGCTCTGACAGCCACAAGACCACGCCGAATGCTGTTAGAAATCAGGAATGGTGAGAACATTGTTCTTGGTAAATTTTCGTGTTCAAATCAAACTCCGACAAACTTTAAGTCCCGTCTGGCTAGCGCACTTCCCATAACGTTTACACATTAGGTCAGTAGGCGAAGAGTAGGCCGTCTTTTGCATCTGTTTGAATGCATTGGACCACTTGAGCGTCTACACTACAAAAGCAATCCGGTGGAATGCGTTTTCGACTACCTCTGGAAGTGGTCGAAAGAGGACAAGCTCAAAACGTTTTAGACCCTGTTGCCCACCTTCTAATAATTAAAAAAAAATCAGAACCACTACTACACATCACTTTAGGGAGGGAAAGTTCTGTACATCCTAAAAATCATCATTTCATGTTTGTAGTAACTCAAAAAACAGGGTTATTATGGACATTTCCAGAATGACGGCATTATGGCATATTTTGACTGCACATTATTTGGTATCTTTAAAAAAATAACAGAAAACAAAATAAAATAAAACAAATGCCCTCAAATTAAATCAAATTCACGATTCAATGAATAGGAAAGAGAATAGAGAACTTAAAGGGATAGTTCACCCAAAAATGTCATCCTAGTTGTAGAAGACATTCTTCTTTCAGACGAATACAATCAGAGTTATATTAAAAAATGTTCTGGCTAATCCAAGCATTATAAATGGCAGTAAATGGCAGCCCAAAATTTGAAGCCCAAAAAAGTGCACCCATCCATTATAAAAGTAATCCAAAAACAGGCTCCAGGGGGTTAATAAAGACCTTCTGAAGCGTATCGATGGGTTTTTGTAAGAAAAATATCTATATTTAAAACATTATATATACACATATACGCTACGTCCGACATCATGCCAGTTACACTTTTTTTTGTTGAATATGGAAGGTGGTCTGGCGGAGGCTAGATATTTTCTTTTATTACGTGTCCCTTTAAACTGAATCAAAGAGAGACTTATAAACTAAAGGCTAATATATATTCAGGATGGAACGAGGACTTGGGGTTTGATTTTTGTTATTTAATATTTGAAGTGGTGTTTTTGAGTATGAAAATAAAATGTTTTTTTTTTTTTATGTAGCCATCTGATAATAAAGGCTTTTTAATTTGAAAGAGTGCCATGGTCATCGTAAAGCTTTCTTTGATCACTATTCAAGAATCTTTAAACTAGTCTGTGTGATAAACCAGTGTTTAAAGACTTATCTCTTCTTGCATTGGGTGAACAGAGAAATTTCTTTGAAGGTAATGCCCCTCATCCAATTCATCAGCAGTCAGGGGATTAGAGCTGTTATATTACCAAAAAGCTTACGATCTTATGGCCAACGGGGGGATTAAACACACTTAAAATGAAGACCGGAGAAGCAAACCATCTGACACACACAAACAGCACTAGCAAACAGACTGCAGTAACTTTTAGGTGCTGGTCACACAGAATGTGTTTTTCCATTTTCTATTGTTTTCAATGTAAATCTGCTAGACGGAGGTCTTTAACCATTGCACTCACGGCTTGTCTTTTGCAGCATCTCACAATAAACGACTACCAAGAGAACAGACTAGACACAGGCTAGATATAGCCTGCTTGCATCCATTAGTACAAAGAGAGACTGCGACCTCCAGTAATTTAATGAGGCTTTATGGGTAGAGAGACCCTGATCATCAGATCAAGCTGAAGTCAGATGGAGCATGTAAAACTAGTTGGAAGGACATTAATAAGAGTCTTGCATATGATTTGTCAAGATATGAGGCTTATATTTACATCAGACCACACCACATTTACAGTGTATCTGGAAAGTATTCACAGCACTTCACTTTTTCCACATTGCAGCCTTATTCCAAAATGGATTAAATTCATTATTTTTTTCCTCAATTCTACAAACAATACCCCATAAATGACAATATGAAAGACGTTTGTTTGAAAACATTGCAAATGTATTACAAATAAAAAACTAAAGAAAAAACTAAATATATATACACTCACCTAAAGGATTATTAGGAACACCTGTTCAATTTCTCATTAATGCAATTATCTAAATCAACCAATCACATGGCAGTTGCTTCAATGCATTTAGGGGTGTGGTCCTGGTCAAGACAATCTCCTGAACTCCAAACTGAATGTCAGAATGGGAAAGAAAGGGTGATTTAAGCAATTTTGAGCGTGGCATGGTTGTTGGTGCCAGACGGGGGCGGTCTGAGTATTTCACAATCTGCTCAGTTACTGGGATTTTCACGCACAACCATTTCTAGAGTTTACAAAGAATGGTGTGAAAAGGGAAAAACATCCAGTATGCGGCAGTCCTGTGGGTGAAAATGCCTTGTTGATGCTAGAGGTCAGAGGAGAATGGGCCGACTGATTCAAGCTGATAGAAGAGCAACTTTGACTGAAATAACCACTCGTTACAACCGAGGTATGCAGCAAAGCATTTGTGAAGCCACAACACGCACAACCTTCAAGGGGATGGGCTACAACAGCAGAAGACCCCACCGGGTACCACTCATCTCCACTACAAAATTGGACCGTTGAAGACTGGAAAAATGTTGCCTGGTCTGATGAGTCTCGATTTCTGCTGAGACATTCAGATGGTAGAGTCAGAATTTGGCGTAAACAGAATGAGAACATGGATCCATCATGCCTTGTTACCACTGTGCAGGCTGGTGGTGGTGGTGTAATGGTGTGGGGGATGTTTTCTTGGCACACTTTAGGCCCCTTAGTGCCAATTGGGCATCGTTTAAATGCCACGGCCTACCTGAGCATTGTTTCTGACCATGTCCATCCCTTTATGACCACCATGTACCCATCCTCTGATGGCTACTTCCAGCAGGATAATGCACCATGTCACAAAGCTCCAATCATTTCAAATTGGTTTCTTGAACATGACAATGAGTTCACTGTACTAAAATGACCCCCACAGTCACCAGATCTCAACCCAATAGAGCATCTTTGGGATGTGGTGGAACGGGAGCTTCGTGCCCTGGATGTGCATCCCACAAATCTCCATCAACTGCAAGATGCTATCCTATCAATATGGGCCAACATTTCTAAAGAATGCTTTCAGCACCTTGTTGAATCAATGCCACGTAGAATTAAGGCAGTTCTGAAGGCGAAAGGGGGTCAAACACAGTATTAGTATGGTGTTCCTAATAATCCTTTTAGGTGAGTGTATATCTTTGCCATGACACTCAAAATTGAGCTCAGGTGCATCCTGTTTCCATTGATCATCCTTGAGATTTTCTACAACTTGATTGGAGTCCACCTGTAGTAAATTCAGTTGATTGAACATGATTGGGAAAGGCACACACCTGTCTATATAAGGTCCCACAGTTAACAGTGATGTCAGAGCACAAACTAAGCCATGAAGTCCAAGGAATTCTCTGTAGACCTCCGAGACAGGATTGTATCGAGGCACAGATCTGGGGAAGGGTACAGAAAAATTCTGCAGCATTGAAGGTCCCAATGAGCATAATGGCCTCTATCATCCGCAAATGGAAGAAGTTGGAACCACCAAGACTCTTCCCTAGAGCTGGCCGCCCAGCCAAACTGAGCGATCGGGGGAGAAGGGCCTTAGTCAGGGAGGTAACCAAGAACCTGATGGTCACTCTGACAGAGCTCCAGCGTTTCTCTGTGGAGAAAGGAGAACCTTCCAGAATAACAACCATCTCTGCAGCACTCCACCAATCAGGCCTGTATGGTAGAGTGGACAGACGGCACATGACAGCCCACCTGGAGTTTGCCAAAAGGCACCTGAAGGACTCTCGGACCATGACAAACTAAATTCTCTGTCTGATGAAACAAAGATTGAACTCTTTGGCCTGAATGGCAAGCGTCATGTCTGGAGGAAACCAGGCATGCTCATCACCTGGCCAATACCATCATTTTTCAGCGGCAGGAACTGGGAGACTAGTCAGGATCGAGGGAAAGATGAATGCAGCAATGTACAGAGACATCTGGATGAAAACCTGCTCCAGAGTGCTCTGGACCTTAGACTGGGGCGAAGGGGTCATCTTCCAACAGGACAACGACCCTAAGCACACAGCCAAGATAACAAAGGAGTGCTACGGGAAAACTCTATGAAATGTCCCTTGAGTGGCCCAGACAGAGCTGACTTGAACCCAATTGAACGTCTCTGGAGAGATCTGAAAATGGCTGTGCACCGACGCTCCCATCCAACCTGATGGAGCTTGAGAGGTCCTGCAAAGAAGAATGGGAGAAACTGCCCAAAAATAGGTGTGCCAAGCTTGTAGCATCATACTCAGAAAGACTTGAGACTGTAATTGGTACCAAAGGTGCTTCAACAAAGTATTGAGCAAAGGCTGTGAATATTTATGTACATGTGATTTTTTTTACGTTCTTTCTTTTTATAAATTTGCAAACATTTCAAACAAACCTCTTATGTTGTCATTATGGGGTATTGTTTGTAGAATTGAGTAAAAAAATAATGAATTAATCAATTTTAGAAATAATGTCTAACATAAAATGTGGAAAAAGTGAAGCACTGTGAACACTTTCAGATGCACTGTACACGCACTTAATAATCTGTTGTACTGACTGACTGAGGAGGTATAAAAGTTATTTTCTCCACTGACTCCTTGCTAAATACACTTCTACTTCATTTGTGCAAGGTACCTTGTTATGTAGCTTAGATCTGTAATATGTAAATTAGGCTCTGTCATTAGTTTAGTATGTGGGCTTTGTCTATATTTAGAACAAAGCGTACAATAAAAAGTACACCACCATTCAAAAGTCTGGAGTCAGTATATTTATTTTTAAGAAATTAAGTTATTCAGCAAGGATGCATTAAATTAATGAAAATTAAAGACAGTAAAGACATTTATAATGTTACAAAAGTTTTCGATTTTAAATAAATGCTGTTCTTTTGAACTTTCTATTCAAAGAATCCTGAAAAAAATATCAGTTTGTCAAAGGAATCAAATACATTGTAAAATATATTCAAATAGAAAGCTGTTATTTTAAATTGTAATGATATTTCACAATATTACTGTTTTTACTGTATTTTTGATCAAATAAATGGAGCCTTGTTGACATAGAAACTTTAAAACAATTTTTAAAAATGTACTGACCCCAAGCTATTGAACAACAGTGTACTTAAACTAATTTGTTGTGTTGTTTGTACAGAGATTTCAACCATTTCATATGGCACGACACATTTATCAGAAGCAGTGTCTAGCAAAAGTGAGTGGATAACACAATAGTGATTCAGGTGGTTGCCAACTTCAGGTTTGTAAATAACAATACTGGTTCTTGTTTCTTACCCAGCTCCAATCATCAGTGAACTTCTGACTGTGCCATCATTGTGCACTATGCCAAAGTTAGGATACCCTGCTCCGGTTCATTTACGGATCTGCTTCACAGAATAGTTTGTCATACCTGAAACAGATTAAACGGAAACAGTAATGAGGTCACCTGTGGAAATCTTATACTCAAGAAGCCGCTTTTCCACCGCCAGGCCGAATGGTTCTAAAAAATGGTAAGGAACGGTTCCAGTTGTATTTCCACTTCAGCACGATTACAATTACAAACCGTTGGCACGGAATGGAACAATTAAGCAAAGAGAAATGTTTGACCCGATGGTGGAAAAGTGGCTAGCCTAATCCATGAAGGAATTCACTAAAACATTTTCTGCAACCTGAAGAGTTTATCACAGTGTCCTTATCTATTCTGAGGTGGTGGCCAATTCCAGATATCATCTATTAACACCAGCTAAGCCTGTTTATTGGTTGTCCGTTTGCATCGATGGCACATCCACTTCCTGGGAAAACATCTGATTGCAAACAGCTTTAACAGCCTTCCACAGGAGAACAAGTTATTCAAACGTTAAATATACCATAAAATATTATCTGATGGTGTTGGCGGTTGTTTTAGTTGACTGTTTTGGTGGCAAAAGTAACGTTGTTGTAGAATGTTAAGATGAGATCAACTCTAAGCTAATTGGCCAGTTATCCATAAATGAAATCTGTTGTGAGTGAAAATGAAACTGGCACAGCACATTTGCCCTAGGCGTTAAGTACACTTTCACGTCAAGGAACACTGACTTACAGTCTTTAAATAGACCATAAATGATGGAGGAGAAACAATATTAGTAATTGCATTCATGATGAATTTACAGGCTTGTCGACAGTCCCGGTCGTTAATGTAGTGACGATCCATCAGCCACAGTGTGTGGAGAGTGACTGCAACTCTTCACCCACAATTAATCTCCGCCATAACAGTCTTCCAGCACCCGAGGAGAGGCTTGTTAAATTAAAAACTGCAGTAAATCACACCGTAAAGAGGGTATTGATCTTTTATAAAATGGGAATATTGACGAAGCACTTAAATCAGATATTTTCTAGTTTATAACATTCTGTTGGATACAAGGCTCATTGACAGGGCTCCCATCCGTCACGATGTAACAATGTTATGGAATATAAAAAGAATAGATATACCAGAAATGATTAGACATGTAGGTAATTTATGACAATTCAAACAAGCAGGCTTTAAAAGGCTACATAAGCAACACACATTTTCATGGTAAAATGTATTTAATGCTTATCATTGCACATCACATATGCTGATCTTCAGGTTGTCTGTCTTGAGCCACAGCAGCAAATCTCAGCATGTCAGTGCTAGTTAACACCTCATTTACGTGCGTCTGCAGGGCATTGTCGGCTGTTACTATTAAAAGCCTTGTCTTTTCATGCCTATTTTTTTTTTCCACCTAAATCACAGAAGCTGAAAGATGAAAGATGAAATCCCAGCAATTTAGAAATAACTTCAGGTTATACTCCGATGGACTATAAAAGAAGGAGAGCTACAAACAAAAGAAGCGTGGCATCACGCATCAATGAGAACCCTGCACAAAGCTGGGCCAGGTCACTTCCTCTATCTACTGATAGTAATCCCTTAAATACAATGTAATGTCCAATATGTGAAATGATCATTCTTTTGAGCATGATCTTTTCAACGAATCAGTTTATCCCATTCACAAATTCAGTCTGAACAATTGGATCACGAATCAAACATCACTTATAGATATGCCAAGGAAAGAGTAGTGCAAATATCATGGTTTTCAGTGAGTAACAACTGATTTTATCAAATGACTAGGGCTGCCCCCGACTAAAGATTTTTCTAGTCGACTAGTAGTTGTTAATTTAAGCAACAGTCGACTAATCACACATTTATATAAATTTAGTTACTCAAATATATACTGAGACATAATTATACACATAATTAGAGAGTATTTGTTTTCATTCGAATTGGTTAGTTTAAAAGTAGACATTTCAAGCTTTCTATAGACATATTTCTCATCTGTGAGGCAAGTAGCCTATACGCTGAGTTTCGGTTCATTTATGTGACGCGCTGCAGTTCAGGAAGATTGAGACTGCAGAAAGCGCATCCTGTTTTTTTCTTTATTTGACAAAAGCACACCATTTTGTTGTTATTGTGAGTGTACACAAATAAAAGTAGACCCCCTAGTTTGGAATAATGCATTATTCTTACCTGTATGACCAAAAATGTTGAGTATTTTAAGTAAAAAAAAAAAAATGCATGCAGTAAAGCGTGCTATACTTTAGTCACCTTCATCACTCACATGAACACTTGGTTATGCGCCAATATAATATAATAGTGCACATTTATCTAGGTTAACGTTAGAGCGAGCAGCCATGTAGAGTTGCTACTACTTTCAGGTTTCAAATGATAAGCCATATTTGAGGTCCATGAATGTTAGGCGAACGTTTGAATTTCCTGCCCGACATACTGTAATTACCAAAATGACCCGCCATTAACAATCTGTCCCTCACAGACTCTTTAACTTCACTACTTTGAGAGAGAGAGAGAGAGAGAGAGGAGAGAGAGAGAGAGAGAGGAGAGAGAGAGAGAGAGAGAGAGAGAGAGAGAGAGAGAGAGAGAGAGAGAGATGAGAGAGAGAGAGAGAGAGAGAGAGAGAGAGGAGAGAGAGAGAGAGAGGATGAGAGAGAGAGAGAGAAGAAGAGAGAGAGAGAGAGATGAGGAGAGCACTTCTCTCACTGGAATGTGCATTTGAACTGAGGTCCTTCTAAATCCAGCCACCATCACACGTCTGCATGCACATACACACTTTTATGAACAAAAGGCAATTAAAAAGCTAACTGAATTAGTCTGAGACAAATCTTAAAAGAAGAGAAGTAGGGAGTTTAAAAGACTAAGGAGGAGAGGAGAAGATTCTGAAGAAGATTTGAGATGTTGAGGGCGGGTGGAAACAAGAGTTTGAAGAGTTTTATTCTGAAGAATACACAACAGCGAAGCTTTTTCAATTCTCCTTTGGTAAAGACAGGAAAAAACAATCATCAACATTCAGCTGTAATAGCTTTAAAATTTTCCAAACATAGCATTACAGACTCAATCAATGGCTCTCATGGAGAGTTAGACATGCATTGAATATGAAAACAAAAAATCCTACACACGTCTACTCTATAAAAGCAACTATGATGTTCTTGAGAACAAGGACATATTCAGGCGTTCCTTGTCAAGTATGTTCACAATGTGCAGAAGTGTGGAATCCATTTAGAGCGAGAGTAACGAGAGTCAGCACATGGCCACATTCAGAGGAAAATCATCTCACACTTCATCTCCCCGGCTCTGCGTAGACTGTGTTCGAGAGTAATGGAGGTTTCAGCTTCAGATGATAGAAAGAATGAAAGTGGGGAAGGTGGGAGAGTGGTAGAAAAGAAGCTGAAAGAGGAGCAGTGGATAAAGTATGGCCAGTTATCAGATGTGCACTTGAAAGCACCCCATTCTTAACTTACTGCAGGCTGGCAGATTCAGTGCCTGTGAGGAAGGATTGGACAAGAATATCTTAATATCTGATGCGGAAGAGCCTGGAAGGCGGTCAGCCTTCTGTTCAAATAGAAAAAAGAGAATAAACACTTTCAAAAAACAGTCAGAAACCATCCCCTCCTTGAAGATTGCAACAGCATCCCTTTACTTCATCTGGCCCCATGTATAGCACGGACAACATTAAAAACACTGAGAGAGCCAAAACAACAGAAACAAAAGCAACATCAAGTGTCTCAAAAAGGAGAAAGACCTCTTTGTTTGACCCTGTGGACACATATCCAGAGCCCCAGCACTTTTTTGTGGCCCTATAAATGGCCGTGTGATCCAGCAGCCCCTCCTCCAGTCAGGCCCTCTCGCAGTGGAAATACGACCCTCACGTCACAGTGGATTATGGGAACAAAGAGAAGCTGGGAGTTTGAGTGTCGCAGTAGGGGAGATGTGTGGGGCCTGTCATAGTCTCTCAGGGACATGGTGCTCATCTGTAAAATTCCAATGGCTCTTGAAGAGGCTTTGCATACATTCTCCCGTTATCTCTGCACTGCCTCCAGGGATTCTCAGTCTCACCTCATCGTCTTTCTCAGGGTCCAAAATTAACTTTTTGCCACACATGCTAACAGCGGGTAACTGGCTATGAATGTCTCTTACCAACCATGAAAATGTAGTTTACATTGTTTTAATTAACAATATACACTACAGTTCAAGCGTGTAAGGTCAGTAAGATTTTTTAAAGACATTAATACTTCAGCGAGGACGCATTAAATTGATCAAAAGTGACAGTAAAGACATGTATAATGTTACAAAACATTTCTATTTCAAATGAATACTGTTCTTTTGAACTTTCTATAAAAAGAATCCTGAATTGCATCACAGTTTCCACAAAAATAGTAAGCATCGCAACCATTTCAACTATGGTAATAATAGGAAATGTTTTTTGAGCTCCAATATGCTGATTTGGTGCTCAAAAAACATTTCCTATTATTACCATAGTTTAAATGGTTTACCATCACAGGAAAAAATTATATTACTGTTTTTTTTTTTCTAAATTTTTTTTTTCTTAAAAATGTCACAATATTACCATTTACTGTATTTTTCAAAAACATTAGTCAATAAGTAATTCATATAATAATGCAGAATACATAAACCACAGAAAAACAAATATTGAAGTTTGAAAGGTATAAAAGGGATGTACAAGATCAATGAATGTTACATTTCCAGTGGCAGTGCAGCAAATAGCAAGTGATTTGTAAAAGCAAGTGACCGTTTTGTTAACTGGCCTGAAATGCTCTTATTGTTATGCCATTGTTATTGTTGAGCCCTGTAATTAGATGGTTTGATTTGAATTGTCACTTATATAAGAAATGTGTTAATTGTGGACTCTGGTCTTACTCTCTTGCCATCTCTCCATATAAACAGAGAAGGGAGATCCTCACTTTGGATCGAAGGTCTGCGACACTTTAGCAGCTGCTTAATAAGTGCTTCCCTACCGAGCATCTCAAAGATATCTCATGACTTTCAGCAACTCTCTCACAACCTCCCCCTCTCCAAGCTCTCTCCTTCTGCAGTTTTTGTGGTAGATGTTATAACTTGGTTTCTCATAACTGCAATCTCTCTTTCCTCTCATCATCTAATCTCAGAGCCCTGTGAGAGTTAGGCATGGTAAATTAGGTAGCTTTAAGTGCGAAAAAGCATAGAAGGTGGGAATGTATTTTCCCTTTCGTTTCTTGTTATCTCACACTAATGTCACAATCAACTTCAGCTGAAGTACAAATCAATTCAAAGCAGAGTCATTTCATATTACAAGAGACCTTTTCCGCAGCACTACTGTGAACTGAAAACCCAAGGCGTTCTCCTGAAAGCTCTTGCCATGAACACAAGCCCATCCAAATAACACCCTTGAAGGAAATTCTCTTGGAGTGCTCAAGTGCAGACATGGCTCAAAAGGAAGCTTAAAGGCTACACACCAAAAGCAAACGTGGATTGCTGACAACTCATAAGTAGCATTATCTACACAGAGTGCCAGAGCTCCTTATTGAAAATGTAGGGGCACACCTTAAATTGACCTGCAACACAATTATTCACATTCAGAGCTTTGAAGTGCTGGAAAAAGTTGTATGAAGCAATTGAAAGTTTTTGAAAAGTGCTTGAATTTCACTCTCAAACCTGAAAGGAATAATAATGTAAAAACATTTGACCATTTCTGCCACAATACCATGGTTACAGTTAGCATTACTACTACATTAAATCTATGGTGAATGTTGGTGATTTGGGGACTGGAGAGCCTTCTATAACTTGTTCATTCATGGCACAATTTTACAGTGCTGTTTGATCTGATATGGTTTATTAATAGGCTTGCTGCGACAATCAGTGTTACCGGTGTTACACAGTGTTCAGCCGCAACACCGTTTACATCACTTGGCACCGCCACCCACCGTTGTTTAGATTTTTTTTATAGGAATAAAAATCATTTAGTTCAGTTAGATAACAGACACTACAATTAAAAACTGAAAGCGTCTGCTCAATTCAGCATGAGCCGAACAAGAGTTGCAGCACAAATCAGCAGCAAGAGTCAGATTTAACCTCACTCTTGACTGACAAGATGATGGTGGAAAATCTGGTTTCAAAGCGAGTTTGTCAATGTACGGTTTTGTTGTGGTGTTTTTCATTAAGAATAATAATGAACCCATTATTCAAGCAATTGCCGCCAATTCGAAGTAAAATGCCCACGGCCACACGGGCATTCATAATGGTTTGTGTCCACTGGCGTGGAGCGAGGAGCTGGAGTTTTCAGTTCATTCCTTGCTTCACGCTTGAGCTCAACTTCCATAGGAATTAATTGAAAACACTCGCTCTGCACCAGTGGACACACACGTAAGCGTTTTAAAAGTGAGATGGAAAAAGAAGGGAAAACTCCAACTGTGCACAATATTGAAAAAAATATCTGTTTCATCGCAACTTTAATTTGTCTACTAACAATGTTCAGCAGTGGACAAACCTGTATCACAGGGGGAATTCTGTCATTTGTATAATTTTTTTCTGAAAGTTTTCCACGACATAACAGATTACGTATCTATTGAAGAAACACACTTATACCTTAAAGAGAGCAGAACACTGAATGCTTATTCCTTAAACATAAATCTGCAGAAAAGTGGACTGTACAGTACTGGACTGGACTATAAGGACAATCTGGGAGAGATTAGTTCCATCCGAGTCACCAAAGCCCCCAAGCCAGGCAAATTAAAAAATAAATAAAGTACCTTTTTAAGTCCAGGCTAAATGCGCTGCATCTCTCCCGATGCATAAACAACCTCGATCCCTCACATATTAAACAGCTGCACTGAGGCTGAGATTTCAAAGTTCTGCCTTTGGTTTGAAAGGAGGATGAATTAGTCTCCCTTTAAACCAAAGACGTGGGATCGCACAAACAAATCAAGCAGACTTTCGGTCAGACAGCCGTGGGCTCGTGCCTGACTGCCGGGGTACGTGTAGGATTATTCACTGATGATGAGTTCAGATGGGCTAATGCTTCAGTGATGGTACCGAGCAGGCCCACTCGCAACCCACCAGCCCGAGCAGAGTGTTACTCATGGCAGCCTTCTGCCGATTACAGAGATACAAACCCGAAAACACACAAAGGCACAGGTGCATCTTGTGACCTCCGGCCCTCATGTCAGTCTTGAGAGCGGAATTGCGTCTTCCTGCTGTCAACGAAGAGATAAGCGCTGCATTCTCTGCACCTTGTTTGCTTATGAAAGGAACTTGCATGGAATATTTATCAGCTGATGCTTTAAATCAAAAGCCTTTGAGAGAAGACTGCTTCAAAAAGCCAGGGCATATCACAGCATCTTTGTAAGGGTGATATGAGGGCAAGGACAAAATGCATTGCAACAGGAAAGAGCTTCTGAGGAGCAGACAGGAAGAGGGAGAGGATTATTCATCCATATCTGAACTTTGCATAAGCGCCAGGCATTATTTACTAATCAAAGGCTTGGTATTCATATCAGGATTTATAATTCATACTCCATGAGAAGAGACTGTCACAGTGGGGGCAAAAAAAAAAATCAAAGACAGAGAGACAGAGAGAGAGACAGAGAGAGAGACAGAGAGAGAGACAGAGAGAGAGACAGAGACAGAGAGAGAGACAGAGAGAGACAGAGAGACAGAGAGAGAGACAGAGAGACAGAGAGAGAGACAGAGAGAGACAGAGAGAGAGACAGAGAGACAGAGAGAGAGACAGAGAGACAGACAGAGAGACAGAGAGACCGAGAGAGAGACTAGGGGATGGAAGAAGCCGTTTCATAGATATAGATGATGATGATGATCTTCAGCGAGCATCTGGAATCAAGTCTTCCCATCAGTCTCTCCTGAGGTCTTTTCAGTGCAGCAAATGGATGTTTCCAAGCCTGGGGCTGACACCACACAAATCAAATGCTTGAAACAAAACCCCACCAGCACAGAAGAACTGTCGAAAATTCCTATTCTTGTCATAGTGACAAAGCTTCTCTGCGCAGAGGCTGCAAACGACAGCTGGAAGTGTTCTAGCATGTCTGTACTGTTTGTCGGTTTCTTAATGCTGTTTCTATGCAGAAGGCGGCACACACAGAGCTGGTGGGAAGGAGGCACAAGACAATCCACTATTTACAATCTACCAACATCAATAGTACCAGTACTTTGATCGATACCAAAACGTAAAATTACACAATATCAAGTTTAAAGTATACAACCTAGAAATGCAGAACAAAACAAAAAAACATAAATAAGTGCCTTTGTTTATATTATGTGTCTTTGTTAATCTATATGTATAAACATACCTGTAAAATAAAAGAACAGAAAAGAAAATGTGTGCCATGGATTAAAATCTTACAAACTCTGAATAAATAAATACATTTTACTTGTGTTGAAATTTAGGTAGGTCATATAGAAATAATATGGTCCTATAATCATGTGCGTAAATTAATTCGCTTAAATATAGTCAACTTGTTTTACATATTAGACCAACACTGACAACATTTAAAAGTCACAGTTATCGGGCAATACTGATAGGACCTGTACATTGTAAATTCCTGTATAAACCATAAACAAAAGGCAAATGAAAGAAGGTGGAAAGGAGCCCTAAGGCTGTTAACTGCACATTAACATGAGGTTAAGTATCCAAGAATTCTCACATTCAGAGACAAAAATGCTGTACAATATTTTAATAATAGGTTCACTGTTTTTTTTTAATTTTCTCCTTCCTTCTACTGACATTTAAATCATCTTTAATTAATCCTAGAGATGAGATGAATGTGTCACTAAAACATCCCTAATTCTCATCATAAAGCCATTAGAAACAGAGGAAAATGAAAATGGCAGCTCAGAGTTCGTAAACAGTGGAATCAGGGTTCAGAGACAGAAACTCAGAGGACTGCCATGGCTTGATTAGCCAAGCTTATCGAACAGCGACAAGAAAAACTACTGAACAAAGAAAGTTCTTTCTGATGGATAAAATGAAGCGCGTGACAGAGGGTGACATTTAGGATTAACTTTAATCCCAATGCAGGGACTTGCAACACTATAGACGTTTCAGAGCCTTTTCCAGTGTTTTCAGAGCTTACTCAAACAAACATTATGACTAGTCAGAACCACTCAGAGACATTAATTAGAGACGACAAACTATAGCAAACAAAACGGAATTAAACAGTGCTGACACATCAGAGAGTGAGTTTATATAAAGCCTTTGGTATGTGCTCAGACAGTAGCATATGGCAAGTTCCCACAAGCACAAACGCAAAAACATCAACGCATGGAGGCTAAATCTGCATTATACTTCCATCTCAAACTATACCTGAAATGTATATAAATATTTAGGTTTTCTTTCTGCAAGCTGAACTAGTATTTCAGATTTTTACTTGCCATGCCAACATTTTCAATGGCCTTAAAAAGTGTTAAAATAACAACAACAACAACATAAAATAAAAAAATTTGAATATAATATTTATTATTAGGGATGTCCTGAGTTGATCACAAGGATTTTTTAACTAAACGGTATCAGCTGCTATAGCCGATCCTTCCATCAGCCATCAGCGGTCAAGCCGGTGTTGTGCAGTAGGTGGCAGTATGCACCTTCAAGCGGGTTTGCCAACCAGCGACCACCATTAAAAGGAAAAGAAGAAGCTCAAATGTGCATGCATGACACACAAGAACCAATGAGATCTGTTCTAGCACATCACACACATTCAAGCTTTAGCATTTAACATATTTGATGCACACTTTTGTAAGGAATGACTTGAAAGTCATTTATTTATTTTTTCCTGCTGTTAGGCTATCTGAGACGTCGTTGCCATTACGCGTTGCTGTGGGTTGCATCCAAGCGTGCTGCACAAGTCCTGGAGAGTGAAGCCAAACCGTTTCGATCGCCCCCAGGTGGTTGGTCCCAGTATAGGTCATAAATCCCACTGTCACCATGTAATCAAATGGGACGTGGACAAACTAAACAATCAAATTACACTTCAAATACCTTCTTTTTTTTTTTTTTTTACAGATAGTTTCTGTCATTTTAGGTAGGCCTAGTTTTTAAATCACGCTGATGTAAGTCCAAGTGTTCAGGGCATTGATGAACTCCACTTCATGGGAGTCAACAGGGAGAAAAATTCTCTTACTGAGCATGTGAACAACTCTGTTCCCCAGTGAGAGAGCCCCATGCTGGGCTCCCCACCCCCCATCCTCCAAACAGGCGGGGAGAGAGACAACTAACTAGGTGCAATGGGTTTCTGAGAGCGTGTGTGTACCTGCAGTACAGCACTACGAGAAGCAAAGTGAAAAATTTTTGTGCATGACTGAAATATCATGCTAACTTGAGTCATTTTGAGGTGTACTTCAGCCTCTCTGAACCAGGGATAATTAAAAATATATATATATAGAAATTAGAAATACAGTGCCAATATAATGGTCTACTGATTAATAAAACAATTACATTTTGATGATGAAATCTAAATCTGAAAAATCTCAGCTGGATTTTAAGGGCACTTAACAGGAGAGCACAAACACAGCAGAGCAAAGTAAACATCCACCAATGAGTCATATCATCCTACGTCCACAGAGAGCTTTTTCCAGATTTCAGAGCGTTCTTTGATGTACACTGCTGGAACTGAATCTAACTTCCTGCCTTCTGTGGAAACGACATGTTTCAGTCAGAGGGCTTTCAGGGCACTCGCCATATTAACAGATATCTAAGCTGTTGCGTCTCTTCAAAGAGAGCACAAAAACGTATTTGCAAGGTTTATGATTTCTATACCCTTGTATACGAGTGTTTATCTCTGCAAAATATCTGAAGACAGGATGCACAGCAGGGTTTATTTCAAGGCTGTCTGCTTGGAAAACACTTCCTGGTGAAAACCCTCAGTTTTCTCAACAACTCTGTTTCTTGCCAAAGAAAAAGACAACAGGCTTATTTTGAAAGCAATCATCAAATAGAGACTATACCGTTTCCGTTCATTAAATCGCAGCTGGTAACTTTCCCAACTTGTTTGAGAGTTGTTAGTTTTTTAGGAAGAGGTCATATAGGATGTTTCCCTCAAATTCAGTTCAGTTCAGTTCCTTTAAATGAACTAAAAAGTGAACGGAATGAAAAAGGACTTCGTTTTTATTACACTCACACTGTTCCACGTCTTGCCTCACATCTCATTTTGATTCACTTGCTGTGACAGGGCCCAAGTAAATTTTCTCCTCATTATGATGATCATTACTTTTAGTTATAAGGACTGTCAAAAAAAACATTTTAAAAGAAGAAAAAATTCAATTATCTGAATTAATGTAAATCGTTTAGCACCCTAAATAATGATCACCAGCACAGGTGCCCACCTTTTATTGTTGTTTGGCATCAATAAAATATCTTTATTACATATGCTTTTGTTTTCAAAAGCCTAAAAGGTAAAATGAAAGCATTAAAATAGAACACACTTTGAATATAGAGGCAAATTTAATCTTATTATATTAAAATAAGTGGCTTTTCTCCTTGGTTTTGCATTCAAAAAGCATGTTAGAAGCGAACCGCCCCACAGACTTACAGCAAGCTATACTCAAACCACTGCGTGAAATAGTCTCAGTTTGGATCACCTTTAATTTTGTTTTAAGCATTTAAGTAGGGCTGGGCGATATGGCAAAAAAAATAATATATATACACTCACCTAAAGGATTATTAGGAACACCATACTAATACTGTGTTTGACCCCCTTTCGCCTTCAGAACTGCCTTAATTCTACGTGGCATTGATTCAACAAGGTGCTGAAAGCATTCTTTAGAAATGTTGGCCCATATTGATAGGATAGCATCTTGCAGTTGATGGAGATTTGTGGGACGCACATCCAGGGCACGAAGCTCCCGTTCCACCACATACCAAAGATGCTCTATTGGGATGAGATCTGGTGACTGTGGGGGCCATTTTAGTACAGTGAACTCATTGTCATGTTCAAGAAACCAGTTTGAAATGATTCGAGCTTTGTGACATAGTGCATTATCCTGCTGGAAGTAGCCATCAGAGGATGGGTACATGGTGGTCATAAAGGGATGGACATGGTCAGAAACAATGCTCAGGTAGGCCGTGGCATTTAAACGCCGATTCATCTGACTAGAGCCAATAGTGCAGATCACGTTGAAAAAACTAAGCTGACCGATGCTCAAAAATGTCCTGACATTGCCCGATGGCCGACCATCAGCTTGGTGTGTCCAGGGCTTTAGACCCCTTCAATCCCCAGAGCCAACTTCTCTGCAACAGACTGAAGGCTTGCAAGCAGGCCAACACATGGACCTCATGAAACAGGACTTTCTTTTAGGCAGGCTCATTATGAGAGGGATCCATTTAAGCATAGCTTCAAATGCTGGCTAGATGTGCTTTTCAAGAACTCTTCTATAGGTTTCACTGAAGAATGCCTGATAAATAGTGGTTCTCTTGACCTCAAAGCACTCCATCAGCCAAAGGAGCCAAAGCAGCACAAAGAACACTTAAAAAAAAAAAGGAGCTATTATGCATACAGAGAGATGGGTATATAAGTGCAGACGATTAAGCTGTACATTTTGAAGGGATTTTTCAGACAGCCCCTGTGAAGCATAGTAAAAAAAAAAAAAAAAAGGATTACTTCCCCCTGTGGAAAAAGTATGTGTTTAACTGCCAAATTTTATAAATAGAAGTTTAGAAACAAGGACACCTGAATTCCTATGAAAGCATTATCATAAGACTGTCTTACTGCAGACACTGAGGGAAATAATAAATAGCTATTTGAGATCAATATCTTTATTCTGCAAAACGAACTTATGTCTATTCAATGCACTAATATCTTGGATAATGTCAGGACAATGTGTAGCGTCTGGAGTCTCTCTGGACAGGATCAAAGATGAGTCGATTCCACTATAAACGTCAGAAAGCCTTTTAGCCGTATATAAATTAGGTTCCGGTACCGAGGAGTCTGAGGAAGATGGCATCGTGGACAGTTTTGTGGCTTGGCTGAGGTAGAACAGACAGCACCGTTAGAATCCTGTGAGAACTTCAATCAGGACGCAATCTCTCCCCCCCCCCCCCCCCTCACTCAAAAAGATAAGGGGGGCCTAAACACACAGGCTCCTTCCAATACACAGACACAAACATTTTCTTTATGTAACTTTAATTAAACTATCCCAGAATGTATATGATGATTCCTGTGTGTACGCATGCTCCCTATGTCATTGCCAACATAGTCATGATGTACGAACAATGTAAAGTCATGTAAGATGCTTGTATTCATGTGTAAGAATGTATCTCTGCTCTAATATCTCCCAGTCATACTGTGTTTGATATCTAAATATTCCTCTCTCTTTCTCTTAACCAACGGTGCACAGTAGATGATTATGAAATGCATCACATTATGTTACCCCCCCTTTTGAGTAGAAATGTACCAAGTATGACACCATCATAAATTAGGCAAATGAGGTCATAAACGGAGACAAAGAAAGTGTTCTCCCGCCTAAAACTCCCACATCTGATTGGTCATTTCAGAAAATGGCTTCGGCCCTGGCTTGGCGGCTCAGTCACGTGGGTTGGTTCCTTTGAAGTCGGCGCGCTCCGCAGCCAGGCGGACAGGCAACGCGCGCCATCCCAGCGCGCTCCATCTCAGCGCTCAGTCGTCTTCTAAAACTCCGACGAGACAATCTTCTTTTCCTCCCCTTTTCGGCATCCGCTTCAACCACCTTCAAACTTCCCGCGGATCGAGAACGCTCCGGAAGGACCAAAAGAGAACACGCTCCAGCTCAAAGAACTCTCTGAGAAGACTCACACGCATTCTTTATACTCAGCACAAACAACCCATGCAAGTATAAATTCCATCGAAATTTAGATGCGTTTTAAGATGTGTACCCCTGTTTAAGGTGATATTATTCGTTGCTGGCTCTCGTGGTTATGTTTGTGAAATTGCCATTCCTGAACCTTTCCTTCCTCTCTTTCATTCTCTTCTTTTCATTCTCTTTCGTTACTATTCGTTGTTCTGTATATACATGTATTCTTTGTTTTAGTCTTATGTGTTCGTAGTATCAATTATTAAAACCATTGTATCCACGTTCGATTGTCATTGTTGCCGCTCACAGGGCATGGTCACTTTAATGTTCCGATCTAGCTACGAGCTCTCAAGTATCTTTGAATACTTTAATTAATATCCTAATAGTTCGGAAAGCTTATTCTTCGTGACCAGAAGGATAATCTCCCCGAAGATTTGATAAGAAAGAATAAAACTTTGTGAAAATTGATAAAGGATTGTAGCACTGTTCGTTCGTTAAATGAACGGATCAGATGAATTTTGAATTAATTCTAATTCAAAGGTTATTCTGTAATGATTTAATATATATTCGTAGTTAATTGCAACCCATTGTCGTTAACTATAAATATATTGCATAAATACCTAGGTTAGGTATTTCCCTTTTTGGGTGATTTGGAGATTTATAATTTAATCATAACCCGTTGCGATTAGTTATAAATAATTAAACATTAATAATCATAATTCCCTATTGAGCTAATTTAATTTATTATTATTATATGCAGCCGAGTCGCTACATTTTATGGTGGAGAATGCGGGCACATTTTAAACTTTGTTTTGTGAGCAACGGTGTCAGTTTTATGTGTATATTACTGGTATTAATTTTTGTTTTTGTATGCGCGCTTCAGAAAGTGAGAGAAGTCGCAACGCGACGCAAACTCACATATCTGATAACTGGCCCAAAGTGGCCCAAATCTGATTTCAGCCCAGTTAACAGCTGCTATGTGTCAAACATTTGAGTCACTGTTAATTGCTAAAAAATAAACTGCAGTTCATAATATTAAAACTGTTTCTGTGAAAGAGAAGGAAACCTCTTTACAGCACAGTTTAATATTTTCAAAACCTGTAAGAACGAAGAAATCTTCTTTCAGTGTGATAAATGTTGATTTGAGCGATGTTCCTCATTTCATCTTAGTGAAGGCCTCACTAATGTATCGTAGTTGATTTAATTCAACTAAGCGATCTCACTCCTTTAGGTTAAACTTTGGCGTAGCTAACCAAATGCTTATACCTTATACAAATCAATCGGAAAAACTGCTGGCCAGTGTCCGATTGATGGGTAAATGGGAGTATTTATTTTTAAACCTTGATCCAGTTTAAAATTTGTAACAGAAAAAAATATTCTGTTCCATACATTTGTGTGTGCATGCGGAAAAAGAATTCCGGCCACATATTCTTTGTGTACAAGATTTGAAAATAAATTCTCTTCTCACTCGTGATTGTAAATCGCCGCGTTTAGGAAGAAAAAAAAAACTTCCTCTCTTCGGACGCTTAAATCCCTTTTTATTTTTTTTTATTTTTTTTATTTAAAGTGTCGTAATACCTCTGACTAACACAAGAGGGCAGCCTGTCAGGTGTTCAGCACCTCTCAAATTACGCACACCCCCACCCACTCCTTGGTGTGGACTCAACTACGCCATCTTGTGGGCATCTGCGGATGTTTCCTTCCTTCCCTCTATCTCGTTTGTCAAAGTGAACTATCTTTTCCGCTATTTTATTTGTTTACTATTATAATCATTTTCATTTCTTTCCTGTTATTACTATTATTACTATAATTGTTCAATCCTCCTGTTTTGCTGACTTCTCACACTTATTTAAATCTGGTTTAAACTAAGTTTAAACATGAATTTAAATTAAGTCTCGGTTCAGCCATTAATGTTACTTGGTGGGAGCACGCCCCTATGTGACATTCTCGGCTAAGTCAGTTTTCCTCCTTCTCTCCTGTTGTTTTAATTTGAATTATTTTGATTCTATTTTCCCTTTTAGTTATTTGATTTCCCTCATCAATTTATCATTACCTTATTTCTAATTGGTACCATTCTAGTACTCTGCACTTATTTAGATTTTAGTTTAGGCAAGTTTGAACTTAAATTTAAATTAAGCGTTCTCTTTTCAGCCTGTGATAGCCACTTATCAGTAGCACGCCCCCTACTGGGTGTCCTCATATGGGTGGGCATTCCTCTCTCTTCCCCTTTGGCTCCGTTTTCTGAATGGATTTATTTTGATGTCTCCCTTTTTCAAGGTTATTCAGATAATTACCATTATTTTCATCATTCTTTTGTGTTTTAGCACCATTTGGTAAATAATCCTTTACCTATCTTACCATACCTAACTATTTAAATTTGGTGTAAACAAGTACTAAGCTTAAGTTGACGTTAAGTCTCACTTGTTCAGCCAGTTGTGTACTTGCAGGTAGTACTTCTCCTAGTACTTGGTGGTGAAGTGACGGTTACCTTCTGGTTGGGTTTCGAGGGGTGGAGTCACCTGGCCGGCGTAACTGACAGTGGCCGTGTGTGAATCTCGGGCACCTCTGTCCTCGTACCACTGGTGGCGGCACGCGGCCGACATCAGCAATTTGGGCACTCCAGGGAGAAGTCAACGAGTCCAGCTGACCACCAGGGCAATTTTGGTTAATTACTCTGATCCACCCATTTGGACTCCAAAGATGCCTCAGAGGAAACCCAATTTTGACCCTGCAGACTGGCCGTTGACCCACCTTACCTGAGTGCCACCCAGTTGTGCTAAGAGTCACAAGCTGTTTGAGTGGGCGCACCGTGGTAGAAAGGGGACGAGGATCCGGGGACACCGCAGTCGAGTGTCCAGGGACCGCCGGTGAGATTGACTTCACCGCCGATTCCCCCCTGAGTGACCCCAATTCACCCCAGGCATAGTAAACCAGGTAAAGCCCATTCACTTATTGCAAGCCATAGAATATACATATTCCCTGGTCATTTCAGTGTTTGGCCCAACCTTCCTGTCTTAAGCCATACCATCCCCCTAGGTTTTATAGCTCAACAGCACCTCCCACTTGCTTGGCCCTGTCATAAACCCTAGCATTGGTATTAAGCTGAGACCTTTTCCCTCTCTATCTCTTCTTATGTTCTCATTTTTGTTTCATTTTTATTTCATGCCCTTTCTTTTAGTTATTTTCGGTTATTTTGTTTTGTTCTATTTGCTTTCCTTTAATTTTGTTTTCTTCCAGTTCACCTAAAGACAGAACCTGTGAGAGCCATCAAGGAAAGCTGAATAATAGATTGACGACCCAGCAGCCAGTGTCAGTAAATGACCCAGTAGGCTACCGCACTGTCAAAATTGTTATTTAGATCCGACACTTACCCACACAAATCGGCCCCACCTGGCCGCTCACGGCCAAGACAATAGGTGCCCGGCCTAGATTTCACTAACTGTGTGAACCAGTTAGTCAAAATTACACACACAAATTAAATAGTCACACATTGCTATAGCTCGCTAAAACCCTATACGGACTTGCATTGGCCTCTTTTGTGTTGTCTTTCTCTTGCCTACAGCCCAGTATGTCCCGTTCATCCAGCCCCACTGACCACTGGGATCACGTCGAGACCTGGTTGACCGACATGACGACTGCGTTCCTGCCTAAAGCCGCCGGTGACCTGCAGCACCTGAGCCAAGAACAGCCGGACGACAACTTGAACCAGCTGATGGCCCACGATCCAAACCAGAGCCACAGCCACAAGGAATGGGCCAAGATCGTCGGGGGCCTCGCTCACAACCTCATCGTCCAGGCACGACTCAGCGAAAAGAGCAACATCCACCTGGAGCAAGAAGCAGCAGCACTGAAGCTCCAGGCTGAGGAGGCCCGGAGGAACCAGGCCCACGCACAGAGTCGTCTAGATCAACTACTCCTCGAGGCCCAGGACCGGCACGAGACAGAGGATGAAACGGACCCACAGCTTCAGGAGGAAGTGGAGAGACTTCAAAATGCCCTGGCAGACCTTCGTGTAGATACAGAGCACAGAGAGCAGTTGGAGAGAGAATCCCAAGAGGAACTAAGGGAAAAACTCCAACAAGGTGAAGCTCTCTTAGCAAGAGCAGAAATTGAACTGAAAGAAAGGGACGGCAAGGCCATAGCCTGTGAAAACCACTTGCAAGCGGCCCGTGCCCAGATCCATGATTTGGTTCAATAAAAAGACTATTTAAAAGAAGAACTTGCAGCTGTTCACAGAGAACTTAAGTACGCTTACAGACTGCAGAGTGACCAGAAAGGGGAAACACACACCACAGAGTTTCCCCTGACAAGTGGGCCTATGCCTCCCCGTCAAGAGTTCCGAGCTCAAAAGGGGGATGAAAGCCCACTGCTCAAGATGTCACCAGCCAGTTTCCAAGAGCCCCCATCAGCAGCAAAGGGGTGGGAGCCTGCCCAGAAAATCTGTGCCCCCAGTCACGCCATGGCTCCCCAAGAACTCTACAAGCTGGCCAGAAACATCCCAACTTTCACCCCAAACCCTGCAGGAGGCCACGACGTGCACGCCTACCTGCAGGTCATAGACTTTCACCTGCAAACTATGGCTAACGTGACCACATGGGACAGACTTTATCTCCTTCGAGGTACGTCCAGCCGTGAGGTGCGGAGTTTCCTCGATCGGCAACCCGAGACTGTCAAATCAGACTACCAGCAGCTGCATCAGGCCCTGATTAGAGAGTTTTCGGACCCTGACTCAGACCAAGGGATCATCCGCGCCATGGACTTGAGACAGGGCCGACTGGAAACCCCGCAGGCCTACTACAACAGACTCCGACAGGCCTACTTTGGAGCACAAAACGAGCCAGGTATGGAGGAAGACTTCAACTTCAGAACTCTATTCCTTCGAAATCTGCATCCAACAGTAAGCCATCACTTGGGAGTCCTGGCCTGCCCACGTAGCATGTCCACCCGGCAGCTACGGGACTTAGCCCATAAAGCTTATGCCAAGCAATAGACTGCTTCTGAAAAGACTGTGAGAAATCCAACAATTTGCCCCGTCTCTGACCACCGTTCAGAGCTGGCTCTAGAGGGCGCCCAGCAACACCACAGTGACAGACTTTTTAACAGAGAGTCAAGACCGTTCCAAGCCAGCAGAGAGCAGCACAACCGGCATGGTGCCCATCCTAAGCACCAGACCGGGCGCTCTGAAAGATTCTGGGACAAGCCACGTCAGTCTAACCACCCAAAGGGTGGAGCCACGTGAGATGCCAGCCGACGGCCCAGAAATGGACGACCTTCATCAGCCAGAGCATCCAGCCCAGATGGCCAGCAGCGGAACGGCTCGCGACACGTCCCGAGCAAACTCAAGTCTGAGCACCCACCAGAGCAAAACAGTGCAGCTTCGTCTGAGTCAGCAGAGATCCTGAGGATTCTGAAAGAACTCATTCAGAAGAAACCTCGCGAGGGAGACAAGAAGGACAGGCCAGACTCCTTATGACTAAGTGTAAGGCCTGCACCCAACATCCTTCCTGACTGCCCTCCGACTAAACCAAGCACCCAAAGCACTGCGCACCAGTCACAGTCCACAGAACCAGACAACTCATTACCAAGTGACAGCGTCGCCCAATCACCTCAGCTGACAGCTGCACTTCCTGATCAACACAACGCAAGTCATCACGCCAACAACCAAAATCCCAAGGTACCAGAGAGTGCTGTTTTGGTTGTCTGCCTCCCTAACAAGCCATATGATACCATCCCTAACTGCTTACCGATCACCACACAAACCCCAGAACCAAAACTCCTGGGAAACCTGATTGAAAAGGGAGTGGCCAGAAAACTATATCTAGCCATCACATTGGAGAATGAGGTGAGACTTGAAGCCCTGGTCGACACAGGAGCTGATCTCACTTTAAGGTCATCTCAACTCCGAATTGAAGCTAAGAGACAAAATCGAACTTTGAAATCCCAAAAATGTGAGCTAAATGTGCAGTCATACAGCCAAAATGAGATCCAACTTGAACTGATCGCTCCCATCCATCTAACGATTGGTCCAATGAGTCTGGTACACCCTGTGTACATCTCACCAATGGACTTCTCGTCGGCAAAGATCTGCTAGACCGCTTCGAGCCCCTATTGGACTTCAGACAGCTGAAAATTTGGGCTCAAGTGCGAGAACCTCTGCCTCTCCAGCCGCCCAGATCACCTGAGCCAGACTGTCAGGCCACAGAGGTCACGAGAAACCTTGCAGCCAGCCACGAGAACACTGTCTCAGCATCAGAGCAAAGTTCAAGTTCGCTACTCTGCACTTTTCAACTCACCATAGACTCTGACTGTCACTTCCCCAAGGTCATGACTGACCTCCAGCTGAATGATGTAACAACTACAGACATCATGCTCGCACTATGGGCAGACAACTCAGCCATCAGCCTAGCACTGTTCAAAGCCCTCATGGAAGACACACCAGACCTTCCGTCTGCCAGCAAGCACACCCGCTTCCCCTTGGACTCCTGCCTATCAACCATGGTAACTACCCAGGGCATCTGTGCTTTGAACTTGAAATGGAATGACCGGTGCCTCACTCACTACTTCCTGGTCCTTCCAGACCTGCCGCATAATGTCTACATAGGAGCAGACATCTTGATTCGCCTCAAGGCTCATGTGGATTTTATCAATGAGGTGGTGTGGGCCCCACCGACATCACAGCCACCTGTGGTTCCTGTCAACCCTGAAAACCTCCTGTCAGGCCAGACCATTCCAGAAGTCTGCACCTTAATCAATGAACAGGAAACCACAGTACCAGCTTACACCAAAGGGGTCGCTGTTCGGCTCAACATACGATGTGGCCAAACACTAAACCACATGCTGGGCTTCTTCCAACCTTCACCCGAATGTGTGGGATTGGACTCAGTCTGGAAGCCACACCACTCACTGAACTGTCATCCCGTGTAGTCTACATCCTGTTCAACAACTGCACAGCAATGGACATCAGGATTCCCAAGGCCTACCGCCTGGGATGGCTAGTGAGTCACGACTTCCATGACTTTGAACTCACCTTACCAGTCATTGGTCCAATCCCATCTTCGATGACCCCAGAAGGGAGCACAGACAACACAGTGTTCACAGCACCCTTCAAAATCATCTCCATCGCTTCTGTCATGCCGATGGCCAAAGATCAAGTGTGCAGAACAGAGCTGACAGAGGACCAACATCTTGCAGTATACACAGTCACTAGCCAGCCTGCCTCCGAGACTGATGACAGTGCCGCACCTCTGACTGCCAACACGACAGGCGACACAACAACAGAGGAGCCGTATCCAGGATTTAAGACACAAGTCCAGCAAATCCTGAAAGAAGCAGATGCCATAAAGGACGATGCAGAACGCGAAGAACTCAGACAAGTCTGAGCCCACCCACCCACCCTTAATGTTGCAGCGATAACCCGCAGCAAACGACCTATTCCTGTGATGGTTCCAACATCACAGCCGCTTGCGCCGGCTCCACAAATTTCCAACAACGACATAGCTGACATGCAAGCCTCTGATTCTGCCATATAAACTATGCTAAACCACCTCTCAGACCCCTCCAACCACCCTATTACTACGTCTGAATTCACTGCTGCCTCAGGCCTCAGACGACTGCATGACGTCAAACACATGATGCGTGGGAAAGACAACATTCTGTGGTATGCCCCTGAGGACCTCACAGCGCAAAGGCTTGTGGTGCCACATTGCCAAAGGGGGGTCATGCTAATGTATGCCCACGAAGCACCATGTGCCGGACATCACGGTACCAGAGCCACTTACGAGACACTGAAACAAGTGGCATACTGGCCGGGCATGCAGCAAGACGTGGCAGAATATGTCAGTGAATGCCTGGTTTGCTGCCAATTCCAACCAGCAAACCCAAACCATAGAGCCCCACTGCAACGCAGAGGAGTCACATTCCCATGGTCAGACCTCCAAATAGACTGGGTAGGACCCCTGCCCAGATCGACGAGGGGCAACGAATACTTCCTCACGGTTGTGTGCCAGTTCACCAAGTGGGTAGAGTGTCTTCCAGCACCAAACGACACTGCCCAGACCACGGCATACCTCCTGATGAACCACATCTTCTCCAGGTTCGGACTGTTACTTAAAGTGAACTCGGACAGAGGCACTCACTTTACAGCTGAGATCATGCAGCAGAATTGTAAACTCCTGGGAGTACAAGCTCAACTGCCCATCAGCCACCATTCCATCTCGTCCAGCCAAGTGGAACTAACAAGTCGAACTGTAGTCAGCATGCTGAGAAAGTATGTGTCTGCCAACCAGCAAGACTGGGATGGGAAACTTCCTTTTGTGCTCATGGCCATCAGAGCCACCCCGCATGAATCAACTCGTATGCCTCCCTTTGAACTAATGGCTGGGCGGCAAATGACACTGCCGCTGCACCTGCTGTATCAAACGGGAGACTCCAGCCTTGTCACAGCCTACACCACTCACCAGTATCTTGATGAACTACACCGGCACCTGAGAGCAACCTTTGCTTTCGCCCAGCATTGACTTCAAAAGAGTGCTGAAGGCCAGAAAAGCATATTATGACCAGAAAGCGTCACACCAGGAACTGGACATAGGCGATAGGGTCTGGCATTATAGCTTTGTCCAGCCGCCCCGGACAGCCTCCCATCGGCTGTCAAAGAAATTCCTGCCTCACTGGACAGGCCCTTATGAGATTGTGGACAAACTCTCTCCGGTCGCATATCGAATCAAACTGAGCCAGGGACAGAAAGTGCCAATTTTCAAATGGGTCAGAGACAACACTGAAGGAATCTGCAGGTTGCAGCCCATGAGAAGTGACACCCGTTGCCCTGCCAAGGCCACATCTCGCACCCAAGTCACTAAAACTCGAGCGGAGATTGTGGGTGACAGGTGGCTCGTCAACACTCCCACTCGTACGGGACTTACGATCAGCATGACACGGCCACCCGCATCAGCCTGCCCAACCAGAGTATGTGGATTCAAGTACCAAAGGGTGCCATCCTCCACCTCGATGATCTGCCGTTGTACCATTTCCCAAATGAAGAGTACTGGTCAGAGCTGGAAATCCCATCCTTCTTCAAGAATCATAACTCTAGATCCGGAACTGAGGATTGAGGAAAGGGGGTCCCAGCTAATTGACATTACTCCCATCGACACGGCCCTCCAAACACTGTCTCGGCTGCCCATCCTGACCAACTCCCGCCGACACAGCTCTTTGCCTCTCTACGGTATTAGGCTACACCCTGACACTGGGCCTGGCCTTCATCCTGTTCAAGAAGGTCCACGAGATGCGAGAGTCCATGACCAAGAACACGGCCGCTCTCCCCCTAGGTTTCAAACGAAACCCACGGAAAAGAGGTACCAAAACAGATACCATGCCAAACCTCATCGAGATGGACTCTCAGCCTGAGGAACCAAAGGTTGAGTACAATTAGAAACCACCTGCCATCCGACCATCATGATCCACCTGCCATCCGACCATCATGATCCACCTGCCATCCGACCATCATGACTGTCGTCCGACGATGTCACACGGACTTCGTCAGACGAAAAGGGGGACTGTAGCGTCTGGAGTCTCTCTGGACAGGATCAAAGATGAGTCGATTCCACTATAAACGTCAGAAAGCCTTTTAGCCGTATATAAATTAGGTTCCGGTACCGAGGAGTCTGAGGAAGATGGCATCGTGGACAGTTTTGTGGCTTGGCTGAGGTAGAACAGACAGCACCGTTAGAATCCTGTGAGAACTTCAATCAGGACGCAATCTCTCCCCCTACCCCCCCCCCCCCCCCCCCTCACTCAAAAAGATAAGGGGGGCCTAGACACACAGGTTCCTTCCAAAACACAGACACAAACATTTTCTTTATGTAACTTTAATTAAACTATCCCAGAATGTATATGATGATTCCTGTGTGTACGCATGCTCCCTATTTCATTGCCAACATAGTCATGATGTACGAACAATGTAAAGTCATGTAAGATGCCTGTATTCATGTGTAAGAATGTATCTCTGCTCTAATATCTCCCAGTCATACTGTGTTTGATATCTAAATATTCCTCTCTCTTTCTCTTAACCAACGGTGCACAGTAGATGATTATGAAATGCATCACATTATGTTACCCCCCCTTTTGAGTAGAAATGTACCAAGTATGACACCATCATAAATTAGGCAAATGAGGTCATAAACGGAGACAAAGAAAGTGTTCTCCCGCCTAAAACTCCCACATCTGATTGGTCATTTCAGAAAAGATGGGCGGATGTTAATGTTTCTTTAAAGGACAGTAACACCAGCATATCTTTGCTCAGTCGGTGCAGTCGATAAACAACCCTCTTATCATCTCGGCTCGTCCCCTGGCCAGGCGGCTTCGGCCCTGGCTTGGCGGCTCAGTCACGTGGGTTGGTTCCTTTGAAGTCGGCGCGCTCCGCAGCCAGGCGGACAGGCAACGCGCGCCATCCCAGCGCGCTCCATCTCAGCGCTCAGTCGTCTTCTAAAACTCCGACGAGACAATCTTCTTTTCCTCCCCTTTTTGGCATCCGCTTCAACCACCTTCAAACTTCCCGCGGATCGAGAACGCTCCGGAAGGACCAAAAGAGAACACGCTCCAGCTCAAAGAACTCTCTGAGAAGACTCACACGCATTCTTTATACTCAGCACAAACAACCCATGCAAGTATAAATTCCATCGAAATTTAGATGCGTTTTAAGATGTGTACCCCTGTTTAAGGTGATATTATTCGTTGCTGGCTCTCGTGGTTATGTTTGTGAAATTGCCATTCCTGAACCTTTCCTTCCTCTCTTTCATTCTCTTCTTTTCATTCTCTTTCGTTACTATTCGTTGTTCTGTATATACATGTATTCTTTGTTTTAGTCGTATGTGTTCGTAGTATCAATTATTAAAACCATTGTATCCACGTTTGATTGTCATTGTTGCCGCTCACAGGGCATGGTCACTTTAATGTTCCGATCTAGCTACGAGCTCTCAAGTATCTTTGAATACTTTAATTAATATCCTAATAGTTCGGAAAGTTTATTCTTCGTGACCAGAAGGATAATCTTCCCGAAGATTTGATAAGAAAGAATAAAACTTTGTGAGAATTGATAAAGGATTGTAGCACTGTTCGTTCGTTAAATGAACGGATCAGATGAATTTTGAATTAATTCTAATTCAAAGGTTATTCTGTAATGATTTAATATATATTCGTAGTTAATTGCAACCCATTGTCGTTAACTATAAATATATTGCATAAATACCTAGGTTAGGTATTTCCCTTTTTGGGTGATTTGGAGATTTATAATTTAATCATAACCCGTTGCGATTAGTTATAAATAATGAAACATTAATAATCATTCCCTATTGAGCTAATTTAATTTATTATTATTATATGCAGCCGAGTCGCTACAAATGCTATCAGTTTTTTTATCAATTTGGTTGAATAGTGGTTGAATAGTTTGCCTGTTAAACTATTATGTACAATGGAAAGGATTTTTAAAACATAAAATAAAATAAACAAAACATTTTAAATGACTCTCTAAATGAACTGGTTAAAGAATATATTTGTGAAATGATCTAAACAGTGTGTGGAGCTACTCCATGGATGCAGAAAGTTAACAATTAACCGATGATCGATTAATTGTCGAGAAGACATTTAATCGATAAAACTTATCGAACATCTATTAATCAGGGTCATGTGCGTGCGTGTGGCTTAACCGCGAAACACAGGAGGAAAAATGAAGCGAGCATGCCAGAGTTATGTTTGGGACCATTTTACAGCTGGAGTTATACCTTCATCATGACTATAAGTTTGCATTCGCAGCCTTTTGTTTTGTGCAAATGTAAGTTGGAATATTGTGTTTATTTTGTGTAGGCCTATCTATATCTGATTGATCTCATATAGGATGCATTTGGTTAAGAATTAGAGCGGTAGTGAAGCACGCCGATGATCATCTTCAGCTTCAGCGCATGCAGCTGCAACAGCAATGCACAACTTATAATAACTATGATTGGGACTGTCATATTACATAACATTAATGAGAACACTATTGTAATAAAACAATGTGATTGTGAATTATTTTTGTCTAGTTGCCCGTTCCAGCGTTTTGCTCCAGGAAGAGCACGCGCGTGCACAACATGAGTCATGCATTCTGACTCACACGTAACATAGTTCAAGTTCACTTGTACATTCGCGTCATTTTGTGCAGATGTTCATTTTCCGATGTTCATTCAGCTCTTCAGCACGCACAGCTCAAATTGCACTACTAATAATAACTATGATTGCGACTGTCATATTACATAACATTAATGAGAATGGTTGTGAATTCATTGGGTTTAGTTGCCGTGTTCAGCATGTTGTTCCAGGAAAAGCGCGTCCACACATTCTGAATAATAGATCTGAGGCGGCGTTGGTGACGTTGTATTAAAGATTATATTTGATTATGAAATAAGTAATTTAATTAAATGATCAATCACATCGACTAAGTTTACAATCCTATAGCCCTTTATTTTAGATTAAACCTTTCTCATTCATTTGGTGAGGAACATGGCATTTTGAGCAGCATTTGCACACCCTGTCATGTAGACGTGTATTGCAGTATTAAGGCTAACGATTAATCGATTGCTAATTTAAAATGGGAATGTGTGTAAATTGACATCCCTAATCCCTACAATAACACTATAAGACTTCAAAGCTCTCGTCCAGTACTCTTAACTGCCGTAGTCTGTTAATTATATGGCTAGAACTATAAAGGACACATAAGTATCAACCAGAGGATAGATAATAAGAAGGAAGGGAGTTCCTTGCTACTGTCACTGGGGGTTTAAAGAATTGATCTTTCTAAAGCTGCTTTCAGAAAACATGCATTGTGAAAGGTGCCATAACAAAATTGAATGGACAATGCCCAACGGTGTCTGGGAAGAACTGTCCTTTTCAAAAACACAGCCTTTTCAGTCGAAACAGGCCAACATCAAATTTAGCACAGCAAAACTGCATTACAGGTTTGTGAAACTTTCTTAGTATTAGCTGAAATCAAAGAGTTCATGCTTGTCATGAGACACTGAAGCTCTCAAGTGACAAGCCTTTGATGGATTTTAAGAAGCTTCAAGATAAATCACCAGCACAATATTTGCCGAAGATCAAGGCAAAGCTCTACCGTTGCACCTTGTCTTTCACAGACATTCACATTCTTATTCTCTTCACACCTGAAAACTATTGAGAGGCAACATGGCGTGAAAGTAGATCATTGTAGGAGGTCCGAGGGCAACATATCTTGGCCGAAAATTGGAAAACTAAAGGGAAAAGTACAATGTTTTCTACTGAAAAAAACTCCCCAAATCTTTAGGACTTATTTAAGTGATATATTTTGGTTTCAAAACATAAAATTGTGTCCAAAAAAAGTAAAACAACAGCTGTGCAGGAGTGTGACAGAAACTCATAGATCGACTCAACCGTCAGTGATGCCTTGACTAGCGCGATCAGGCATACACTACTGAAAACTCACTAAGGCTAAAGAGAGTGGAAAATCAGGAACTTGGCAAGGGTCCAGGCCCTTGCATCTGATCTCAGCTGGGTGGCAGAGCAGAGCAGGTGGGGTGTGACATGTCCAACAGTCATGTCAATAGCTTGACAGCTTATTGGACAGCAGGAAACATAGCAGGCCAACGAGAACTCCTCAATCAAAACCCAGTGTGTGCAGTCTGATCACTTCCATAACTCTTACAACGTCACAAAGCTGGCATGCACTTATTAAGTCTGGCTTGTGGCTGCTTTGCCAAATAATAATTGCTAGACTGGACCCCCAGACACCACCTTTTGCTTTGTTCATTCAGCAGCTAAAACAATAGATAAGAGAAAAAAACAACACCAGCTGTATTGTTATAAAAATACAGTTTTTCTTGATGCCGAGTAGACAGGGCCCAAATTCTTTGGACTACTATAGACCTTTACATAACTTCTGTATTTATGACCGGAAATACGCAATCGTTGTGGTAATCTTCTTCCTCACCGTCAGGGCAACAGGTAAACAAATAGCGCAAGCAAATGAGCAAGAGTTATTGTAGCGTACCGGGCTGTTCTTGTTATTCCCAAAAGCAGCCATATCTGTCATTTCATTCCTTCCCTGTTCATGGTGAAGTTTGACGGAAATGGATTCAGGCTATCCAGCAGGATAAAGGACCAAACTTTCCTGTTCGTGTCCCACATCCCTTTCAGCGCAAAGCGGCATATGACGCACCTCTGTGGGGAAATATAAAACAATTTTTTTTTAACTAATATTTAACTTTCTTATATTATTTATATTACCATTATTTACTGATATCCATTTAAATGTTTTACAAGCTGTAGTATGTTGTTTCACTGACGGAACTACTGAAATAACTAGGGCTGTACCAGAATATTCAAATATTCTGTGTTGTTAATCAACAATTATATTTAGTTTCATGTCTATTCATATTTATCATTTATTCACATTCAGTGCTATGCCTCCTCTAAAAAATGTTGTAAAAATATAAAAATATATCTATAATTTTAATAAAAGCATTATGTTGTATGTTAAAAAAATAGAATTGTGCACACTGTGTGATGTTTAAACTATTTTGAACTGTAGCCAAAGTCCGGACAAACAAGATATCATCTTGTTCAAGGAAGACGTGTCATGTAACGCTGATTCTTTATAGCTACGTAACCGGAGACTTGCATAAATAGGTCTAATTGTTCATTTCCATTAAATGTAATATTTGGCAAATCCGTTAGTGAAGTTGTGTAGACTCTGATCCATTTTCGTGTATGTTTTTCTGATGTGTTGATGCTTGACAGGAACTCTGCTTTCGCAACGATTACGTATTTCCGGTTATTGTGTGAAAGGTCTATTGAGGTTAGGACAGCCAGGCATTACTGAAATATGAATGGGTGCGTTTGTGAACCGAACTGGGCTGGAGGTGCCCCGGGGGAAACAGCAGTGGCTCAACTGCCAGGATTAACAAACCCTAGGGATTGAGATGTCTACAATCCCTCTGCGAGTTCAGCTCATAGCACTACAAAACTTTTTGTTATTTTTTTTTAGGTTACAAAACAAAAAACCAAAAGAAAAACCTCGCAGAACATGTTTATTTTAAAATGAACACTAAGAAAAAAAGGAATTTAGTCAGGAATCTAACAACCAATTTGTGGTCTTCAGAAGACAGCATTTCAAAGAGAAGCAAACCAGACCTGAAAGAAAAAAAACAAGGCAGTACTGCACTAAAACGGCTTCATTAAAGGCCTCTGACATACCGAGCCTAAAAGACTTTTAAAAGCAGATCTTACGGTATGAGATAAATGTCATTTACCAAACAGACAGAAATTATCCAACAGTGACTGCTAACTATGCACACTGGCTGAGTGGCTGTAGAGAAAAAAGGCTGGAAGACAGCCCAAGATGCACCAAACACAAGCAGAAATACTAAGATCAAGGCTTGTCAATGAATAGTTGAAAAGGGGATATGAAAGTGACGGCTAGGCAAAGCAAAGATTATTTTTCTTGCTGACCAGTGTAAGAGAAGAAATTAAACCCAGTTCCCCAGTGACAGTGAGCATGTTCAATTAAGCAACAGTGTTGTTCTGTCTAAAGGCTGATTTATACTTCTGTGTTGGACCTGCGGCGTAGCCTCTACGCCATGGGCTACACGTCAAGCATGTGGCGCGGCAGCACGGCGCAGAAGCGGCAGTGCTGCGATCGTTTCGGCACCAAGTCTATTTTTGCTGCGCTGCTCACGCTGTATTAAAGCCACAGTTCATTGTTCTTGAATAGGTAAATTTACCTATTTAACATGAAAAATAACAAAATTTTACCATGAAATCATGTAGTGTTCCGTGTGTTTCACAATCAGCATATGACATCCAGCGCTGTGAAATTTTTTTTATAAAATACACAAAAACACATTGCCCAAATTTCAAAGGCCCGTTTAAATGATTAAAACTAGAGGCATATCTTAACTTTAAACTTACTTTTATCATGTAAACTACCTATATAGCCTACAGCATGTTATATGCATGCATGTTTTGGACAGAGGGGAACACGGTCGCATTTGCAGCAGATATATGCTGCCCATCATAAATCAAAGCATGAGACAGACAGGTATCGGAGGAGAACACTGGAAAATGTGACACAATGGATGATATTCGTCTGTATTTGCAATACACACACCGCGGTTCAGCTGCGCTCAACAAATGCTGCCAGTGTGAAAGCACTACGGGCACTCCATATGCACAGCTTCTGCTCTGCCACCACACTGCTTGCGCGTGCAGTGTGAAACCGGCTTAAGAATACATTCCACAAGGTGTCTATCAGAGAAAGCTCTACAATCACCGACTGTAGCCCGATTAATGCGTATACATGTCGATGAAGCCAAACTACAGTCCCATTAGAGGACTGATAATTTAAATTTGCAACAAAAAAAAAAACAGATAGTTTTTCAGTCCGACTTTAGGCTAAATAGACTACACGACTTTTTAAACGTCAATAGATTTTAAACACACTAAGCATCATACACTTGTTCGAGAGAAACCGGGCATTCATACACTAAACAACTGAGGATCACACACTACCAGATTTTCAAGATGTAGAACTTTCAAGAAACCTATGCCTTATTGCTAGGAGGAGATGTGTGCAAATGAAAACAATGTGTTCTGAAACTATTGAAATATTAAACATGTTTGATATCGTCCTACTGGATGGAAACAGAGTCTGTGCCCATCATACACTATGCTATTTTCTGTAAAATCTGTCAATATCGGACTTCCCAAAATCTGCAGACTGGCTCTAACTTTCAGCAACTAGTGTCAACTTGTCCACACTGGAGAAAACAAATCGGGGAAAAGTCATGTAGTGTGTTCCAGCCTTATATTGTCTGAATCTCAAAAAGACAAATTGCTTTAGTCCGACAGAAATGTAACTTTTAAACACAGTGCACTTATTGGTGCACAACTTATCTCACTAGGTACACAAAACACACAATCTGTACATACAGCAAATGAAAAAGCTATTAAGTAAGTGAATTCGTCTTTTAAAAGGAGCAGCCCCTACTTCAAAATACACACACTCTGTAAAAATAATGGGTATCTTTCATAGGAAACAAACAGAAGAACATACACACTGATGAAGTACAACCTTCTATTCCTCAATTGAGAAAAAGTCAATTTCAAAGCCCGCAACACAGTTAGCATATTGGTTACACAAGAAAGCCATAAACCTTTTCTGTCTCCTGGTGTTATTGATCTCGGATGCCCGAAAATCCATTAGCGCCCTTTATATACACAGTGTTTTCTGTCCCAGTTCGGTAGAGCAAGTTTTCACTCGAGTTTCCTTTAAACCTTCCTGTGTGGGGGGAGAGAGCAGCAGCGGTGGATTAGTGATGCTGGCTGAGGGCCTGCGCCAGCACTACTCCTTGGCCAGCTCTCTCAAGTCATCAAGAGCATCCGAGTGATCCAAATTACGTGTGGCCCCTGTGTCCAAGGGCTCAGGAAGTGTCCAGCCAAGGGCCAAGTGGGACCGACTTCCCACATTTGACTGTTATTAGTCCCCACAGGAGGCCCTGGCCATGTGCTTACAACAGTATAACAGAGAACCATCCATTACAACGGACTCTGTCAGCTTTCAACCTTCCAAATCAACATACTACTTCTTTTATAGCAGGTGAATAGTGTCTTTTCATGTTGAAACCTGAATACTACTAATAGTAGTGAATAGTAGCCTGAAAGCATTCTCTGCAGTGACTTTCTGTAGACACTTCCCCACATGATGACTATGACAGTGCTTTATTGTTATGTATAGCTGAAGGTCTTCTACCTCCACCCACATAACAATCCAGCCACAGAAGCTGAACACCAACAAACTCTCAGCGGCCTTTCGACTCATAATGAGTTCGAGCTCTTGCCAATTTACTTGTCCTCTTTTCTTACTGCACTCTTTTGTGCTCCAAAATCAAGTAGAATTCCCCCATGCACCTTCCACTATAATTAGAGTGACAAAATATCATATGCCTCTTATTCAAACTGAGCTATGGGGTTTGAAGTTATCCCGTTAAGTTGTGATAAAAGGTTGATAAAATGACAAGGCAAGAGATCACGAAAATTGAAGGTGGTGTTTTGTTATCAGAGGAGACCGACTTGTTATGCTTTTGTGAGAATGGATTTAGATTGTTTTAATTAATTTCTTTAAAGTGCAAATGTGCTGCATGTGATAAAGCTGATCAGAGACAGTGGAACGTGACAGAGCCATTGAGAATTGTTACAGTTACAGGTCTAGGCAGATAGTTAATGGGTATAAAAGGCACATTATCAAAGTCAGGGACACTCTTCCTCCCTATCAGTGTTGCACAATTAATCGAAATCGTGATATGGCTTAGTGCGTTTATCGAAAATAAAAAACGGTGTGATTTAATTAAATGTATGATGTGTTTTCTCAGAGCGACTCCATCTTTGCATGAGTTTGGGTTGCTTATAATGTGCATTGGGAACGCAACCTGATTTTAACTACTACACAAATGCAGACATGATTCAAAAGAAACATTGAGAAGTCAAGAGAAATTATTCAAGTCCTTTGAAAAACACATCACCAATTAACCACCCCAACGTTTACATCACATACATGTGAAATGAAGACTTCACCTACTTTTTACTGCCCCACTGACACCCGAGTGGTGACTCCAGACTCTCTACTTGAAGAAGAGAAGCACAGAATAGCTATTTGTTTCTTTCTGGAGACAGCAGAGCTGGCACAACCTAGAACTTAAAAAATAGTTCCACAAATCTTACCTTAGTGGAATTTTTTTCTACAAGGGAGGCTATCAGATGGACAGTTTGCCAATTTCACACAGCTCAAAAATGATGACTCCGCTCTGTCCAGTTTGAACACCTGATCCCTGAAACTATAACCGACTCATGTAGCCATTTCAGATAGCACTTAGCTAATGTAAAGCCCATACTGCAGCCAATTTGTTACTGGTCCAGGTGTCTGCAATGCACAAATGATAGTTTTAGACCAGCATGCATACTCAAAATTGGGTGCTAGCTGCTATTTTAGTGCAATCTGAAACGATACACATTCATAACATTCTTGCTATAAAAGTCCTTCACTACAACATCTGACTCCTTTCACCTGAATGCTTTTGCACTTTATGGACCATTTTCAGGTTGAAACACTTAAGTATAGAACTACAGAAGTCTAAACTTATATAAATGTACAATGGAGACTATAGCAAATATTATTATTCCAATTTCCTCCAACAGCAAAAAAAAAAAAAAAAAAGTTTACTATTGCATTTCCTCAGAAGGAAATAATATAGAGAGATGGATTATGCCCATGAGAAGAGAGGAAGATGCCAATTTACAGTCATTCCTTCAGCAGCTGTTTTACAAACCTCACTGCAGCAGTGTTGACTGTTTATGTAATTTAGTGCCAGAGTAATATAACACAAAGTATGTTAATTTTTTTTAAAAAGTGACAATATATATACAGCATTTCTCAATGTAATGTTGTCTCTAATTTTTTCCAGAGCTGTATATATATATTTAAGCTATATTTACTATGCTATTTTTTGTGGAAATGCACTCAAGTAAAATATAAAATATAAATAATTATAAATATATAGATGAAAAAACCTAATAGAAATGAGGACATAACAAAAAATACTAATACTTAAATAAAAAATAAAATGAACAATAAAAATATAAAAAGGCTAGTTTAAAATAGTAATAAATACTATAGTAATATATATAAATATTAAACTAACACTTGAGCAGTTTCAATTACCTGGAAGAGTGGTCTAATAGACCGTGAACGACAGCGAATATTGGAAAATATCTGACAGCAATTGACCAATCTGAACCAAGTATTCCACAGAGCCATGTAACAATATTACTATTGTTACTACCAATATTATTATGATGATGTTGTTGTTATTTTATCTGATCATGTGATGTCCCCTCATGGCGAATGCATGTTGATATGTAGAATAAAATAGTTTTTGTAAAAGACTGATCTAGAGTCTAGGTCTAAAGTCTTCATCCCATATGTACAAGTGACATTAATTATATTTCTTGAGTAAACTTTTTTTTATTAATAAAACATTACCGTGTACACCTTTAGATTACTATTGCATTCTAATAATAATTATTATTATTTAATTTTAAGGTATGTGCTCATTAAACATTTAAGCTCTGCACTATGCCAAGGACCACTTCAGCTGAGAAAAGCCCAAATAACTGCTGTCATCTTAGTCAAACAAAACGTGCCTATCAATGCATCTATACTATCTTGTAAACAAAATCATATATGCCAAAAGAAGGCAATCCTGCAAAGATTCATTATCAGTGAGAGTCCTGCTGTCCGATCACTGATAGTAGAACACAAGCCACGTCCACGCAAGACGAACGCTGACAGACCGTGTAGAGATAGAAGAGCTCATTTCTGTGATTCTGTTAATGTTACAGAGCTGTCATCACACAAATGTGAGCTTTAACTCTGTTTATTCCACACTAGCACTGATTAGCAATGGTACAGGAACTTCTTTATATTCCCCGACAGTCGCAAGGACATGCTGTCAAAGGGACGAGTACGGTGATGTTGCTATGGGAACTAGAGTTGATCTTTTATTGATTTTCAGCAATTAAGAGTTAAACGAACTAGAAAGACTGAGACTAGCTGCTAGCAGTCCTGGTGCTCAACTGAAAGGCACTGCACTGTCGACATGTTAGCACTGCAAATAAATGAGGAAAAGCACTCCTATTCGCCAAGAAGCAGTATTCACTCACCTTTGAAACATTCATGCGCACTGGTCCTCTGGCCCTTCAAAAGTTAAAAGGCAATGTAAACAGCCTCAATATCTCAGGTTGCAGTTCGCTTGAGAGAGAGACGGTGGCTCCACTGGCAGTCAAGCACCCACACTCAGCCCGCTACAGCGCTGCAGCGAGAGAACATATGCCTGAAATATCGCGATATCACAACACGACGGACGGCGCTGAACTGACCAATCATACTCAAGAAACCATCATCCAATAAGAAAGCGGAGGGCAAGACATCTTTGGCATTATTGGTCAGTTCACTATGATTGACATCCTCGACCTCGAGTCGAGAGTAATTCAAAGAGCTCTATTTATCTATCTGTTTACAGGATTGAGGAGACTCTGAAGTGTAAGATTTTTTTTTAGCCAGATAAACTTCGTATACAGTATAGAATACAAAAATGTACATATTAATACACAAACAAAACAAAAACAACTAAACAAACAAAAACATGCCAGAGTGTATAAACCCTTGATCCATTAATACAAATAAATAAATTATATTCATTAAGAATATGACATGTCTTCCTTGCTTTTTTATTGACAATGTTCTCCAAACTGGTGCAATAGTCCTTAGTCTCCTGAAGAAAATTAAGACAATTTGGCTTGGATCCTGACCATTTCTTCTTGTGTATATGACATTTTCCCAAAATAATAAAAAGTTGTACAATAAAAGTACAATTATTATTATAATTACTTTCATTGGAATAATACATACATATATCAAAATTATTTAATTTAAATATAACATTTGTTTTCCTTCTAATGAAAACAGATGAATTATAGATGATTTTTCTATGAAACAAAAGTCACATGAATAATCAATATCTAAATTGAACCTCTCTAACACACTTTTAGCTGGATATATACCATGTACATTTTTAAATGTAACCTCTTTTACTTTATTAAACAGAATGCTTCACAAATACACCAAGCTGTATTCCAGTTAATATTTCTAAATAGACTGGTCCACAATAAGCTTCTACGAGTAGCTGTTTCCTCGGTTATAAGGCTGAATATTCCTAATATGTTTATTAGTACAACTGTGTTTCAGAATATCAGTGCCTCCTAAAAACATGCTGTCTTTAACATATATTGTTTCAGAAGAATCACTTCCACACGCTCTTACAAAATGTATAACTTGTTGAGGTATGGCATCAAATACAACTGGGGCACGTTCAAAGCTCAAACCGGTGCGCAACGTTTTGCTACGGTTTCCGGTTGAACGTCATGTTTCCTGGAAACGGTGTGCAACGGGTTTGAGATGCGTTTTCTCTCGTTTGGTGTGTGTGTCAAATATGTCAGCCTAATCAGCAGCAACATGTATATAAACCACGTGGTATTAAAGAGACATGATTAATGTAACATAAAATACTATATTTATATATTTTGCTATTGTATTGTGGAGTGACACTTTCATAAACTTTTCTATACTCCTATGATTATATAATGGTAAATATTACAATATCATAGAACAACAACATTATCCTTCACCTTTAGTGTTTGTCTTTTCATCCTGAAATGCGAAGCAAATGTTGGATCACAATAATTAGGAACCACAGTTTCCACAAATCCCTTCACTCGATTGGGATGTTCTCTTTTATTCTGGACGGCGAGGGCAGTGACTGTAACACCGAGCGTATTTTGTAGAATTAAACACGTATTTATATCGATTTCATCAGGCCTTCTCAGTTGCCATAGTTGCAACTCCTGCGTCACCAGAACAGGGTGTTCAACGTAGCACCGTTTCCGTTTAAAAAACGTTTTGCAACGTTTTGTTGGGGCTGAACGCAGCCCAGAAGTGTGAGATGTCAAGGAGTTTTGCCAAGCCAAACACAGGAATACCGAAAAGCAAATATGAGGGAATTTGCAGATTTTACAACCATATATGCCAGGCCAGAGTGCGTTGTTGTGTAAGCTCTTAACTCAGGCTTAATAGCTATGAAATAATAGTCCGATTTTTTAAGGAACAGTTTATAGGACCTTTAGACTTAATAGAGACTTATACACATACATACATATGAATTCAGGTTGATTGGGACCATTTTCATCTAAATGGCAAAAAAGTGTTCCAATCAACATGAATTCACACTAAAAAAAATGCTTTTAAAGTTTGCATATACGTTTTATCATATTTGATACACCAGACTTTTATGGCTCATATAGTATTATATTGTGAGAATAGTGTGAGTGTGGAGCTTACACTCAAGAAGTAAAAAAAAGCCCCAAACTGAGCAAAAATATGCAATTTGGTTTAGTTGTTTTTATTTATATGGCCAAAACATAAGAGAAAATTTCTGATAGTTTGTAATGTAAATCAATGAGATATTTTATAACACTATAGCAGTCTACTTACATACAATGCATATAAATATCAATTGTCACAATATCTCCTAATATGCCTTAGCAGAGATGTAATTTTAATCGTGAGGGTAAAACATAATGCTATGCAATACAATAATGATATGTACAATAAAAGATGTACAAGTAAACATTCTTCAAAAGCATGTATTAATATAAGTTTTATAAAACATTATGAATGGATAATCACATAAATATTCTTCAATAAGTGTGATTTTGTAATTAACCAACAATATAAAGGTATTCTTATGTTTACTTTATAAAAATCATTAAAAATTTCACAGCAGAAAGACACATGTAGGTTACAACAACCTGAAGGTGGACATTTTTTAGAATTAAAAGGTCTTTTACTTACTAAAAAAGTACTATCAATCAGAGGACTGAAGGCTAATAGGTTTTGTGCAACATTTTTTGATCATGTTGATAATTTAGAGGCCATACAGAAATTAATGTATCAAATAATAAGCTTTATTGGGTTATGTGAAATCTCAAATATCTTAAGGGTCTTAAACTCAGCTTTAAATTCATGAGGAGGGTGATTTAAGGTGTCAAATGTCTAGAACGCGATCTGCTTAATATTGTACCAAGAGCTTTATCCAAACAAAACACACACAAATACACATAGCTACAAATATGTTGCTACTTAATATGCTAAACTAATGTTTCATATAAAAATATTTTCAAATCGGTTGCTTATTTGATTTGTTTTAATGCATCTGCATTTTTCCCTTTACATTCCTTTTATTTATTTTATTATCTTTTTTTTTTTCTTTCCTTTTATTTTCGTTTTTGTGTGTATGTAAATGTCTGTGTACACGTCTTTTACTTTTAACAGATGTTTTTTTTAGGAATTTTCCAAGTTCAAGACAACGTTCAACAAATAAGTAGCATTTGTGGCAAGTTAACCCAGAAAATAAACAGCATTTTTCTATTAGTATTTCTATGCTTCAAATCAGTATTTGTTATTTTTTGAAACAGCCTCTATGGATAGTTTGACCCAAGAGACCCATTAGAGACACGGACGTCTCTCTTACTAGAACATGTGCGTGTGGTTCAGATTAACACAATGAGTCAGTTTGCAGAGTGAAGGAGCATGACAATGATCGTGTATACTGTCACTGTACTGCATCACTACCCACGATCCTTCTGGAAGCAATCCTATGACCAGCCCCATGACCCTCATGAGTTCCCTAGCAAAAGCATATCAAGCTGCGCCAACAGTCACAAAAATGGTTGTGATTATGCACCCACACACTGTTTCATTGCTGTGATGTTGAATTAACTACCTCCTTTTAAAATATGCTAAAGTTAAGAAACAAAAGCCTTTAGAACAACTTTAAAAGCCTAATCTTCTATTTTGACAGCTCTCTTGGGGGAAGTGTGGGAGTCTTTTTATATCTGTGTTCAGCTGTATTAGTTAGACATGACATGTCATCATAGCTACTACAAATAAATGCCCTACAGGCTATTGTACTATTTTTTTTACATTTTTGTCAAATAAAATATTAACCTTTATAACAATAAAAATATAAAAATATAATTTATATTTATGAAAATATGAAATTATATATATACACAGATTAGGCATAACATTATGACCTTCCTAAAATTGTGTTGGTCCCCCTTTTGCTGCCAAAACAGCCTGACCCGTTGAGGCATGGACTCCACTAGACCCCTGAAGGTGTGCTGTGGTATATCTGGCACCAAGATGTTAGCAGCAGATCTTTTAAGTCCTGTAAGTTGTAAGGTAGGGCCTCCATGGATCGGACTTGTTTGTTCAGCACATCCCACACATGCTCGATTGGATTGAGATCTGGGGAATTTGGAGGCCAAGTCAACACCTCAAACTCGTTGTTGTGCTCCTCAAACCATTCTTGAACCATTTTTGCTTAGGATGCATTATCCTGCTGAAAGAGGCCACAACCACCAGGGAATACCGTTTCCATGAAAGAGTGTACATGATCTGCAACAATGCTTAGGTAGGTGGTACCTGTCAAAGTAACATCCACATGGATGGCAGGACCCAAGTTTTCCCAGCAGAACGTTGCCCAAAGCATTACAGCTTGCCTTCTTCCCATAGTGCATCCTGGTGCCATGTGTTCCCGTTCCCAGGTAAGCAACGTACTAGCACCCGGCCATCCACGTGATGTAAAAGAAAACGTGATTCATCAGACCAGGCCACCTTCTTCCATTGGACAGGGGTCAGCATGTGCACCCTGACTGGTCTACGGCTATGCAGCCTCATACGCAACAAACTGCGAATCCACTGTATTCTGACAACTTTCTATCAGAACCAGCATTAACTTCTTGAGCAATTTAAGCTACAGTAGCCTCACTGTTTGATTGGACCACATGGGCTAGCTGCAAATTAGAATGTGTATTCTGAAATTGGATATAATTTCTATGAAATCTGTTTCCCTCTATTAATTTGTTGAATGCCAAAACAGTCCTGAAGAAAGGGCAGTCTTGGGTCTGGAAAATGGTCCATTCATTTCTTGAGTCACCACAGTCAGTATAATCCTCAGGGTCTGCAGTTTCTTTGCTCCTCCACAGCCGTAGAAGAATTACAAGTGAGAGGAAAAAGCAGTTTGGAAATGCTCAACACAGAGATGGCTGATGTTATCTCAGTGTGTTCACACTGTGTGTGTGTGTGTGTGTGTGTGTGTGTGTGCCGGCCTAAGCCACTGAGAGGAAAAGACTGCATTGTTCTTGAGGTATTTGTAGTTTCAGTAATTCAACAAAGAAGACTGAATGACAGAGATAAGGTAGACCCTGGATATTTATAGCCCACTTTATTGTTTCTCATTTCTTCTCCGAAAATGATGAGGCCCCTTTTGATGCTCCGATGTCCTTTTGTGATTATCACCTTAATGGAGAAAAATAAACACAACATATAAAAAGAGAGGGTTGTGGATAGAAATTACTGAAGACAATAAATCCAATAACATTCAAACACATCTAGAAGAGAATATGAGACATTTCCAGAATATTGTATAAACTGTAATTCAAACAGGATAGTTCACCCAAAATAAAATCATAAAAGTCATCATTTATTCACCCTCACGAAAAGAAAAAAAAGGATTACCATTGACTTCCATTGTATATGGACAAAAAACATGAAGACACTTTTCTTCTTTTTTTTGTTCCACAGAATAAATAAAGTCATACAGGTTTTGAACAATATGGGAGTGATTTTGAGGTGAACTATCTTTTTAAATGCTATATGAATAATACAGTAGTGACCAAAAGTGATGTCTGGCCTAGGAAAATCCTACCATTTATTCAAATATTATTAAATATTTGTTAAAGATTTTGTAAGCATATTGCGTAGTTGTGCTTGGAGTCAATTGTGTTATTTGTGATAGATAACATGAAAATGATAGATAACATTTGAAATATGCAAATGGTCCTCTGTTGGTAATTTAATAACATTCCTTATATGACTTTAGGGGGACGTTTCCTTTTCGTTATTCTATGGTCACATAGCAACATTACAAAGAGGACATTTGGGACGTTAACAGAACGTTCTCATACGGTTCCCTGTTAGTCAGATGGGGACATTTAATTTGGGACTGTGCTGCAACATGTTCAGTGCAGTTGTTCAGTGCAGGACCTTTAGGGTACCAACCTAGAATGTTATTTTATGGTCCTATTTAGATTCTTCCATCACGTTTACTGAATGCTTTCAGAACATGTTTGTGCGAATCAATGTACACTGGGCTGCTTTTTCAAATGAGAGTCAGTAAAACACACCTTTGTGAATGTGCTTGTTAGCACGCTGACGGCTAATATGTTACAATTGCAGTTCTTGAGTGTTCTGGATATGAAGTTGGATCACGAAGGGTTGGTATTGATCCATCTTTGAGAAGCAACTTTTGTGCAAATCCTGCGTTTTACTGACCCTCATTTGCAAAGCAGCCCAGTGTACATAAATAATGTAGTGTAGAGGGAACGTCCTATATTAATGGTCCCTTAAATATTCCCAGAACGTCCTGAATGTTCCATGAAGGTCCGCCAAATAAGGTCCCCAAACCCTTTAAAGAACTCCACATCATGACCGTCTCAGAGCGTTCTAGGAACGTTACCAGGCGACGTCCTTGACACCAGCGGGGACGTTCTGAGAACGTTCTGGGAACATACAATTTCCAAATAATATATGGTCCTGAATGTTCCGCGAAGGTCCACCAAATAACTTCCCCGAACCCTTTAAAGACCTCCACATCATGACCGTCTCGGAACGTTCTAGAAACATTACCAGATGACGTCCTTGACACCAGCAGGGACGTTCTGAGAGCGTTCTGGGAATGTAACATTTCTAGCAGGGCATGAAATCACTTAAAGTGCAGATGTATTTCTTGTGTTCACAAATTACCTTTTGAAATAAGACTGATTTACATTTTTTTTTAAGTGAATATGTGCTAAATTAAATGTATTCATATGCCAAAAATTATATTTTGATTTAAGTGATTGAATTATTCTGTTTTCTTTCAGAATACATTTGTGGCTCTGCACATAAGATCCTTTTAGATGTTACAGAGCTCGGTTTCAGATTGTTTGATACATCCTGTTGGTCTGCAGAGAGTGAGGGGACTGACAGCTGATTGATTTCAGGGTTGCTGTGTGTGCTTGCTGCAATCCTTTGTTGTCTTTTATTGTCGTTGACCTCCAAGCATATAAAAGATTCATGCAGACTGCTTACTGTGTTTGTTAATGTACTTCAATTCTCCGCATCACCAAGCCAGAGAGCATCAGCAGCCCCTTCATAAATATTTACTACGCCTGGCCTCTTCTTCCTTCTGCTTTCCTCTTCTCTGTATTTCTTTGCTTATTGCTGTCACACTCTTTCTGAGATCCTGCTGCCATGAATAGGCCAAAGTGACATTGGCTGACAACATGGCATTCTGAAAGGATGTAATGATGACAGAATGGAAAGAATTTCAGCTTATTTTAGGAATTGTTGGGTATTTCTCATAATAAGTAGGTTAGAGGTGTGATCAGTTGCAAAGCATAGGCTACACACTTAATCACACCTAGTATGCTTACTTGTCAATGAGAAATAAATAAGCATAGACACGTGTACGCATACACACGTCTGGTTCGCTATCTTTGTGGGGACTCTCCATAGATGTAACGGTTTTTATACTGTACAAACTGTATATTCTATCCCCTTACACTAACCCTACTCCTAAACCTACCCATCACACAAAACCTTCTGCACATTACAATTTCAAACAAACTCATTCTGTAGGATTTATAAGCTTGTTTCCTCATGGGGACCTCAATTTAGGCCCCAACGATGACACGGGTCCCCATTAGTCAGTGTGCATTCAGGTTAAAGTCCTCACCAGGATAGAAAAACTTGAACACACACACACACACACGTTGAGTTTTCATGTTTTATGCGGACATTCCATAGACATAATGATTTTTATACTGTATAGACTATCCCCTAACCCAACCCATCACAGAAAACTTTCTGCATTTTTAGATTTTCAAAAGAAACACCATTGTGTGATTTATAAGTTATTTTCCTCATGGGGACCAAAAAATGTCCCCATTAGGACAAGGATGTTGGATATTGCCATCTTTGTGGGGACATTTTGTTTTGGTTTACCAGGACCACACACACAAACACACATACACTGTTTGCAAAACTCCTAAAGGAAAGTGAGCAGGTAAAACAGCTGCGGGTCACTACATGAGACATGCTTATTAAACTCTATAGGCAATCTGTCACATCTGCTTAAATAAGCCTGACATCACCATGACACCAGCAACAACAGACCAAGCACTCATGGCAATGCTCTTTTTGCCATTAAATCCACTACTGGTGTTATTAAAGCATGTCATTCAGTGGATGTTGACAGATATTCAAACTTATAATGCACAATACAGTTTATATATTTTCCACCAATAAACAATTAAATGTATTCATTTTAATTCATGCAAAGTGACTTGTATTCAAATAAAAAAGAGATTCTACAGTATTTGTCAATTAATAAAAAATATGAGTCACCAATATACAGTGATAAACGGTAAACCATTTCCTACATTGGACCATAAACAAATCTGTCGCTACTACAACTATGAAACTAAAAGCTATACTGAGCAAAATACATATGGCAGAGCCTTGAATAATATTAGGCTACATAAAATAAAAAGGAAAATTGCCTAGGCAAACATATTTGAAAATTCGACCCATCAATATCCATGAAATAAACACGTTTTAGATGACTAGATATAAATACTTCTTAGATACACAATTTTAGTGGTTTTACCATGAATACAGACAGGTTACCACAATACAGTACCACCACCACCAAAAGCAATTAACTGTCTGCTTTACTTTATTTAAAAAAACGCTCATTGTGACCACTTTACTAACGTAGGCTACACTCATTGCAACCCGTTTAACAGATGCATAATTTTATGGCAAGTTAAAACAACTGCAACCGATGACAAACAATAACACAGTGAAATAATCAACTAACTACAACTAATTATCTAGCCCTCTAAACAACTCAGTAGAGCTGGGAGTTTGTGTGTCAGACTGTCCTTAACTAAAATGTTGCTATAGTAGCCTAATATTAATGCTAGAAAGCCTATGCAATTGGCAATTGTGATTTTTTTTAAATAGCATATTCTATTTCATCATTAAAATCCATTTTCACATTCATCTTGACTGAGGGGGCAGGATAGTCCGGGTGAGGGGGAGATTCCTTCCGGCCATGCCTGAAGCATTGTCATTTTTATGGTGAATTAAAATTTTTGTCTAACAGGATCATTTTTACAGGGAATGTAAACATTTGATCAATTCAGACCCCTTCTATAAAACAGAAATGCAACCAAGGCTGTATGTAATATGCCTCACTGGAGCAAAATCCATTCTCACCCTCTCTTTCTTAATGTCACTGTGTGTGTGTATGTGGTTGTTTATATCTGCTGCATGTTAAGCAGCAGAAGATAATTCCTCTCCTGGTGATGCACAGAAGGGTTGAGAGAAAAGAGAAAAAGAGAGGTTTGGGGGTGAGGGAGCTTGTGAAGACGGTGGCAACAGGGCCGCTGTTACTGCTCATCAAATCTCCATCTTTCTCTCATCCCTCCCCCTACATGCACATACTCATTAAATCCTCTTCTCAGTGTCTATATGTCTGACAGCCAGGCTGTCTATCTATTCTACTTTCTTACTCTCATCATGAGCTCCCCTCCCAAGCCTTTTCACAAATCCATCTATTATATTTTTCAGTCTGCCAAATGTTTCTTTCTTCTTTCTGAGTCTCAAAGACTGTCTCCTCGTGCAGGGTATGAACGACAAATTCTCTGCTCATATACAACATGCAAATGCACTCTAGTTCATCTCTAAAGGTGTCACAGAACCTCTAAATTGGGCGGAACAAACAGCGATGTATGTCTCAGAATACCCTCAGAAGTATTCATTTAACATTTTGTGGATAAAAAAAGTATTTATGTACAATATTAGTTATGAAATATTACTAGAATGTTAGTAGCCCAATAAACTTCATATAGTGTCTGTTTTCAGTTTTTAAAAGAACAATATTAATATTAAGAAACTATTATTTCGCATGAATTATTTAAAACATCTCATCACAATCTGCCAATGTCACAGTCGATCATTTTTGTGGCTCATTATTTCTTTCTAAACAAGCAATAGTGAGGTACTTGTTCAATGAATTATAACAGACATATTGCAAACCACATTGAAAACCATGTAAAGCCAATAAAAATCCAGCTATAGATCTATCTAATTCTACCCTTTAATTACTTATACTAACAAGGGGATTACTATCACAAAATAAGGAACTACAAGAAACATTGTCAGAAAACAAAACATGTCAATTGATTAACTGTACTGTAAGTTGCTTTACTATGTAGTGAAAAATTGTATTTTAAAAGGCAATACAAGTAATTTTACTGTATACTCTCAAATGGTTCTAAACAGTGCATGTGCTTCTAACAATAGCAGAAGCTTTTTGTTAATAAATAGAACCCTTTTTATAAGGTTCCATAAAGAACCATGCTAATAAAAAAAGTGCTATATAGAACCCTTTTAATAATAGTTTTGTTTCATTCATATTTATTATATCATTAATTAGGTTTATGTAACATTCATAAATACATTTACATAATGAATCACCAATTTAATGTGGAATCTACATAATGGTTATTTTAAATCATTTTTAATAAATGGCATACTAAATACTATAAAGGCTATATAGTCAATTCCAATATTTTGTTAAATTGGTATAACACATTTTTGTTTTTATTTTGAGGATAAAAAATGGATAATTATAGCTGGAGTCGAAAGCAAATAGTTTTAGCATATAACCAGAGATTTTGATATTATATGAAGTTAATTCATATTGCATTATTGTAGTGTCGTGTGTTAGTCTAATAGTATTTTGTTAGTTTGCTTTTGGCAGGACAGTGCTCAAGGACACCATGACTATCATTGTAAGTAAATCAGTTGGCCTTATCATGAATCGTGAATCACACTTTTATGATAGTGAAGCAGGAGTATAGACAGAAGGGAGCAATTGGAGAGAAGCCAGGTTGTAAACCTGGGAGAGAAAAAAAGAGTCCGAGCCCTCTGCAGGGAGAAACTTTACTACACTTTCAGAGGACAGTGCTGATTTATTACAGGGCGGGATGGTTTTTACTCTTGTAATCACCTTTTATTTTATTTTCCATAATTGTGTTCAGCCTTGGGATATCCTCTCAACAAGCTTCCACTGGCCTCTGTTTAAATGTGAAATTGTTCGATTTAAAAAGGTGTGCCCTCAATAAAAAGCAGTCCATCATCTTTATCATTTGATAACTGAATAGCAAGAGCCACGCTTACAATATCTCATACCATCTGGCAGATTTCCATTTACAGAGCCAAAAGTTACTCTGTCTGGTTCATGTCCTTCTGGCACCAGTGCGGCGTATTGCAGACAGTAAATATACAATTACAAATCCACTGCTGTGCTACAACGTGATTATGTACAAGCTGGAGGATGGAGTCATACACATAATGTGGATAAAGAGAGAGAGATATTAGAAAAGAGCGAGTGAGAAAGAGAGAGAGATGAAATTTGGATTTAAAAAATATATATATATGGGGGGGGGGGGTGTCTTTATTTATTATCTTTTTGTTAAATACACACAGACAGGAAGTAGGTCTAATATAATGCACCACGGCAATGTTAGCAGACATAGATGCTGTGGAATACAAAATTATGCACAAGCAATCTGAGTGAAAGAGCTGTTGTGTAGATCGGTCTTGCAGCCGTCACAGCTCTCTCCTCCAGTCTGTATAGCACCAGATGAAGGACAACGCTTGTCAATAGATCATAGTGGCTTGGTTAAATGACTGGAAAAAGTGGATACAGTTAAAGTCTTAAGTGCTAAACAAGAAGCATACCACTTTTATCATATGGTGCCTTAGAAAGAGAACTCAATTCTGAAGTGCATCCAGTGTGTATATCATATATGAATCGGCACCATCAAGAGAGAAAAATCTGCAAGAGCCAGAGTTTATTTTGCTCATTATTAGGCCATTGCTCTTCCTTATTAGCTTATTTCTATTTATTATTAATTTATTTTCTTACTTTTTATTACCGTCAGTGAGTTAACATTTCAAAAATGGTGGGGGAGGAAGACAGGACAGCTGAAGACTAACGACATTTTATGATCCTCTTGGACAGAGGAATCTTCTTGAAGGTTTGAAACGATGGGCTGAGATCTGCATTGTTAATGATACAGAACACAACTCTACAGCTACACTCTTTCTTTTTACTTATCCAGCATTTTCTAGCACTTTATTATGGCCATCTGTTTCTTTTTTATTATTTGTCCACCACATAATCACAAAATATTTTTTTTTGTGGAAATTAACATGAAAACTATCTGCATGTGCTCAAGACTCTCATCACAAAAAAAGATGTGGGCATGTGAGTGAATCATGGAAAGTTTCTGAATCATTGCACTGCAAATGCTATGTTTGTTCTCTGAGCATGTGGTGTTAAATTGTGTCATTATTTACTCATCCTCATGTCATTCTAAACCCTTATGGTGATAGTTAGTCCATGGAAGGAACACAAAAGAAGAATGTTTGTTTACATGCAGGTAGTATATAGAGCACTGTTAAGGTTTTGAGTAATGCAGATTTCAACCCTTAGTTGCATCATAGTGGTTGTGTAATTCCTAAAATCTAAATCATGGTCCTCCTAAGGCATGAAACTATCTTAGCCACATGTAATACTATTAGACAGCATAATTTGATTCAGCCTCTGCTTTCGTAGAGCAGGATATCCATACCCTCTCTCTAAGTGGCTATCATATTACAATCTCTGTCTTAGATCTGATCTTAAGAGTCGATTAACATTAATAATGAATGCAGGGGTTTATTTCAGTTTGTTTCATCTGACAAACACCCCCCCCCCCCCTCCCCCATATTTGGATGTTGTCAGAAAGTCGTTGTTCATGCCAAAAAAAATGGATTTTCAGAAGATGATTAGCAAAGATGATTGGTTTTGAAATCTGAGACAACCAGTGGAAGTACTGCTATTTTGCATTCTTTTCTAATTTTATACAACATTTTTTTATTACAAATTATATTATTGGCATAACAATTTGAGTGAGAAAAAATATATATTATTGAGCTTAACATTAATAAATGCATGGGTATATCTAACCAAACTATACCATTTCTGGATATTCAGACATTGAATGTTTTTCGCTCAAAGAAAAAATACAGTTAGCCTCTGTTTTAAGTAAACAAGAGATAGAACTTGTTCAAGTGTTTCTCACCCTAATGGATAAAGTGTTTGTAATAATTCTCATTTTTCTATCAGTGGATTCCTCTGGGACTATTTATTGAGACATAACTCTGAAGATGTGACCCCTGAATACAGGCCTTGTCAGCATACGCTTCCTAAAGTGTGTTCACACACTTGTTTTCTTAGATTGCCCTCTTGTGGTCAATATAATTCACTGCAATGATGACCTAAGAAAGTACACATAGCCTATAAAAAAGGATATTTATAAGGTTTAAGGTCGTACTCTGCTGTATGAATTTAATAAAATATTATATTTGCTGTATGATTTAACAGCAAATTTGTCATTATATCAACAACTGTACTTGTTTGTTAAAAAGACTTGTTAGACGTGAACTATGCCTATGGGCCTATCTTATAAAAAGGGGAAAGGAAGAACTGTATAGGTAGTACATCACTCTGTACTAGAAAGGTCATCTTTTGTGGATATTTAGCTTTCAGGATATTTTTTCATTTTTGCTGCAGGAGGCAAAAAGGATAGTGATTATGTTTGTCTGCTATGTATACTAACAGTAGATGGCAGAAATATGCCATTGGTCTATCATGTGCTTGTTGCGAAACAAAGAAAGACTTTTTTTAATTTTATGAAAAATATGTCAGCCTTGAAGTTATAATCAATTTAGTGGTCACTGAAAGGATTTGCTCAGCCCCAAACTTTTAGATTAATCCTAATAAAAGGCCTGATAACAGTACTGAAGTCCTAGGCGGCATCTATATATTTTGTGTAATTGAATGAAAATAGGTTATAGGAACAGGTTATAGGAAAATCTATTTATTTTGATGGCTTGTTTAAAAGTCATAAATAATAGAAACAAGAATTAAATGCAATAAACAACTTTATATTTTATTTCTACCTGACAGTGGTCAAATCCCCACATTATTATTTTTTTTATCAGCTGATACACTCTCAATATCTCTAATGGAGTTTGAAACGTTTGTAAAATACTCTGTAGCATTTACATTTGGTTCGCAGAGCTAGTTTTCAGGCGATGGAAGACTGTCATCTAGTGGTGTTTCAGCAGAATTCACAGTTCAGCCATGTTGACAAAGATAGTTATACAACCCACACCATGGGTCAAAATTTAGGTCACTGCATTTCACCCATATTCTTCTGAATAACTGTGGACACTAATTTAATAAACAAAGTGATCCCTCAACAGCACACTTAAAAAAAATCTAATAGTCAGATTAGCAGCCTTGTGCGCTATCATCTGTATCCAAAGAACAGCTGTGTTGGATGTATTTACTTATGCATATCTCATCATATTTCATTATCTTGTTTCAGATATAGAGAAATATTGTTGAGCAAATCAAGTTTTTAAAGGCCAGTATACCTCCATCATGAGACCACCTCCAAAAAGTGTAAAACGGGATCTTCCCCATACAAATATTTCATAACCAGTCCTACTCCAATTTGGCATGCATTTTCACAGCACTAGCTGTCAGCTGCCCTCTACCAATGCCCTGCATGACACAAAAGAGATGAAGTATGAAGACAAGATTACTGCCAAAACCCTCCACCCAGGAAATCTCCCTTCTGAAAGATGCTTCAGATCACAAACCAACTTCAATCGGTACAAAATTGCTTGCGTCTGAGTCTTTTCTTCCCTATATATCTAGTATATTCCCTATACAGTTGTGCTCAAAATTATTCATACCCTTGGTAAATATGACCAAAGAAGACTGTGAAAATAAATCTGGATTGTTTATCCTTTTGATATTATGTTTTAAAAAATTATAAAAATAAAATCATTAAAGCTGTATCTTTAATGTTGTGGGCCTATTTTTCTTCCAGAGATCCTGGACATCTTGTTCAGACACATGGCATCATGGGTTTTATTAAATACCAACAGATAAAAAAATAAAATCTGACTGTCCCAGGTATAAATCATATAATGGGCCAAGGTTGGATCTTCCAACAGGAAAGTGATCCAAAAACAACCCCATCAAAATCACAACAAAAATTAGTCAGAGTACAAAACCAAGCTTCTGCCATGGCCATCCCAGTTCCCTGCCTGAACACTATAGTGGGCTGAACTGAAGAGAAGAGCTGGGAATCTAAAGGATCTGGAGAGATTCCGTATAAAGGAATGGTCTCCGATCTCTTGTCAGGTGTTCTCCAAACTTATCAGACCTGTTATCTTGGCAAAATGAGGTTGCAAAAAGTATTGAATAAAATGTTTGAAATAAAAACATTTATTTCATAATGAAATTTTCCCCCATTTAAAACTTTTATTCTCCAATGAAAGATTAGATTTTTGTAATTTTTTAAAATAAAATATCAAAATGATTAACAATGCAGATTTATTTTCACGGCCTTCTTTGATCATATTTACCAAGGGTATGAATAATTTTGAGCACAACTGTACCTGGTGAATTGGCTTCTCGAGCAATAATTTTTTTTTACATCTTTTCTCAATCAGGAATTGGTCGTTGTGATTTGCTATTTCTGTAATCTCATATCTCATGTGCATGACAGGTTGTCCCACCCTCACGACAGTAAACACATTAGAGATGGGGAAGTTATGTTGATTAAAGATTACGAAGGTACATGAATTTTAGTATATATATATATATATATATATATATATATATATAAAGAATTGTCCATTTTGATTTTAATGGTGACTTTAAACAGCCTCTGGAGTGATAAAATTGTCTGTGCTGAACACTTCCCAAATCTCTCCATTTACATTTATATTCTTATCCGATGCTTTCTTTACAAAGTGCAAAACAGAAAAACTGCCCATACAGCATAAGCAGGATTTAGCAGGTAGCTAAGGCCTCAAGAGTTCATGAGATCAGTAATTCTGTAAGTCATTCACCAATTGTGAATACATTTGTGAAGATGTCATGAATGAACTTGTCAAATCTTAACAAAAGACGTAAGATAGGAAGTTTATTACAGTCCCGGGTCATTTCAGAAACACCCTGAAACCATCAGATCCACTAGTAGCATGGTACATTTTCAAATGTTGTGGTCTGGCAAATCTTTTGTGCAAAGAGATGGGGTGTTATGTGTTATATAAGTATAGACAAGAAGAAAATAAATTGATAGGACTTTTTGTGACATGAAGTATGCATTAGGCCTACTGATAGAGAAAGTGTCAAGAACCACACATTTGTGATATTACGATTCAGAAACAGGGGTTCTGCCCTATAGATGTTGTCTGCAACATCTGCATCCTTGCAAATGTGTCGTCTCATTTTTGCATGTACAGTGCAGTTGTGACAAATACAACTCAACACAGTGCATGCCTCTGATACGGTGCCTCACAAAATGAGTGATCTTGGGAAACAAAATGTTACTAAAAAGAGAAGCATTGTTTTGAAGTTACACTGACTAATTGTCAAGGATGTTGATTGAACACGTCACGTGCTGATATTTTGCATTACAATTTTAGCATTTATAGCAGACGGTGCAAATCAATCCATCGGTCCTATTAAAACGGTTGACCAAATACCCTTTTTCACTCGGTGAGTGTCACATGATAAACGCGGTGTTCGTTGTCATTTTCAAAGCGATAAAGTCTTCCGCGCAAGAAATTGGTTCCTTAATATGAGTTCTAACTCTCATGACAAACATGTTCGTCCACGTTCGCTAATTTTCTACGTTTTGTCCTGATTTCGTCCCTTGTCATTCACGCACAAAAGTTAGCCGCCGGTGGTGTGAAAAGGAGCGACTGTGTACGTGTGTGTGCCACAAAGCGTGCGAATACGATTTGGCTCTGCGCACATCGTGCACGCACTCTGCAATGCAATCCACACACACACACACACACACACACACACACATACAGAGTTGATGCAGTACTGCTAGCAAGTACGTTCAGACAACGAGTGAGACACACCCAGAGGAAAAATGGTCTCAACTAATGCGCAAGTACAATCAAAAGGGCTTGAGAATAGCCCGCTTGCGCGGGTTGGAGTCAGTGTCCAGATCGAGAGAAGAAGATTTTTTTGTGTTTTCTTCATGGGCAAAATGTCCTGGTATGAAGTGATTTCGAAATAACGTTGTAAAACGACAGAGTCGCCAGTGAAATGCGCTCTCTCAACAAACAACCCAGCCGGTGCACTTGTGAAAACAATCATGCGCCAAGCAGTTGCTCTACAGTTTTTTCTAAGGGGTAGCGGAGCGACACACAGACATGACATCAAATATAGGTAAAGTCTATTGCTTTTTGTTCGTTTTAAGAGTCAATAAATGGTATTATAATTATTTGAATGTGTTGTATTTTGCGAATCAAGATGGCGCCGGGCACAGTCAGGTGACCTTGTTTTTTTCCCCTCAATACCAACAATAGTCAAAGCGAGAAGCGGAAGTGAATGCTCCCCCTGAAATATGATTGGCTTGTTTGAACTGTAGGAAAAAGCGTGGGCCCGTGGTTGGAGTGTGCGATGTGGCAGTCAAGTGCATGTGACAAACTTGTTTTTAATAAGACCAGTGGCTACTGGTAACTTATGGGCTTCGCCATAGAGGGCTCATTTTTAAGAACCGAAAAATAATTACGTCGACTTGTCATATCACCTCTATTCGCTTGATAGATCTCACGCTATATTATATGTCTTATATGTTTTGTCTTGTCCATTTTGTTATGCAACCGTCCCTTCGTTCGTGTTTAAATATTATGCTTAATCTGTTTTAGCCATTATACTATTTACATATCAGCGTTTATATATAAGGGACCAAATAATGTATTGCATGAAATCCACTTTATCGTGACTTGTAGTGTGATACGTTTACTGCCTAAACTAGACGAAAAGTAATAAAGATTTTAGCGCAGATAGTCTCGATGGTCGCCACCGTGCATTCCCTCCAAAAGGGGGAGGGGTCGTGTTTTCCTGACGGTCTACCATCCATCCGTCCAAAGTGACTGTACTTACCTGCCAGGAAAGCGCTTACAGACAGAAGCAGCAGTTTGACAAAATATTAAATGTGTACAGCCCTCGTTTACACGACCGTAGCGTTTTATTTGAACTAACACGTCAGTTTTTTCAAATATGTCCTTGTATTCCTTTAACTCATATATTCTCGTCTAAGTGTAGATAAACCCACTAAAAACTAAAGTAACTATAACCCTGTTTAGTCTCTGTCGCCTTCGACAGTTCGGTTGATTTTATCGCATAGATGTCACCCTAAAACCGATTCGCTGGATCAACCTAACAGTTCCTGTAACCCCACCCAGTCTGTGATCGACCGCTGATTGGTCGTCAGTGTAGTTGTGAGTGTTTTCACATTTCATTCCGCGCTTCTAATTGGTCACCGGTGACGACAATCCCACACCCAACTCCCACCCACTGGGGCATCATGTTTGTGAGACTCGCAATAGCTAGTTTGTTAAGAGGCTATAGCTGAATGTGCAGCAAAGACTCCAAGTCTAACTGCGCTCTTTGGTTTAAATCACTCATTTAGAGTTCAATAAAAATGGATATGAAAAAGAGAATTCATCTGGAGTTGCGGAACCGGACGCCGTCAGACGTAAGCATCTTTATTAATTGCTGAGTGATATGATTTTATTAAAACTGTTGGTTAGAGTAGTTCTGCGTGGATGGACAACGCTAGATGTGCACGCGTCAAGTTGATGTCTTGAATGAAAAGTTTGCGGCGACTTTGTTACAAGCCTAGAGCCATGGATGTTGTTATCTCAATATACCTATACACGGCCCATGAGTTAAACAGTTTTACTGGTTATTTTTTCCCCAACTTTCGGGATATCTTTTGATGATGCTGTGGTCGGAAACTGCAAGAGCTCCATGCATTCAGTGTATAAACAAGGGAAGCGGCGTGAGAAGCCATATTTGTAACTTTGTAGCCCCTGAACGCGCCCTTTTCCTTTGCATCCTCAGTGCTGCAAAAGTCGCCTGCCGTCAGTTCATGCCTCTCACACTTTCGCACATCCATTTTCAATTCAACATTCATACTTGCCCGTCACAGTGGTCGTTGACCAGTTCGCTAACTTGTTGTGGGACGCATTTTGTGAATAGCAGTGCAGACGGTTTGACAGATTGCTTGCGATAAACACGATCGGTCAACTCAATTTCGTGGCATCTCTCCAGCAAAACGCTTTTATTGACGAATTTGAGTCTAATTCGAAAGCATTTACATGTCCCAATCAAAGAAAGTTGTGTAAATACTTAGGTGGGATATTTTCGTGGGCTTTTGGCACGCTAGTAATAGTCGCCCATTTGATTCAGATGGGAAAACGAGCGCATTTGTTGTTTAATGGCAGTATAGAAAGGATTCGTGTCACAGCATATCTAGTTGCGTAAAGGTGCCCAAACCTTTTTTTAAAAACTGCATTATATGTCGACGACATTGCCGAAATGCAAAGACCAAGTCGGCATTCTCTACTTCTTAAATATCCAACGTGTTTTTCTTACTATATATCAATTCTCACAAGTCTAACTACGTCCTCTTGCTGAATTTAGTGCTACGTTATCAAGGTCCCTGTTATTGCCCCTTTACGCATACCTAAATACGCTGTAATAGATCTCGTAATTAAAATGTCATAACCGTATTCCGAGCACTTCTGTGCGTCTCAACTGGCGGAATAAAGAGATTTCCAGCCGTGTGGCTCTGCTTGTTATTTACATAGACTGGGCGCTTATGTGAGCGCTACGCAACTTGAAGCTGCGCTGCTCTAGTTGCAAGATCTAGGACAAGCCGCCATTTTAACCAGCAACAAAGACGCACGATATTTAATCGAACAGAGAGATTAGTTGCCACTGTCTCCATGCTTTGAACCGACCAGAACCGTTGAATATAGAGAGTCGAGCGTCCGTGAAGCCGGGAATTTCATCTTTATTCCGTGAAAGTCAATACCTTTCGCTTAAGAGCGACTCCGTTGCATTATCATGCGCCTCTCTGCCCCTCCTACTCGTGAATTCTTGGGTCCGTCCTCGTGTCTTTGCGCTTCCAAGACAATGCAATGCATTTGTGTAACACCCAGGCTATCGTTTACGCGTCTTTACTTTGCTGTTCGAGCACGCACTATAATAAAATGCTCTACCTACAAGAAAACAATGTACGCCGCTTGTTGCGGAGTCAGCCATTTTGTTGGATGGGGAGTCAAATGTGAGATTTTGTCAAAGCACCGAAACATGCCCCCCTATCTGTTACCGTAGACCGCATGCTGAAGTAAACTTTACAACTGAATGGCGCCCGATTGGCGACTTGTTTTTTTGTCTCTCTTTATTTAACTCATTCTAATTTGATTTAATGTGTTTATTAAATGCGTTTTTTCTAAGTAAAAGTTGATCATATAAACTGTATAAATAAAGAATTTCCTTAATTTTTTTTTCCACTTTTAAGCATTTTATTTTATTTTTTTGTTTGTTTTTGTTTTTGTGGGTCAGCATAATAAAAGTGTAAACATACAGTGCTCTTGGTATGCTGCAAAAGTTAGAAACAGCTCTTGTGTAACTGAATTTAATCTGTATTAACCACATTGTCCATCACCTCATTGATTTGCTCAGGTAGACTGTAACACATACTGTATTCATTAAACTTAACATTTAATCTTTTGTTCATCCCACGTGCCCTTAAACAGGTGAAAGAGCTTGTGCTTGACAACTGTCGGTCAAATGAGGGCAAAATCGAGGGCCTCACTGATGAGTTTGAGGAACTGGAATTTTTAAGCACAATCAACGTAGGCTTAACATCAGTCGCCAATTTGCCAAAGCTTAACAAACTCAAAAAGGTAATGGGCAGTTTCTTGTCTACTTTTTTAGAAGTATCAAAATTCAGTCTGCTTTTCCCCCAGTCTTATTAATATGGTACTGAATCATGTTCTTCACAGCTCGAGCTTAGCGATAACAGAATCTCAGGGGGTCTGGAGGTACTGGCAGAGAAGTGTCCCAACCTCACCCATCTCAACCTCAGTGGCAACAAAATTAAAGACCTCAGCACCATCGAACCCCTGGTAAACTATATTCTTGTCATTGGAGTCATATCCTATTTTGCATATATATATATATATATATGTATGTGTATATGTTTTTTTTTTTTTTTTTTGGCAACTTGTTGATTTGTATTTTAGTTCTTATTTTTGTCCTTTAAAGGCAGCTATGTATTATTATTTTCATTGTTTTGACCTCCTGTCCATTTCCCAACAGAAAAAATTGGAAAGCCTCAAAAGTTTAGACTTGTTCAACTGTGAGGTTACAAACTTGAATGACTACAGAGAAAATGTTTTCAAGCTGCTCCCTCAGCTGACATATCTCGACGGCTATGACAAAGAGGATAAAGAAGCACCAGACTCTGATGCTGAAGCTTACGTTGAAGGCCTAGATGATGATGAGGATGATGAAGATGGTATGCTTCTGAAGAGTCTGACTGATACTGTGCTTCAAGATGCATACTTTTTTTACATTTCGTTAAAGGAATTCATTTGTCATTGACCTAATTTTGTCTGCAGAGGGAGAAGAGGAGTATGATGAAGATGCAGCTCCAGGAGATGAAGATGAAGAAGAGGGGGAGGAGGATGATGAGGAAGAGGGAGAAGAGGAGGAAGAAGAGGACATCAGCGGAGAGGTTAATGCTGGAAAATAATGTTGATTCCTTTTTAAAATATAGAAATATGCAAACATGGTATAAACTTGTGCCTTTTTCTCACTTTTAGGAAGAGGAGGAAGAGGAGTTAAATGATGGTGAGGTAGATGATGAGGAAGACTTTGGTAAGTGAATAGATTTAAGAATTGTCTCAAGACTACAGTTAATACAATAAGTGTTACCACCTGTGAATTGCATGCTGGTAAGCAGGGTGAGAGTAAGAGTAAACCGCTTCTGGTCCTTGTGTGTTGTGTTTACAGAGGAGGAGCGGGGTCAGAAGAGGAAAAGAGAACTGGATGAGGAAGGGGAGGAAGATGATGACTGAACATTCACTCCCCCCATTGTGATCTGACCGTTTAACCCCTGTATATCTGTCCTATTGTCACTCTTCGATGGTTTGGGGAGGTATTCAAATGGTAGGGGGTTGGGTTAGTATAAACGAGGACACAGTTTAAATATTTGTTTTTAGCTTTTTTGTTGTTGATGTTGTTGTTGTTGTTTTCTTTTGGTTTGGTTTGTACTTTGTTTGATTCCCTTCATTTTCTCCAAAAGCTCTTCAAATGGCTGACAACACAGTGTGGAAATTTATTATTGTTGGAAAACAGACCAGTATGCTCTTGTAATTTTTCCCTGTCTTTACTGTTGATGCCTAAATGCTGGTGATGACTTATGTATTAAAAAAGAAAAAAACAACCAAAAACCTTTTAGAAGTGCATGGCTGACTCTATTTTAAAGTTGACTACTGGATTTCAAGGAAGAACATTTTCTAACCCACTTTTTTATTGCATCTTTTATTTGTGTATTTTTTATTTTTTTGGTGTTTTCATCATCATCACCACCACGTGTCGTGCTGTTTAGGCATGAAGAATACATCATGATGTCTGCTTGGACATGCACAGTTAAACCTCTCAATGTGATTTTTATTTTATTTTTTAATGTTCAGAGCCGAATGTCTGCCCTTGTCAAATGAGTCCTAAAACCCTTCTCCCTTTTGTGTGGATAGTTCAGAGGTTTCGTGTTCTTTGTAAATAATGACCAAATATATTTTTTTCTGATTCCCTTTGATAATGGCAGACATTTTCACAAATAATCTCAGTTGTAACCATTAACTGTAATAAAATGAATGAAAACGCAAGCGGCTCTATGGTAATTTGAAATATCTCTGTTCTGACTGCCACAGAAAATCCACATATTGTAATTAGTTGTGATTACATACTTGATCAATAGATTGTTTTTGAGTCTTGTGCAGAAATGGCTAGTGTATATTATCTCGCCACTGATATTTCGGATTAATTGAATATATGAAGTGAAATTGTATTGTGAAGCTCAGGGAAAATAGCTTGTATATTTTTGATGATGCATAACTGGATATTGTGTAAGTATTCAGAAGCGTCATGCCAATTATTTAAATAGAAAGCATATGCAATTTTAACTGAGCTGTATCCAGTTGTCAGATCATACTGATTGAAATTTTTATTAAAATGAAGCCTTCAGATTTCACATGAATAAAAGTCAGCATTTTTGTTCAAATGAATATTTACTGTATAAGCATGTGCTTTGTTAACATGAACAAGAAAAGCATTGCATACAGTGTAACTGAGGTGTCTTATAGTCTGTGGGGATAGATTGACAGGTAAATTAAGCTATAGTTGTATTTTATGTACTGATTGAGTAAATTCAGCTCAGTGTATTAGTGTTCTTCTTCAAGAAGGGGCTTTTACTTTGCATGCCTTTACTTCAACATGCTGTAGTTGGTCAGCTAATCATTATGAATGGGGAAATACTGAGTAGTGATTACCAATTAATGTTCATTTTAATCAAAGACAAAGGTTAGCCTAATGTCTTGCCTCATAATTCTTCAGGCATTGTCAGCACGAAATATTTCAACATTAATTGTGCTTGTGTAGGCAGTGAGCATCTTGTCTGACACCAAATTAAGGGACTCAAGTACCACATAAATATTCTGGCACCTCAATGTGAACATCTAAATTATTACCCACTTAACCTCAAGATTTGAAATGATACCCAGTGAATTATAAGGCACAAGATTTGGAATGTATAGGCCTCATAAACACCATATTCCTCACTTTTTTTTGGCACATTTAGGTAGGCTGCTGTTTTTACTTACACCACATAGGCTAGGATATTAACTAAGGACTACGGTCTACTGTCTGTCTTGGAGGACACTGTGTAGTATTTGCACCATGGCAAGTGTAGGCCTATGTGCTGCTAACCCACAGACTGTGCAAGACTGTGGCTTTACTGCCCCCTAATGGTAGAATTCTTGAAGTGCATTTAAAACGCGCTATTACTATGCAATAATGAAGCTGGAGCTGCTGGAGTTTGTCTTATTGTTTTATGAGGCAAAATATTTGCAAAACTAAATAGCGACAGCGAGAAAATGTCAAACACTCACTGTCTATATTCAAAGGAGAACTGACTTTGCTTTGTGCTGGTCGAGCGAGGTTTGAGAGCTTATTTATAATCACTGGTTAATTCAAGAATCAAGTAATCAATCAATTTGACAAAGGATAACAATTTAAAACATCAGATCATAGGTGGCCCACTAAATGTGTCATTCAACTTTTAAAAAAACGAGCTTTTCCAGTTTGTTCATGGCAAAATAAATGTGTTCATATATTATAATTAATAGGTTAACCTTTACAGAGCAGTGCGCATTGCAGAGCGTGATTGCACCTGTAGTGTTTTGTGGCCCATAATACAGTATATTTGCCCACAAGAAATGTGTCCACTTTACAATAAAACATTTGAAAGGGCTTGCACTGAAAGTTCAAAGCGGAATACAATGCATTTGACAAGAATTTACATCCAATCTAAAAAGCAACTTGTATAAGAGCTCAATAATTTGAATATTAGATCAGGACAGCAAGGATAAATTCATGGTTACAAGCTACAAACCTGAAAACTAAAGACACTTCATTTAAAAGTAAGAACTGAATATGGAAATCAATTAAATATAGGTTTGATTTAAATGTTAATTAAAAAAAACAAAAACAATGCCCCATTATGCTTTATAAATCACAGTCAGTCTTTAAAATAAAAGAGTTACCATTCATTCATCTTACTGAATCAAAAATGTAACAATTTTTCTTTCTTTGAACTGTCCTATGATACTACTACAGTGTAGGTCTCTATTACTAATTCATTTCCTGGTTGGATTTAACAATTAGTGGATTTGTTTTATACATTCTGTCATGTATCATCAGGTTCAAAGTGTAATTTTAAAAATGTATTCTGACAATTCATCGGTATATTGTAAAATCCTCACACTAAGTTTATTTAAATGAAAACCCACTTGAACTATATTGCTTATATAGACTGACTTGAACATATTTATGTGAGGAGGATCTAAATTATCTGAAGAAACAGAGTCCCAAACTTATATTAGTACAAAATCGATACTTCAGGATTTAGGAGTATGTCAATTGGGTAAAAGTCATCTGTCATGTAAGATTACCAGACTGTGGTGCTTAACAGCACTGCGGGTCATATCCTAATGATGCAATAGAACTAGTGTTTACACTAGATAACAGCTTGATGGGTGAAGCATGTCTGTTTGACCTTATTAAAACACTTTTTAAAATCTCTATATGGAGTTTATTAAGCTGCTTGGAACAAAGGCTAATGACACAAAGGAAGAAAATAAAAATGAAATAAATAATTCTAATATTTAAAGTATACAATTATGAGATGATAATGTAATGAATAGCTTGTACCAAAATTAATCCATATAGGGAGAATCAATCCACTGCAGGTAGACCGGCAGTGTGACTGAAGATGGGAGAGTTTTCACAGGGTTAGTGAATCATCAGTCCAATAAAGTCGACTTAGCACAAAGCAGCTGTGGGGTCAACACTGAGGGTCAGAGTAAAACACTGCTTTATGAAGACAAGCACTTGGTCTCCTGTGGTCTTGAAGGAAGGATATTTGAGTGCTAGGAAAAAGGAAGCCCGTGTGTTTCAGCAGCGCTGGGGGCTTATAGTGTGTCACTTTAGGAGATCAATGACAGATCCCATGTCAAATGCTACTACCATTGCTGCTGCTGCTGTTGTTATTGTTGTTGATGTTTGGGCTGTTCCTTAAGTTATTGAGCTCCAGCTCAAGCTGTCGAATCTTAATGTCCTTCTGCGCAAGTTCATCCTTCAGTCGCCGCAACTCGTCCTGCTGCCTGAAGAACATCCGCAAGAGCTGCAGAGCACAACGAAAAGGGTTACAAAGATATAAAAACACTACTCTGCCACAAACTGTGCCTGCTAAATTGTCCTTTCAACAACCATAATAATTCTTAACAGAATCATGGTAACACCTCATTCTCTGTACGGGGAGGCACGTTTTCTAGCAGGTCAATCCCATTGACCACTCCACCCTTCTTCTCCTTCACGGGGGCCTTGAACACCAGCTTGTTGGGTCTGTTGTAGCCCTCTTTTAAGGACATGAGCACTGGACCTAAACGTGTACATGCACACATGGATTAGTTTAATTTCAGCCTTTGTCTTTTCAAATATTATTATTATGAAAATAACTGCAGGTCTTTACCTCGGTTGATTCCACTGAGCCACTCATCAACAGACAGAGCAGGTTCTGTCCCTGGAGTCATGGGATATATGTCCTCCTGATATGTTTCCGACTGAAAAGAAAGAGGGTTTTAATTTACTGTTTTTACACTATTAGCATTAGGTGATAGTAACAAGGCTCTGGACAGGTAAATGTTCAGTCTAAAGAACTAAGGTCACAGAAAACACACTATTATCATTGTGTTCATTGTGCAGAGCACTTAAGGTCGCTTTAGAACATGTAATTAGTGCATTATAGATGAAATCTTTGGATGAAAAGGTAACTCAGTATCTGAGTGAAAATAATCCCAGGTATTTATCACCTTATTCTTACAAATGTATGTGGGCTTGCTGTTTATTAAGGTTTATGCTATAAATAAAACATAATTATCAAATGCTTTTTAAAAACCTTTTAATGCATGGGACTCTGAAATATGATGATCCCCTTAGCTAAGGTATAAAGACTATATATTGTGTGATAAAATAGTACACGTGTTGTTTCCCCCAAAAAATATTAATATAAATTAGCTTTTAATTATATATTAGCTATATATTAATTTAACTAAATCAAAAAAAAAAATCATTAAAAATATTACCTAATACTATTTCTACCCAACATTAGAGATCCATTTTTATTTCAAATCCATTTGTATAACACTTCATATACCCCCCCCCCCCCCCCCTTGTTGGCTAAGAAACAACTGATTTCTCCAATATCATTAATGATAGATGTGGACTGATAGATATCAGGACCATTTGCACTGAAACAACCGGGCACTGGGGTTTGAGAGGGGTTGAGAGGATGCTGTCTTTTCCACTGTTTTTGAAGCCTTACCAGTAATGGGCCAAGCCACCACTGCCCATTCTGTACAGAGCACAAAACACACATGCTGCGTCTCACATGGAGGTTATTACATGGTTCACTACTCTCATCTCACTGAGGTAGCAGTTACACCAGGAAAAGAGAGGTGATGGATTCCTCCATCCTGTCAGATGGGATGTGTCTACTGTCTAGCACAAATTTCTCTCAACCTTCAGTGGAACTCAATGATTTATTTAATTGGGAACAGTGGACTGTGAACTAATATCTTCATGGTGCTTAAGCTCACCCTTCTAGGCACGATCATAGAGATTGGCTCAATCAGGCCCTTTAGAGTCACCAATTTATAAAACCTGAAGACCTCACACGCTCCTACATCTAGTCCATGCTTTGGCATCACTCCTATCAGAAAACACATATGAGAAGTGGAACATTAGACACTAGTCATTGGCATGTTTATTGTTGGTTTTGTCTTGATATGGAAGAGATAACACAATACATAGCTGGTATATTAAAGGATAAACTACTGATATCCTCCCATATTTTTGTCAATAAAAACAATTTCATTCCTTGATGTTCCTTAAATTGCTCATAAAACAAATTATCATAATTAAAATATTTAAACATTTATTTAAAAAACAAAATCTTAAATGATTAAACTGAAAATTGAGATCGACCTTTCTATGTAAAAAAAAAAAGATTAAATATGGGTCATTTTGACCTCCTTTATTAAGTTGTGTAAGTGTTTTGGGGTTTTATTATTGTTTGTTTGTTTATTTATTGCATTCTATGGTTAATTTGGAAAGCTTTTTACTCCATTTGACAAAGGCTGCTGGAATAGTGTGATCATTGAATGGTGAGAATTTGAGTTTTACCAAGGCCTTTCTGTGGTGCAGGGGACCTGAACTCCATGAGATACTGCAGGTAGGGTTTCTCCTGGGTGATCTCATAGTACCGGATGTTCCCATCACCCTATAATTACACCATCTTAGTCAGTTCAAAGACAATTACTGTTTTTTTTTTCTAAGGTAATCATTTGTGATGTCAGTCTGTTCAAGTAACTCTGAAATATAAACATATACGGATACCCTACGTATGCATCAATGTGGCTTTTCAGTATTTAACTGAAATACAATATAATATTTTATATCTAATATATTTCTAATATACATTACCGTTCAACAGTTTAGGGTCAGTAAAACATTTTTAGGCTATGTTTTGTCTCTTATGCTCATCAAGGCTCAAAATATGAACATAAATACAGTAAAACATTAACATTATTATTACAATTTAAAACAACTGTTTTTGATTTTAAAATGTAATTTGTTTTGTGATGGCAAAGCTGAATTTTCAGCATCATTACTCCAGTCTTCAGTGTCACATGATCCTTCAGAAATATCCTTCTTATATGTCGATTTGGTGCTCAAGAATAAAAAAAAAAACATTGTTAAAAACGCTTGTGTAGCTTAATATTTTTGTTGGAAATTGTGATAGATGATTTTGCAGGATTCTTTCATGAACAGAAAGTTTAAAAGAATTAAATCTTTTGTAACATTATAAATGTCTTTTTTCTATTATTTGATGCATCCTTTAAAAAAATTGTACTGATGCCAAACTTTTGAACAAAGTGCATATTTACAAGCATTACAAGCATGTAAGAATCCTTATCAGTATGGAGTAATGTGTACCTTGCCTGCTAAGTAGAGCATATGTGTGTCTGCATCATAGAAAGGGAAAAGCAGTCCTGACAGTCCGTCAATCTCCTCTTCAATAATTGGCATGGACAGATCCTCCTGTCATTAGAGACAAATGAGACTTTCTCAGAACCCTAACAATGTACAAATAGCAAAGCAACCAGCTTCTTTTATTCTCTCTCCACTGCAGTTGAGTGTAGCTGTTTAGCTACACTTACACAGAACAATTAATGTGATTATCACACAATAATTACAGGGAAGATGCTGAGAAGAAAACATAATGACTTTCAGCAGTTAATCTTTAGGGTAATGCATACATCAGGGACATTGTGTATTTCCGGTTGAGTTTTGGGAATTAAGCACACAAAAACACACATTTGTTTTTCTGTCATTGTGGAGACTTACTTCATTTATCTTTATACTGAACTAATAATATTTTCTAACCCCTAAATCTATAGCCCTGACCCCCACAGACACATTTTAGCATTTACATTTTATGTATAAGACAATATTTTGTTTATTAATTTGTTTTCCTCCTTGGAACCGTTGACTGGTCCCACAATGTAGGTGATTTCAGGTTTAACTACCCTTGTGGGGACATTTGATCAGGTCAAAACCTGACACAGACACATAGGTTGCCCTCACCTGGTCCCAGAGAGCAATCTGGCGTGTGTTCCAGCGAGACACACCTGTCGTTAGGAGTCGTTTCATGTTGCCTAGGAACACAACACGGTTCACTTTGTGGTTTTTAAAGTTCGCCTCCTGCTTGACAATATAAAACAAAAACAAGTGAAAATTTCAGTTCTGCAAACAATTTTCTCAAAAGTGCATTTACAAAATCAGGGTGAATGAAAAATGGTCATTCCAAAAATACACGGTGATGATGATTTTTTCCCTTATCATTTATAATAAAGTTCATTCCGTGTGTATGGTTATATAAATTAAAAAATATATATACAGTTCAAATATTTTAGGGTTGGTAAGATCACTGTAAAAAATTACCAGGAATTTACAGGATTAAAGAGTAATATTTTACAATAAATTACTGTAGTCATAAATTTACTGTGAAATCAATTGTAGAAATACAGTATTATGTTGTTTGTTTACAGTAAATTGTGTTTTCCAATACTGTAAGCACACCGTTTTTTACTTTTTTGCAGTTAGATACAAGAAAAGTCCTACTGTGAAATTACTGTGAAAGTAATGCAATTATTAACCTGGAATATACTAAAACAAACACACTCAAATTTTTAACTGTGATGTTTTAATGTTTCTAAATGAAGTCTCTTATGCTGACCAAGGCTACATTTATTTGATTAAAATACAGTAAAAATAGTTATATTGTGAAATAATATTACAATTTCAAATAAATATTTTATATTTTAATATATTTTAAAATCTGAATTTATTTTGAAAAGCTGAATTTTCAGCATCATTGCGCCAGTCTTCAGTGTCACTGATTGCTGAAGGACCATTTCTAATATTCTTATTTCAAACAGCATTTATTTGAAATAGAAATGTTTTGTAACATTAGAAATGTCTTTATTATACTTTTAAATCAATTTAATGCATACCTGATTTGATTGAAATTTGCTATGAGTCTGTTGTTTACTAGGCCTAACTGTGAGTATGTGAGTGCTGCATATACTGTAAGATGAAATGCACACAATCCACACCTGTAACACTTTGCCAGAGCGGGGCTCAATGACGCGGAGCTTCTTGTCTTTGCAGCTGGTGGACAGCAGGCTCCCCTCTGTGTTAAATGACATACAGAGGATTACGTCTGTGTGGCAGTCAATCATTTTCACCGGCTCCCCAATCTCCAGATTCCAAATCAGGATCTACAGAGTGACAAAAAAACACATTAGTCATACCTCAGATACAGTCTTTTGACAGTTTTATTTCTGTGAGTGGCAGTGTGGCACTCTCATGTTCATATTGTGGACAATGAAAATAAGTTCATACATTCAATCTTTAGTCCTTTAGTCTAACTGTCCACACTGTCCATGTTTTAACTTTATAGCTCATATTATTGAATTTAAAACTGTAAAATTCTATTGCAAAAGATTTTATTACCTTGTAGTCATAGCCAGCACTGAAGAGAATCCCACTAGTGGTTGGGTGCCACTCTATGAGGCCCACACGTCTGCTGTGACCATACAGTTCTAATACAGGCTCTGTCAAATTCCTTCTCAGTCCTTCATCGGGAATCTCCCATATTCGTACCTGACACATTCACAGACACAAAGATGCAGAACATAAACAAATCAATAGCACCATTATATGAAGACGGTTTAAGACTCTAATATCAGGTTAGGTATAAATATAACTTCATAAATGGTTAAATGAGTCTCATATGACTAATAGCCTACAGCGTACAACTAAAGACTTTTTTAAATTAATACATTTTTCTTTCTTTTTTTGCAGGGTCACTTAAAAATATTTATGTAAAACAAATGTACACACAATGAAATGACATTTAAATATTTATCCCTTTCCAAATATATCCCTAGACTTGATGACTGGTTATGGTTCAATAAATAATGCTTCTTAGTGATATATTTGGTCCTGTTTGATAGAGATTTCAGGTTAATGTGATAAAACTCTTTCACCTTCCACATCATGAAAAGTAAATGGTTTTCCATTAATGTAAACAAAAAGAAACAAACAACTGAAACAATTTTTTACTGCACAGAGGTTTCCACAATTTCTTTTTAAATGATGCTGACTAATTTGACTATCATGATGATTTTGCACTTTAAGTTTACTCACAGAAGAGTCCTCGGAACAAGAAGCGATTATGTTGTCATGGAAAGGATTCCATTTGATGTCCAGCACATTGCCTTGGTGACCACAGACCTTTGGATAGTGAGGATCGATGCGGCCAAACTGCAGGAGGAAAGTACAGGTTATTGATCTGACGTTTTCCCCCCCAATGTGAACACAACACAAATAAAACAATGTATGGACACACACAGCAAGACATATGGATAGTTGAAAACATTCATAGAGCTCCATTGTAATACACACAAACGTCCACTGTGTGGAGCTACATAACTAGAGTCATACAGTCAGTAGTAGACGGAATGGTAGTCATGATGTCATGAATGTTTGATGCCACTTTAGTCCATTGACCTCTTTCTGAGGTCCTCTGGGATTTGTAGTTCAGGTCATGCATGAGTGCACCCTGAGTAGGCTGCTTATGAAAGAGTCTTCATCTATAGGTCAGGGCTTCAGTGCAATGCAGTGATATAGTACTGTTAGCGCTGTAATACCTGAGAAGTCATTTCATTGTTGAAGAAAGTTTGTATGCTTTAATGTGAAATCTTGGTCAAGAACAGAACAGCATGTGGCTTTTTGGTTGCATATGTTAAAGCAATGAACTCATGGCAGACTGGCTGTTACACATTCTGCTCTTCATGTCTGTGCTATTCTATTAGATTAGCATGATGGAAATCTGTTAGATTACGGCATTAAATTAGCACAGCAATTGCTCAAGGGGTGTTTTTTAAATAGAATTTTTTTTCTGCATGAGGAAATGTCTTGATTTCCCACAGGAGATTTAAAAACTCAAAAGAACACTGAACATGATTGAAAATAACTGTTTATAAAATGCTACTGTGGCCAAAGCACTTGGTTATAGTTTGTTGTTCAAATCTTTGCCTGCATGTAAGGATTTCTGATTTGTCAAGGTGTTTTCCAAGACTATATATAGCTCTCAGACTGTGTAGAAAGAGTGCTTATTCAAACAGCTCATTGCCTCTCATATCATAACAATTTGAGAATTAAATACATTTTTTCTTGATCTTTTGTGATACTATAAAATCGTATGGTAACTTTGGGCACTCAATATTCCAAAACGTAAAATTTATTAGAACTGACTTAAACGGAGAGTTATTAACAGCACAACAGCCCAAAAAAAGGACTAAAGTATGACTTAACTAAAACTACTAACATTATCAGTGTAATTAATAATTGAATGAATGCATGTACAAAATGACATCTGTAATGGTCTTTTAATTGCATTAAATGCATGCATAATGATCATTTAATTGCATTTATTGCATTCAAACATCATGAAATCTAATATACAAACATGATTATGAATAATTTTCTCTGAGAGACATGTTCATATATGCATGCAAAAGACAAAGTTTTGAAAGAGATGATTGTGCATTTTGTGCCTATTTTTCTTTGCTTCTCAGTTTCCTCTCTCTCTAATTATTCATTATTTTTCCACTTCCTGTTTATTGTTATTCTTTTTGTGTGTGTAGGAGTGTGTTGGCAGTGAGCGGTTGTTGAGACAGATGTGTTGGCTGCAGATCAGGCCGAGTAGTCGCTGTCTGAGATGTTACAGTCAGAGACAAAAGGAGATAATATATTTAGCCACACCCTCTATTGTGAGCAGCACAATGATGCGTGAGGAACAGCCATGCGATTACACTAATTATGATGTCAGTGGATGTGCCTACAGTCTAGACTACCATAACTCTAATAGCACAATCTTTAATCAAAATATGGTGTTTCCTATAGGGCACAAATGTAACATCCTTAGCAGAGAAGTTACAAGGCTTTGCTGAACCACACTTCCATTAGTGTCATATGAATATCTACATCTAAATATAGTCAATATAACATTATTATGTGAACAGTCCATCGAGTATGCTGTAAAATCATTTCTGCTCTTATCCGTGTCTACTGTGTAGAAGTTCATGTTTGATGAATATTGATGAATATTATGCTGAGTGATGAGTATGATGCTATTATTATTGTAAAAAATCCCTGATCCCACATTAAACACCTTCCTGAATGCACATTTCAGGGCTACAGTTTGTTGTTTTTCTTTCTAAATAATATGCTAAATACAATAGCGCATGAGTAATGACTCACTATTTGACTAGTCTAGCTATGCTAGACCTGTACTAGAATATAAGCAGCAGAGACAACATTTTTCTAAATGCAGGTTTATATCTGTATAAACAAAAAATACATACAATATCAGCATTTTTAACAAACATAAATGTAAGATAGCTTGCCTGCACATGTATATAATGTTAGCATATTTTACTAATTAATGAATTATTTGATACACACAGATGATTGGCAGTCTAATATATAATTAATATGATGTTGTAGATATTCAGAGAGAGAAAGAGGAGTATGGAGTTTTACAGTAGATTTACACTACCACATCCTCAGAAAATGGACATGACTGGCCAGTGCTACTCTTTTCTAAAGTCTAGACCGTTCAAAATGTTTTTGCTTCTTCCAAGCCCAACATTTCCCAAAATTCTAAACCAAGGGCATTTCAGTTTTCTAAGCTTACTGTATGTTAACTGAGGCATTATAAAAATGGGTGTGGGTCTAGTTAAAAGCACTTTTGGGCATGTTAAGGTAGTCTGAAATAGTTGGCAGTTTCCTATCAGTGTTGCCAGATGGCCCAACTCCCTCTTGTGTGTGTGTGTGTGTGTTTAACCGTATGCCTGACTGCTTGAGCTGTTTATATGGGAGTTCTGCATTATTTTAAGAATTCTGATATCATCCCAAACCATTACAGCACCACCTCACACATTATCATTTAGAGAAGTTTCTGTCAACAGCAGCTTAGCAGGTCAAGGAAAGGAACGGTTTCATTTCCAAATGGTTAAACAGTTAATGATGACATCATCGCGAATACCACAGTCTTCTATTCATGCTCTTTTTTCTCTTTCCCTGGGCCATCTCATCATGGTTTCTGAATGCAGTTTCCATTCCACAACTAAAGCTCCTTTGTCAAATGAGGAATTCCATTTGAAAAGCCAATGTTCTGCCATAATATTGTTCCCATGTGTCTGGATCTCAGATGTATTATGAGAATCAATGATCCTTAATCAGACAGTTGTCCCTGTAAAATAGACTAATTCAGACTAATGCCTTGGTTTGATTAAAAGCATTAGAGAAATGTAATGTGTTACATACACATATTACAAGAAATACAAAATTGCATTAAAGTTCAAAACTTCACACAAGAATAAAAGCCGGCTAAAAGGCAAAAATCTTAAAGTTTGTATATTGGTTAGACCTATCATGCAACTGAGGTCAAACTATTATCACTTATTAAATAGCTTCACAGTGATTTCTATGATCTCTATGCCAGATTTCAGTGACAGTGACAGAGAACGTCTCAGTATTACAGTATGCATGCAAACTTTGCAGGGAGCTGTCAATGCTAGGCAGAGAGAGAAAGAGACGCAAGGGAGATGGAGGAGGATGAAGCTTGGAAAAACAGAGCCCCACGTGGTGTTCAGAGAAACACACATGCGGAAGTCAGAGGGACTGAACTCTTTTTCAAGGCCTGCATGGGAGCCCAGTTGGAGTCACAAACACTGTGCAATGAGCCCATTAAGAGCACAAAGCTGGTCTTCTACATCACACTTTAACTGGATGACTCTGAATGTTCATCACAAAAGTGCCATTGATAGTTTATCCAAGTTGGCTGAGACCATGACCGATGGGTCTGCAGGCCCACTGGGCAGTGTAGCATGACCGGATGCGCTCAAGAGAAGGAATAGAAGAATAGACAGAATAAAGAGAGGAGATGACTGGAGAGAAGAATGGGACATCAGAGGCTCTGTGCCAAAATTCTCATTGTCATGTCAATGATAAATAGTGTGCATGTCATTTTTTCTGTCTGTGCTATTCTTGCAGTTGCTGTAAAAGTGGAATTTGGAGGCACATTTAAATTCACTAACTTTGCATTTTGTCTCTTTAGGATTCAGTAACTTGGTTTAAAAAAAAAAGAAAATAACTTAAAAGGATAGGTAAACAAAAAATCTTTTCATCATTCACTCACCCTCATGTTGTTCTAAAACCTCTATGACTTTCTTTTGTAGAACATATTTTTGTCCATATAAAGGAAGTCAATGTTGACCAAAGCTGTTTAGTTACCAACATTCAGAAGAAAGAAAGTCGTACCTGAGGGTGAGTAAATAATGACAGAATATTCACTTTTGGCTGAACTATCTGAGTAATCTACAGAAACCCTGTCTTCTATATTTACTTATGAAACAGACATTATAAAGCTGTTCTGCTCCAGCCAGAGCACACTGATGTCCACATTGTTTAGTCCACACTACTGTTAGATCAACATCAGTGATCAGCAGCTTCCAGTGCTTATCCATTTAAAGCCATAAAAGCCATTAAAGCCAGAGATTAAAGGAAAAGCACCTGCTTTCTGCTCACTATAGTCAGGCTGTGAACCTGTAAACAGGGTAACGGAAAGATTTAGTTTTGAGCATATCAAGCCACTGGGTGAGGGACTTCATGGTTCCATGGAGTCATGATTCAGGCTCAGAGGGTGATGCAGGGAGATCGCAACTTGCTCTTAAAAGAAGCAAAAACAAACATTTGTGGTCTTCCAAATGATTAAACTATAGGGCAATGGCAATAACAAAACATTTTGCTCATTAATATGCTCTGTGGAAGGAATATAACCCTGTTGAAAGAGACCATTTTGTTTAGAACAGCAGGTAGGTAATCGCATAGAATGCCTGTGGTGCAAAGGGAACCTAAATCATGCTAAGAAAATGCATATACTACACTACAACAGAGCCAACTAAATTGTTCAGCAGAAAGAGAGTGAAAGGCCCGTGGGTTTCTTTAAGCATGCACCACATGTGCATTTATAAGAACAGGGCGAAGGATGACTCATCTATGTTCTTCCACTGTTCAGTGTTCTGAACACCATGTTCTCTGAACCAATTAATTTAAATTAGCATTTCTCCATAGTATTGCGTTGTTTTAGACAGATTTTATGCATAGGCCTATTCGCAGTAAAAATTTGCATCAAGGTTCAGGAGTGTGCACAGTTCACCTTCAATTCAGATTACTAAAATGCACGTTTTCAACAATATGCCCTGCATGTAGCTGGGTTTGCCTGTATTTTTAAATAAATATATTGTATAAAAGGTTTGATGTTTGCTCTGCCTGGGAAACTTTTTCCGAGTCATCTTAATGGCAAAAATAGTCCCAATCACCCTGAATGTTTAAACAGTAGGCTATATTATTGTTGAAAGATGAAGCAGATAACTGTATTGGATCTGACTGACATAAGTTGCCTGTAAATTATGGGTTTTGCCTATTAATATCTGTTTTTGTTTTGTGCAGAAATTGTATTAACATTATAAGTGAAACTCAAAGTAAAATAAAACAAAAATCAATGTAATGACTCCCTTATACATACACGAGCCAGTTCTTCCATTTTACACTCACTGCCTACACGAATGTGGCCAAAATAAGCCTCTTAAAAAGTTTAGCATCATTCATGCTGCTGATTATGCTAGTCTTACGCCCTACATTGTTTGGGTCATTAATTTAGTGCAACCACAACTGTCTAGAGAAAACACTAGTGCGCGCGCGAGCTGCGTGACTGTGGTTACCTGAGTGACCGGGATTACAACGAAAGATCCTCCTCCCGAGCTCTCCGTTACTATGGCGAGGAACTTGGCGTTGACCGCGCAGAAGTGGTTGTCATGGACGTTCTTTGTGATTGGGATGCCCTCGAAGCAGTGCTCTCGGTTGGCCACTTTGCCATAGACGTTTCGAAACTTGGAGCTCCGGTAGGTCGGCCGCCATGACATCTGCAAAGCACATGCAAAGACAACAGCAGTTTTTTAATATTTAATAAAGTTTTAGGCTTTATATATATATATTAACCCAAACAACATGTTGAAACACCATTACAAGTTTTACTCAAAAGATTGCTGTATTGCAAGAATAATCTATTAAAATATATTATTAAAGATGTCTGACCTTTTAAGTTTATTTTTTGGCATGATAGGCTACTAGTGAAAAACCTGAATCTGTGTTTTTGCAATAGACCAGCAGAAATGAATGAACCAAATGACACAAAGACTAAATGCAAACCAACATCCAGAGCCCAACCATTACCCAGCCAAACATCACTTAGACCTATAAGGGAAACTCATGATTATGTTAATAAATATAATTATGTTAATATATAACAACACACATGTATAATGACACCACGATATGATAAGTGAAATACAGATAAGAGTAATGTGAATATTGAACCCTCTAGTTCTGACTTGGCTCCATTTTCCAATATGAAACTCTTTAGAAGACTCTGCCACTCAAACAGGAAGCGGTTGGTGGATGCTTGTAAAATTTCACTCAGAACCGTTTGTAGTTTAGCCTGAAGGAATGTGTAAGCAACAATTTAGGCTCTAATGAATGAGACTTTGCCATTCAAACTAAAATGAGCTGTGTTTCGAACAGATAATAGCCAGAAGGAGGAGAGGAAGTGTTAAATCACCAGTGTCTGATCTGAATCTTTTTGTTAGATTGACATCACTCATGACTAAAGACTTCATTGTGAATATCTGTGTTCTGTATGAGCTCATGCATAACCTTTATAGTCTTTAGTTTATTTGTAACATTTATATGTTGACTGGTTGGGAATTATACTAGCATGCCTAAAAAGTGTGGCTAATCGTATTCTGTCATGAAATTGCATCTATCTGAGATCTTTTTCTTACATCCACATGTCTAATTTTCAGCTCTCCCACAGTTGTTGAATGTTTATAGCTGTCCTAAAGCATTCAGCGGTTTGTGTGTGTGTTGTCCTGCCTGTCTAACCATAACCGAATCAACCAGAGAGAGGCCTTGGGGTGTAGAGAGCTGTGCCTTTGAGATTTGCATACAAGGACATTCATTCATTTAATGCTGCATGTACATATACACACTCGCTCACTTACACATTTAAAAAAGACACAAACATACCATTATCTATCTGTGTACTTTACACAAGTACATAAATCCTCAAAATATATTTGCTTATTCAATATATGAGAATAATATTGATCATATTTATTATTATTTTCACCTCAATGTCTGACTCAAAATTATTGAGGCCAATTTCCTACCTTTCCCCTGGTTTTGAGTTGACCACCCCCTGTATTCTGCAGTCATCTATAGAAAGAATCTGTATCTTCTCCAGCTTCCTGCGTGCATCTAGTTTGCCAGCCTGAGTTACTTGCATCTGTTTTTTCTCTTTCTCTTTTTCCTTCCACAGCCTCCTTTCATCCCTCCCTCACTATTTCATTCCCTCCCTCTTACCAGGCCCAGCCCCACATGCCACCCTTACAGGCACAAGTTGTTGCTCCACCCTCTCTTTATGTCAGTGTTTGCTTATTAATGTATTTTGGTTTATTACTGCCATTGACAGACCATTCCTTACCATTTCATTCAGTTTATAAAACATATTGATCTAAACAAAAAAAAATAGCATTATATAGAGAGTTATATAATAAGTATGATGCAACTGCACTCTGTCTACTTATGTCTGGGGGAAGTGTCCTTATTTCCACTGGAGAAGTATTGTTGTATGCACATTCATAACAACCTTATTGTTTCTGAACTTTCTCCCCATATAAATATTCCTATGTTTCTTATTTTCTCCTATTCTTTTCTTCTCTCCTCTAACTGTCTAGTCCTCCAGATGTCCAGTAAATCTTATGTTTATTATGTTCTATTTAGGATACATTTTAAATACATCTATATTTAAGATACATGCGTTTATTTTCTCTGATGAATAGAAAGTTCAAAAGACAGCATTTATTTAATACATTTATTTTAATGCAATTTATTAAAATAAATATTACTGACCCCAAACTTTTTAACCATAGTGTATATTTTCTTCATAATTTAATTGCCTTTTGCTTGTACGGTTTATTGTTCCACACCACAGCCTATATTACAGATTAATAAGTATGATGATTAGGCATAATTTGTTTCAGCAGTTATGGTCTGTGAAATCTACAGCTAGTTTGGCTGAAGGTTGACCATGTTGTCACATTCATTGTGTTTAACCAACCATGTTATGTTTACTATGTTATATGTTAAACAGAGTAAACATTTTTATTCATTTTGTTTTTGGTAGAATGTCCTAATTTGACCCTCCATACAGTAGATGTGAGAGGCTTGTAAGTTGTTCTGTGGTTGGTCGATTTACAGCTTCTAAAATAATTATAATTATGCTATGTGATATTGTTAGAAATAAACAGAAGAATGTTAATAAGACCTTGGGCATTGTCTGGAGCATTCTCAGGTCTATGATAAAAATAAATGTCTTTCTCTCTCTAATTATGTTGAATGATTAAATGGGATATTTGGCTAGCTCTTGACAACCTCTATGAAGACAGACAAGATTTATTTAACTTTAGTGCGACAGCACTTTCTCCTTGGCTTTCCCTTTAGCTCTACTCTCTGTTCACCATGTGTCTGTAAAACACCCAACAGATATTTTGTAGTCTGGGCTGTCTGATTGTTGCAGGCATTCATGCAACTACTGTCCAGAGAATATATATTGATGTTTAGCCCCAAGGAAAGTTAATATGTTAATTTTAAGAACATCTCTATTAGTGATGTTGACGATTAATCGATGATCGATTAATTTGTCGATAATACATTTAATCGATAAAACTTATCGATCATCGATTAAGCAGGATCATGCGCGTGCGTGCTGCTCAACCGCGAAACATGTAAAGCAGACACGAGGAAAAATTAAGCGAGCACGCCAGAGTTATGTTTGGGACCATTTTACAGCTGCACACCTTCATCATGACTATTAGTGTGCGTGTGCATTTGCAGCCTTTTGTTTTGTGCAAATGTAAGTTGTAATATTGTGTTTATTTTGTATGGGCCTGTCTATATCTGATTTATCTCATAGGATGCATTTGGTTAAGAATTAACGTGGTAGTAAAGCATGCCGGTGATCAGCTTCAGCGCGCACAGCTCAAACAGCAACGCACGACTAACAATAACTTTGATTGGGACTGTCATATTACATAACATTAATGAGAACACTATTTTAATAAATCGAATTCATTGGGTTTAGTTGCCATGTGTAAGCGTGTTTTGTTTCAGGAAGAGTGTGTTCATTCTGAATAACAGATATGAGGCGGCATTGGTGATGCGTTGTATTAGAGGTTATATTTGATTATTAAATAAGTAATTTAATTAAATGATCAATCGCATTGACTCATTTTACAATCCTATTAGCCCTTTATTTAGACTAAAAACCCTTCTCATTCATTTGGTGAGGAACATGGTGTTTTGAGCAGCATTTGCACACCCTGTCATGCTGTCAGCTTTATGCCACTGCTGTAGACACATATTGCAGTATTAGGGCTAACGATTAATCGATTAATTGATCATTAATTTAAACGACGATCGATCATGGGAATTTATGTAAATTGACATCCCTAATCTCTATATAGGCCATAGGGCTAGAGGTAGAGCTGCAAAGGGATGTGTGTACGCCTGCACTGAAGGCTTAGTCTCACCCTCAGACGGCACACACAAATCCATATCCAAAGCGACTTATAAATGAGGAATATACAGCAAGCGATTCACCGTAAAGAGGGAAATAAACACAAGAAGTGCTCAAAATACAACGTTTCAGCCATTGCTTAGAGTAGCACAAACTAGTATAGGGAGGGATTAAAGGAAAGTGAAAGCATAGATTTTTTTGTATGATGAGGTTAAGTGCTCATGGAAGAGATGAGTTTTCAGGCGTCTTTTGAATGTGAGGGATTCTGCATTCTGGATGAAGGTTGGGAGATCATTCTACCAGCAAGGAACATGTTCTGGAGAGTGCCTGAAGATGTTCTGTTCCTCTCTGTGATGGTACTACAAGCTGTCGCTCATTTACTGTATAATATAATAGCATAGTAGAATGGTGCTGAGCCTGTGGTAGATTTGTAAGCAAGTGTCAATACCTTGAACTTGATGCGAGCAGCAAGTGGTAGCTTGTGCAGAGAGATAAAGAGAGGTGTGACGTGGGCCCTTTCGGGCTTGTTCAAGACAAGACATCCTGCAGAGTTCTGAATCATTTGTAGACATTTGATTGCACATAATGGAAGTCCAGCCAGAAGAGCATTGCAGTAATCAAGCCTAGAAATGACCAGGGCCTGGATGAGAAGTTGTGTTGCATGCTCCGTTAGGAAAGACCTGATATCTTCCTTATGTTGTGTACTGCAAACCTGCAACTGTCTTTGCAATGTGGTCTTTGAAGGTCAGTTGATCCTAAAAGATCATTTCAAGATTTCTGACTGACCTTGATAGGGTAATTGTTGATGAACCTAGCTGGAATGTGAAATCGTGCTGTAGAGTTGTATTGGCAGGGAAGACGAGAAGCTCAGTCTTTGTCAGGTTGAGCTGCAGGTGATGTTATTTCATCCATGCCGAGATATTTGCCTGACAGCTTGAGATTCATGCAGCTACTGTAGGATCATCTGGTTGAAATGAAAGGTAGAGCTGTGTGTCATCAGCATAGCAAAGGTTCCATGTGCCTGTATGATGGGTCCCAGTGATGTTGTGTATATGGAGAAGAGGAGGAGTCCAAGAACTGAACCCTGAGGAACCCCCGTGATCAGTTGATGTGGTTTGGGTACCTCCCTTTTCCAGGCAACCCTGAATGACCTACCTGTGAGATAGGATTCAAACCAGTGGAATGGAATCCCTGTGATGCCCAAAAATGAGAGGGTGGACAGAAGGATCTGATTATTCACAGTGCCAAAGGCAGCAGGTAGATCCAGGAGAATGAGAACTGATGATTTGGAATTAGCTTTCGCAAATCACATTTTTTCTCTCACATTTCCTTCTTAATTAAAAATGAATGGCATTAAATCTTTTAAATTTACAGTACTTATTTGATGCACTCTATAAAGTTCAGCTTCAATTTCTAAATATGTCTGTGAAATAATCGGTATGTGTTATTTTTTTATTTAAGTTGTGTGTTTTTTTTATACGGGTCTTGACATTTATTGTGATAATTATCGACATTTATTGTGATAATTGTTTTGGCCATGTCGCCCAGCCCTACTGGGCTATTACTGTAATCTAGTCTATTTCAGATCAGTCTTGCCCCTAAACGGAACGTAAAAAAATAAACAAGCTGTGGTTGGTCGATGTATTTGTCAGTCAGACTTTTTTCCTGGGTGGTTCTTGGCCAGAACAAGCTTCAATCTGGACCAGATTTTATACTATTAGTCAAAACACTGGCAACACAAAACTACTGAAGCATGTATTATTTTGTCTAGGATGGTGTCACTGCAAATTAAGCAGAGTGTTGAGAGAAAATTATTTGTGTGATGTGTGTGTACCATTCCACTGTATGTGTGCTTGTGCACACATGTGCTCTTTTTGCTGCAGGATAGAGAGACTCCAGAGACTAGACTCTTTATTGACTTTTTCACATCTTGCCTGCAGTTTCTCCTTCTGCTAGGTTTTTGATTTTCTTTATTCCCTCCATTAATGCATCTTTCTACCATTTATTGCAGATCTGTTAAGATAAAAGTTAAGATTAAAGATAAAAGAACTTTACACATGCTGTACTGATGACACAGAAAGCCAAAATGCATGGCTAATCATATCCATCCCATTCATCACTGCATTACAGCATCCAAATAATAGATCTCCCCAACCCAACTCTGCCTTTGAATATTATTAATGCAATGAATCACTCAATGATACTAATATTCCAACAGCTTCCAAGACAGGAAGCAAGCTTCTTCTGTCTTTAAAATGGGGCACACAAATGGATGAAAGGCCTCCAGAGGGCTGCTTTCAGCCCCTCACCATGCAGGGAGCCTGTCTTTGTTGGGCCTTAGCTAACCTCTGCCTGTTTTGGCAGTTTTGGCTCCAGCTGTGAATGAAATACAGCTGAGAGAGAGCCAGGTCAAGTTGCATGCTGTCCTTTCACACACAGTAAAAGCAGAATGAATGCTGGTGACTTTAGAGACGGGTTTTAGAACAGCTTTTAGCAATAAATCTTGCCCTCAAATCTGTCCCAGGTCTGCCAGCCCTGAACTGTGAGAAACATTCTATAGAAAATTTAGCATTTACGCAGTGCAGACAGATATAATGAAGACAACATGAGATTTACCTGACAGGGCCACCAAGTTGCAAATGATAACATTGTATTTTCTCAATGTTTATTGTGTGTTTTCACTAGATACATTCATGCATTCACACTGTAATGAGATCATCCTAAGCCATGAGCTTATGTTATTCAGCATTGACAATACCTTGAGGAAAACATAATAACATGTATAAGTTAAGTTCCAGAACAGAATGATTTTGTCAGAGCTGAAGGGCATTTAAATCTCTTCAATTCTCAGTGAAGACAGAACTCTGGGGATGGAGGAAAACAGATCAGAGATGGGATAGAGACCCTCATTACTACTGTACTGGAGGGTGTTTTGTGTACTGGGGTGCCCTTTGTTTGTTATTGTCTGTCTCTTGGCTGTATTTTTCCACCACCAGACAATGATGCGGATGCAGTATGCAGATGCAGCTGTAAGTATCAACTGACATTTCACATTGGCTTAACTGTTAAAAATCTGCATTGTTTTACACTAAGGATATCCAAAAGGGGGTCAGTAGAGGGTCTTCCAATTATTGTCTTGACTGATTTCACAACTTTCAATATGTACATTACTAAAAATAACAATACAATAAGATGTTGATTCAGTAACCACTCATCAGACTGATTTAAACCGGTAACTATTTGAACTATTCACTCATAAGAGACATTAGTTCAGGAATCAGACTACACTGGTTGTGCTGTATGCTTTTGCATCACTGAAAAGAATAGGCTCAGAAGAGTTATTTGTTTGTGAATCGGACTACAATGGTCATGAGGAAAATTCAAGAGAAAGGTGTTTCTTGACATTATTTTACAGCACACACAAAGTTTTTATTGCATTTAATAGACATCCCCAACTCACATTCACAGTAACTCACATTCAGGTAAAATGATTTGTTTTGCCATGATGCTAAACAGCAGGATGTTGATCTAGGAACATTGGGAACTTTATTTAGTGTATTCTGACATAATTCCTCAAAAACACAAGAAACAAGACCACCAGTTTCCTCCCTTTTTGTCTCTGTAAGGGATCAGACATACAGGATGGGTGCAGTCAGGCCATAGCACTACTAGCTGAAAGACTCAAGATGGGTGGTTTTATGGAATGGGGAGACAGAATGAGAGAAAGAAATATTAGATCCTGCTTTTGTAAATCGTAAAACTTTTACTACTCCACAACACAAACATTTTTTTTTACATTCAATTAGATTCCTTTTAAAGGTTTTAATTGGATTAGGGTACAGCGGGGCTAAAGGCACCCCTGGGTAAAAGGCGACTTTGATTTTATTTTCCTCTAAACCACTAGATGGTACAAAAACTTGCCGTAGCACTTTTCAAAACATTTGCTTTTCAAGATGCATATGAAAATTTGGCTGGTCCTTGGCACAATTCTGTGCTATTATTTGATTATATTCTGTGATCTAATATTGTATGTTTTTTTTAAAGCGTTGTAGATTTAAGTAGCAAATGAGAATCACTAAAATGATTGAGTATATTGTGATACAAAGGTCCTAATGATTTTTATTCATTAAAGCAATTTTTCAATAATGGAAGAATATGTAAAAAATAAGGTATTTGGGGTAAAATGCTCCCCTGCTGTTGGGACGAAAGGCACAATAATTAACATGATAACAAATAGCTGGTTGACTTTTCCATTTGTTGACATGATTCAGATGGGAAATATCATGAATTAAGTTGGGTGTCCACCTTAGAGATAATCACCATATTTATAATAAGATCATCATATTGAAAAATATATTAACCCTGTAGCGCAAGACTGGTTTCCCACTGCAGCTAAGCAGGGCTGAGCCTGGTCAGTACCTGGATGTGAGACCTCCTGGGAAAACTAGGTTGCTGCTGGTAGAGGTGTTAGTAAGGCCAGCAGGGGGTGCTCACCCTGTGGTCTGTGTGGGTCCTAACACCCCAGTATAGTGATGGGGACACTATACTGTCAATAAGCACTGTCCTTCAGATGAGATGTTAAACCGAGGTCCTGACACTCTGTGGTCATTAAAAATCCCAGGATGTCCTTCGGAAAAAGAGTAGAGGTGTAACCCCGGTATCCTGGCCAAATTTGCCCATTGGCCTCTGTCCATCATCATGGCCTCCTAATCATCCCCCTATCCTGATTGGCTTCTTCACTCTGTCTCCTCTCCACCAATAAGCCGGTGTGTGGTGGGCGTTTTGGTGCAATATGGCTGCTGTCGCATCATCCAGGTGGTGCTGCACATTGGTGGTGGTTGAGAAGATTTGTGCTTTGAGTACCCAGAAAAACGCTATATAAATGTAACAAATTATTAAATTAAATTATTATTATTATTAATCATATAAAAAATTAATTATTGTTGCTACTGTAAATCTATAGGGAATTATTTTGGGATCTCCTTCAATGCTTTCAGAATCTTTACTTTTTTGTTTCTGTATTTTTAAAATATATTTTTATATTAACCATTTTAATGACAGTATATTTATTGAACAAAAAATAATTATTTTATTTATCAAAATAAACAGAACATAGTACAAACTTTGCTTAAGCGATTGTTTTGAACAAGTATTAATGTTAAAAACATTATTTTAGCTAAAGTATTTGTATGAGGTGGTCCACCTTGCCACCTCATAAATTTATAAAATTTGAAACAAAATAAACCACTTTTATGATCTCTTTCCACACAAAATCTGTTTCTCCATAAATGTTCAATACATACTTTTTTTCTGCAATCATTCACTATACGGGAGTAGTGAAAATCAAATTTTCTCTTAAGGTGTACCTTTAGCCCCGTTATACCCTACTCATAAAATTTTTTGGCAAAGTGCTGTGAGTGTCATCTGGGGATATAAACGGTGTGTTGTTGTCCATGCACTTAGAGACAGGATGTCCTTGATAGGGCTATCGGACTTCGATAAAGAAGCAGAAAATAATGAAAGAGGAAGTTATCTGATGCCGTGCTGAGAGACACATCGTCAAGGACAGCCTTGCTCTGCACTTAAGGTCCAGTTATGCTTATAAAAGATCCTTTCTATCAAGATAAAACCCCCTCCATCTTTCTTTTTCCTATTCTCTGTAGCCTCTATTCCTTATATCTTGCTTGCAAGTGTGTCCTTTTGATAAGTCCATAGACTACCAATCAGATGTTCTGTCACTTGCTTTCTCTTTATTACAACTATTTTGCACATTTTATAGCATAATCGTAAGAAGTCTTGTCAAAAATATCGATATTTCGATATGCGTCAAGTTATGAAAACTATAAAATGACATAGATGGTAAAAGTATGCTATGACGAGATCGTCACCACAGTATATAAAATGTCTATCGTTAGAGATTTAGCTATTTTGTGTATATCACGGTATGTAAATATATTCATGAAATGCATGAATGAGAATATAAAGATTGGGACGTTCTTGATGTTAAAAAGAGTTATAAGTGCAATATATCCTGAAAAGAAACTGTGTGGTGCACGTGCTGATTGGCACACTGCCAAAGTGTGCGTACAGAAAGCTGTCTCTCTCAGAAGGTGATCGCGAATTTGTGACATGATCGATGTTAACAATTATAAAATTGAGGTTAAACCACTGGTCACATGGATTACTTTAATGATGTCTTAACTACCTTTCTGGGGCTTGAAAGTGTCAGTTGCATAGGTCATCAATGGAGGCACAGAAAGCTCTCAGATTTCATTAAAAAGATGTTAATTTGTGTTCTGAAGATGAACGAATGTTTTATAGTTTAGGTGATATGGGAAAATGTTCTCTTTTTTTATAAAAGCATGAAACTTGGTACACTTGTACAATTTGCGGCCCTGAGCATTTTCAGAAATGGAGCCATCACAAAAATGCCTTGTGACAGCCATGTCGGCCATTTTGCTTTCCGTCATAACCAAATTATGTATTTTGTATTATATTTCTTGAACCAAACATTATAACACGGAAAATGTGATGTCTACCCCTATGTTTTGATGGTGAAGGATTACAGTGATACCATATACAACATAATAGACTGTTCAGGTTAATAGCTAATGGTGAATTCAGTATCGTTGTAAAAAAGATTACAAGTTCACACTTACAAATAATCAGATAATAAATAGTATGCGTATTTGGCGTGCTGTCCGAGGAAAGGGCTCCGAGATCGGTATTTGGCCTGAAAAAACAAAAAACAAGTTACCAACCAATTGGGAAGGCTTCCTGAGAGTGGATGAAAACAAAAACGGAGCTCTTTCACTTTCTGGCCAGGAACATTGTGGAAATGTTCCAAAAGAATCAGATGAAGGCAGATACAAGGATGCTACTCCATGTGGCTGATGCTGCAAGAAAAGGATTTAAAAAGATCACCCTGTGCACTGTGGACACAGAGGTTGTGGTCCTAGCCATTGCACATGTGTCAGAGCTGGACATTGAGGAGTTGTGGGTTGCATTTGTGGCTGGCAAGAATTTTGGATACATACCTGCCCATGAGGTCCTGACAAATCCAAGGCCCTTGCAACCAGGGGCAAGAAGACAGCATGGGATACCTGGAGTGCAGATGACATGGTAACAGAGGCCTTCATGGCTCTGTCAAAGACTCCAAAAAGCATTCCAGAGGAGGTAATTTCCATTTTGGAGCGCTTCACAATTCTCCTCTACGATCAAACAAGCAGCCAACTCTACATTTATCAAGCTCGTCTTGAGTTGTTCACAAAGAAAGGAAGTGGAATGGAGCAAATCCCCGCAACTAAGGATGGACTGGTGGAGCACCTCAAAAGAGCAGTGTACCAAGGAGGACACTGTTGGGGACAAGCACTTGAGGTGGCACCAAATATGGCATCTCCAACAGACTGGGGTTGGATGGACCCAAGTAATTTGAGACCATTGTGCTCAACTCTTGCACAGGCAAGCCAGTCCATCCTTGAACTCTTAAGATGTGGCTGCAAGAAAGGCTTGCAAATAGGGGCTACTGGGGGCATTGCTCTGTGTCAATTAGGAGGAGACTGTGAAGGAGACAGTGCAACAACAAAACAATTAAACAAACAAATGTGTTTCTGAAATAGATTTTTAAAAATCTTTATGACAATTTGTTGCTAAGGTCGTATTGAATATTCTACTCTTTACAGTCACTGTATTATAAGGGTTAATGAACAAAGGGATTAAGCTTGTTAAACTCTAAACTCTAAAGTCTAACCTAGGTTCTCTGATACTGTGATTTTCTTTCTCACATCACTGAATTCACCTTTAACTATTCACCTGAACAGTTTATGATGTATATGGTATCATTGTAAACCTTGCATCTAAATATAGGTGTAGACAGACCTTTTCTGTGTTATCATGTTTGTTTCAGGAGATATGATACAAAATACATAGTTTGGTTTTTACATAGTAAAATGGCTGCCATGGCCACCACGAGGCGTTTTTGCGATTTCTGAAAATGTTCAGGGCCCCAAACTGTACAAGTGTACAAAGTGTCATGCTTTTATAAAAAAGTGAACATATCACCTCAAATTTTGTACATATCACCTGGAATATTACGGGTTTGGAACGACATGAGGGTGAGTAATTAATGATAGAATTTTCAATTTTGGGTCAACTCAACTATCCCTTTAAACCAGACATTTTTGTTCATTATCGGACTTCGTAAAGACACGTGCAAAACATGACTTTCTTGTTTGCATTTATGCTTGTTATTGTGATCACAGATAATCTTCTAAATGTAACATCTCTCTATGTAATTGACTTTTGACTTTGTAAAAATAATATAATACTGTACAATGATTTAGTTATTTGCTTAACATTCAAAATCAGTGCTAAAAAGGCTTGTTCCCCCTATATGTCCTCCCATGTCCTTGTGTCTTTAAGCATTACTGCATTGGCTGAAAGAGCGTCCCCTAGAGAGTGTCATTCCCAGGAGAGGAGCTGTTTGTTTTCCTTCCTCCAACCTCCCTATTGTTAATGGTCAGGGTGTGATAGGCAGAACCAACAGATGGATAGATGGGGATTACGGTGGGGAGGTGAAGAGAGGAAGGACAAAGAATGGCACACGTTAAGAGATGGAGGGGGTAGGACGGCAGGAAGAAGATGCAGGTGGAGTGATCATTATGGTCACCATTAGCCGTATGCTGATCTGTCAATCAGTTGACACAGGATTCACTTATGACATTTTGTTGCATTAAGATGTGTGACCAATTCAGCATGAAATAAGTAAGCTTCTGAATGAATAGCATAGAGAATACAGAGTGACTGCTATGTGTGTGAGCTTTTGGACGCAGCTTGAGATGTCCTGATGCCAGCTCTGAACTGCATGCAACAAAAACATGAGCCCTACTTGCAATGATGGCCATCTGGCAAGTGCTCAAGAAGAATACTCTGTAGTAGCAGTTTTCCTCCAAGAGACAAACAAAATAGACCAAAATCACTATGGTATTTTCAGATAGGTGCACCAGATCTGTTCTCTTGGCTCTGGCCTTTTAAGAAAGGCAGTCAGATGGGGTGAAAGCCCATTCTCTTTAAATTTGACATGCAATGTTTCTTTACTGCAGGAGCTGCTCTCTGCTGGCAGAATACATTTCATTATTGAGAAAGCTCAAACACAGATGTAGATGCACTTTGCAAAATTACTTCCATCCCAACCCACATATTTTCAAGTTTTGAAATGCTAAGAGTACCACAAACTTGCATAAAGACTAACGGCCTGTCATCTCTGATTCAGTAGATATCCACTTCACCTGTCAGGAATAATTCATTGAAACTGCCCAAGTAGTTTTATCATCTTGCTGTTTCTTGATTGATAGCGGCTAAAACAAACTGAGCCCCGAGAGATAAATATGTAAAATGTTTTTTTGGATGAATTGCAAACAGTATGACAGTACACATAATAATAATACCAGACAAAAACCTCTGCCAGTAACACAATATTTTAATACTAAACCTCACAGTCAGTACAGTCCATCATTTCTAAAGTGAATAACATTGCTGAGTAAAATTTCTACAGGAATTAGCAGATATAGAAATTATTGAGAGTAGGTTATTTAATAGTTCCAAAATATAGTGCACTATAGGCAGTATTTTAAGACATCTTAGGCCGCATTTACACTTCAGATCCTGATGCCCAATTCTGATTGGTTGACTATATCTGATTTATTTTTGACAACCAGACCAGCTTACATCTTCTTTTAAAAGTGACCCATATCCAATATCTTACACTACACACTAGGCGAAACAACCCAAGGTAGACGTACTAACCGGAAAAAGCTTAAGCTGAAAAGGAAGTAAAAATTACGCGATTTGCATTGGACTTGTACAAAAGGATAATACAAGCTTTTGCTTTCCGTGCCATCTTTAAAGATCAGCAAAACATTGGTCTCTTAAGGCTGAGATAAAAGAGGAGAGCCCTTGTTGCAGCCTGGCCGAATGTAGCAATGATCGCTGCTGTAATCGCTGTGGTTGGTGTCCACCTGAGTTGACGTCATTCGCCACCATCGCTTTTTCAATGACGTACGACGGGGAATATCTGATCTGTACGCTTACATGGCAAACGCAAATGCACGTATACAATTTATTTCCACATGAATGAGGCCTGAAACTGATCTGAAAATATCAGAATCCATGTGTTTTTGTCCTGCTTTTGGGTCCTATCCAATCTATGCCACATGGGAGGAAAAAATCTGAATTGGGTCACTTGAACCATGTAATGTAAATGCGGCCATAGACAATCTTATGACACAAAGACTGTTCTAAAATTGAACAATGCCTTGTTTTGGCCAAAGCAAGTGTAAGTGTTGGCCACAGCATCACCTGTATCTTTCAAAGAGAATAACCCCAACTGGTTAGGAATATATTTATATGTCAGATTAAAAGTATTGATAAAAATAGATTAAAAAGGCTATTTTTTTATTTTGGAAAAGAGCTTTTGCCCATAGTGTAATTTTGCATGCATGAAAATTTCAACCAGAAAGATGGCTTTTATGTAAATTAATTAACACTTAAAAATGCAAATATATGTATGCTCATTGATGTGAAACTATGGATGGCAGCTTTTGATTTTTAGTGCAGTTATGTGCCTTTTGACAATTTTAAGTAAAGAATTTTGCCTATATGATACTTTTTTGGTGGTATTCTCACATTCACTATGTCTCACCACTTTTACCACTCAGTCTATGTTGTGCTTTCTAATCCTATGAAAGCTGCACATAGGTTAGTGCCTCTACAGCATTCTCCATCTTGGAGAAAGTCCTTTTATAAATTGGATTAGGGCTTCAGATTTGGCGATGCTTCGCTGAGTGGACAGACTTTCTCCCCTGCAGCCTCTGGGCTCCCTGTGTAAGTCTACACAGAAGAGGAGCATCATGGCTCAGACATGCCATCTGGCCTGGATAAATTAGCCAAACACACACCACACCCAAACCCAAAATGACAGCAGTGCCATAACCTAGGCATTGTGTACAAGGTATAGAATAGTGGTCGATCAATATGGGTTTTTTAATGACAGATTCTTACTTCGTAGACTGTCAATTTAAAATTGTTTGATTGCATGTAGTTTCACAGAAAAACATTCTGTGAATAAGTTCTACACATTCTTAGTGTTATTATACTATTTATATTTCCTTACGACCTACAAAGCTGAAACAACAACGCATAAGACAACACGATAGCAGCCAGACCTCAGAAGCTGGCTTCCCGTAATAGTGTTACCCAGCTACTGATGAGCAGGGTGACCTTCCACAGTGACATGACAATGTCGTATTAGCCTGTCATCTTCCTGCTTGGCTAATCTCTTCTGACTGTTTCTCATTGCTGGCAGGATTCTGTTTCAGCGTAATTGCCAGCACAGCACTCTGAGCTAAAATGGGCTTTTGCAAGGTGTGCTCTGAAATGTGCTCAGGCTAGTGTCAAATATAAAACGGCTATATGAGAGGCTGAGCAAGGTGATGTTAAGATAACTGTTAAGCAAAAATATCAGCGAAGGTGGCATCATTAAGGCTGCAATAACAATGATTTCTGTGAAATCTAATACACGTACTAGTGAAATATTGAAAATCATTTTCTAAATGTCATTTTATAGTACAGTTAGAAAGTGATCCATTAACATTCCCATTTTTGTCATTGTCATTTGTTCTATGGTGCAGAATGCCGGAAGTACTAGTTCTGGTGCCAGGTTGTTTTGAGGCAAGCACCTGTAACTTAGGGGTTTAAAAATTTTTTTTTAATGTTTTTTTTTTTTTTAAGAATTAATTTATGATCACCCAAGGCTGCATCCTCCTGCTCGGTTTTGTTGTGTGGGATTTGTTTCGTCTGTGAAGTTTGATTAATTGGAGGCTGGAGGCAGAGCTGTGTGATTTGAAAACTGCCTGAAGGAAATCTGGGCTGCCATAAGTCCATGCTCACATGGGTTTTGATCCCTGCCTCTTCAAATCGCTAGGGTATAGGGTAGTTTCTACCTGAGGCCTGCAAGACATGTAATGTATTCTCATTCCTAGTTTGCTTTCTATCCAGCCCATATTTTCCACTTTTTCCAATTTCTCCATCCAAGCTGGTTTTTGTTGGCCTTATTGCCATAGAGTGTATAGAGATGTGAAGAACTGAATTTGATTTATTTGATCGTATGGTATCATGTTCTGAATGGTGTTTATATTAATATTGATCACTCTCGCTGGAATTGTCCATGCTGTTGTAAACGTGCAGTTTCTAACATTGATCTTACACACACACACACACATACGTTTGTTTTTGTAAATTGTGGGGACATTCCAGAGGCGTAATGGTTTTTATACCGTACAAACCGTATTTTCTATCCCTCTACACTACCCCTAAACCTACCCATCACAGGAAACGTCTCGGTTACGTATGTAACCCTCGTTCCCTGAAGGAAGGGAACGGAGACGTTTACGTCAGTTACTGACGGAATGGGGGTTTCGCTTAGAAGCCAATCGCCTTTGAGCTCTACAAAACGAGCCAATGGCATGAAAATGCCATGGGTCTGCGGAATTTGCATGCCGCAACCCCGCCCCACGGCGTGGGTATAAAGGGCGTTGCGTGGCAATCTCGCATTATGTTACCTGCTGAAGAGCCGAGGCATGAGCGCCCGGCCAGTTCCAGCGGTACAGCAGTCGTGGCAGGGGGACGTAACGTCTCCGTTCCCTTCCTTCAGGGAACGAGGGTTACATATACGTAACCGAGACGTTCCCTTTCAGTCAGTACACTACGAGTTACGTCAGTTACTGACGGAATGGGGGTCCCAATACAATCTCGCCATGACGGCTGTCTTCCAGCGTCCTGCGCTGACCCGGGCTCCCTGCCGTGAGTGTGGGCACGAACGAGGGGCTAGGCTCAACGCTACCAAGGTACACTGGGAAGCATATCCCACGTGGAGAATGCAACACAATGCCAACCCAAAGGGGGGGACTTTAAAAATACACCTATGACCCGAAGGAGCTGCATAGGGGACACTCTGGGGTATCCAGCCGAAGGTGGAATATTTCAACCCCAGGCGTGGCAAGGTGTCTTGCCAAGGGAAGACACGAGCTACAAGAGACTTACCGTGGAAACATGTGGGGGGTTACCCAACGGGGGAACCATGCACACGGAGGCACCTAGCCGAGCACGAGGGGTGGCCGAGAGGGCACTCGCTCTGGTGAAGACATCAACAGTGCTGGAGGAGCTCAGGGCTTACTGGGAAGCTCACCTGAGAAGAAATGCACACGCATCCAGTCCATGGAGTGGAATGGCGCAGCAAGCGAAGACACCTGAGCCTGTCCGGTTACTGGCCAGTAGGGGCGAGTACACGAGAGGATACAGGCTCCACTCGGAGATTATAAAATCTTGCGAATGTGTTGGGTGTCGCCCAGCCTGCAGCTCTACAAATGTCTGTTAGTGAGGCACCATGCGCTAGAGCCCAAGAGGAGGCAACACTCCTGGTGGAGTGTGCTCTTACCCCGAGGGGGCATGGCATGCCCTGGAAGGGCGAAGGGCGCGTACTGCACAGAGCAGTGCCCAAGGCTGGGTCTACCTCCTCCAAGGGCAGCGCTTGCAGGTTCACCACCTGGTCCCTGAAGGGAGTGGTGGGAACCTTGGGCACGTATCCAGGCCGGGGTCTCAGGATTACGTGAGAATTGGTGGAGGCCAAAGCAGTCAGGAGCTCCACTTTAAATGAAAAGGAACTTCAGCTCGACTGACTGCAATGGCTCAAAGGGAGCCTTTAGCAGGGCAGCTAGGACCACTGCTAGGTCCCAAGAGGGTACCTGAGGTGGGCGAGGAGGGTTTAACCTGCTGACCAGGTCGTGCTGTCCAACCGTTTTAGAGTCCACCAGGTCGTGATGGGCTGAAATTGCAGCCATATAGACCTTCAGGGTGGAGGGAGACAGCCTTCGCTCCAACCCTTCCTGGAGGAAGGAGAGCACGGACCCGATCGAGCATTTTCAGGGTCACCTGAGGTGGCAGGGTACTCAAACCTGCCGCGTCCCGTCCAGGTTCCACACGTGGAGGTTCCACAGGTCGGGACGCGGGTGCCATATGGTGCCCCGTCTCTGAGACAGGAGGTCCTGTCTCAGAGGGATCGACCAGGGGGGTGCTGTCGCAAGGAGTACAAGTTCTGAGAACCAGGTCCGGCCGGGCCAATACGGGGCAACCAAAAGGACCTGCTCCCTGTCTTGCACAGAACCTGTGCGAGAAGGCTCACTGGGGGGAACGCATATTTGCGTGGGCCCCGCGGCCAGCTGTGCGCTAGTGCATCCGTGCCGAGGGTCCCCTCGGTCAGGGAATAGTACCAGCGGCAATGGGAAGAGTCGCGGGAGGCAAACAGATCTATCTGTGCGTCGCCAAACTGTTCCCAAATCAGCTGAACCGTCTGGGGATGGAGTCTCCATTCCCCCGGGAGCGGCTGAAACCGCGACAGCTCGTCGGCTGCGCAGTTCAGGTCTCCCGGGATGTGAACGGCACGAAGCGACCTCAGATGCTTCTGACTCCATAGGAGGAGATGGCGGGCGAGTTGCGACATCCGGCGGGAGCATAGACCACCTTGTCGGTTGATGTACGCTACTGTCGCCGTGCTGTCTGAACGGACCAGTACGTGTTTGTCCTTGAGCAGGGCTCGAAAGCGGTGCAGGGCAAGACGTACGGCCAGCAACTCGAGGCAATTGACATGCCATAGGCGCTGGGGTCCTATCCAGGAGCCCGCGGCAGCATGTCCCTTGCACATGGCGCCCCAGCCCGTGGAAGAGGCATCTGTTGTGAAAGCTGAGGTTCAACCACGGGGTGAAGGTCTGACGGCAGGCTCGGGTCACTGGACCTGGAGCGTGCCGTGTTGCCATGCCCATCTCGGGACTCGATCGCAGAGCCAGTGCTGAAGCGGTCTCATATGGAGCAGACCAAGCGGGGTCACCGCGGCTGCTGACGCCATATGCCCCAGGAGCCTCTGAAAAAGTTTCAGTGGAACCGCACTCTTGCCCTCGAACTGGCGAAGACAAGTCAGCAGAGACTGCGCGCGCTCGCTCGTAAGCTGCGCGAACATGGCGACCGAGTCGATTTCCATACCGAGAAAAGAGATCCTCTGCACTGGGGAGAGTTTGCTCTTTTCCCAGTTGACCCGAAGGCCCAGACGGACGAGGTGCTGAAGCACCAGATCCCTGTGTTCGCAAACCTGATCCCGAGAGTGGCCTAGAATCAGCCAGTCGTCGAGATAGTTCAGGATGCGAACCCCGTGTTGCCTGAGCGGCACAAGGGCTGCCTCGACAATCTTCGTAAAGACGCGAGGGGACAGGGCTAGCCCGAAAGGGAGAACCGTGTACTGATATGCCTGCCCCTCGAAGGCAAACCGTAGAAACGGTCTGTGTCGAGGAAGAATGGAGACATGAAAGTATGCGTCCTTCAGGTCGATCGCTGCAAACCAATCCGAGGGACGAACGCACTCGAAAATGCGTTTGGCTGTCAACATCTTGAATAGAAGCCTGTGCAGGGTTCGGTTCAAGACGCGCAGGTCCAGGATTGGCCGTAACCCACCGGTTTTCTTGGGTACAATGAAGTAAGGGCTGTAGAAGCCGGACTTCATCTCGGCTGGAGGGACAATCTCGATCGCACCCTTCGCCAGTAGGGTGTCGACCTCCGCACGCATGACAGGGGCATTGCCACCCACCACGGTATAGCGGACTCCCCGAAAGCGGGGAGGAGACCGAGCAAACTGAATCGCATAGCCGAACCGGATAGTGCGGGCGAGCCAACTGGACAGGTTTGGAAGCGCTAGCCAGGCTCCCAAGAACTGAACCAGCGGGGTCATGCGAACCACCGGCGTACCCCCGATGGGGCAGCGAGGCGGAATAACCGGCCCAGACAAGGGAGGCATGGGAGTGTCCCGGGGTGTGGGCGGGGTCGAATTCCGCGCCCTGACAGAGGAGACCAGGGAAGGACCAGCGTTCCATGGGGGTCTCGTCTGCCAGGGGGCTGGCGACAGAGGGGGCCGAGAGCGGCGAGGCCATGGGGCGTCGCTTAGACTGCCGTTTGGCAGGCTGGGGGGCTGGGACGGGCGGGGCCGCCTTTCTGCGACGTCCTCCACGCCTTGGCCCAAGTGAAGGCTGCTGCTGGGGCCGGGCAGGAGGGGTGGGAGCCGCAGGGGGGCGGCCTCGGCGGGGAGCAGACTGAGGCTTCTGGGCCGGCGGCTGGGTGGAGGCAGCAGCTGGCCGCCGGGGCAGAATATGTTTAATCGCCTCAGTCTGCTTCTGAGCGGTCGAGAACTGTTGGGCGAAGTCCTGGACCGCCCCGCCGAATAGCCCATCCTGGGAAATGGGAGAATTGAGGAAACGTGTTCGCTCAGATTCTCTCATATCAGCCAGGTTGCATAAGTCATAAGTGTCGCTCCTGGACCACCGAGGTGGACATCACCTGACCGAGAGAGCGAGCGGTCACCTTCGTCGCCCGTAGAGCGAGGTCGGTGGCCGTCCGCAACTCTTGCATTAATGCAGGGTCAGCATTGCCCTAGTGCATGTCCCTGAGCACCTTGGCCTGATAGACCTGTAGGGTAGCCATGGCATGCAGGGCGGACGCGGCCTGGCCCGCAGCTCTGTAGGTCTTCGCCGTCAACGTGGACGTGAATCTACAGGCTTTGGACGGGTGCTTTGGGTCACTGCGCCATGTCGCAGCACTCTGTGGACACAGTTGCATCGCAACAGAGCGCTCAACAGGGGGAACCCCAGTGTACCCTTTCACCACGCCGCCATCGAGGGCAGTGAAGGCGGAAGTGGTTGCCGAGCGATCGCGAAAATTCAAGGGAGACTTCCACGATTTCGACACCTCTTCATGCACTTCCGGGAAGAAAGGCACTGGGGGCTGACGGGCGCCTTCGGCACGGGCCGCCCCCAGATACCAATCGTCCAGCCGGGAAAGTTTGGGACATGGCGGAGGGTTCCACGCAAGCCCAATCGTCTCGGCCGCCCGGGCAAGCATGGCTGTGAGTTCCGGATCGGACTCGAGCAATGCTGGAACTTCCCCGAAAGAGGCAACACAGCCGAATCGTCATCTCCGGAGGAATCCAGCCTACCTTGTGATGCGGCGATCGACATGGCGTCCTCCGCGGGTGCGCCAATGAAACGCAGGGCCCCGAACGGGAAGCCCCGGCGCCCTCATCAGGCAACACCACGGGTTGCAGTGTGCAGGAGGGGGGTGTGGCCCGAGGAGGATTTGTCGGGTTGTTCCACACCGTAACCCTCAGATCACCCTGACCACCAGCCAAAGTACCCCCTCCAGTGGAGGAAGTAGATTGGGGTGTGGTAGAGGGGACTCTCCCCCCACTACGGAGATCATGGAGTCTCGATCGCAACACTGAGATGGCCATGTTCCCGCAATGAGAACATGACTCATTCATGAACGCGCGCTCAGCGTGCACGAGGCCCAAGCACGCCAAACAGCGATCATGACCATCGAACGGAGGCACCAGCCGACCGCATCCAGAAACGGAGCACGGGCGAGCCATCTTTAAAAAGACGTGCCACGTGCAGCTCTTTTAGAGAGGAGTGAAAACTCTGCAGAATGCCGAAGCACCCAGGGAGAACGCGCACGCTGTGCTAGATCACTGCACAGATCAGACAGGAATGCGGAACTCGCTGGAACGTGCCGTAACACCAACACTCTGGAGAGAAACTCGTCTTGAAGAGAGAAGCGCTCAGGCAGTAACTCGGCTCTGAAGCAGAAACATAATGCGAGATTGCCACGCAAGGCCCTTTATACCCACGCCGTGGGGCGGGGTTGCGGCATGCAAATTCCGCAGACCCATTGTAGAGCTCAAAGGCGATTGGCTTCTAAGCGAAACCCCCATTCCGTCAGTATCTGACGTAACTCGTAGTGTACTGACTGAAAGGGAACTGCACATTTTTACTTTCTCAAAAAAAAAACTCATTCTGCATGACTTATGAGCCTTTTGAAAAATGGGGACATGGGGTAATGTCCTCATAAGTCACCCTCTCCTTGTAGTACCTGTGTCATACCGTTGTCATTATACACATTTGTGTCCTGATATGTCACAAAAACATGCACACACAAACACACACACACACACACACACATCTGGTTCACTATCTTTGTGGGAACTCTCCATAGATGTAATGGTTTTTATACTGCATAAACTGTATATTCTATGACTTACACTAACCCTAACCCCAAAACTACCCATCACAGAAAACCTTCTGCATTTTTACATTAAAAAAAATAAAAAATTCTGTGTGACTGGTTATAAGCTTGTTCCCCCAAGGGGACTTCAATTTAGGTCCCCACGGTGAGTCCCCATGAGTCAGTGTGCATTCAGGTTGAAATCTCTCTCTCTCACACACACACACACACACACACACTCTTTGCTCCTTTGCACTTTCTCACTGATGCGTTTTCTAAGAAAATAAAAGGCTTGAGTTTTTGGCATATCACTTCAAAAAACACTGCTTAGGGCCAGAGAATGCTGGGAAGGAATGTGAACCTTCACAGCACTCAGCTGACCTCTCTCTTTTTCTCTGCTCACAAAGAAAGCTGCTCTCTTTTTCCTTTTGCGGCAATAACCTCAGACAACTTGTAGGTATTGTTAACTTCAGCCTGAAGTATCAAAAATATTTTCATAATGTTCCCATTGTGCTTTCTTTCTTGTGACCAGTCCCAGGCAGAATCTGCTATCTTTTTTCCTTTTTTGCTATATTCCTTTTTCACAATTTCTGTGCTAATTTCGGATGAGAAGGGATAATCTGTGAAATGGATCTGTAAACAGAGCTGAGAGTACTACACTCTTACCAATAGCTGAAAGCATAAAATTAGCCATAATATTTATTAAATGTTGAAGGGATGAGTGATGGATTTGTGACTGACAGGCATTCCAGTTCTGTGGTAATCTGTCTACTATGGGCTTGCTAATAATCATTAATGCCATCGATGCATTTTTATGTAGGCTATATTTTTGAATATTGCATATAAAAGTTCAATCATAAAAACACATATGCTTGCTTAAGGTTGATAAGATTTTTATTCTGTAAGAAGACGTGCATAAACTATGATAGAAAAACATTTATTGGATAACAATGTAATGAAAATGATTGGCTGCTCTGGCTTCCTCATGGCTACAATTTCTATTTTGCAAAATTTCAAATAGAAAGGAAGATTCTCTTCAGTTGAACCCATGGTATGCAAGTAAATATTTTCTCGCATAAATTATACAGCTATTTCTATAAGAGAACTGGCATATCAAAACTAATTATGGCAGCTCCATATGAAATTGTGAAATCCCTTTTGTCTTCATGAACAGACCATCAATGTTGCTAAGCAGTCTAATCTTTGTTTTGATGAACTCATAGAGGTCAAGGGGGGAAATTACAACACATAAGTGATTGGAAACCTGACATGCACATAAACAGAAACTACAGTGAGTAAATATGAGTACTGGGATTGTACCTATTTTTCATAGTGAAAACGAAAATCAAACTCAGAGCTATATTGGCTATTAATTTAATGCAACATATAGCCTGTCATATAACATGAGTGAAAGAAAGTGTGTGATTTACCAGCATTTTTAGTGCAGCGTAGTGAACGTACTGCTTTTCACTTCTACTTATTTTGACTAGCACATTTAAAAGAGTCAATGATCAGTGAGATCACTGCATGAATATGTTGCTGCTGTACTGCATTACAGATAATGAGCTCCATTTTCATGAGACGGTGCTTGTATGAGGAGTGTGTTGAAATTCTGAGAGCGTAAGCACATGACCCATCTACATCATGCTGTCACGCTTTAGTTCCCTCTCCCACACTGTTTGATTTGTGTAGGCTGTAGCATTTCCTTCTCTGGTCCCATGTTCCACTGTGGTCCTCTTACACACATTTAGTATTACGCATAGGGACACAAAAATGGGATCGCAATAATAATGAATGTTTCCAAAACTCATTGCCATTGGATGAGCCAAAAATTTACATGCTGTTTTCATAGATGTTTTAACATTGTGAGTGAACTCATTCAACAGTGAGTGAATGTGTATGTCTTTGCATCTAGGATGGCAGTTGCAATAGATACAGATATCTCAAGGCAAGAAGCTTAATATAATATTTTCTCAGTTTCAATGCCTCAGAGTAGGAGTGAAAAGACAGCGAAGACGGACAATGAGAATTACAAGATAGTGTGAACATCACACACTGATGCCCCACAGCTGCTGTTTATACAGTGTGTCCCACTGCACTCACTCACCAGACCAGGACCACAGGAAGCACATCCTCTTCCCAGTGTCTCTACCTCACGTTCACTAGCTCTGCAGGAGCTGAGCAGGATATTTTTAAATGACATGATCTCCTTTCCTTTTCTACCGACAGTCCCACTGAAACTCTCAGTCTCTGTGGAGTTAGAGCAGTTAGTTCTCACCACATAATATGGACAAGCACTTTCTCAGGCTTGATAAAAAAGTTGAAGAAAAATGCAGGACCTTTTAGTCATTTGTTCATTACTGGATGTTTTCTATATAAGCACATTGGCCATGCGGGAGGTTTGGGTTGCTAGGCTAGCTGTCAGGATTTGGATCAAATGTGACTGTTCTCAGCGTGTGTGCACACTGCCTGCATAGGGCATAATAGCCAGCAACTTCAGTCCAGATTATAAGATTCCCTTTGAGGATAGAACAAAAAAAACAGGGTCCAAATCAAGCATGTACTAATACACTCTGTGCCTTCTATTACTCTGTTATTTACTTTAGTTATTTATTTGTGATTTATACTAACATACTCTGCTGAAATCTTGTTAGGAATTATTTAGAGATATATGATTAATCGGGACTATTCCCTTTTGACATGGAAGTTTGGGCAGGATATAACTTCACAAACAACTTCTTTTCAACCACACAGTATTAGGGATGCACCGATAGCATTTTTTCCAGATCCGATACCGATACCAATGCCAATCCGATACCAGTGCAGTTTTTGGGACACTACATTTTCAAATAAATATCCAAATAAATTTAATTACTAAACTAAATTAACTATGTCAACTACATTACTTAAATATATATGATAATTGAAATGAGCTGGATGACATCACCGTTTTCTCCAGAGCGGCTGTACAGCCGAATCAAATTCGGTTGCATTATTTTCCTGTTTAACACTGTGAAGCTGCTTTGAAACAATCTGCATTGTAAAAAGCGCTATATAAATAAAGGGACGCTGGGCTTTGCGAGCCCTGGCTGAGTCTGATAACGAATCGCAGCACAATGAACCAACAACACCTCAAATAAAGGATTCTCCAGCCTGTGACAGCGTGCTAAGTTATGTTCAGTTAGACACGTACACATAATCAATAGATATCAAACGATCTGTAACCATGCAATACTATCACATATAAAACAAATTTTTTACTCACATAAGTGTGTTGCTTCATTCATTGATGTAATCTCATCCTGTCTGCAAATCCAGTCTCTTGTTTACAAACGAATCCGTGGTAAAATGAAGGAACAAACTCGCAATGTCTTACCCACGTGAGCTGGATATTCATTAAAAATAAAGTTCATCCATTTATCCAGGTTTAGCTCCATGTAGGCCTGTTATTTATCTATAACATGTCATGCACAAATCGGTGGGCGGGGCTACAGAATCAGGCTTTCGTCTTCTTCAGTTAAGGCGGTGTTTCACCACACTCTGATGTCACAGGTACCCCTTTTCCACCAGAATAAATCGGGTGCTAGTTCAGAGCTAGTGCTAGTGCCAGTTCGGAGTTGGTTCAACTGACGAGCCTTTCCACATGCTAGAGAGCCACCACAGAGCCAGGTCTTACGTCACTGTATACGTCTCATCTTTCTCAGCAACTCTAGCGAGGCAGCAAGAAACACAAACACACCAGGCTTGTTCGAGATGCATCGGCACTGTGCAGACCGATCAGTTTATGATATCAAAATACCGCATGAGTGATTCAAAAGCATAAGGAGTCGTATATCGAGTGTACTTTGATGTCATACGGCAATCGGTCTGCACAGCACCGACGCATTTCGAACAAGCCTTCCATCAACAATGGCGAACGTTGCGTTACTATTGATGCTCATGGTTTTACGATCCTACATCGGCATCAAAACACAGCGAATCCAACGCATTCGTGCAGCTCGCCGTAATTTGTATAGACTGAGATTACAATCGAGCAGCTATTAGCTTGATTAGCTGCTAATTCAAAAATGGCGGTCACAAGTTTCTGTTCGTCTTGTTGGTCACGGTAACCCCGCCCCCAGCTGCTGACTCAAGCGGTTCTTACTTCTAGACCAGCAATGATTTGGTGCTACTTAAGAACAACTTTTCCTGGTTCGGAGCTGGTGCTTTAGGTGTGAAAAGACAAAGAACCGATTTGAAACTAGGCTCTGGCTCCGAACCAGCACCAGCACTGCCTTGGTGGAAAAGGGGTAAGGGAGGCACATTCTGAGATTGAGCATTTGCTGAGCCAGCAATAAAAGCTTTTCTTTTACTAACAAGGAAGTTTTCAGCTCTGAAACTTACAGGATATTCTTATATTACCATGGCCTTTTATATATTAAAAGCTCAAGGGAAAGTTGGTTTCTCAATTCATGACCCCTTTAACGCTAATTTCATAAAGTCATTTTTCTAGAGTATAATGGCATAGGCAAATCAAGCTTAAACATTATTAGGGAGTGGCTCTAACACCTGTTTTATGTGGACCTTTGGTAGATTGTGTGAGAGGCATTTTTAACACCTTTTTCCCCTTTCACTGAATAAAATATGTAATCTTGTGATAAAAAAAAAAAAATTATATCAATATGAGGCTTTTTTGGCTGTAGTTCCTAACATTAACATCAACCGTGATTTATTAACTATAACTGCGCTAATGTGTGACAGGAAGTGATGTGCAGCCAGCTGTTTTATAGTGAGAGATGCATCCTGTCCTCTTCATGACAGTCCGGGAGTGTGACCATTTCAGTTCAGTCTGTGAGGATATCCTGCCACACAGTTGTGTGGTCAAACACTTGTATATAAGTGCACTCACTCTCACATATGCAGACACACTCTTGAGAGGAATGGCTCTCTGTTTCTCACTGTCTGACACAGAGGGCTCTTCTGCTCAGTCAGCACACATACACAAACACTCCAAGGTCATTTATCTCTGTACAGCATCCATCACTCGAGCCCCTTCTCAACATCTCAACATTCACAACATTCACACACACACACACATCAGTTACACAGTCAGCACCTGCGTCATGCGGGTAATTCAGCTGAGTACATCACTGCATGAACACAGTCTAGGACTGAATGTTTATGTCACAAACTCAAATAATATATGCGGCACATAAGTGAAGAGACTGGAACTCTAAATAATAACCAAATGTTTATTTTATAATATAATATAAATCAAACATATATTTCATATATTTTATTTTTTTATTATCTAAATATAATATGATTTTGTATTATATATTGTATTATATATTTAATTTAGTACATATATAACCAGCATCATTTATTTATGAGCACCTGTTATAAAGTGCAGTCTCTTATGTTCATCTCTACAATATCAGGATTAGACCTAGCTGTTTCCAGTCTTACAGACTGAGGAAAACAATGTTTGCTTGTGTACTGCATTAACGCTAATTTCATAAAGTCATTTTTCTCCAACTTTTAGATTTCTGCTGTGAGAGGCCAATGGCATAGGCAAATCAAACTTAAATACACACTTTGATAAACCTTTAAACAAGCACAATAAAGCACAACAAATTACTACAGCCTGATCCACATTCGTATTTTTAGGATGAATTCAGCAAAATTGGGCTACTTTTTGACCATCATCATGACCTCAATGCCAAAAAGTGGCCCTTTTTTACCTGAATTCACCCTATATCTCTTTCCACCCTCTTTTCCTTTACTGTTTTCTCATTTTTATCTCAGTCACGCGTACTGTAGTTTGTGACATGCTCAGTCTATCCTCAGAAAAAAAGCACAGCTCAGGCTTAATGCAGGACAGCACTGGATTAAAAGCTCCACTTTGTAATCAGTCTGCTAAAGCCACACACACACACACACACACACATATACAAACATGCCTCACCCAGCCAAGACCCACTGCCCTACTGCGGGACAAGAACTTACATATTAAACAAATACATGGATCCAGCCAGACAAATGCACATAGAACTTTGTACCGCACTGCAAATCCTGCAGGTATAAGATTTACCTGCATAAACACACACACACACACACACACACACCACCTGTCCGGCACTGCAGCACACTACAGTCACAGATTCAGCAGAACATCCCACTGCAGTGAAGCCCGAACCCAGCAGCCCCTCCCAGCCTCACACGCTCCAGCACACGCTTACCTTTGTGACAGTCATGCAGAGAAGAGTGCAGAAGAGTCAGCTTCTGTTCCTGAAATGCTGAGTGAGACAGCAGGACAGAGAGAGAGAGAGAGAGAGAGAGAGAAAGAGATAGATATAGACTCACTGAGCGCATGCAGCCTGCAGCCTGCAGCCTCTACGACAACAGAGTGAGACACGAGAGATTGTGAAAGAGGAGGAGAACAGAGAGGGAGGGAGGGAGGGTCTGGTCGCTGTCTCTCGCTAAGTATCCAAGCCTATCAGTGCCGCAGCAGCCATGCTCCTGTTGTCGGGATACTGCAGTGAAGTGAGCTCAGCTTGTTACTACTACTCCCTTCTCTCTCCCTCTCTCTCTCTCTCTCTCCCTCCCTCCTTCCATGTTGTCAGTCTGATTACTGCATGCGCTAATGAAGATTATTGATGTCCACAACTTCATCACTCTGTTCAACATGTCATAAACTCACTCATTAGCTCTCTGTATATTAAACCTCTCCTTCTCTCTCCCTACAGTAAGTTGGCCTACTATAATAAAAATGTGGTAACATACCTGCTATAAGAAAAATTAAGAAAGCAGACAAAATGAGAAAAAGACTCTTAAATCTAAAAAACTAGCTGAAGAAGACTCATGAATTAATATTATATTTTTAATTACATAAAATTATTTTGGTGGAATTTTTAGAGACATATTAATTGCTTAATTAAAATGTATATACTTTAACAAGATTACCATGTTCAAGATTCTTCTTTCTTACAGAGAGAAGTGTAAAGAGACAGAAAAACAATTTTAAGAGGCTATGACTGTTACAGGAGATCATGACTGCAGTTTTTTTTTGTTCTGCTGCCCTCTTGTGGGACTAATAAATATTACATCACTAATTACATTTATTGAACAACAAATTTAAAGCGATAATTCACCCAGAAATTAAAATTGGTCATTCTTTACTCAGTCATATTGTGTGTGGTACACAGATGTTCAGGGGGAAAAGTGAATAGTGATTCAGGCTGTCATTTTGACTAGCATCCTATTATGTTGTATGGAAGAAAGGATGGAAACATTGGAACAACATGAAGGTGAGTAAAAGGTCAACAGAATTTAAATCTTTGGGTGAACTGTCACGTTGAAGTTAGTGTAATTTCTGCACCACTAGTGAAAGTATATTCAGGGTCTGAAATGTTATTTTCAGCAGTTAGCCCCTTTTGGTAGATGCTATAAGTAACCTACATAATTTTACATTAAAAAAAAATTCTTACCACTGACAGCAATTCAAAAGTATTCTGATGAAATACACTACCATTCAAAAGTTTGGAGTTTTCTATTTTATTATATTTTACAATGTAACTTATTCCTGCAATGGCAAAGCTGAATTTTCTGCATCATTACTCCAGTCTTCGGTGTCACATGATCCTTCAGAAATCATTCTAACATGCTGATTTGGTGCTTAAGAAACATATATTATAATTATCAATGTTGCAAACCATTCTGCTGCTTAATATTTTTTGTAGAAACCATGGTACCTTTTTCCAGGATTCTTTGATAAATAGAAATTTTAAAAGAACAGCATGTATTTGAAATAGGTTTTTTGTAACAATTTAAAATACTTTAATGTCTCTTTAACCAATTTTAAGTATACATTTCTTTCAGAAAGAAATTATTGATCCCAAACTTTTGAATGGTTTTGCAAGCAACATATATTACATATATTTTATTATATTATAGTAGATGTTTTACCATTGTCTGTTTCTGCAAGTCAAGCATATACAATTAAGATGAATGGAAATATGAATGCATAGCTTTCACTTTTCACTTTACCTTTCAAGGGAACTCGAAACGCTGTGAGAGCGCCTCTGCGTGAATGCGTTGTTAAGCACGTGTGGAATTGTAACGTCATAGGTGGGTGACTTCATAGAACGGAAACTATAAAGCACCCGTGAACACAAACAGTGCTAGCTTCTGTGCCTTCTGTGCGGGCCGTTCTATGGCAGCCCTGGTGGCCACAGAGAGGCATCTTTGGCTGAACCTCACCACAATCAAGGAGAGGGACAAAAGTTTTCTGCTTGACGCCCCAATCTCGCCTGCTGGCCTCTTTCAAGAATTAAAGAAGCAGGTGGCGGCACTCAAGCAGTTTCTCCCTCTTCATGTCCAGGTCCCTGCAGTGGCTGCACAGCAGCCCAGGCCAAGCTCCCCCTCAGAAAGACTGGGAGGCGAGGCGACGTTCGCAGGCGAAGTCCTCTAGGGGTAAGGCTGATTTAAGGACAGTTATTATTTCCAAGAGGACTTTGTCTACTTTTGAGGGTAGTCCCCTCTGAAGGAAGGCGGAGTTCACCTCACTATACGGTGCCCGTTTCCCTTCAGTGCCACAATGCCGGGGGGCCGAAGGTCCCCGCGAGCCACCCGAGGGTGGTCTGCCTCCTCCGCGGAGGGTCTCAGATTAGTCAAGCCAGTTGTTCCCTGCCGGTTCACCGCTTCAGGGCACTGCACTTGCTGTTCACAGTACACCAGAGGCCAGTCTCGAGAGGCTGGTACCCTTAGTAGATTTTCCGGCAGAGTGGAAACGTCTACCAAATATATCTCAGTGGGTCCTGCAGACAGTTGAGAAGGGGTACGCTATTCAATTCAGCATGCATCCACCTCCTTTCAGCGGAGTCCTACCTACAGTGGTGGGCCCCGAGCAGGCTTTGGTTATGACACAGGAAGTAGAGACTCTTCTGCGAAAGGAGGCTATAGAAAGGGTCCCTCCTCCCAGCAGGGAGTCAGGGTTTTACAGCCGTTACTTCACTGTGCCAAAAAGGGATGGATGGTTGCACCCGATATTAGATCTGCGCCAGTTAAATCGCTCTGTAGGGAAGCTCAAGTTCAAGATGCTAAATCTCAGACAGATTTTGTCACAGATCAGGTCAGAGGACTGGTTTGTCACCATAGATCTCAAAGACGCATACTTCCATGTATCCATCCTTCCACAACACAGGAGGTTCCTGAGGTTCGCTTTCGGGGGAGAAGCATACCAATATCGGGTACTGCATTTCGGTCTAGTCAAGTCAAGTCAAGTCAACTTTATTTATATAGCACTTTTTACAATGCAGATTGTTTCAAAGCAGCTTCACAGTGTTAAACAGGAAAATAATGCAACCGACTTTGATTCGGCTGTACAGCCGCTCTGGAGAAAACGGTGATGTCATCTAGCTCATTTCAATTATCATGTATATTCAAGTAATGTAGTTGACAGTTAGTTTAGTAATTAAATTTATTTGGATATTTATTTGAAAATGTAGTGTCCCCAACTGAGCAAGCCAAGCCAAAGGCGACAGTGGCAAGAAACCAAAACTCCATCAGGTGGCATAATGGAGAAATATAAACCTTGGGAGAAACCAGGCTCAGTCGGGGTGCCAGTTCTCCTCTGGCCAATTAACAAACAGTGTATGATTATTATTTTGGCAGCCTTACAGGTCAGAAGTCATATTAGATCGGAATATTCTAAAGAACGGAGGCATCACGCCGGAGACGGGTTTATTGAGGATGGCGTGTCGATTTAACAATTATTAAATAGGAATATTTGAAATATCGGAGTCATCACGCCGGAGATGGATCCATTGAGGATAGACTAATTGACACACTCTCTGCAGAAACTTCAGGGATGAGTTGGTCATGTCCAGGCACAGGTCCACCATCTGATCTGGATACGGCCCGGATCCGGCTGACTGCGGTAAACCTCGGGATAAACAGAGAGACTAACATTAGCGTAGATGCCATTCTTCTTGTGCTGTAACGAGTACATCAGGTGTTATGGGAAGTGTTTCCGGTTCCGGCTGACTTAGTTAATGCAGCCTAACAATCATTTAATTGTGTTTTTAGTCTAGAGTGTGTCTGCTTCCCGAATAATGCAATGCTGTTCCAGAGTTTAGGTGCTAAATAGGAAAAGGATCGACCGCCTGCAGTTGATTTTGATATTCTAGGTATTATCAGCTGGCCAGAGTTTTAAGACCGCAATAGACGTGATGGAGTATAAGCGTTAAGAGCTCACTCAAGTACTGGGGAGCTAAAACCATTTAGTGCTTTGTAAGTAATTAGCAAGATTTTAAAATGTATGCAGTGTTTAATAGGGAGCCAGTGCAGTGTTGACAGAACCGGGCTAATATGGTCATACTTCCTGGTTCTAGTAAGAACTCGAGCTGCTGCGTTTTGGACCAGCTGCAGTTTATTTATTAAGCGAGCAGTGCAACCACCCAGTAGAGCATTACAATAATCAAGCCTTGAGGTCATGAACGCATGAACTAACTGTTCAGCATTTTGCATTGAAAGCATATGCCGTAATTTAGATATATTTTTAAGTTGGTAGAATGCAGTTTTACAGATGCTAGAAACATGGCTTTCAAATGAGAGATTGGTATCAAAGAGCACACCCAGGTTCTTAACTGACGACGAGGACTTGACAGAGCAGCCATCAAGTGTTAGACAGTATTCTAGGTTACTACATGTGGAGTTTTTTTGTACAATAATTAAAAAATAATTGAACTGTTTTTTCTGAATTAAGCTGCAGGAAATTACTAGTCATCCAATTTTTTATATCAGCTATGCATTCCGTTAATCTTGTGAATTGGTAAGTTTCGTCAGGGCGTGAAGAAATATAGAGCTAAGTATCGTCAGCATAACAATGAAAACTAACGCCATGCTTCCTAATGATATCTCCCAGTGGTAGCATGTACAGGGTGAAAAGCAACGGTCCTAGCACTGAGCCCAGCGGTACCCCATACTGAACTTGTGATCGGTGTGACATCTCTTCATTTACTGCTAAAAACTGTTTCTGTATGCAATCATGCTCTCTTTCCACGAAATGCGAAAAACTTCCAGTTTTGTTTTCTTCCAGCTGTGCTCCATTTTTCTGGCTGCTGTTTTAAGGGCCCGGGTGTGCTCATTGTACCACGGCGTTGGACTATTTTCTTTAATCTTCTTTAAGCGCAGAGGAGCAACTCTGTCTAAAGTGCTGGAAAAGAGAGAGTCAATAGTTTCTGTTGCAACATCGAGTTCCTCTAGGCTATCTGGGATGCTAAGGAAATGAAACTGATGAGGAAGTTTATTTACAAAGAAATCTTTAGTCGCAGCAGTGATAGTCCTGCCATATTTGAAGCTTTGCAGCCTTTGCTAAATTAAGTATACCTGATACTAGGTAATGATCTGAGATGTCATCGCTCTGCTGCAGAATTTCAACGGTATCAACATTTATTCCATGTGACAATATTAGGTCTAAAGTATGATTATGGCGATGAGTGGGTCCTGATATGTGTTGCCTAACTCCAGTAGAGTTTAGAATGTCTCTAAATGCCAATCCCAATGCGTCTTTTTCATTGTCTACATGGATATTAAAATCACCAACAATTAGGACTTTATCTGTTGCCAGTACTAACTCTGATAGAAAATCAGCAAATTCTCTGGTAAACTCTGTATGGTGCCCTGGTGGCCTGTATACAGTAGCCAACACAAATGTTAAACGGGATTTATCAATTTCACTACATAATGTTATGTAAAGCACCAAAACTTCAAAAGAATTATATTTGAAACTAGACTTCTGAGTAATACTGAAGATATTATTATAAATTACAGCAACACCTCCTCCTCTACCTTTCAGACGCGGCTCGTGTTTATAACAATAATCTTGTGGGGTGGACTCATTCAAAGTAATGTAGTCATCAGGTTTTAGCCAGGTTTCTATCAAACACAGCACATCTAGATTATTATCTGTAATCATATTATTAACAATAAGTGTTTTTGAGGAAAGGGATCGAATATTCAGCAGCCCGAGCTTTAATACTAATTCGTGGAACAGACACAGTCTCTATGTAATAATAATATCTAGGTGAAAGAGTCTCTATGTGCTGGGATTTATCTGATTTCTGTGACATGAGACAGCTAGCAGACGGTCAGGTAAGCCAGTCCGTCTGCTTCCTGACCTGGGACCTAGTTAGTCAAGGTTTAGCTTTAAGACTATGTGCCAAGGTCTAGCTTAGGTCTTGTCACCCCGCACTTTCACGAAGTGTGTGGAGGCTGCAGTGGTGCTGCTGCGCCTGCAGGGCATCCGCATACTCAATTACATCAACCATTGGTTGATTTTAGCTCAGTCAGAGCAGATAGCGGTTCAACATCGAGATGTTGTTCTTGCTCATACGAAGAAGTTGGGGTTGAGGCTGAACGCAAAGAAAAGTGTACTTTCTCCAGTACAGAGAACCACTTATCTGAGTGTGGTATGGGATACGGTGGCGATGCAGGCTCGTCTGTCACCTGCACGTATAGCATTGATTCTCTCAGTGATAAAAGAACCAAAGCTAGGCCGGTCGTTCACTGTTAAACAGAAACTGTTAGGTCTTATGGCAGCTGCGCCCAACATGATACCTTTTGGCCTGCTGAACATGAGATTGTTACAGTGGTGGCTCAGAACCAAGGGGTTCTCCCCGAGGGGAAACCCGCTCGCATGTTCAAAGTCGCACGGCGATGCCTTCGTGCTTTAGTCATGTGGAAAGATCCTTGGTTTCTGTCCCAAGGGCCTGTTTCTGGGCTCATGGTTGTTGCGTTACGCTAACGACAGATGCATCCCTCACGGGTTGGGGGGTGATCATGAGTTGTCGCTCAACACAAGGTCTGTGGCAGGACCATCAGCTCTCATGGCACATAAATCGCCTAGAAATGATGGCGGTGTTTCAAGCTCTGAAGCACTTCCGACCAAACCTCAGGGGCCACCATGTACTTGTTTGTTCCAACAACACATCAGTTGTCTCGTATATAAATCATCAGCGGGGTCTGTGGTCGTGCCAGTTATACAAGTTGGCACACCAGATCCTCCTATGGGCCAAAGGGAAACTGCTATCCATTAGGGCAGTTTACATCCCAGGGTACCTGAACCAGGAAGCAGACATCCTCCCGAGGCAGGGGCCGAAGCCCGGGGAATGGAGACCCCGAGGTGGTGGAGATCCTGTGGAAAAAGTTTGGCAGAGCAGAAGTAAATTTGTTTGCATCACTAGAGAACTCTCACTGCCCTCTGTGGTTTTCTCTGACGCATCCGGCTCCTCTAGGGCTGAATGCCATGGTACAGGAGTGGCCAAGGCTACCCCTGTATGCTTTTCCCCCGATTGCTCTGCTTCTGGGAGTTCTGGAGAGAGTTTGCCTGGACGGGGCCCATCTGCTGTTAGTAGCCCCGTACTGGCTGGCCCGAGTGTGGTTCTCGGACCTAGTGTCTCTTCTGGACAGCTCTCCTCTGGAGATTCCGATCAGGAGGGACCTTCTCTTTCAGGCGAGCGGGTTGATCTTTCCCCCCTCCCGGAGTTGTGGAAACTGTGGGCTTGGCCTCTGAGGGGGCCCAGCTCATAAGTTCAGGTCTCTCAGCCGAGGTTGTTGAGACCATCCTTCACTCCAGAGCTCCATCCACAAGGACACTGTGCAAGTTACTCGTTTCCTTCGTGGTACTTTGAGGCTTAGACCTGTAGTCCTTACGAGGGTTCCGGCCTGGGACTTGGCCATTGTGTTTCAAGTCCTTTCTGTGGCTCCCTTTGAGCCTATTGAAGAAGAGTCTGAGAAGTTTCTCACACTTAAAACTATTTTTCTTATTGCTATCTCGTCTCTCAAGAGAATTGGAGATATTCAGTCCCTCTTGGTGGTTTCCTTGTGTTTAGAGTTTGTGCCCGGCATGGTGAAGGCTTTTCTTCATCCTAGGCCGGGTTATGTTCCTAAGGTTCCTACTAATACTGTAAGACCTATTGTGCTTCAGGCCTTTTGTCCTCCTCCCCTTACCTAGGAAAGGGTACCCTGCATCTAAGCAGAGGATGAGCAAGTGGGTGGTTGAGGCCATCTCACTTGCTTATGAGGCGGCCGGTCAGCCTTCACCTTTGGCTGTACGGCTCACTCTACTAGGGGTATGGCTGCTTCTAAAGCTTTATTGATAGGGGTTTCCCTTCAATATGTGTGTGATGCGGCAGGCTGGTCCTCGCCGCATACATTCCTGAGGTTCTATGAACTGGATGTTGGCTCCACTCCTGGGGTGCAGGTGCTATCGCAGTAGTGTGCGATTCGGTTTTGCACATATGCTCACTTGCTCTTATGGCGATGTGGGTATTGCGCTCTCACAGCGTTTCGACGCAGCATGAGTTCTGAAAGGGACGTTTTGGTTACGCATTTAATCTTAGTTCCCTGAAGAGGGAAAGAGACGCTGCATCGCCCTGCCATACTCCCTGCATGCCCGTGATCGACTTACTTCAGGCTTTTCAGAAGCTAGCACTGTTTGTGTTCACGGGTGCTTTATAGTTTCCGGTCTATGACGTTACGTCTCTCCATTGGACTGATTCCACACGTGCTTCACGACGCAATCACACAGAGGCGTTCTCAAAGCGTTACGGCGCAGCGTCTCCTTCCCTCTTCAGGGAACTAAGGTTACATGCGTAACCGAAATGATTTCCTGAACTTGCAACCATGTCACCAATTATGAAAAAAATGTCTGCTTTGAAATAAGTATCCCAAAATGGTTCATAGTTTCATAGTTAGTTTGAAAGTTTGTCATGGCTACTGCTACTAAAGCTTTATTTAAATGGGTCATTATTTTATCTTCATTTGTCTTAAGCTAACATAAAGGCATAGTTCACCCAAATGAAAAGGATATTGACCTAAAAATAAACATTCTGTCATCATTTACTTATCCTCACGTTGTTCCAAACATGTATGATTTTCTTACTTGGAACACAAAACGAGATATTTTTTCCCCCATACAATGTAACCAAAATGGTTCCACAAAAGAAAGAAAGAAAGTCATAAAGGTTCGGAACAACATGATGGTGAGTAAATGATAACAGAATACTCATTTTTATGTCAACTTTTCTTTTAAGTTAACTACAGACTCCTAACACTAAACATATCCTAAAGCTCAGTTAAGGGTCATTATGTCTAATGTTTGGAAAAATGCAGATAATGTTTAAATCCAACATTGTCTTTATAGTTAAATTATAAATAATTTTGTCCAAACATGCAGAATATATACCGTCTGCTCATTAAAACAATGAGGAGACATGACTGAGATAAGTCATGCTTTTGAACTTCAAAAAGATATACTGGAATTATACCTACAAAAAAAAGCAGAGATACGAGCACAAAAGGAATTAAACATCTTATCTGCTCATGCCTGAAATTCCTCCTAATAGGCCTTTATGATTTGGACTGGATCTGGAAGCAAAGTTCTACAGGAACTTCTTGGAATTGTTGTTTTATAATAGACAGTGCTATTATAGTGCTGTTTGTGTTAACTTAACAATGTATTCTTTGGGTGTGAATTTGTGTGTGTTCAATGTAACAGGGGACAGGATATTTCCCAGTGCTCTGTTCACTAACAGAATGTTAACACTAGGGGGGAGTATTATACACCAGAGTACATACTCACTTACTTATGGTTAGATTCAAGGCAGACCCCCAGTTCTGGCTTGACTGTCCACCAGATCTGTCTGCACAGAAAGTGTTGCTCTAGTGGAACTTTTAATGTGTAGTTATTTGGTTACAGATCCCCATGTACATGACACAATGTTCCAGCTACACGCTGTCTACACAGAAACCACTTCCTCTGAAGTCAGGGGACAAGGGAAAAAGTAAGGGCCTCCAGGAAGGAGACAGGAGAAAAGCTGATGAACTAATGGCTTTATGGAATACAAACATAAGGAATAAAGTGTGTAACATAGGATATGGAAAATTATAGCTAAACTAAAGTATTTAATAAAGTATTAAAGGGATAGTTCTCCCACAAATGTATGGAAACAAATATTTGAAACATTTTTAAAATATCTTCTTTTGTAATCCAGAGAAGAGAGAAAGTAATACAAGTTTGTAATGACATGAGGGTGAGTAAATGATGACAGAAGTGTCATTTTTGGGTGAACTAGCCATTTAAATAGATGGGGTCCCTTGTGAAAAGAAGACACTTTAGTATACTTTTAGTATAATAGAGTTCTTTCTTATTATAGAAATCTTAGGTGCCGAATTAGGTTTCTGCCAGTGGGTGCCCACACTCCAAATGCAATTTACTGAACTTTACAGTGCTTTTTTGACCAACTTATAGGACTTAAGTAATTAAATTTGTATTACACTTCGCTTTTCATTAAAACTTATTGGCTAATTGAGTAAAATCATTACATTTTGAATTTGTGATGATATTATTGCAATTATCTTAAATTAAAATATGGGCAATTATATTATGTGTGTGTGTGTGTGTGTATATATATATATATATATATATATATATATATATATATATATATATATATACACTCACCTAAAGGATTATTAGGAACACCTGTTCAATTTCTCATTAATGCAATTATCTAATCAACCAATCACATGGCAGTTGCTTCAATGCATTTAGGGGTGTGGTCCTGGTCAAGACAATCTCCTGAACTCCAAACTGAATGTCAGAATGGGAAAGAAAGGTGATTTAAGCAATTTTGAGCGTGGCATGGTTGTTGGTGCCAGATGGGCCGGTCTGAGTATTTCACAATCTGCTCGGTTACTGGGATTTTCACGCAAAACCATTTCTAGAGTTTACAAAGAATGGTGTGAAAAGGGAAAAACATCCAGTATGCGGCAGTCCTGTGGGCGAAAATGCCTTGTTGATGCTAGAGGTCAGAGGAGAATGGGCCGACTGATTCAAGCTGATAGAAGAGCAACTTTGACTGAAATAACCACTCGTTACAACCGAGGTATGCAGCAAAGCATTTGTGAAGCCACAACACGCACAACCTTGAGGCGGATGGGCTACAACAGCAGAAGACCCCACCGGGTACCACTCATCTCCACTACAAATAGGAAAAAGAGGCTACAATTTGCACGAGCTCACCAAAATTGGACAGTTGAAGACTGGAAAAATGTTGCCTGGTCTGATGAGTCTCGATTTCTGTTGAGACATTCAGATGGTAGAGTCAGAATTTGGCGTAAACAGAATGAGAACATGGATCCATCATGCCTTGTTACCACTGTGCAGGCTGGTGGTGGTGTAATGGTGTGGGGGATGTTTTCTTGGCACACTTTAGGCCCCTTAGTGCCAATTGGGCATCGTTTAAATGCCACAGCCTACCTGAGCATTGTTTCTGACCATGTCCATCCCTTTATGACCACCATGTACCCATCCTCTGATGGCTACTTCCAGCAGGATAATGCACCATGTCACAAAGCTCCAATCATTTCAAATTGGTTTCTTGAACATGACAATGAGTTCACTGTACTAAAATGGCCCCCACAGTCACCAGATCTCAACCCAATAGAGCATCTTTGGGATGTGGTGGAACGGGAGCTTCGTGCCCTGGATGTGCATCCCACAAATCTCCATCAACTGCAAGATGCTATCCTATCAATATGGGCCAACATTTCTAAAGAATGCTTTCAGCACCTTGTTGAATCAATGCCACGTAGAATTAAGGCAGTTCTGAAGGCGAAAGGGGGTCAAACACAGTATTAGTATGGTGTTCCTAATAATCCTTTAGGTGAGTGTATATATATATTCATATGCCTGTATATAACTCATAGAATAAATTTTCCTTTTACATGAATCTGTTTTGCTGAGATTTTGCTTTGTCTGTCATCAGTTATTTAGTTAATCTAATTTTAAATAAAATAGTTGATTTAGAAATGTACACATTCAAAATATATACATATTAATAAGAATATCAAGTCATTTATACATTCTGTAAAATTTTACTCAGGGTAGAGGGCCATCTTGACCCAGTATAGTGGGGTAAGATGGCCTCTTAAATATTTTTTACATTTTGTGCTTTGGCAACTTTAGAAAATGTTTCTATTTATTTCCCTTAATAAAACATTGGCTGATGCATCATCATCCTGCACATAACAAACGTATATCTAAAAATATGTTACAATTTAAAACTAAATGCTCATTGTTCTTCCCCCATCTTTTCCTACACTTAAAATATATGAACTTTGATATCGAATGACATTAGAGTTAAAATTAAAATCAAGTACTGTACATGTACTTGTTGTAGTATGGTATGTGTAGTATGTTAGTTAACACTTCAAGTAAGTGTACTTTAAATCATCACAAAGTATTGTTAAAACAATGATTTAAAAAATATACTTTAAAATAAAACATTTAATTTGACACAATTACAACATGCCCTTTTTAAAAGTATACTTTTAAATATAAGAAACAATCATGAAACTATACTCTCTTAACACTTAAGTGGCCTTTTATTTCATAATTATATTATCTGTTAGTACAGTTTTTTTTTTGTTTTTTTTTAAGTGCACTACAAGTTGATATGCACAGTTCCCTTTCAGTCGGTCACACTCGACGTACGATCTGTTTTCAGAGACCAATTTAGACGAGTCTCGAGGAGGATCACTCTCTTACCTGGGTGCTGGTGTGACGGCGCGAGTTAGCGAGTGGCCGCTGCAACATACACTTGTTCCTGTGTTGGTTGGCTGGGCGTTTCCGTTCTTTGAGTGAGAACTGCTTGAATACGTTCAAAGGCAGGATGGCGGTCCCACTGAAATTTTTTCAGAGGCTCCTGGGGCATATGGCATCTGCAGCCACGGTAACGCAGCTCAGATTGCTTCATATGAGACTGCTCAACGCTGGCTTCACGACCGAGTCTCGAGATGGGCGTGGCAGAGCGGCAAGTACCAGGTCTCATGCTGTGGTCTTCACGGATGCCTCATCCACGGGATGGGGGGCCACGTACAACGGGCACACAGTTTCGGGTCTGTGGATGTGGCCCCAACTGCGTTGGCATATCAATTGCCTAGAGTTATTGGCAGTACGTCTCGCCCGGGCCACCTCAAAAAGCCGCTACAGGGCAAGCAGGGCCATTCACATCCCAGGTGCGCTGAACCAGACAGCCGACGAGCTCTCTCGTGGCGACTCCACCCCCGGAGTGTTCAGCTGAGATGGGACCTCTTCGGAGCCGCGCAGGTAGACCTGTTCGCCTCTCCGTACTCAACCCATTGCCAGTTGTACTATTCCCTGACCGGGGGCACCCTCTGCACGGATGCACTGGCGCACAACTGGCCCTGGGACCTACGCAAATATGAGTTTCCCCCAGTGAGCCTTCTCGCACAGACACTGTGCAAGGTCAGGGAGGACGAGGAGCAGGTCTTGCTAGTTGCGCCCTACTGGCCCAACCGGACCTGGTTCTCTGAACTCACACTCCTTGCGACAGCCCCTCCCTGGCCGATCCCCTTGAGGAAGGACCTGCTTTCTCAGGGGCGGGGCACTCTATGGCACCCGCTTCCAGACCTCTGGAAACTCCATGTCTGGACAGGACGCAGAGGTTCTAGGTGGTCTGCCACAAGCAGTGGTAGACGCCATCACTTCTGCTAGAGCCCCCTCTACGAGGTGCCTCTACGCTCTGAAGTGGAACCTATTCATAGAGTGGTGCTGTTCCCGCCGTGAAGACCCCCGAAGGTGTTCGATTAATGTCGTGCTTTCTTTCCTGCAAGATGGGCTGGAGTGAAGGCTGTCTCCCTCCACCCTCAAAGTGTACGTCGCAGCAAAAGGGCTTAGCCCTGGTGCTCAGAGCACTTCAGGGTCCTCCCTTTGAGCCTTTACAGTCTGTAGAGTTAAACATCCTGTCCATGAAGACAGTGCTCCTGACTGCATTGGCCTCAATCAAGAGGGTAGGGGACCTGCACGCACTTTCGGTCAACGAATCGTGCCTAGAATTTGGGCCGGCCAACTCTCACGTTGTCCTGAGACCCCGGCCTGGATCTGTGCCCAAGGTTCCCACCACTCCCTTCCGGGACCAGGTGGTGAACCTGCAAGCGCTGCCTTCAGAGGAGACAGACCCAGCCCTAGCGTTGCTCTGTCTCATCCGCACTCTCCGCCCCTACGTGGACCGAACTCAAAGCTTTACAACCTCAGAGCAGCTCTTCGTCTGTTACGGAGGCCAGCAGAATGGAAAGGCTGTCTCCAAGCAGAGGTTAGCATACTGGATAGTGGATGCTATTGTCCTTGGCTTGGCTACTTGGCTTACCAGTCCCAAGATGTGCCTTGCCCGTTCGGGTTGCGAGCGCACTCCACAAGGAGTGTAGCTTCCTCCTGGGCGGTGGCTCAATGCACCTCGCTGACAGATATATGTAGAGCTGCAGGCTGGGCGACACCTAACATGTTCGCTAGATTCTATATATTGTGTCCAGTTGTGTTCCCCCGGAAACAGCTAACCCTGTCGAGCTCCTCCGTCACCCCTTCAGTGTCAGACGTTGTGGCCGTCTGACGCCAGGCCTGCACCTGTATGCTTGTGGAACGTGTGTGTAGGTTGGGGTCCATATGTAGCGATTCCCTAACGGCAACCTCATATGTGTATTCTCCACGGTACCAGCTACCCTACTCGGCTAGCCCCGTGTCTTTCCCTTGACAGAGTCCACTCTGTCGTCTCTGGTGGTGTTCTTTCCCCCCCTGGGATCAGGTTGGATCCACCCCAGAGACTGCCATATGTAGCACTACCCTGATAGGTTAGTCCTTATGTGTATTTCGTCACCTCTCCTTCCATTGAAGGACGTGGCTCCGCAGCGTACCATCTCCCAGAGATGGGCATGCTTTCCCAGCGTTATCCAATAGTCACGCTGAGTGGGTCTTGCAGAAACAGCAGTGACTGACCTTCCCTGCTGGGAGCCCTGACTCCCACTCAAACATAGGATTGGTCCAGCGAGCTCAGGCAGGCCCTGGAAGGGCCAGCATCCCTGGCGTGTTGCTAGGGATCCCAATTCATCTGTCAGTTCCGTCAAATGTGCGTTGAACGTGACCGACTGAAAGGGAACGTCTCGGTTACGTATGTAACTCTAGTTCCCTGAAGGAGGGAATGGAGACGTACGTCCCGTCGCCAGGTGCTGTGCTTCAGCTGAAGGCCCGAGTCACTTGTCTCGGCTCCTCAGTTGAAAAGCAATGATGTGGTATTCCACTTCCGTATTTATACCCACGCTGCGGGGCGGTGCGTGGAATGCGTGAACCACATGCCAATGTCCATTGGCTCGTTTTTAATCACTCTAAGTAGATTGGTCTCTGAAAACAGATCCAAATTCATCGGTCAGTTCCGACGTACGTCTCCGTTCCCTCCTTCAGGGAACGAGGGTTACATACGTAAACAAGACGTTATAAACACAGTTGACCTATTATTATTATTATTACCTCTAGATAATGTTGTATTTAGCTGCAGTAGTCTTCTTTATAAGGTTTTATTCCCAACTATATGATTTTACCTATAGTGTCCATAGATCTGCCCCTTTAAAACATGACAAGTTGAAGGAACCATGTGACTCCACCCCCCACATCCACCCTAACTCTCTCTGCATGTTTCCTCTGAGTGATACATTAAGGTTTGCATTGCACATGTGGCATTTTTCCCTCATAAAGACATTAGCCTGTTAACCCCCTCACATCATTACAGGCTTACTCTGGTGAGTTACTGCCGTTGCTCCCGTCCAAAGGGTTAACTGGCTGTCTAGAAATAGAGCTGTCTCACTAGCTGATAACTTTAAACAAGTTTTAAACATCATGTAACATTATCATAAAGAATTACAAGCTTTTGCACATCATATTTGACTGATTCACTGCACATATATGAAAGTATAAGCAAAAACAGATTATAGATGTAGTTTTTAGATCAGTAATTGCAGTGGGAATCATATAAATAATATATATATAAATGTGAGTGCAAGCTATCCCATTATGTGTCCCTCAGGGTATCATTAACAATAAACTATCTACTGTTTCTTCTATAGAAAAATATCTAACTACAGAGAAATAACAGTATGACACACAAGAGCTAAATGATCTCTTTTTGGATGTATTCATTGGGTTAAGTCTGCTGTGGTAGTATAAAATAAAGATGATTTTTATGTATACGCTGATCATATTTCAAAGTGTGACATTGCTTTTAAATGCTTAAATGCGATAGTAAATTGTAATAGTTTACAATGCACTGATGCAGCTCTTTGTATGCTTGGTTGATCCAGTGCCAGATACTGTGTGTGTACACAGGTCAGCACTTTCATGTGTGTGTGTGTCTTTTGTGGGACTGACAATCCAAAGAATAATATGTGCTGTGTAAATGTGTGAGGACATGCGTGTGTGTATGTGTGTGGTCTGTCTGCTACCTTACCTCTGAAGCACAATGAGGCTTTAACCATGAGTCCAGTGGTCTTGCTTCAATTATAGCAGTGCTGTGAGCTGCTTACACCTCTCACAGAGGCGCATGGCGCTTGGACTGCAAAGCTTTATTGATACACCAGAGATTACAATGAAAGAAGAGGAAATTCTACTTAAATCTATAAAAAATGTGCAGGCGTCAAGCTGTCAAAGCATGATGGTGTTTCCTTCACCATTATGCGTGTGTGAGAGTGTGTGTGTGTGTGTCTATGGGAAAAGACGCAGTATTGCACAGTGTCTGGAGTACTTGTGCCAAACATAAAGACCAGAGAAAAATGGAAAATCTCATGAGGGTTATTCGGTTTATAAAGAAACTTTAATATAAAAATGTTGACACTAATGAATGAATCTGATACAATTTACAATTACTGATTTGTAAAACAAAAAGAAACAAATAAAATAAAATGACATTGGGTGAAAAATAAGGATAGCCTGCAGGCGTAAGGCCAATATGAGGCTTTGTCAAAACTATAAAAAGGATGTGACAATCATGAAGGCATTGTGTGTTGGAAATTACAAACCAATCAGTAATGTGGCATTGTGTTAATTAACTATTGTAGCTATTTCATGAGTTCACACTTGCATATAATTTATAGAGAGTAAATTTAAATGCGTATTTGGCGTGCTATCCGGGGGGAGGGTTTCGAGCTCGGAATTTGGCCCGAACCCAGAGTTCTAGAAAAAGAAAGATGGTGTTTGAAAGTTGCAGCTGCTGGTCAGTTTGTGTGTAAAAGTACGTTTTTGATCAAAGTTTTCTACTTCTGATGTCATTTCTAGCGAGAAATTACTACTGTAGTAATGAAATATTTGCTTAGGGGGGGGGGGGGGGGTCTAATGCTATTTCATGCCATGCATTCTGACTTATTTACACTGTTAAAGAGTTGGATTCTCATGCTAAACATGGCCAAAATTTCAGAAAAACGAGTTGGACTTATGACTGAGTATGGCCCTGTATGACTTCATAAAGGGCGGAATTCCTTGTATGGGCACTTCTCCCCGATGAGCGTGTGCGGAGCACGCCCATCAACAAGCTTCGTTCGGGTTACAGAAGCCGTCGGTAGCGCTGTCATTTTGTTTTTAGACCACGAAATCAAGAATGTCACTGAAGAAGTGTGTTTTTGGTTGTGAGGGAAAGATAACCTTGTTCAGCTTCCCAATAACCCAGCATTAAAGGTGGGGTAAGTGATATTTCAGAAATGAATTAGAAAAGTGTCTTGGGCCGAGTACCAAAACAAACTTGTAGCCAATCAGAAGTAAGGGGCATGTCTACTAATGATGGGGAGAAGAGAGCACTCAGTGCACGTCATTATTCAAAAGACACGACACACAGGACGGACATTAGCCGAGCGATGACAGAAAGAGAAATGAAAGAGAGAGATGGTAAATAGATGGCAGAAGGAGAAAGATGGCAGATAAAAAACTAAAGTGGAAGATGTCTGTTGAACAAAAGAAGGCTTACAATAAGGCAAGAAGTATCAGCTTTCCAGCGCTGGAGAGAACTCAAGGAGCGGGAAGGCAGAGGTTGCTTTATTTCTCGATAGGCGAATAACATTGGGTTTGTTTCACAGAACTAATTATATGGTGGATTTTGCTTGAATATGCTCGTATGTAATGTTCACTTGTTTGTCCAGTTGCGACCGTATTGTCGTTCACTTCAGCTATGATAAAGACCCATTCATTTCCACACCCGATGAGCCTGGAACGTCTAAACCTCCTCCACTGTCTGTTTCAAGCGTCAGCTCCCAAAATGTGTCTGAAAAGTAAGAAAATATACTCCTAATATGTTTGGTTCCTCTTTTCGTGATCGATATAACCCTCTAATCTTGTCATAATTGTAATATGTTCGTCGTGCTTGTGCTATTGAGTTTGTGTTTTTGGGATGGAAGGGATGACTTTTTCATTGAACAATCGACCTGGATTACCATAGTAACACACAGATTCCGCTATAGTCGTTGCCTGGGTTACGTATGTGTGGGGTGGAGCTATCAAAATAGGGACGTGTTTGTTTTGGTGATTTGAAATATCAACATCGGCTACCAGAAAGGACTTACCCCACTTTTAAGGAAACAGTGGATGCAGTTTGTTTTTCTGGAGTTCTGCAAGTGTGTTTGTTTGTTCCCAGTCGAAACCACAGGCAGTGAGTGAAACTGCATCAAATGTGTGTTTTGTTGGCAATATAATGTAAACAACACGAACGTATAGTGAATCGAAAGTTATCCGGGGATAATGCCCTGATGTAGTGTGTGTGTGTGTGTGCTTGTGACTCTTTAGCTCTGCCCACCTCACACCTCCACGAGCTTGGCTGTTTTCGGAAAGAATCGGTACAGCGTAGGCTATCTGTCTTTTGCTTACATAAGCTTTCCATTGATGTATGGTTTGTTATGATAGGACAATATTTGGTCGAGATACAACTATTTTAAAATCTGGAATCTGAAGATGCAAAAAAAATCTAAATATTGATAAAATTGCCTTTAAAGTTGTCCAAATGAAGTCCTTAGCAATGCATATTACTACTAATAATAATTGTTTGATATATTTACGGTAGGAAATTTACAAAATATCTTCATGGAACATGATTTTTACTTAATATTTTAATGACTTTTGGCATAAAAGAAAAATCGATTATTTTGACAAAATGTATTGTTGGCTATTGCCACAAATATACCCGTGCGACTTATGACTGGTTTTGTGGTCCAGGGTCACATATGATAAAACTAAAGACTTTTTGGAGGTATGAAGGATGCAATACTACACTCTCAAAAAGGATATGTTAAAAACAACACAACCTGGATATATTTCTTACCACACCTGTGTGTCTAGTTAAGGACAACACATTATAGTTTTAACTCATCCAGTGGTATTCTTCTTAACACAGACAGTGTGTTAAAATATTTAACACACTAATATGTCATAAATCACATAGGTTTGTGTCAGATGTGCTTTAACCAGTTTAACAAAATGAATGCAATACAAAGAATTTTTTTTTTTTAATATATGTATTTATTAAAACTTGACTGGTACATTTACATGGTCAATATTCACATAGACATATTTCATAGACATTTTAAACATATTTGTATCTTGTATATAAACTGAAAATCCCGTACCAGTAAGCATGAGAGGTCACTATGTAAACGCACCTTGACCGTCTAAAAAATTCACAAACAACAAAAAAGATACTTTTTTATAGTTTCTAATAACAAATAAATCCAAATACATGACATATGAGCATTCAAGTCGTTCACAGATGAAAAAGAGGGATAAATTACCTCAAAATCTTTTGAGGAACTGTGAAAGTCCCGTACCACCGTATCACTGTACCACCTCTCCTGTAGTGAAAATACCAGAAAGCAGGAGAGGATGTAAAAACTATGTAAATCTACCTTCCTTGACTGTCTAAAAATTTCACAAACAACAAAAAGATAATTTTTTTTATAGTTTCTTATAACAAATAAATCCAAATACGTTACCTGACATGTGAGCATTCAAGTCGTCCACCGGTGAAAAGGAGGCAGTAATGTGATTGGATGACAATTGACACATTTTGTATTGGATACAGTGTTGTTTTCCTTTTCTTTCCTTTTTTTTTTTTTTTTTTTTACACGCATCCGGCATAAAATGTAAAAAAAAAACTTACATTCAACATAAAATTTCACTAAATGTGTTCAAATAGCCCTAACACAAAAAATGTGTAAAAAATTAACACATCCTTTTTGAGAGTGTACTCTATAGGTACTCAAGATTAATGTGAGATTGGCAGAAACTGTGCTTGTTATGTACCCTTTAAACTGTTACGCTGCCTAAGAAGTCTGTCCGAAATCAGTTTCGTGAGGGAACTTTGTATGCAAACGCTGCCTTATTAGCCATTGCCTGATAAGGCAGCGAGGCAAAAAGTCAGCTGCCTAGGTTTTCGGATCCAGCCATTTTAACTGACCCCAGATAATGAACTCATTAAGGGAAAGAAATGTTTCACCAAAAACACACTTTTTATTTCTTCTTCTTCTTCTTATTATTATTATTATTATTTTAATCAAATCTATCCTCCATTACATCTGTGGAAAAATTTTACACCTATGTTGGGAAAATGCCCGTATATGGACCTTATGGTACATCTCATGAATGTTTTAGACAATGTAAATATATTTTCAGATGTCTATCTAAACACCTCCTGTTTTTATTCTTGGAATGTGTGACAGGAAGTATTGCTAAGTTTGTAATGATTCTCTCACTAGGGCAGACAGATTGAAAAGAATCAGTCATTATGTTCTGCTTGACTTTTGTTCTGCTGGATAATGTTATTTGTGTCTATATATGCAAGATTATATACTTTGAGATATAGATTACCGTTATTTGATACATGCAGGCATTGTGGGATTTTCCATTCTTTCCATGGAGTGGTGCTTCTATGCGTCTGGAATAATCTTTACCTCTAATTCACCAAGCAGTATGTAAAATCAACCAGCTGAAAATCTGAGCTGGTATTTCCAGCTGAATACTCGCTCCAGGTCCCCAGCTGTTTGGCCAGACCCAAACTTAGCTGTCCAGCTAAATTTCAGTACTCTTTGTAAAGGTTCCCATGCAATTTTTCCAGATCTTTTTCAAAGACTTAGGAAGTGAGTCATACCCATTTGTAGAGCAATTATGTGTTTATTTTCACTTCTGTCCATAGCATATTTGCAATTTCTGCGGTGTCTGTGCCTTAGGTCCAGGAAACTGATATTGTTGAGTGCTTAATCCCTGGCTTGTTCATTCCTAACAAATTACTTGCAATGAAATAAAATTTTCTGGGTGTGATTATCATACAAGCTGATGAAGCAAAAAGTGAAAATCTATTTTAAGGGATTAAGTTACATTAGGAACAAATCTGAGATTGTTAATATTTTCCATTTTATAGTTTCCTTAAATGGCAATTGTATTTGCAGTTTAAAAATGTGACATGCCCACGTTATGAATAATGCCTTATTATTGTAAGTGGTTACTCTAGGATCAAAAGGCGGCTAATTTCTCTGAAGACTGTCCAGAAACCCTTGACCTGGCCAAACATCAGAGAAACAAATGGTAAATAGGGAAGTGCTCACTGTTTACTTCCCATCTTCTCAAATAGCTCTTTTTTTTAGATTGTCATGAGAAAAATTGCCTTTGTTTTAGTTTTTAAAGTATACTGGATTATTTCAGTTACAGTGTTTGTGGGAATGAGAAGACGGCTTTTATGCTTAAACCAGGGTTATTATAGTTTAATTTCTATTTTACAATCAGTTCATCTTTTCAGTTTAGTTTTTGTTAAAACTAAAGTTAATGTTTCAACTTATATTATTTAAAAAATGTTTAACAAATTCATGTTTAATGTAAAAATTTTAAATGTTAAAATATACCATGTATCTAAAAGTAAAATTAATTTATGAGTCTTGAAAATGTATGCTAGAGCACTGGGGATCTCAATGTTTCCACTTGCTACTGGGTGAAATGTCCTTTAAATGACTGTATTGCTAGGAAATAAGAGGACAACAAAAACATTTATATGAGAAAGAAATGACTCTGCATTATTGCTGCAAAAATCTTCTCAGCCACAAAAAGTATTATGCTTTCTCTTGCTAATATGTCATCATATGGGATGCATTTACAGGGCCTGCTCACAGGGGCTCAGTTCAGCATTTAAGCGGTCAACCCTGAAATAAATAATTACGTATAAGGCTCCTCAAACCTAATAATTACATGCTGGAAATGACGGAGCTTTGGGTTTTCCATGGTGATGCAGGAGAAAAGAAAGATACGATTTTCCCCCTCTCTTACATTTTTCCATTCCATTTTATATGAAGTGATGCGGAAGCTCTATGAAACAGGAGCATTTCCCTTTAGCAGGCACGCACAAGGCATCGGGTGATTTTAGACCACATTATGAGCTAATTGGTCAATGTTGAAACAACTGCCTGTGTTCAAGCGGCCACTGAAGGGCTGACTCAAGCGAGAACAAACCAAGGCCGAAGCTCAGGCACTGAAGTCAATACTTTTGCAGCTTAAAGGTTACGAAGGACTGTTTCTGTTCACAGATTCCTTGTTTTGTTGTAGATGATAGTGTGGAATTCGGAATTTATGGTGTCAGGGATTTTGTTAGTCTAGTGGTTTAAAGTAAACCCTGAGTTTACCTGCGTGTATAATTTGTTGAGGTGACGTGGTTGTAAATCGCAAGGTTAAACGGAGCTGTATTGTCCCTGGTCGGTTTCTGGTTGTGTGTCTCCATGTCTGTGCATTTGTTTGCATGTTTGAGTACTTTGTGCGTGTGCATGTGTGTTACGTGGTGCAAATCATGTGGCTATTCCTGCTGTGGTGTGCGGTTTCAGTTTCCACATATCCCGATGTTGCTACTGGCTCTGAGCGCCAGTCAGCTCAGCTGCCAGATATCTGGAAAAGTAAGAATGACTCACTGCTCAGGCTAGACAATTTGCTCGCTTGCTTTCAGTATTTATATTAAAGGCCTCTGCCATCTTTCACATTATATGAGCACTTCTATTGGTACACTATTGCCTTGCTTACAATTAAACCGTGCTCCATTCTCTCAGCAGTATGTGAATAACCACATCATGTGCAATAATAAAACCAGTGAGGACTTAGAGAGTTAAAGGGTCTTTGCACATGGAGGCGTTCCATCAGAAATATTGATATTTTATGACACTTTTGACAATTTGGTGTTCCTTGAGTAGAACAGACCTCCATGGAAGCAAGAGTGTAGCTAATTGTCAGTGCTGTGCTGTAGCAAATTGTAGCTTTCATAGCTTACAGTATATGTTTGCACTTTGGCAGGTTTCATGTAACCTTAAAAAATGGCAACACAATCTCATGGCAATTTGTAACTATTTTACGGTTTGGCAAATTTTTGGTAAATTCATAGTCTCATGTGTAAATTTTCATATGATCTTACACCCCAATCAAGCGTATAGCGTATATATGGTGTAAGAATTTTTTTAGGCTTATTATTATTCTTATGATTATCCTTTTATGGTCCTGTTCTGGCAGCTTGACTCGTCTAAAATGAAAACAATCTCGTTGTTGTTGCTCTGTACACATACTGTACACTGTGAATTCTGTAATGTTTTTTTTCTGTAATGTCTTTTTTCATGGGTGCTTAGGTGTGTATACATTTATTATATAAAATAATTATATGGACTCCTTATATTTGGTTATTTGGTGTCCTTTTGGAGTCTCCAGTGATCCTTGAAGCTTGCAGAAAATACAGTTTTCTGATTGTTTACTTTGCTGGATAAAGCAAATGATGACAAAATGAATGTGTTTAATGAGTTAAATAGTGTATGCTTAATTTTACGATAATTGTGCAATTAATCGAGATTAATCACACAACAAAAGTGTGATTAATCACGTTTAAAAAAAATTAAATGATTAACAGCCCTAATATATATATATATACGCATTAAAAGTGGTCCAAGGAAGGAACAGTGGTGAACCGGCGACAGGGAAGGTGGGCTGGTCTGATGAATCATGTTTTCTTTTATATCACGTGGATGGCTGGGTGCGTGTGCGTCACTTACCTGGGGAACACATGGCACCAGGATGCACTATGGGAAGACTCTGACCCCCAATGAAATTCTGACATTGCTTTTCAAGAATACTATTTACCTGTTTATTTGTGTAGTTCTATGATAGCTTTGAACTGAACAGCATAACCAGCAAAAATAGCCCTTTCATGGCAGATCTCATGGAGAGAGAAGAGCAGCTGGAATGCAAATGGCTATGAGATCACGATTTACAGTCCAAACCGCTGGATTTCAACACAGCGAGAGTGTTGATTCGGGTTTTAGCATACCGAGATTACACAAGTTGAGCTCTTGGTAAAATATTGTATATTGGGAAAGCAAAGCTTTCATCACAGCTTGCGAGTGAGTGCGAGGACACCGGTGTCTTTGCCCAAACCACTGAATTCCTCCAGTTGAACGTTGCCTGTCAGTCAAGCGGCCAAGTACATCACACTCTTGTCTGATTGGTTGACTCATGCTTCCATGGCCTAACCACAAAATCTCTGATTCCTAGGATGATTTCATATGATTCATGAACACATTTATGTTGGGGCTTAGAGGGTCATGATATAGAGATTAATGTAATGTGGACTAATTTAATGAAAGAGTATTAATTTTATATAAAAGCTGTAGAACAACCTATTTTTATAACACTGGTTCTAAAAAATACTTAAGGGCAGTGTTGTTCCCATACTGGCAACTTCACAATGTTTTTTGCCAGAATTGTGGAAAGTTTACATTTGAACATGGAGTTGTATAGGTCAACCATCATCTACACTCTAACAGTTTCTATTTTAAATTCTGGAAGTGGAAAGAAAAGGCAACAAAACAAAGCAGGAGTTGGCATTTAGATATTACCACAGTTCAGCATTTTGACTGTGGTTGCCATGTTTTGAGCAACATCATACAGAAACAGTTGAAGGGTCCAGATTTGGGTTGATCTGACTGGCACTTGACACTGTGGTGACTTCTAGGGTTTGACCACAGCAGAGCTGTCACTGATATTGCTCTATAAATCCTTGCCAACACAACCTGGCTGAAAGCTCAAGGAAAAAAGTTTTTTTTTCCTGCTCCCAAAATATATGACGATCAAAATATGTATTGATTTTTATTGATAGATATAAAAAGGATCTGTTTATATATTATACTTTACTTTCTAATTAAATGTCTCTTTAAATGTTTCTTAAAAAAATAATAATATACAGACTTTAAATAAGGACTTTGGAAAATGACGCACCAAATTTGTATTTAATTACTTTCCACAGTGATTAGAGCAGTTACTGAAAAGCACTGCTATTATTATTAGTAGTACTATTTTAGATTGCAGTATCCATTTGCACAAGAGTGCAAGTCCATTATTTCTCCATCACATGATGGAGATGTGAAAGGCCTCATATTGTTAATTAATGACATTTTTCTTGTAAGCTTTAACTCTGATGAAGTTCAATGAAATTTGTTGCTGGCTTTATTTTTTGGCTTGTGTTTCTCCAAAGGGTCAGTCATACATCATGCAGCAGGTAATGTGGAGGTTATTGGGGTAATTGTTTGCAGTTGCTACTGCTGTTAGAGGGTTTGTGGTCATGAGGTAAGTGTTGCTCCTGCAGAGGATATGTATTGATTTCCAAACTCTCCTCAACAAGGAGCTTATAGAACCCTCATATTTTAGTGGAAAGAATGAAGGAATGATTTTCAGAAAAAAAACAACTTCTCACAACTCATTATTGCAATCCATTCTGTACATTAGTCTCTTTCTCTCTTTACTAAATTCTGCTCTAAGTTTAACTATTGGCATGGCAATTTTGGTCGAAAGCGTTTTTCTTCCATGTGGAAACAGTGACTGAAGCGACCAGCTCCCTCTCAGGCCCCTCTTCTCTTTTTTGAGAAAGAATTACTTACATTTTAATTGCAGGTTACTCTACGATTTATCATTTGTTTGGACTGTTGACATTTTGCAAACTGACAGTGGGGATTCTTGAGCTATGAGCTGCAACCTCACAATACTGGTAAAAGCTGCCTCATGTTGTGTAACCAAATAGCCTCTTTTCTATCCATTTACCCACTTTTTTATTCCTCATCTGCTTGTCTTTATCCACTTTTATAGAGGACAGAAGATTGCTAGAAGAGCCAAAGGAACCTGAGGTTTTCCTTATCTTTTTCGATGAGAAGTGTAGTTTGGTTCTCAAACAACAGATGATTATTTTTGCTGACTCAAAAGACTTCAATTATACTGCAAGTTAAATAGCGAAATTCCAAAAAAGCACAAATGGGAGTGGAAAGTTCTGCTTGTGATCTACTGACAACCGTCTATGACACGCAAATTAAAGAACACAAACACAGCCAGATCATTTCCATAATGACCAACGCAATCTACCAAGAGCAGCGTGAACTAGCATCTGGTTTAAGACATTCTTTTTTTGGCTGTTAAATAATGGCGCAAATACCAGTAAATTGACCACAGCAAACCTTAGTAAATCACGCTGCATGATTCATTTAAATTCTCTCCTCCCATAAATTTTGCATTTGAAAGGGAAACACCTACAAATACATATGCAATAAGGTCAGCCACAAAAATCATGGAGTCCATGCCTTTTCAGCGCTAGTTCCCTTTCAGTCTGTCACGTTCGACGTACGTCGGAACTGACCGACGAATTTGGGATCATTTTCAGAGACCAATCTACTTCGAGTGTATAAAAACGAGCCAATAATGTTGGCATGCGGTCCACGCACTGCCCCGCACCGCGGGTATAAATACGGAAGTGGAATACCGCATCCTCGCTTTCAACTTCGGAGCCGAACGGTTTGCTACCAAGCTGTTTTTTCTGCGAAGAGTGTTTCTATCGAGTCTGGAAGAGGATCGCTCGCTTACCGGGTGCTGGTGTGACGGCACGAGTCAGCGAGTGGCCGCTGCAACCTCTCACTTGTTTGTTGGTTGGCTGGGCGTTTCCGTTTACTGAGTGCTCACACGCGGGCTTGCACTTTCGGACCACTGTGAGCCGCGGCCATCTCTCTGAGTGCTTCAGCACTGCTAAAAGAGCAATTTCCCTTCCTAAAAGAGCAGCGCGGTTTGACCCTGCGTCTTTTTCAAGATGTCATTCAAACCGTGTGTTTCTGGATGCCGTCGTTTTCTGTCCCCAGTTGACGGTCATGATCGTTGCCTCACGTGTTTGGGCATTCAGCACGCTGAGGCGGCGTTCGTGAATGACTCATGTTCCCACTGCGGGAACATGACCATCGCAGTCTTACGGTCTAGGCTCGAATACCTCAGAAGGGGTGGAGTCCCATTGCGTGTCCTCCCGCTGCGAAGCAGAGGGCTGCTACTTTGGCTGATGCCTTTGGTGGAGACTTGAGGGTGAATGTGAGGGCTGCAACTGTGTCCCAGGGCCGCTGCAGACTGGCGGGCTAACACGCGCCTCCCCTCCCGGGCGTGTAAGTTCTCTTCCGGTCTAACGGGCAAGGCTTACACAACCTGCGGAGAAGCTGCGTCATCTCTGCATGCCATTGCGCTCCTGCAGGTCTACCAGGCCAAAGCGCTAAAGGAACTGCACGAGGGTAGTTCTGACCCAGGGGTCAGGGCACAGCGACGGACCTCGCCCTCCGGGCGGCGAAAATCACTGCGCGCTCCCTGGGTCGGGCGATGTCCACTTTGGTGGTCCAGGAACGCCACCTGTGGCTGAACCTGGCAGACATGCGCGAATCCGACAAAGTTTATGTCAGGCTGGCCTTTTCGGCGACGCCATTGAGAGATTTGCCCAGCAGTTCTCGGTGGCCCAGAAGCAGACGGAGGCGATTAAAAACATTCTGCCCCGGCGACCAGCTGCTGCCTCCATCCCGTCGCTGGCCGCAGTCCCTCCGCCTGCTCGTCGCCGAGGGCATCCCCCTGCGTCTGCCTCCGCCCCTGCCAAGCCCAAGCAGCAGCCTCCACCCGGGAGGCAGGGCACCGGACGCAAAGGGGCCGCCCAACCCGCTCAGGGTCCCGCGAAACCGGCCGGTAAACGGAAGGGTAAGCGGCCCTGAGACGGGCAGCCCAGGGATGATCAGAGCTGCTCGGAGGGAGATGGTGTCCGCACCCCCCCCCCCCCCCCCCCCCAGAGGAGGACCGGGGGGCCAAGACACTCAACACCTTTCTGCCGCTGACTCCTCGGAGTCCAGCGGTACCCACATTGTCAATAAAAGAGCAGTTTCCTTTCTCCCTGGGCTCCCTGTGTTCTCGCCACCCTGGGATCAGGTTGGACCCACCCCGGAGACCGCCATATGGTACTCCCCTGACAGGTTAGTCCTTATGGGTTTCCACCTCTCCTCCTGGAGGATGTGGCTCCGCAGCATTCTGTCTACCTGACGGGCACGCTTTCCCAGCGTTATTCAATAGTCTCGCTGAGTGGGTCTTGCAGAAACAGCTGTGACGGACCTTCCCTGGGCCAGCCTTCCTGGCGTGTTGGTAGGGATCCCCAATTCGTCAGTCAGTTCTGACGTACGTAGAACGTGACCGACTGAAAAGGAACGTCTCGGTTACGTATGTAAGCCTCGTTCCCTGAAGGAGGGAACGGAGACGTACGTCCCTTTGCCAGGAGCTGTGCTTCCGCTGAAGGGCCGACTCACTTTTTTGGCTCCTCAGTTGGAAAAGCAAGGATGCGGTATTCCACTTCCGTATTTATACCCGCGCTGCGGGGCGGTGCGTGGACCACATGCCAACATTATTGGCTCATTTTTATACACTCGAAGTAGATTGGTCTCTGAAAATGATCCCCAATTCGTCTGTCAGTTCCGACATACGTCTCCGTTCCCTCCTTCAGGGAACGAGGGTTACATACGTAACCGAGACGTTTTTTAACGCCAAAAGAGGGCTTGCGCTGGGGCAAGCTGTTAATAAATCTGGCCCAGTTACAAAAATTGCGATGTAGATTCTTAACATGGCTATGTTTATGCAACTGGCTCCTGGTTTGCCCGCTGCAGTCAGTATTGGCTGATGAATTAGTTGATGTATTCACACTCAGGTGTTCTCACTAAATCTATATCTTTCTGTCTGTGTGTCAAGGGCCTAAACATCTTTGTCTCAATCTTTCTCTTACTCTGTGCCTGTGTCTGTTGGAGTAACTACTAAGCAGTCCTCTGCAGAATTTTAAAGAACTTAAAACTCCCAGCTGCCTTATTTCCAAAGAGGGGGAATTATACTGCAAACTTGTATGCCTGGCTTTGATAGAAAGATTTGATGAAAGAAAAGAAAGATGGCTTTTTAAGTACTCTTAATGAAAGCAGCACCCTTTACTTTGGTCACTTATGTTTAAAGTAAAATCAGCTCAGTGTTCATCAGATGCTTTACCATCTCTTTGGTTTCAGACTAGAGACATAACCAAATTATATATTTAACTCTTATACCAAAAAATGAAAATGTATTAATACACACCATGATGAATTAATTAAACAAGATGTGTGTATTTGCAACAGGTCCAAAAATAGTATTGTTATTATTATTGTGGATAATACAGACTAGTGAATCATAAATTCATAAATCATAAATCAATACATTTCTTAGTATCATATAATTTCTTCGATGCACAATTTTGTAGATATTGCTCATATTAATCTTGCTATTGTGAATTTTATAATCAGGATATTATGTACTTGTTTGGTCGTTTACCGGTGTGTACAATTACATTTACACTGCATGTTAATTTTGCCCGAAACTTAGTAACTGCGGTTTTGCTATTTTCAAGGTCAAGTTAAAATAGAGGTGGGCCATATTTCACTATTAGACCGGCCAGAACGTCAGTATTAGTTATTATATAATCTGTAATTATATGCTTGGGTAACGTGGTTTGGATGGTGTCTGAGGTTCTGCTGAGAGTTTGTCAGTGGGCTTTATAAGGCAACATGTAGCTATGTTAACCACAAATCTCAGCATCAATCAAGTTGGAGGGCATCTATCCGAAAGTATGCAATTTAAACTGCTTGTTAAGCAAATTAGAAGATTATGGAAGTTCAGTTTTTGCCATAGAGGTGATGTACAATGATCCCTGAAACTTGAATTTCCATATTCATAAAAAAAAGCTTTTTCTGGAGCAATGCATGAGCTCATAATAGAGTGACCCAAATCAAGTATAGATGGACGAAGAGACAAAAAAAAGGAGGAAATGAGAGAGAAAAAGAGTGAAGATCTGTTTGTTGGCTGAATGAGCACCTCCTTTTAGTTTGGCCACAGTCTCCTCCTCCTTGCCTCAGATATAGAGTGTTTTTAGGAGCAGTAGAGTCAATCAGAGCCGGGTGTACAGGAGAGCACACTGTCAGGATATTCCATCCTTACGCACACACACACACATACACTAACACACACTCGGCCACGTTCTCCGTCTCGCACATGCACATGGAGTACTACTGGACCCACCTACTCTGGATTCTCTGGAGTGTGATGCCAGGTGAGTGTGTTTGTACGTGTTGGCTTTTTTTAATTAAAAAGATTTCAGAGAGGCAAAGTGGTAAGTAAACACTCCATTGATATTACCAAATGGAATTAAATACTCTGAAACTTGAGAGTTGAATAAGTGCCATGGATGTGATTTGTGCGCATGGGATAGTATCCCAGCACTGTGCATCTCCCACGTCTGCTTACCAATGTCAGGCACTGTTACATTGACCTCCTGTGATAGATGGGGATGCTGGATTGGCTGTGGAATGGTTGGAGTTTACCCCTGCTCCAATTTCCATCCTAGCACTTGCATACTTTGAAATGCAAGGAGATTTTATCAGGAATATATTGGGAGTTCATTGTTTGCAGTGTCTGGGAAAGATCTGGTGAGCAGCCAGATTAAAGTTCACTTATGAAATGACACTCTTGACAGCATATTCAAGGACTTTTGCAGTTCAGTGCGGTCATAGGTCAAGTGTTCCAGGGAAAATTTAAATCAAAATTGCATTCCTCCCCAGTCCTGTCATGTTTTAGGTCTTATTTAATTTGTCTGTCTATCCATCTGCAAAATGGAGAATGCGAAAAAATGAGAATATCCAAATATTTATTTAATGTAATTTGATTGGCTAAAAGAGGAGGAAATTAATGTGTAACTGCTGATGGAACTAGTACTGATGAAGGACTAATGTGTGAGAAAGATATAAAGAACATGTGTGTGTTGGTATGTTCAAACATGCTTTTTTTGTTTTGTTTGCTACTCGTCTTGACCAGCTGCCAGTAAGCCAGCTGTGACCCAGGCCAATTTTAATCAAGTCCAGCAAAGTAAACATTACACTAGTACAATACTATTATACTACTGTCTATTGTACTCCTTTCAGCCTTTCCCTGTTCACATTGCATTAACACATTTAACAGCTTCTACATTTACTTTGCAGCTGAATGTGGCCTGAACATGGATTTTTTGCTCAAATCATGACCTTTTAAATATGGCTCATATCAGATGCTCCTAAATTGACCTGCACTCAAATCCATTCTGGCTCAAGCGAGGTGGACAATCATGACAAATGTTGCGATGGAATGATATCCAAACCTCATGAAATTCAACCTGTTCATACTAAAAAAGGAAATATTAATCTGTTCACACTGACATCCAATTAATAGAACAATTCCACGTTTGAATAGCCTTCTGACTATGACAGAAAAGGTTGGTTAATCCAGATAATATTCAAGTGTGATTGATTAGGGCTGATCGATTGTTTGACAGCAAAAGCCATAGACTGTAAAAAAGACACACCTTCACTCTCTACCATTGTAGAAAAGTGAAGCCTCCAATGTCCAAATATGTGCTGACATCTTGGAGCCTGAGTCTGCGCAGTAGTGATTGTGAAGTGAAGCTGCGGTATCAAGTCCCCGCCCACACTCCCACAGAATCGGTTTGAACAGTTTACTGCAGAACAACTCATTATGTTGGTGTGAAATAAACAGTTATGGAAATGTAGAAATTAAAGTTAAAGCTCCAATCTCCTCCTAAAGATCCAAAAAAAACTCAGTTGGTCCTCAGTGACTACTTCACTCAGAGACACTGTCAATCTCAGCTGTCAATCATGACATCACACCTCCATTTCATAGCATCAAATAACTAAAAACAAACTCATTTGGAAAAAATTATTTGAAGTGTAATTTGATTGTTTAGTTTGTCTCACGTCCCATTCGATTACATGGAGAGGGCGGGGTTTATGAGCTATACTGCATCCAGCCACCTGGCGGTGATCGAAACTTTTTGGCTTCACTTTTCAGGACTTCAGGACGGCACACTTGGCGAAAACAAGCGCAGCTAGGTAAATGTGACAACAGGGCGTAGTAGAGGGTCTGTTCCACACAACCAGTCAATAATGGCACCATTTTACATTTCATTAGCATTCAGTACACAGAAATGCTGCACTAGAGACAGACATCGCTGAAGGAAATTATAATTTGCAGTAAGTGTATCAGATGTTGTTTCAGTAACCACTCTGATGGATTCAGTCATGGATTCATCAGACTAATTCAACTAGTGAAATTTACAAATGATTTACTAAAAGAATCGACTCGCATGAAGAACTTGATCGTGAATCGTTTGTTTTGGCATGCAGTTCACGTTCTCTATTTTTATCACCACAATCAATTCAGACTGCAAACTCACATTCACTACTAATATGATTAAAATATGATTTGTTTTGCTTTGATAGGAACAATGTGTGAAAATGTCTGTTGAATAGCTGTCGTTTGGTAAATGTTTCCTGGCTGATTTATGGTGTAAAGAAACAGCTGTAATCTATTTATCTTTGTAGTTTGTAGAGCTTTGATGTTAGTAGCAGCTGATTTAGGCTGAGATTAAAGATGAAATGTTCTGATCTCAGATGCTTCTACCTGGAGTACTACTTAGGAAATAATAATTATGGAAAAATGTTATTTTGTGTGGGTGAGGAACTCCAGAGCTAGTGAGTAATGCCTGACTGTGGTGTATATCAGTCTAATGCCACGTGCCTCACGGATAGATTTCTTTGGCCACGAACCCAGTCGTAGGCCACCAGGCTTATCCCCTGCTAGCCATCTCTCAGCAGCCCTCAATGAGCTTTCCAGACCACAGAGCTCACAGCTGGAAAGTCAGCATGAAATGTGCAATGTCTGGTCATTTAAATCTTGATCTGTGAGTGTAATAGAATGTATCAGTCCCTGAGGTGCAGCACATATAGTAAGATCATAAAGTCCCTGCAGAATAGCATTTCAAAGCAATGGTTTGAAAGATGCATTTCCGGCATGTGGAATTTATCTGCTGGCTCATAATCCTCGCCAGTGGGCATCAGTGAGGCTCATTAGCATTAGGGCAGTTCCTCACGCAAATATTTGTGAAGGAGGGAAGGGATGACGAGGGGTGAGCAGATGTTTAGAAGGGGGTGTTTGTCACATGTGGGCTTGTACACAGCTGCATGTCTGACTAAAGTCTGGTAATACATCAGTATTGGTGGCATCGATGTGGGATTTGATTATGGATTCAAATTTGGTGTATGGTATACAGTAGATATGCCATATATGTGGCCACCAACACCAGCTTAAATGTTTCATTAGAAATGTTGTGATTCTGATCACTACCTGATCGAGATTTCAGTGTCTGGGCATGTGGCATTGATTGTTTTTAAGAGGACCACTGTAATATATTGCAGCTGCAGGTTGTAGGCTGGACTTTTGTGTTATATAATTGTCATCACCAAGTTATACATCCTTTTTGAGTCTTTCAGTATTGAGCATATATAGCCTACCCTTACGAAAAATAAGTTTATTCAATACTTTTAAACTAAAAAATAAGAATGTATACTTTCAGTCTACTTTTTATATACTTATCAGAAATATACTTCAAATTGCACTTAAGTATACTTGACTTATACTGACAGATTTGGCATCTAAGTATACTTGTACTCAATCTTTTGATCGAGGTATACTTAAAAGTATAATTAAGTATTCAAAGTATACTTGGCTTGTTATTGTGTTTAATCTTTTGATTGATTAGCCTATTAAATATACTTTTTTATACATAGTTTTACATAGTCTTATTAAACTTACATTGTTTGAAAATATTGATTAGAATATTGATATAAAATTTTTGTGTAGGCTAGTCCACTGGTAGTGTACATAGGAATTTGCTTAAAATCTACTTTACTCTTTAAGCTATAATAAAATGTTTTTAAAATTAGTTAAAGTACAGTTAAAGGTATATTTCAAGTATAAAAAATGTATATCTACATTTGAACATAGTAGTATACTAAAAGTGCAAAAATAATATATAAATGGTAAACTATATGTTAAGTATAATGTTTTGTTCACTTAAAGAAAACTTACAAGTACACTTGCAGTATAAACTACTAAACTAGTAGTTTACTGAGAGTACACTTCAAAGTGTACTTTCATAAACTAAAAAATGTACTACTACTGTACTACTGTATCAAAATAGTAAACTACTAGTATATTTATAAGTTCACTTGTAGTACAGATGCAGTACAAATGAGAAACCTAGTTGTACACTTAAACATATTTTTATATACCCAAGCAGTATTGAAATAGTACACTTAGAAGTGTACTACTAGTACACATTGATATTAGTATACTTACTACATAAGGTATACCTAAAAATATACTTGAACATTACTTAAGTATACTTCATAAAATTAAGTATACTTCTAAGTGTATTCATATTTAAGCATATATATATATTCAATTTATTATTGAACTGAATTGAGCAGGATAATGACAATATTCTGTAGAACTGCTTATAGCTGAATTGAACTCGGTTTTGAATTGATGAACTTTACACAGTTATTGAATTGAACTGAATCAACAATGAATGTGCTTGAGCTGAAAAATAACACTATTGTCTCTTTAGAGCTGCTTCAAATTTGAATATAATATATTGTAATATAATATATTGTATATAAATGAAGGTGACTTCAGGATTCATGGACATTCTCATAGACTGGAGCTTCTCTGTCAGTATGAATGTGGTGTGGCTCCTGTAGCTTGGTTGTGGTCCAAAACAGCGCAGGCCTGGCCTGGACACACAGCGCAACCCTTGCAGCCACTGTATTGAGGTTTATTTATCTGGGCAAAAAAATCCACACACAGGAAACCCACTCTATAGGACCTGCTGATATTACAGAGAATATTAAAGTGTCTGCCACGTTAGGGCTTTTAAATGGAAACTAGAACCTTTCTACTCTCCTCTCTTTCTCATTCTTTTTTCCCTTAGGTTTTTTTCTTTCTTTTTTCAAGGTTAAAGCTGTTCTCAGATGGTGTCTGGGACAGTTTGGTTTCAGTAACAGACTGGATGCCTTAGATGTGTATTTAAACCAGCACTTTGGAAAAAGTGATCAGTGACTGGGAGAGAATTTGTGGGGGGAACCTAAGTAAAATTTTCACAGGTGTTATTAGGTTTTTCCTCTTCACTGGTCAGCCAATGGATCTATATTTAGATTCATGCATGTGCAAGGTTATAATGTTTGTTGCTATTCATAAACGGAGTATTCCAGGAGATTGTTTGGGGAAAAGATCAAAAGGATGTCTGGACAGTGTTGCAATTTGTGCAAAAGTATGTGAATTATATGCTTTCAGTAATTATATGAGTTTATATAGGTAATTATATGAGTTTGTTAGATCCAGTTTATTTAATGCTACATCTCTCTCTTTGTCAGGAAATATCATATTTCTGTCTGATATTCAACAGTGCAGGAAGCAGGAGATGAACAGTCAGAAATATATATATATTTTTTTTTTTTCAGAAAGAAATTTATACTTATATTCAGCAATAACAGCGACAGTAAAAACATTTATAATTTTTTGCAAGAATTTACTACAAATAAAAAAAAAAACTTCTATGAATCAAAAATTCTGAAGATTACTGTTTTCTGTATTTTTAATCAAATAAATTCAGCTTGAGCTCTTAAAACATGAAAAAATCCCAAACTTTTGAATGCTAGTGTAGATTTGTATATTTATAGCAGGACAATTTATATATTCTTAATTTTATTATATTTAATAAAATGCATTACACTTCTCAAATTCGGTTGAGGCAGGAAACTAGGATATCCGTTTGTCAAATACACATTTTTATCTTTTTGCTTTTAAAGAAAGAAGGGCATGGAACAGATGATCTGATGAGAATAAGTCTGTGTGTGTGTGAACCAGGGGTCACTTTGAGTTTCCCTATATAAGCCTTCATTGCAGTTCAAAGTGGGACATACAGTACTGCTGCTCAGAATAAAACATCAGTAACTGGCAGCATCACTCTTAACTGTTTATCACTTTCTGTGAAAGGCAGTGACCAAAAATGAGGCTAGGAAAAACATGTGGTCCACATTATTCCCTGTGCATTCTTGTGCCTGAGCAGATGTGCAAAAATGCTTTTACATCATCCCTATAGTACTACAGTAGCCTGTCATCATTCATGCTTTTGTCTACAAAAAGAGAACGTGGGAGAGAGAGCGAGAGAGAGAGAAGATGCTGAAAGCACTTCACTTCTCTTCTCTCCCCTCTACTAATGGGAATATCTCTTCATCTCATCCATCAATCCTCTGCAAGATATAATATGCTGAATGGAAACTACATCCCTGCATGAAGCAGACATTGTACTTATCAGCATTGTCATCAATAAATTATTCCATTTTAACTGGTGACAGCTGGAAAATAAATTATTTTTTATTTTTATTTTGAAAGACCTTTTCTTTAAAAGTCTTTTAATTGAATCCAGAGGAGATGGATGTTTTCCCTCTGTTTTTTCCATTGGTACAGAGGCCAATCTGGAGGCAAGGAGACCTGAGGCCACCAGAGAGAATCAGGCCTTTCATCAGATCCCATTGTATGTTTTCTGCATCCTTGCCTCTTTTTTTTGTCAAACGGATACATTCTCTCAACTCAAGTTTATGACATCCATATGCTGTCGTTCAGAGTTCAGAGTGGAGATTAACAATGTAATTCAATGTAATTCTCAGATAAATTAACCATTTCTAACCATTTCTAACATGAAAAAGGCTACCTTTGGGAAGTGCATCTAATGAAAAAAATATATAAGTCTGTCTTTAAATACTAAAAGGTTTCATTTACTTAACTGACAATTCTGTCATCATTTACTCATCATTCCAAAGCTGTATGGCTTTGAATAAAGAAAGAGAATAAAGACAGTCATACAGGTTTGGAATGATATGAGGGTGAGTAAATGATGACAGAATTTTCATTTTTTGGGGTGGACTGCCTTTAATTTAAAAAAGGATCTATAAGTATCTGTAGCCTAAACAGTCATCTTTTTCAGCCTTTGCTTCAAGTTAAGCTATAATTATGGTGCTGACAGGAAGCAACTTAAAAGACAAAATAGTCTTTTAATTTTGACTGGAATTGGACCTGCCTGTAGATGTAACTTCCTTACTTCTGTCTTTTTTTTTTTTGATTGACAGACAGCCAAAACTGTTGTGGTGATTGACAGCTTTATTGTTTAGTCTCATCCATAATGAGGTCCAATAGTCCTGTGTCTCCCACACCAGAGTCTGTTGACAGAGTTGGAGATTGTCATGTCAAGCCGTGAAAATCATGCAGGTTTTCTCCTGCATTAGACTAATTTTAAAGGGGTTTCAACATTGGACCTCCATGAAGGTGTTTGTTAATCCAGTGACCAGGATCTTGTAGTCTTTAAGGGGCCCATCAGAACATAAGCAGAAGCCATACAGGCATGTCATGAGCAAACAGAGACACCTTTGAACTTTGATGGAGATAAAAGCAATCACAGTCTGTATTCAGAATGGGATGAAACCTCAAAACGCCAAAGTGTCTATAGATTCTTTTCCATGTAAGGAGGATTTCTGGACCACTTCTTTAAGAATCCTGAAAAACAAATGCAAAAAATCTTTAATTAATAGGGTTACTCATTGCTGTTCAGTCATTTACATTATAGGCAATACTCACGACAAAGTCAGAATTCAGTAAATAAGCCAAATCTGAGTAAAATGGCTTATTCAGAGAAAATGGAGTGTAAAAATCTATATCCAAATTTAATTAAAAAAAAAAAAGATTCAATGACTTACATTTTTAAATGCATTTCCACACTCCATTTTCTTTAAGTCTGTGCATATTTGTCTACAAATCTCTCATGTGATTTGGTTTAGGCCAAATAACAAAAAACAATGTGTACTTTCCTCTCTGTTTGCTGTCCGTAAGAACAGATTACATCCAGTGTCGCTCATTACTAGAAGCACTACTGTTTAAGATTATTTGTGCTGGCAGAAACTCAGTTTAGCCAATTAAATTTCGCTTCTTATTTTTGGGTCATTGCTGGAACTCACAGAATCTATTGCCATTGCCAGTAAGTGTAGTCTTTTTTCCAAGCATGCTGTGAATGATATTCATATTTGAATTGCCTGTGTCTGTTTACAGGGTTCCATGACTGTTTCAATATTGACACCAGAAATCACAGGATCATAAAGGGCCCCAGGCAGACGCAGTTTGGCTACACTGTCCAACAACACATGGCTGGGGGACAGAAGTGGTAAGAAGCACTTATTGAGTTCCTCTTCCCTTGATCTTAAAAAGGATAGTTCACCCAAGAATGAAAATTTTGTCATCATTTACTCACCCTCATAAATACCTCATGCATATGATGTCAAAAGCATGTTGGTTGTGTGCAAAATCATAGTCTGAAAGCTTATGTACATTCATTTGTCCGAACAAAACAAAAAATTCTGTGTGTGCAGCTCTTGAAGTTTAGGAAGTGTAATTCAGAAAGATGTCCAGGAAAATAGTGAATTGTTTTTCATTGCATCTCCCAAACCAACATTAGATCTTATTTCCTCATGATTTATACAGTTTTCATCACAAGTAAATTTAGATATCTTATAAAAGGAAAATCCACCTATGATGCTTTTAGGGGGTTATGAGAATTGGAAGGAGTTTAACATTTGTCGTCCATCATTGTGATATCATCATCTTTTGATTGATTCAATTCTGGCATCCCATTTTGCCTGCTTGGCCACAGCTCACCTGCAACCCAGCCAGATGTCTGTGTGTGTGTGTGTGTGTGTGTGTGTGTGTGTGTGTGTGTGTGTGTGTGTGTGTGTGTGAAATAATAAGTGTGCCTGCAAAAAAAACCTTTTTCACCCCTTTATCTTCATACCATATAACTGTGTTAAGGACCTTATGTTTGTTTGGTAGAAGCCTGCAAGAGAATCCAGCTCATCTGCTCCTCATTGTAATGAAGACATTTTCCCCCCATTGTACCTGAGATTGTGAAAATGATATATTCTATCTCACATTCCTTAGGTAATGCCGTGGTCTGTAGTTTAGATGTGAGTATGTTGTCAGTTTAGCTGGACTGATGTGGGGTGATATCAACAAAGACTTTCTCAAGTGAGTGGCTGCCAAACAGACCCCCTTTCTGTCTCTCTCTGCTCCATTCACACAGCATCTGGAAACCATTAACAGGCCAGAGGAAATTTTCAGTGTGGCATGTGTGTCTAGCTTGGCTCTTGTTTGTGTGTCACTTCTATTTAAAAAAAGCACTTACACAAGACTAAACTACACATAAAGACAAGATAAACTGAGTGAAAGCCCAATTAACACATCACTATAGATGTATATTGTGAGCAGCGCTGCAAGGATACACCTGTGTGCTGAGTTAATAAAAGGAAAGGTAACATTACCTCATGGTCAAACTTAATATAATATTTCTGATGCCGGTAATACCTTCTCTCATTCCCATCTGTTTATGTGATAAAGAGGCAGAGATTTAGGGAGCTTGTGTTTTGTTTATGATGGCATGACTAGGCAGTAGGAGAGGAAAAGGGTTGAGCAGGAATTGAGGCTGTAGATGGTAGCTAATTGTCATTATGCGGTAAGTTTACTTCAGATCGTTTGAACAGAAGAAATGCTTTGGACACTGAGACACTGCTTGCTATTTACTTGTGCGTGTGTGTACTGGTGCTCTCACACAGTTTGAGTCAGGAAATGTCTTGATTAGCACATTCAGATCCTCGGAGGAGAATGTTTAGTCCAAGAAAGTAATGGAGTCTAGCTGTGTCTCACCTCTCTTACAACCCTGAAGCATTTCAGCGTGGGCAACACACAATACACTCTGACAGTTCAACTTATTTTTCATGCAGTTTTCAGTACAGTATTATATATATGTATACCTACAGTATTATATTCAGTGAAATGACTCAAAAGCTTTGACATGATGCTTGACTGGGGGTCCGCGGAGACTTTCTCAGGCAGGGTCATAGTCCCTTGCCCTCAATTTTTTTTAAATTTCAGTGCATATCAAAATCATGTCATATCAAATCATGTCATGTCATATATCATCATATGTCAGCCATAACATATATCATATTATATCAGTAATATCATATATCATATCATATCATATCAGCCATATCATATCATATATCATATCATATCATATCAGCCATATCATATATCATATCATATATCATATCAGCCATATTATATATCATCATATATGTCATATAATATATCACATCATATCAGCCATATCATATATCATATTAGCCATATTATATATCATCATATATGTCATATAATATATCATCAATCAATCATATCATATCATATCATATCATATCTATAATATCATATCATATCATATCATATCATATCATATCATATCAATCATATCATATCCACCATATCATATATCGTATAATATCAGCCATATCATATATCGTCATATATAAATCATATAATATATCATATCATATCAACCATACCATATCAGTCATATCATATATCATATCAGCCATATCATATATCATATCATATCAGTCATATCATCATATCATATCAAATCAAATCAAATCAATCAAATATATCATATATCATATATCATATATCATATCAATCATATCATATCAGTCATATCATATCATATCAGCCATAACATATATCATATTATATCAGTAATATCATACACTCACCTAAAGGATTATTAGGAACACCATACTAATACTGTGTTTGACCCCCTTTCGCCTTCAGAACTGCCTTAATTCTACGTGGCATTGATTCAACAAGGTGCTGAAAGCATTCTTTAGAAATGTTGGTCCATATTGATAGGATAGCATCTTGCAGTTGATGGAGATTTGTGGGATGCACATCCAGGGCACGAAGCTCCCGTTCCACCACATCCCAAAGATGCTCTATTGGGTTGAGATCTGGTGACTGTGGGGGCCATTTTAGTACAGTGAACTCATTGTCATGTTCAAGAAACCAATTTGAAATGATTGGAGCTTTGTGACATGGTGCATTATCCTGCTGGAAGTAGCCATCAGAGGATGGGTACATGGTGGTCATAAAGGGATGGACATGGTCAGAAACAATGCTCAGGTAGGCCGTGGCATTTAAACGATGCCCAATTGGCACTAAGGGGCCTAAAGTGTGCCAAGAAAACATCCCCCACACCATTACACCACCACCACCAGCCTGCACAGTGGTAACAAGGCATGATGGATCCATGTTCTCATACTGTTTACGCCAAATTCTGACTCTACCATCTGAATGTCTCAACAGAAATCGAGACTCATCAGACCAGGCAACATTTTTCCAGTCTTCAACTGTCCAATTTTGGTGAGCTCGTGCAAATTGTAGCCTCTTTTTTCTATTTGTAGTGGAGATGAGTGGTACCCGGTGGGGTCTTCTGCTGTTGTAGCCCATCCGCCTCAAGGTTGTGCGTGTTGTGGCTTCACAAATGCTTTGCTGCATACCTCGGTTGTAACGAGTGGTTATTTCAGTCAAAGTTGCTCTTCTATCAGCTTGAATCAGTCGGCCCATTCTCCTCTGACCTCTAGCATCAACAAGGCATTTTCGCCCACAGGACTGCCGCATACTGGATGTTTTTCCCTTTTCACACCATTCTTTGTAAACTCTAGAAATGGTTGTGCGTGAAAATCCCAGTAACTGAGCAGATTGTGAAATACTCAGACCGGCCGTCTGGCACCAACAACCATGCCACGCTCAAAATTGCTTAAATCACCTTTCTTTTTCATTCTGACATTCAGTTTGGAGTTCAGGAGATTGTCTTGACCAGGACCACACCCCTAAATGCATTGAAGCAACTGCCATGTGATTGGTTGATTAGATAATTGCATTAATGAGAAATTGAACAGGTGTTCCTAATAATCCTTTAGGTGAGTGTATATCATATCATATCATATCATATCATATCATATCATATCAGCCATGTCATACATCATATCATATCATATCAGCCATAACATATATCATGTCATATCAGTCATATCATATATCATATCAGCCATATTATATATCATCATATATGTCATATAATATATAATAAATCAATCAATCAATCAATCAAATCTATCATATCATATCATATCATATCATATCATAATCATATCATATCATATCATATCATATCATATCATATCATGTCATATCAATCAATCAATCATATATCATATACACCATATCATATATCGTATAATATCAGCCATATCATATATTGTCATATATAAATCATATAATATATCATATCATATCATATCATATCAACCATACCATATCAGTCATATCATCATATCATATCAAATCAAATCAAATCAATCAAATATATCATATATCATATCATATCAATCATATCAGTCATATCATATCAAATCAAATCAAATCAATCAAATATATCATATCATATCAATCATATCATATCATATATCAATCATATCAACCATATCATATATCATATCATATCATATCAGTCATATCATCATATCATATCATATCATATCATACATATCATATCATATCATATCATATCAATCATATATCATATCATATATCATATATCAATCATATCATATCAGTCATATCATCATATCATATCATATCATATTATATCATATCAGTCATATCATCATATCATATCAATCATATCATATCATATCAGTCATATCATATCAAATCAAATCAATCAAATATATCATATATCATATCATATAAATCATATCAGTCATATCATATCAAATCAAATCAATCAAATATATCATATATCATATCATATCATATCATATCAACCATATCAGTCATATCATATCAGCCATATCATATCGGTCATATATCATATCATATCAGTCATGTCATATATCATATATTAGCCATATCATATATCATATCATATATTATATCAGCCATAATGCTGTTCAGGGTGTCATGTTTGGAGGTAATAAACTGAACCAGTTGCTGAACCTTTTTAGCAACGAGCCAAACTAATTTTACATATTGCTACTCTAGCATCATTTTTGGCCACAGTGAAGTGTGTTCATACAGCTGACATGTTTACCTTTTGTAGCTTATTCACGTTTTGTGCACAAAATAGACTCTGACATGGTCAAAATGCATCACCGGTGAAGCACTAATTAAACCACTGTTTTGGCCGATGGTTTTGGTTTTCATATCATATCATATCATAATGGTTTTATATCATATCATATACCATATAATTTCATATCTGAAATTTAATCAGGAAGCTAAAGGGGAATGGAATAATGATAACAGCAAAAGACTATCATCCAATTATTCATTTCTGTCTCTTTATCTTTGAATCTGGCTATGTTCGATATAGAATAATAGTGTACTGATTACTGCATAGCATATACTACCTACTATTGTTATGTGAAACTAGTTTTATATGAATATAAAATAATGAGTATTATTATTCTCTATTCTTTCTCTCGGGTGCAGTGAGGGTCCTATCACAGCAGCATGCAGTGGAAAAAGGTGTTATCCCAGTTTCAGAGGCACAGAAGGGGTTTAGTGGTGTAGGAAAATGGGGAAAGGGGCTGGCAACACACACATCAGCTGTGGTTACTGAAACCATGGACTAGAAGGGAGTACATAGTTGCTGTTCTCTCATATTTTTCTCTCTGAGTCTTAATACTATGTTAACATATGCATTTTATTTCAGGTCAGTACACCAGGATTGTTTGGAACATGTTCACTATACATGTTCCAAGACACAGACATTGCCCTGTATACTGTATATTGGAACAATTTCAGCAGTTGCCTACCATGTTTAATAGCAGATACATAATTACAGGCTAGAAACTTTGAAATGATCATGTTAAAACAAGCCTATTTTCCACAAATTAGTGTCTAGCTTTTTTGCAACTGGATAAACCTTATATTTCCGTGCCATGTAAACCGCTAAACAAGCATGTTTAATTTTATTTTAAAACAGAATTATACATTTTTAGGGGGGTTTGCTCATAACAGTATGTCTTACTTTTTATGAAAAAAAAAAATTCATGCAACCAAACAAGCACACCAAGACCCCTGAAAAGATGGGTGGCAAAAAATGTGTCTTTTTTTAAAAAAAAATGTGTATCTTTAGGTTCAGACTTAAAATTGACCGTGTGAATGCTAAGCAAACCAAGACTAAAAGTATAATTTTCTTTTTTGGTCCAAATCAAAAGAACCAAGAGAACCAAACTACAAGTGTTAACACACCCTTAGAGTCTGCTTTGCATCCAACTGCTTTGTCCAACTTAACCCACTAACACTACTAGTATCACATAGAGCAGTGGTTCTCAACTGGTTTGACCTAGGACCCACATTTCCCATGGTCATTAGGCCACAACCAATTTTGTTAAAAATTTGACCTAATTCCTAAAATAGTATTAGGTAAGGCTATTAAATAGCTGTCCCAAACTAGTTTTTGTTAATACAATAAAGCTAGTAAATTGGCATGAGCCACCACAATCAATTAAAAATATACAAAATAACACAAACTGAAAATTAAGTGGTATTTTGGGGTTACGGAAACAACAGTTCTTGAGCACAAAATCTGCATATTATAATGATTTATGAAGGATCATGAGACACTGAAGTCAGGAGCAATGGCTGCTGAAAATTCAGCTTTACCATCACAGGAATAACTTGCATTTAAAAAAAATATTCAAATAAAAAACAGCTATTGCCAACCCCAAACTTTTGAACAACAGTGTATAAGGGAAGGATGTAAAGTGAGAAAAAAATAAGTGTAAAACACACACAATTCATATTTCTAAGAGCTCCAAGAGGCATGTGTACACCAGAACAGATTCCTGGAATAGTTAAAATATTAATTACCCATGAAAATATCCTGTGCCCCAAAACACTCACATGCTCCCTATGAGTTGTTCAATGAATGCTGTATGGAGATGGATCTGCTTTTACCATCATCAGAGTGTTGGAGGGACTCGGGTCAGGACATGTCAGTGTTTCTCAACTGGTGGGTCGCAAGACTATTTTGAGTGAGTCACGGAGTGTGCAGTCAAAGAAACTACAATGTGTTTTTACTGAATTTATTTTGAAAGACATGCATGAAAGCTGTTGACTCTTCTGTCAGGTGCAGTTTAAGTAAAGAGTGCCTGAGAAAAACACGTTATCCTGATTCAGTGTCTGCTGATGTTGTCAGGCTATATGTCAGTCATTATTCTAACGTTGTTTTCGTAACTTTCCTGTCCTGTCCGATGTTATACTGTGCTCGTGGTGCACACTCTTTAATTGCATGCACAAATGCGGCAGCGCATGCTGTATATCACTTAGATATATACAGGTGCTGGTCATATAATTAGAATATCATCAAAAAGTTTTATAAGTTTTAAAAGTTTTAAAAAGATTTATTTCACTAATTCCATTCAAAAAGTGAAACTTGTATATTATATTCATTCATTACACATAGACTGATATATTTCAAATGTTTATTTCTTTTAATTTTGATGATTATAACTGACAACTAAGGAAAATTCTAAATTTAGTATCTCAGAAAATTAGAATATTACTTAAGACCAATACAAAAAAAGGATTTTTAGAAATCTTGGCCAACTGAAAAGTATGAACATGAAAAGTATGAGCATGTACAGCACTCAATACTTAGTTGGGGCTCCTTTTGCCTGAATTACTGCAGCAATGCGGCGTGGCATGGAGTCGATCAGTCTCAGGCACTGCTCAGGTGTTATGAGAGCCCAGGTTGCTCTGATAGTGGCCTTCAGCTCTTCTGCATTGTTGGGTCTGGCATATCGCATCTTCCTCTTCACAATACCCCATAGATTTTCTATGGGGTTAAGGTCAGGCGAGTTTGCTGGCCAATTAAGAACAGGGATACCATGGTCCTTAAACCAGGTACTGGTTGCTTTGGCACTGTGTGCAGGTGCCAAGTCCTGTTGGAAAATGAAATCTGCATCTCCACAAAGTTGGTCAGCAGCAGGAAGCATGAAGTGCTCTAAAACTTCCTGGTATACGGCTGCGTTGACCTTGGACCATAGAAAACACAGTGGACCAACACCAGCAGATGACATGGCACCCCAAACCATCACTGACTGTGGAAACTTTACACTGGACCTCAAGCAACGTGGATTGTGTGCCTCTCCTCTCTCCCTCCAGACTCTGGGACCCTGATTTCCAAAGGAAATGCAAAATTTACTTTCATCAGAGAACATAACTTTGGACCACTCAGCAGCAGTCCATTCCTTTTTGTCTATAGCCCAGGCGAGACGCTTCTAAAGCTGTCTGTTGTTAAAGAGTGGCTTGACACAAGGAATGCGACAGCTGAAACCCATGTCTTGCATACGACTGTGCCTAGTGGTTCTTGAAGCACTGACTCCAACTGCAGTCCACTCTTTGTGAATCTCCCCCACATTTTTGAATGGGTTTTGTTTCAAAATCCTCTCCAGGATGCGGTTATCCCTATTGCTTGTACAGTTTTTTCTACCACATCTTTTCCTTCCCTTCGCCTTCTCTATTAATATGCTTGGACACAGAGCTCTGTGAACAGCCAGCCTCTTTTGCAATGACCTTTTGTGTCTTGCCCTCCTTGTGCAAGGTGTCAATGGTCGTCTTTTGGACAAATGTCAAGTCAGCAGTGTTCATTCTAGTCATCAGGAGCAGTTTCCATATTCATTGTTGTTCTGCTTAAAGGTGCTATTTCATGCATTCTGACTTATTTACACTGTTAAAGAGTTTAGCATTCTCATGCTAAACATGGCCAAAATTTTAAAAAATGAGCCAAATACACTCCTTCAGGATTCGAACAAGTTTCGGAACGTTTTTTTTTTTGAGTATGATTCTTTATGAAGTCATAAAGGGCAGAATTCCTTGTACTGTATGTGCACTTCTCCCGGATATGCACATCAACCAGAACTAGAGCAAGAGAGTCAACAACGAGCTTTGTTCCGGTTACGGGAACCGCCGGGAGCCTGTCATTTTGTTTTTAGACCACAAAATCAACAATGTCACTAAAGAAGTGTGTATCAGGGAAAGATAACCTTGTTCAGCTTCCAGAGACAAGCTATTTCCAGGGACATTTGAAAATGTTTAGATGAACTTTTAACTGGAGACTCCGGTTGGGTTTTTTTTTATGTGTAAAGTTATTTCCTTATTTCATGCTTATTTCAAACCCATGCCAAACTTAGAGGTTTGTTTAAGGAAACAGTGGATGCAGTTTGTTTTTCCAGAGCAACAAGGGAGTTCTGCAGGTGTGTTTGTTTGTTCCTGGTCATGAGTCGAAACCGCAGGCGGTGAGTGAAACTGCATCAAATGTCTGTTTTGTTGGCAATCGGCCAAGTAAGTAAGTGCATATAATGTCAACAACACAAACGTATAGTGAATCAAAAGTTTTCCAGGGAGTGTATGTGTGTGTGCTCGAGATTCTTTAGCTCTGCCCACTGCACGCCTTCACAAGTTCGGCTATTTTTGGAAAGAATCTGTACAGCATATCTGTCTTTTATAAATATGATAAAACTAAAGACTCTTTGGAGATATGAAGGATGCAATACTACTCTATAGGTACTCAAGATTGTCAGAAACTGTGTGTTATGCCCCCTTTAATATTTTGTGAAACTGTGATGCATTTTCAGTATTCATTTATGAATAGAAAATTCAAAAGAACAGCATTTATTTGAAATACTTTTGTAATTTGCAATTTAATGCATCCTTGCTAAAAAAAGTATCCTTTCAATGTTCTTTCGTTTTACTGATCCCAAACTTTGAACGGTATTGTATATTATACAGCTCTTGAAAACTGCAGCACATTATCTGCAACCATTATTACATTCAGCTGTTAGTAATCCAAAAGAGAACAACTCTCAATTGCTATTTCTTACCATCTCTCACTTTCTGCTCTAGTAGTGTGAATGCTGTTTGCATAGAAAATGGTCAGAGCTCATAGATGGAGAGGAAACATTTACAACTGCAAGACAATACAAAAGTGGAAACAACTGGAATGACAGTTTTTTGCATTACTATATGTGATGCATGATGTCTGTGATGGTGTTGATCCATCATCAGTGGTCATGGACAAAGTTGAAAGTGTACAATAATGACATTATCAAATAGACAGAAATGTGGTTATGTGACAGATACAAATTCTTGGTTGACATTTGCAATGCAATCAGTGAGAATTTGTTCTATTTTGGTATAGCAAAGATCTCATGTTTATTATACTTGAGTTATTTTTCTGATGTCTCTCTGGCTGCCAGGGAGATTTTTCCTTGGGTGGCCATTGACAGTTGCACATCTATCCACAGAATTGACCTGACAGATCCCTAGGGATGAACATAGAGACAAACGTGGACTGTTTATTTTTGAGGGTTTTGCAGTTTGAATTTCTTGCTGAGTTTTGACTTTTGTCTGGCCTGTGACCTCTGAATTCCACAAGCAGCAGGAGGGTTGAAGTGTTCTTCATCTCTAGACTCAAACTCATCTGAAATATGGCTCACAAACCTTCTTTTACACTTCCTGTGTTGGAAAATTCATCTGTACAAGAATGTGTTGGTTAACAAAGCACTGATGATTAGATAAAACCAACATGCCCAGTATAGTTTTATGGGTTTTTATGTAAGGTGTGTTGCTATAGTTCACTAGCTTTGCTACCTTTACGATGAAGAAGTAACAGCACACGTGTTAGGTTTCATGGTAATGTCACACTGAGGTTTCTGTGATGTTTAACTTGTTCTTTTAAATCAATAACACACAGGCTGTGATTTCAGAAGCATCTCTGCTTTCCTGTCCTCTCATATATGAAAGTAATGAAACAGCATATCAGTGGACTCACTGGCACTTCATAGACCTCAGTGCCATGGTACCATGAACAAAGTTTTTTCTAACTCTCCAAATGTGAAAAACATTTGTCTATTAATGGCAAACCCTTTCCTCCTAGATTTTTCCAAAGGACTTGGGCTGCTAGTCCAGCGTTTTGTGGGAGATTGAATATGTAAAGGTTGCGTATTAGCGATGGCTGTTTCATTCAGTGCTATTAGCCTTTTGTAGCCCTGCCACAGAGAAAAAAAAAGTATGAACTTAATGAGTCTGAGCCTGATTGTTTTAACAGCTCACTGTGTCATTGCCCTGGAAGTTTGACTAGACTATTAAATCACTGCAACAATGGCCTTCTTTCTCTTTCTCATGCTCATCTCTCTATTTCTCTTTCATACTTCCTTCTTTCCAATTTTTTATTTAGGTAAGTGTGTCCCGAGCTGAACTCAAATGTAAAGTGTAGTGCCAAAAGCAGCTATAACACTAGTAATATTCCCAAAATTAATAGCAGTGAAAATATGCACACAGTCTGAGCTTCTTCTGTGCAAAATTATTTCCAGAGACATTTGAAAATGTTTAGATTTAACTGGAGACTCCGGTTGGGGTTTTTTATGTGTAAACTTATTTCCTTATTTCATGCTCATTTCAAACCCGTGTCAAACGTAGAGGGTTTGTTTATCCAAATATCTTTACATAAGAAACAGTGATAAACTGTCACTGTCAGTTCATTTAGTTTATTTCACTGTATTGACTGAATGACCTAAAGTGAGGCTGAACAGTCAACATACATCTGCAGTGCTATTTCTTCTGCATTCCATAATTCCACTGTAAATAGCCTGTGTGTGTCTTATAATTATATTTTAACTGTAATAGGTAAAATCCATTTATTTGGGGAGCTGGATCCAGATTTTGTTGGAATGCTTCACTGGAGAAGCTTGCCAAACAGAGAAATATTTTCTCGAGGGGCCCATGATGTTGACCCCTGGCCTATGGCAGAACACTCATGGAGGTCTGGATCTGCAGTAAACTAGTGTCAGATATCGCTCCCTGAATCACACTGTCCCTGAGTGGGTATTGCTCCTGTTCAGAGCATTAACTTTTACCACCTGTCAGAATCTGCTTTAGATGTGGTGATTATTGGTGTGTGTGAGATGTGGTGCTTCTAAATATTTTCATTGTGGCAGGATGTGTCAGTGCCTTTGTGTTTTGAATATTTCATATATGATGCAGAATGAAGAGGGTTTTTAAATAAGATGATCCTCTTCTGAGGGACCCCCTTCCTAAAATATTCAATTTAATTCACATGTATTTGTATAGTGCTTTTCACAATATTGTTTCAATGCAGCTTTACAGAAAACACATGCTTCTACATAACAATTTAGAGTAATCTGTTATCTGAGGTAACTGTGTCAAAATAATGTCCATATGGCAGAAAAGTGCAGTTCTAATATAATACAAATCATGAAGTTAGCTAATATCATGCATTCATTTAGGCAGAAACGATGAGCCTTGTTAATGCAATTATTACAATTTTTGATCACGATTACAATATATAGAATAGTTGGCAGTTTTGTATGTTGATACAAAGTTGGCATCATCTGAAGTCTTTGCAGGGGTTGGCGTCATCTCTTCACAGGTGTTGGGTCATCTGAAGTCTTCGTAAGAGGCTGGATCCAAACTGGAGCTGGTGTAATCTCTAATGGGCATCCCAAGGTAGAAACAGAAAAGAAAATGGAAAATAATTAGAGTAGCTACTGTTCATAACATTTCAAGCAATAGATTTTCATGTGCATTTGATCTGATGAATTGTAGCTTGTTTACTGAGAATGCAGGACATCCACCTAGTAGGTCATAAATGCATGAACTAGTTTTTTTGACAGTCAGAAACTGATAGCATGTTCCGTAGCTTAGCAATGTTTCTGAGGTGGAAGAAGGCTGTTTTTGTAACATATGATTTACAAAAGACAAGTTGCTGTCTAATATAACACCCAGGTCTTTAACTGTAGAGGATGAAGTAACAGTACATCCTTCTAGATGCAAATTGTATTCTAGGAGATTCTGTGTACAGGTTTTTGGTCTAATAAGTAATACCAATATCTAAATTGAATGGAAGAAAATTAATGGTTATCCAATTTTTTATATCTTTAACACACTCAACTTGACAACATCTCTGTCATGATGAAATATTTAACAGTGTATCATCAACATAACAGTGGAAACTAATTTCATGTTTTCTAATAATATAACCAAGGGGTAGCATGTATATTGAAAATAGCAGAGGGCCTAAAACAGACCCTTGTAGAACTCCATAATTTACTGATGTTAAAGGTGCAATAGGTGATCTGGGAAATGCTAACTTTAGCCTGCTAGCATTGAAAGCATACAATCCCACCCTCCCTGCAAATCGCCGTCCAAAGCCACACCTCCTCCAAAACACATGAATGCGCATAGACCAGAAGTGAGACAACCAGAGACAACATTATTGGATTACATCATGTGTCATTCACTGGTGAGAAAACTTTACAGTACAGTGAGTAACAGTACTACAATAACGAACGTAAACAACTGTTTGCTTGACATTCTCGCTCTGTCTGCACAGCGTACTTGAACGCACAGATGACGTATGATGTGTGCTTGAACAGGCTGTGTAGTGGTATACAAACACACGTTGACTGACAGGGAACACGTGTTATCATTTAATTCGGACCGAATGCAGGAACATTTTATGGTCCTACGCCTTCCACAGACGAAATAGATTTATAAAAATACATTTATACTGCTTAACATAGTGATTGCCATCAGGATATGAGGAGTCTTTCAATCAGCATAACAAAAAATGTTTCTGTAGAGAATCACCTATTGCACCTTTAACTTGGATAAAATAAATAAAATGTTTACAGTTAGACAGGTATGATCTAAACCTTAATGTCTGTCCCTCAAAACCAGTGTAATTTTGTAATCAATCTAAGAGTATGTTATGATCTAAATATCAGCAGTACGCAGTATGCATGTTACAAGGTAGTGATCAGTGACATCATCAATTTGTGGTAGAATATCTATATCAGTAAGATTGGTTCCATGCAATATAATTAAATCTAGTGTATGATTAAAATGATTAGTGGGTCTGATGATATTTTGCTTGACTCCAAAAGAATTTACCAAGTATAAATACAACTTTGTATTTTTTTGCAGACATTTTTATTCTGTGTGTGTGCGTGTTCATGTTTTTCTATCCCCGTGGGGACTTCAACCTGAATGCACACTGACTCATGGGGACCCGTGTCATCGTGGGGGCCTAAATTGAGGTCCCCATGAGGAAACAAGCTTATAAATCATACAGAATGAGTTTGTTTGAAAATGTAAAAATGCAGAAAGTTTTCTGTGATGGGCAGGTTTAGGGGTAGGGTTAGTGTAAGGGGATAGAATATACAATTTGTAGAGTTTAAAAACCATTACATCTATGGAGAGTCCCCACAAAGATAGTTTGTGAAATAGTTTGTGGGGGGATTTCAAAAGTTGTTTCAAAAAATTGTTCCCTTTCAGTCGGTCGGACGTCACCAACGAATTGGGATCACTTCAGGGAGCCCCTATCAGCTTCGAGATATAGAGAACCGGCCAATGACTATTGGCGTGCGAGATTTGCATCTCGCGCTCCGCCCCACAGTGCGGGTATAAAGCGGAAGCGAATGCAGAACACTGTTGTCATTCACTTCGGAGCCGAACGGCTTTGATGAAGCACAGACTGCTTGTATTCAGCAAGAGAGAGAGAGAGAGAATTGACTGAGGATCGTTCTTGTGCTGGTCAGACGGCACAAAACAGCGCAAATGCGGGCTCACCGCTGCTGAAAGAAGAGACCAACTGCTGTTTTCACAGCAACAGTTAAATTAAAAAAAAAAAAAAAAAATGTTGGTTTGTGAAGCGTTTCACTTTGAGAGCAGATACATCTCCTGTATTCTGCCGCGGTCTTCCCTGGGTGCTTCCTCACAAAAAGAGCAACACGGGTGTGACACTGCGTCTTTTTCAAGATGTCATTCCACCCGTGCATTTCTGGATGCGGTCGTTCCCTGTTCTCTGTTCACAATCGCTGTATCACGTGCCTGGGCATTCAGCACGGTCGCAGCGTCTCCACTTGCCCGTCGCCGAGGACGTCCGCCCGCTGCCGCCCCCGCTCCCGCCCCAGCCCAGCAGCAGCCTCCACCCGGGCGTAGACGTGGAGCCAGCCGTGGGAAGGACGTCCAGCCCGCTCAGGCCACTGCCAAGCCAGGTGGCAAGCGCCGTCGTAAGAGACCCTGAGACGGGCCACCCAGAGATGGAGGAGACTGCTCTTCAGGAGATGGCTGCAGCACCACTCCTTCCCCCGGAGGAGGGCCGGGGGAGAATCTTTTGTTGTCATTTGATTTCTGTTTCGCCACTGGCCCCAGCGCCAGCGGTACCCAAATTATCAACAAAAGAGCAGTTTTCGAAATCTCTGGGTGCCAAGAGAGCGCGCTTGGCGGTGTTCAACGCTTCCATGCCTTGTCACCCTCAGGCGCCTCTCTTATTGCCAGCAGGGGGTGCCGGCTGTGGGGACGCACACAAGCGGCCTTCTCACACTCGCACACCCCCTCAGCGGAAGCAGGTAAGTGTTGCGCAGCTCACTCAGACCCCACTTCGGGCCGCTCTCATGTTGTTCGAGTCGGTCCCTGCATGCCGCCCCGCTGCGGGTACGTCTGTGGTGCCGATGGTCCCGCTTGTATGGTCGCTGGGAGCCTGGTTAGTGCTCCCCAGCCTGTCTCGCTGGCTCATCCTTACCATCAGACTTGGCTATGGGATTCAGTTCGCCCGGCGTCCCCCCAAGTTCAGGGGCGTTCACTTCACCTCTGTGTTGTAGGAGAATGCCCCTGTGCTTCAGGCAGAGATCGCAGTCCTACTGGCGAAGGACGCCATAGAGCCGGTCCCTCCAGCCGATATGAAGACTGGCTTCTACAGCCCGTACTTCATTGTACCCAAGAAAGGTGGCGGATTACGGCCGATCTTGGATCTGCGATTCTTGAACCGGTCCCTTCACAGGCTACCGTTCAGAATGCTAACGCAGAAACGCATCTTCAGGTGCATCCGTCCCCGAGATTGGTTTGCAGCGATCGACCTGAAGGACGCGTACTTTCATGTCTCGATTCTCGATTCTAATCATGACATGGTAGGTGGTAAGTCTCTAGGGAAGCACGATCTGATCGTCAGGTTCCTGAGGGGGGCGAGGAGACTAAATCCGCCTCGCCCTCTCTCTATACCCTCTTGGGACTTAACTCTGGTGCTAACTGCACTGCAGAGAGCGCCCTTTGAGCCTTTGCAGTCAGCTGAGTTAAAAATCCTGTCTCTGAAGACAGTACCCCTGACTGCATTGGCCTCTATCAAGAGGGTAGGGGACCTGCAGGCATTTTCGTTTGACGAATCGTGCCTGGAATTTGGGCCCGGTAACTCTCATGTAATCCTGAGACCCCGGCCCGGATATGTGCCCAAGGTTCCCACCACTCCCTTCCGGGACCAGGTGGTGAGCCTGCATTCGCTGCCTTCGGAGGAGGCAGACCCAGCCCTAGCTTTTCTCTGTCCAGTCCGCGCTCTGCGGACTTACGTGGACAGAACGCAAAGCTTCAGGACCTCAGAGCAGCTCTTCGTCTGTTATGGAGGCCAGCAGAAGGGAAAGGCTGTCTCCAAGCAGAGGATGGCCCACTGGATAGTGGATGCCATCGTCTTGGCGTATCAATACCAAGACGTGCCCTGCCCACTCGGGTTAAGAGCCCACTCCACTAGGGGTGTAGCTTCTTCCTGGGCGTTGGCTCGTGGCGCCTCGCTGATAGATATTTGTAGAGCTGGGGGCGGGGCGACACCTAACACGTTCGCTAGATTTTATAGCCTCCGTGTAGAGCCGGTATCTTCCTGTGTGCTCGCTTCCCATAGTCAGTAACACCGAAGTGCCCGTTCTAAGTGTCGGCTTGCTGCGCCACTCCCTTCCCTATGGAACGGATACGTGCGCTTATATGCTCCAGTCGAGTTCCCCAGAACGGTTGAGTCCTCCACTACCCGCGGCAGTCGGATGTGGCGGAGCGTCCGACGCCAGGTCTAACACTCGTATGCATTGGTGGAACTTGTGTTAGGCTGGGTTCCCTATGTTGTGACCCCACACGGCGGTCCTATATGTGTATTCTTCCACGGTACGGCTCCCTACGGCGAGCCCGTGTTTTCCCTCGGCAGAGCCCTCTGCCATCTCAGTTAGGTGTTGTTCCCCTGCCTGCTTGGCCGGGGCCACCCCTGGGACTTCCGTATGTTGCACTGCCCACGGTCAGTCCATACGTGTATTCTCCACATGGTAACTCCCTCCGGGCATGATGTGGCTTCCGCAGCGTCCCTCTGGGCACGCTTTCCCAGCGTTATCCAATTCTCTGCTGAGTGGGTCTTTCAGAATAGCAGCAGTGACTCCTTGCGTGAGTTTCCAGCCCTGAACAGGCGGGGTCTGAGGGGCTCCCGCTGGGCGCTGGAAGTGGTAGTAACTGTGGCGTTTTCCAAAGGGATCCCAATTAGACTGAAAGGGAACGTCTCGGTTACATATGGTAACCCTCGTTCCCTGAAGGAGGGAACGGAGACGTACATCCCGTCGCCAAAATTGCTGTACCATCACTGCATGGCCGAGTCACTAGTTCGGCTCCTCAGTGAAAAACAACAGTGCGCTGCATTCGCTTCCACTTTATACCCGCGCTGCGGGGCAGAGCTCGAGATGCAAATCTCGCACACCAATAGTCATTGGCCGATTCTCTATATCTCGAAGCTGATATGGTCTCCCTGAAGTGATCCCAATTCGTCGGTGACGTCCAACGTACGACTCCGTTCCCTCATTCAGGGAACAAGGGTTACCATACGTAACCGAGATGTTTTTATTGGTCATTATAAAAAAAAATGGCACTTTTTTCTTGTGAATTGTGTTTGAACGGACCTATGAGTTGTAATGCTGTGCTGCTCATGAGAAAATGTAGCATGTTACAAGATAGCTACTTCTAAAAATGCAGACAAATAACTCATGGATCGTAAAATAGCTTTTTTTTTTGCAATAAATTGACTTTTGTTTCCCATGATTAGTTTTACTTTCACTCTCTGACCCCAATGCAAATATACTGCCTGACATCTGATAGGCTATTTAATAGTACCACCTCACCATTAACTAATTATGAAGTTCTGAATGACATTTAAGAGCCCATCATGACCAGGCACAGGCACATAAATGTGAAGTAAAACAGGTTTTCTCTCTCCCTTGAGACCACTATCAGCATGAAAGAATTCTGCTTCTCTTGCATAAACAGTTAAAAGTACACATCTTGCTGCGTTTAAGGATGCCTAGTATTCCAGTGATCTGTGACTAGTTAAATGAGTCCTCCACGGCTACTTAGTGAAAGTGACGGCCTTTGCTTTTAAAAGCTGCATGCTTCCGAGAGCTGTGAAATGTACGAACTGCTCCCTGCAGTGCTACTGCTACTGCACCTGAATGATGTGTGTGTCCCTGATTGCTCTCTGCAGGAGCAGTATTATGTGTAAAGCATGCCAGCATTAATGGAGCGATGTGTTTAGTCAGTCTGGGTCATAGGATACATATTTCAACACGCACACAAACAGATCTCAGCAGAGTCCCACATACCAAACCGCCCTGCGCGCTTCCATCGATACATTACCTCAGACATCAACATTCAGCTTAAACCTGTTTAAACATTCCTTTGCCGTTAGATTCCACTCACCTGCCATCTCTCATTGATTCACTATCTCTAACCTGCTTTAAACGTCCCTGCATTCATAGGGAGCTTAAATCAACAGGCTTCTAGCTGTATTATTTATAGGGAAGTGGATCACACACCTGCTTTGTGCTTATGTGTTTTTTTCTGACATTTCTGTTAGATGACTGTGTCAAAGATAATATTTAAATGTTTGGATTGTGGATGTTCCTAGGTTACTGGTAGGAGCCCCACTGGAAACAAATGGACAGCATCAGACAGGAGATGTGTACAAATGTCCCTTAAGTAGGAGATCTGGAGGACCCAGCTGCTCCAAACTCAATCTTGGTATGGTTACTGAAATGTTGTAATAAATTGTCATTTTGTTACATTATTTTTAGTTAATTTTGTGTAAAAATGTTTTGTAATTTTGTAAAATCTTTTCCTTAAAAAAAAACGTTATCTTTCAGTATTATTTTTATCAAATTATATTTTTATGAACATATTTCAATACATTTTTTGGTTACACTTTATTTTAAGGTGACATAGTTATATTGTACTTACTCAAAAAAGTTCTGAGTAATATTAATTAACTACATGTACTTACTATAGAGTTATGGTTAGGGTTTGGTTTAGGGTTAGTTAATAGTTACTTGTAATTATGCATAATTTACTCTTATTACTATAGTAAGTACATGTGGTAAAGTGTAACCAATTTTCCATAAATACCATAAATAATTTTACGTCTCTTTGTTATCATTGGTGAAGTTAAACAACCCATCGTTAATGACAATTTTTGTCAGTAATTTTGTTTATGAGATTAACACTGGATGACTGTGGATTATAAATACTAGGTTTATAATTAACATAAATACTTTTGTAAACACACTTCAAAAGGAACTGTAATTATTTACTAGCACTAAATAATTACTTCACAAAGCTTCCACAATATGGGTAAGAGTTGTGGTTTGGGCAAAGTGTTACCAGGCATGCCTTGTGAAAAGCAAAAGAGGGTAGGGGGGAACAGATTGATTCATTCAAGTACACCCCTGATCTTGAGTTTAAACATACACATCTGGGTTTTTCATTACAGAGCACAACATCTACAGTATGTCAAGCATATGTGTTCTATATAATCTTAAGTGTGTCGCTACAACCACTCTGCCAGTTTCAATATGTGTATGCTTATAGATGCACACACATAACAGATGCACACTGCAGATAAAGTCAGGAATGTCTAGACAGAGTTAACAAATAGGTTTACTGTTAGAGGAAGTCCCTGTTTAAAGTACATATGCCACATATTGACTGTGGTCAGATTTTACAGCACAGCATTTTACATTTGCAACATTTGTTAATGTTTTTCTTTCATAAGGAAGGATATCCTTGACAAATGTCTCTGAACGAAAGGATAAGATGAGACTTGGAATGACCCTTTCGTCCAACCCTAAAGACAACAGCTTTGTGGTGAGTTGAATGTTTTGGATGTCTGGTTAGATAATAATGCCTATTCAGTGTTACTGTATATTAAAGTAATCTGGCATTTAAACGGTCTACAACACTAATATTGTTAAGGGTTTAAACATCATCCATTCCCTGTGGAACACTATGGAATACAAATTTTTATGCCAAATGAGCCCAAGATCTTCATGTAAATCCTAAATTAATTTATTAATGGTGCGCTTAATACTCTTTGTGATAATTCACAGGCTTGTGGTCCCCTTTGGTCGTACGAATGTGGTAGCTCGTACTACAGCACTGGAATTTGCTCCAGAGTCAACGCCAGCTTCAAGTTTTCCCGCACTATCGCTCCTGCCTTCCAAAGTAAGCACAATGCACCTGCACCCTCGATTTAACTAGGACAGTTTTTGCAGTGACATTTCGGTAATATGTTTCCACTTTCTGTCTTAACCATGGACTTTATTTTTATGCTGAATTAGGCCATGACAGTTTCTGGATCTGTCATAGGCAATATATTGTGGAATTAATATTCTTTTTAAAAAGAAAAAGAATCTGAGAATATAATTTTTTTGATGAAAGAATCACAGACCTAAAGAATCAAATCCCTAAAATTTGCTTCTGAACAGAATTACTACCAATTTATGTGTTTTATCTGCCAAAGGCATCAAAAACTTCTAATTTCCCTTATCAGGGTGTGAGACATACATGGACATAGTTATAGTCCTGGACGGTTCAAATTCAATCTACCCCTGGAATGAAGTTCAAGACTTCCTTATCAACATCCTGCGGAAATTCTACGTTGGACCGGGACAGATTCAGGTGTTTTAGACTTTCTGAACAATGTCAGTGTGAAGTATCAAATGTGTCTTCATTTTTGTCACATGAGATGGATCATGTGCTCGTCAGGTTGGAGTACTACAATATGGAGAAAAGGTGGTGACAGAGTTTCAGCTAAATGACTTCCGCTCTGTGGAGGATGTGGTCAAAGCAGCCCGTAAAATAGGCCAGCGAGGAGGAGAAGAGACCAACACTGCGCTGGGAATCAGTGTTGCACGGTACTGCACATAAATGCAAAAAAAAAAAAAACTTTAATAATTGTGTAATATTGATTTTTTTCATGTTTTTGAAAGAAGTCTAAATACAACAGTAATATTGTGAAATATTTTTACTATTTTAAACTAATTGTTTTCTGACATTTGTAAAAAAAAAAATGTGTGTAATATTTGTGTAAAAAAGTTGTGCTGTGTAATATTTTTGTGAAAACCGTGATGCTTTTTTTCTTTAATGAATAGAAAGTTCAAAAGCACACCATTTATTTAAAAAAAATTTAATCTTTTGTATCATTATAAATGTCTTTACTATCACTTTTGATCAATTTCATGCATCCTTGCTGAAGAAAAGTATTTCTTGTACATTTGTACATTTTGCCTACTAATACAGTCCAAGAATGACATTTACAGAGCATAAATTATTATCTATGGATATTCACAGCTCAGAGGCCTTTAAACAGGGAGGTAGAAGAGGAGCAAAGAAGGTCATGATCGTCATCACAGATGGAGAATCACATGACAATGCTGACCTGCAGCAGGTCATTGAGGACAGCGAGGAGGACGGCATCACCAGATATGCCATCGCTGTAAGTATTGCCTTTCTTACTTCCAGTTTACTTCACTTTCTTTCCTGCTTTCTTTTTTGCTGTGGAATTGATGCCCATTCTCATGCTGAAATTATGTGATGACCTATTTTAAAATGGGCATTGAGGTCACATTCAGCTGCTGACACCAGTAAAAAAGGCCCATTGCTTTCTCCCCTACTTATTGAGCCTTAGATTTGAGATGTTGTCTTGTGCTCTCAGGAGAAATGTGTTATGTTTGAGCTCTCTTCAGGCTGATTGATTCTTTTTGTTCTTCCTCACAACAGGTACTGGGCTACTACAACCGCAGAGGCATCAACCCTGAAGCTTTCCTTAATGAGATCAAATACATTGCTAGCGACCCAGATGATAAGCATTTCTTTAACGTGACAGACGAGGCAGCTTTGAAGGACATTGTGGACGCTCTCGGAGAGAGGATCTTCAGTTTAGAGGGTTGGCGATTTTACCACAATGGCACCACACACAGCATTGCATCATATCCATAACACAGCCCAAAACCTCAGCCTGTAAAATCTCTGCACAGCACCACACAGTAAATCGCATTGGACCAAATCTTCAAATTTATACCACATCTCTTTGCTATATTCTCTGTGCCAACTCTTTCTTTAAGATCACTGAAATCTGTAATGCTCTGTTGTAGGAAATGGTGGACTCTTTTCTCCTGTGTGTTCATGTTGTCTTTGTCTGCAGGGACTAGCAAAAATGGGACCGCATTTGGTCTCCAGATGTCTCAGGCTGGCTTCTCCACACACACAGTGGAGGTGAGTCTGTGTGTCCATCAGTCTGTGAGCGCATTTACATGCACATTCTTACATGTGGTAAAATAAACGTGTTAACCTGTTTTCCTTTATAAGAGTAACGTCATAAACGGCTTAAGCATAAACCGATTAACACAGGTAGATTTTTGACCCTTACCCTGATTTCGCCTGGCATGTAAACACATTAACCTGCATTCTGTCAGCTTATTGAAGTGTGCATGTGTTATATGTGACAGGAAAGTGTCGTGCAGATTTCACATCCAGAAAGAGAGCTGTTTCACGGTAGGGGAGGAGGAAATATTGCCAAAAATCGGACCCAAGAAATTATAAAAATATGTTCTCATTTCTTGCAGCTAAGGTAGAAGTGATACAGTCAAAATACTGCTTATTCATTTAACATCACATCTCGTATAACAAATGGAGTACTCGGAGTCAGATACACAAATCATTTGTTTTTGACGTCACTACCGAGGAATAACCTGCTTTTTTGTAAACATGGTTTACCTGCCTTGCCAGATTAGTGGCTTGCATGTAAACCTGAACAATGGGTTAATTCAATAAGCTGATTTTTGGGAGTTATCAGCGTATTGGTGTAAATATAAAGGTGCTTTGTAAGTTCTCTGTTGACCTTATTCCTCAGTTCGCAGCTCTCCCCCCCGATCTCATCTGAAAGTAAAAACCTAGACAGTTTAAACGAGATCAGATTAAGAACTTTGTCTGAACCAAAACTCAGACGTTCAGTGAATGTTTAGGTTTACTTTCTTTGAACTCAAACCTCTTTCTTTCTTTCTTTCTTTCTTTCTGTCTCCTTAAAACCTTTTCTTCTCTTTCTTTAGATCATCTCTATATGTCGCTGTCAGTAATCTGATATACCACAAATATTATACCTTTACAATGGTGAGCAGATAAGATTCCTTCCTGATAATTCAAACAAGCCTCTTTCTGATTCTCATTCCAAAAAAATGAATATGAGGCCCAGGCTTTCCCAGGGAAGGGATTATTGTGGCGAGAAGTGTGGAGGAGCTGCACCTCAGGGGAGAAGGAACATTTTTTCTTCTCTGTCTGAACCCAGAGCTGATATTAGAACTGGCTTGCACAGACTCCGCATCTGACACTCCCTTACTGTACCTGCTGTTCTGCTACGCTCCGTCCAAAAATCAGTCTAAACTGTACCTGGTGGGTCTGTATCCATCCAAAACCTGCTCCCAACTGTAACACTAATCATTTCTGTCCAGGCAGCACAGTTTGCTGATACAACCCCTCAGATTTTTCCACTCCATCCCCTGAAGGCAAGCAAAACCTGCCATGAGAGTTATTAATATCTAGTCTTATTTTGTGGAAGAAACAGATAGGAAAACTCCAGATGGCCATTGGGATGACTGGAAATCCAGTCCATCAGGCCTCTGGATGCCTGGAAAAGCATCTGCAACAAAAGCATCTTGAGTGTTGAGAGGAGGGATAAGTAGTCGGAAAGAATGTTTGCACTCTAGGAGAAAATCATACCCCTAAATCCAGATGGTACTCTCCAAAGCAGGATGTGTCTAGGTTTAAATATGGCTTATATATATATATATACATTTTCAACCTTTTTTTCGACTTTTATTTCATAAACTCTAATGAGGGAGAGAATCGTGCTAAAATGATAGAAGTCATTTAGACATTTGCAAGTTGCAACAGTTTATTTTTTACACATACATATTGGCTCTACGCAGTCAATCTGCTTTGCAGTTCTTCTTGACACTGTTGTTTTCGCGTTCAAATCGCTGTTCACAGGTTTGCAGTGCTTTTGGCCATATTTCAGCGTCCACTGTGGTGGGGAGAGTGCATAGTGTTAGCAGGAACAAATGTTTAACTGGTAAAAATTAGACAAGCAAAAGAGGGAAATTAGAAAAATGTGTCCAGTAAAAGTGTTATGAAATCCAGGGGTTGATAATAAAATGGGCCATGGGAAAAAGGTAAAGCATTGCAGTCCTGGTGGCATCAGGTTTAGAGGCAGTTCTGATTCATGACTTTATGTGACTTTGTGTCGGTCTCTTATCACATCTTCTGCCTGCGTATGTGCAGCTGGTTCAGTAGAAAAGAAAAGCGAAGATGGATTTATGGTAGCAGTGATGAGGTGCAATGGGCACCAGGTACTCAACATCACACGCAGCCAGCACTGTACCATTCAGATGTGACTCTTTTTATGCTGTGAAAGCCAGGATGCAGTAGAGCCAAAGCAGAAGTTTTTGAAAGTATGAGGTCACACTATAATGGCACACAAAACAGGAGGCTTTCTGGAAAACGTTGGTGGTTTCATCCACAGTGCATTTTGTTCTCTGATTAAAAACCAAAGCTGATTATCAGCTCTCTGTGTTTATGTTTGAGTTCTGAAATATCCACTGAGCTCGAGCTGCGCATTCTCAGTGGGCTGTAAGTTCGGTAAGAATGTTCCATCTGGGCTGGGATTGCTCGGAACGTTGTTTGTTTATATGTAAGCAACTGCCCGGGAATTTAAGTTCTCTCTAAACATGAACCCATTCCACTTGTTTTCATTCCGACTACTGTCTACATAATTAACAGTGTGAGATGCCAAGCATGTTGTCCATAATTTACAGCAGAATAAACTCATCACTAAGGAAATAAATTGTTTATGAGGTTTCCATGGCAATTGAATGCAAAGCACTTCCAGAGAAATTATGAAGGAGCTGGATGGACACTGAATGAATAAATAAAAAAGTGTGAATCACTATATTATAAATTTACTGAGAGCTAAATGAGGTCAAGAAAGTAGCAACAGTATGTTCTGTACAAACAACTGGAAAATGGGACTGTGCTTAACTGCTTTTACTCTACAGTAAAATCCTTAAGATATTTTCGTCAATAACAATACTCTCACTGCCCTCATACATTATGCCATAAAGGCATGGGCATGATTGATGCATTGGCTAAATATATAAAGAGGTTTTGGAGATTGTGAGCTCTGATATATATATATATATATATATACACACTCACCTAAAGGATTATTAGGAACACCTGTTCAATTTCTCATTAATGCAATTATCTAATCAACCAATCACATGGCAGTTGCTTCAATGCATTTAGGGGTGTGGTCCTGGTCAAGACAATCTCCTGAACTCCAAACTGAATGTCAGAATGGGAAAGAAAGGTGATTTAAGCAATTTTGAGCGTGGCATGGTTGTTGGTGCCAGACGGGCCGGTCTGAGTATTTCACAATCTGCTCAGTTACTGGGATTTTCATGCATAACCATTTCTAGAGTTTGCAAAGAATGGTGTGAAAAGGGAAAAACATCCAGTATGCGGCAGTCCTGTGGGCGAAAATGCCTTGTTGATGCTAGAGGTCAGAGGAGAATGGGCCGACTGATTCAAGCTGATAGAAGAGCAACTTTGACTGAAATAACCACTCGTTACAACTGAGGTATGCAGCAAAGCATTTGTGAAACCACAACACGCACAACCTTGAGGCGGATGGGCAACAACAGCAGAAGACCCCACCGGGTACCACTCATCTCCACTACAAATAGGAAAAAGAGGCTACAATTTGCACGAGCTCACCAAAATTGGACAGTTGAAGACTTGAAAAATGTTGCCTGGTCTGATGAGTCTCGATTTCTGTTGAGACATTCAGATGGTAGAGTCCGAATTTGGCGTAAACAGAATGGGAACATGACAATGAGTTTACTGTACTAAAATGGCCCCCACAGTCACCAGATCTCATATATATACTGTATATATATATATATATATATATATAATTATTATTATTTATTTATTTTTTTTTTTTTTACATGGATTCCATTATTCTTCAGCAACTGTTCCAGAATTCATTCTATGCAGGAATCACTGATTTATTTTTCTTTCTTTTTTTGTGTGACTAATGTAGTGCCATTGATGCTCTAGAGCCTCATAAAAAACAGTTGGAAGTCAAAATAACTGGCAACTTAAACCAATAATTGCCTCCATTCATCCCTTTAAAGACCCTAAATCTGTAGTTTGATGCCATAACAGTTTACAGAAATGAAGAATATAGTTAGTGAATTGTATGTAATTGTAAAAATCCTGAATTTTATGTTATTGTGAATATATATTTGCTCTGTCTGCAGGACGGTATTTTAGTGGGAGCTGTGGGAGCTTATGACTGGAATGGGGCTGTGCTGAAGGAGACTCGTCAGGGTAAAGTGGTCCCACCAAAGTCCTCCTATGAACAAGAGTTCCCAGATGAACTGAAGAACCATGGAGCCTACCTGGGTAAAGAATCCACACCTATACATTGAACCATGGCTGTCACTGCTAATGATAGATATATGCCCCAGTGTGATATGTCAACATCTAAATGTTTTTTTATTTATTATTATTGTTATTCATTCTCAGTCCTGTTTACATTTTTTAACTCTCTTGGTCTATCTACACTTTACTGTGTCCTAAGCAAAGTGATACATCCAGTCTGCTGGTTATAAAATGTTATTTTATCATCTTTCTCCTTTTGTGCTTGTAGGTTACACAGTGACGTCAGTGGTGTCAGCTCGCAGTGGCCAGTTATATGTAGCAGGAGCTCCACGTTTTAACCACACGGGCAAGGTCATCATCTTCACCCTGAAAAATACTGGAGAGCTCACTATATTACATTCACTGAAGGGACAGCAGGTAAAGCACTTAAAAACATTTTTAAAAAACTTGCAGCACACAGTGTTTGTATAAAATGCTCATGTATTCTCCAATAGTATTCTGCTGTTCTGACTCAATTCTTCACACTTAAGCATGGCACGGCACAATTACAAACCGTTCTCTGCCTGGAATTCTCAGCACGAACTGTGCTGTGGTAGAATGCGTGTAGTGACGTCACTACTCAGAATTGGTCACTTGTCTGTTGCCTGGCTACCAGTTTCTCTGTAGCTGGCCTGGCGCGCTATTTAAGTTATAGTTAATAATGAAATGAAAAGAAATATCTAATCATCCTCTATAACACAATTGCTATTTACATCTCATATTGTCTGTAGACTTGTGCGTTACCAATGTAACGACTAATGCATTTGTATTACATTCCAAAGAGCTTATCAGCCCCACAGTGGAAAATGAAACCATATCCGTATTGGCTGGGCCGGATTGGCACGGAATAGAACGGTTAAGCAATGAGAACGGTTTGGCCTGAGGGTGGAAAAGCAGCTACACTGTACAAACGGCAATGATCAGTTGGTCATTATGTTTTCAATTTGCTACATCTCTCTCCTGGCTTTCATTTGTGATGAGTCGACTGTCTAGACTAAAAACCCAAATCCATGTGCTTCTCATCACAGTCCTAAAGCATGCAAATAAATTAACTCCCACAAACAAAGCACAGAGATATTGAATATTTTTAAAGGAGGTAAACATTTAACAGGTGATTAGCACCACAGTAAATTGCCTTAAATATTACCCCTATTAAACTTGCAAACTGCATAATTATTCATGTGACTCTATTTTTAGAAAGCATATACTGTGCAGATGATTGTGATTGAGAGACACACATGAGAAATAATAAGCATTTAGTTATCTGTTTTTTACTTTATAACCACTTAAATTATGTGATTAAAGATAAGCCATAAATTATTAAATCGACCAACTGATTGTATGAAGTTGCAAAGACATAAGAATGAGATTGTGCACTTAAATTGTCATTTTACGTTTATTTTGCCACTGTATATATTTATATGACCTTATTCTTATGCTTGAGGACAGTGTAAGTAAAAAAGTGGTCACACTATGTGCTCATGCATTTTATACTTACATCAGCTTATGCATATCCAATTGATGTGCTTCATAGGCACTAAATGCATGTCCTTGTGCACCAGTAGTAATCAGTCTGGCTTCGATGGATGTGTTTGTGCAGATAGGGTCATACTATGGCAGTGAGATTGCTCCAGTGGACATGGATGATGATGGAGTGACTGATAACCTGCTGGTGGCTGCGCCCATGTTCTTCAGTGGAGGCTGGGAAAAGGGAAAAGTCTACATATACAGAGTCACAGAGCAGGTACGGTTTCTTCAGTCGTTCAGCATATTCTTGTGAAAAACAAGTTAATTAGCACTGCCTAGCTGATACATTACCTCCTGTTTACTTCTCGCCCAGAAAGCAACACTACAGATGTTGTCTTTTGTCTTAAAGCTGAGGGATCCAAGCTCCGAAAACTGTGCCTGTGCATTAATGCAGTTCCTCATTAATGGTCTCACATAAATACTGACAGGCTTTTGCCACCTGCCATACCTCGCATCAGAGAGTAGTGGAGGGTGAACTCAGCAGGAAAATATTTCCCCCTTGAAATGTAATTATGTGAATCTCACAGAGAGGGAGAGCTGCTTTAATAAATGGAAAAAGCTGGAGTGCATGCAAGAGCAATGCTGTGAATATAAGCAGACCTCCTTTATTCATTTAGCTCTTATAAAGCAGCCAGACACAGGGTGCATCAACAGTGTTAACTGAAATGATTTATCATAGTTAAGTCATTATTATACACTCCATAATTTTTTATGCAAGTCACTCTTCTCTTCTCTTCTCTTCTCTTCTCTTCTCTTGTAATCTGCTGCTATTTTAGGAAGGGTGAGAAAACAACTGATACAATGCGTCGGTCGTCTATGGCCGTTTATTTTCAGTGAGAGTAAGCGATTTAGGAATTTAGGTGGAGGGTGATGTGCATGGCTAATTACTCTCCCAAATACTTGGCTGATGTGAACAGTCTTTGCTTTGAGAAATTGCACCTTTCCCTCAAACTTTCCACCCATTTGAGACTTATTGATTTCAGAGGCACAAATGCCTTCTCACTGACCTCACCTTAAGTGATAATACAGGAGCAGTTCTTGCATTTGACCTTGGAGGTCTGGTTTGGACTGTTATGGTTAATGTTTATGCTTATAACTATATATTTCAATCATATGGAATATTTTTTTTGATTCTCTTAAAGGCTGCATTTAATTTTCAAAATCATGTTACAGTAGGGCTGCAGTCTAGTATGCAGCATTTGTTTTTTTCTGTTTTGTTTGATAGTGTCATCCAATTTTCTCACACGGTGGGTTGTCATCGTGGTCTCTGGATCTTTAACAAAATCCTCAAAAGATTGTTTCTGGTTACAGAAATGTTTAGCCCTTGTCCATGACCTAAGTGGATATTTACATCATAAACATTCTCTTTTCAGAGTTTCTACATTTTTTTATAGTTGGTGTATGAAATAAATATAAAAAAATGCTCTTATTCCTCATTTAAAGTTTGCAAATCTTTGTACAACAGTAATATAAACGTAATGTAAATAGGCTTCTTTTATATCTCTATTAAACAATAATATTTATTATTACTGCATGTAGCCCTGATTCCCAATGTATTTTCAGTCCAATTAAGACTTCAAAATTTCAGCTTTAAGCAAAAGCACCATTGAATTATGGATTGGATGAGCATCCAATGATATGTAAATAGGAGTTTACAAAGCATTCAGTACTAGTGTCCCACCCACATAGACGGCATACAGCGCAGTGCATGACAGCATTTTCAGTGCATTGTGGCATCAGTTGACTTTATTAAAGGGCAAAATATCTGTACATTGTTGCTTTGTGAAACCCATTAGTTTACCCCCTGATTCTGCCGATTGTAATGTACAAGCCATCAACCTGGAGCACCCAGGTTCATGCTGTATCTAAATTGTGTCCTACCTCACGGCAGCTCTTTATGCTTGTTTTCCCATCAGCCTCGTTTCATATTGGAGGGCTCGCTGGAGATCTTAGATCAAGGTCAGAATGCCCGTTTCGGCTCTGCACTGGCCCCTGTGCCTGATCTTAATGGAGATTCATTTAATGATGTGGTGGTGGGAGCTCCACTAGAAGACGATCACAAAGGAGCCATTTACATCTACCACAGCCAACGCAACAGAATACTGAGGAAATATAAACAGGTACCTCATAAGTGTCCAGCAGTTCGCCTGTGTATTAATTATTTGAATGTGTTTTTCATGGCAAGATTTTTACACCCCTCTCCTCTCTGTCAGAGAATTGCTGCAGTTCAGCTGGCCCCGGGTCTGCAGTACTTTGGTCGTAGTATCCATGGGAAGATGGATATGAATGGAGATGGCCTGGTGGATCTGGCTGTGGGCTCCCTCGGTGCAGCAGTACTTCTGTGGTGAGTGTCTAAAACAGGGCTCTTTACACTGTTAGATTCTCCTTAAATTCCTCAATAATATTTGCTGTGCCTCAGGTCTAGAAGTGTTGTCCGAATCCATGCCACGGTTCGATTTGAGCCCAGCAAGATCAACATATTCAATAAAGACTGTCGGAGAGGAGGGAAAGATGTGACCTGCATGTCGGCTATTGTATGTCTGAATGTCACAGCTCGGACTCCTATCAGACCCTCACAAGAAATAGGTCAGTTTTTATATTTTTATAATAATTTATTTTTTATTTTTTATAAGCAATACTGTACTTTTATGTCTTGTAAGATTTCTGAAGATAAATAAATCGGTAAATAAAAAGTTTCATTTCTGTGTAGATTGTTGATCATAAATGAAATTGGATGATTATTTATCTACTTATGTAAATAATATGTTCTTTTTGCACGGAATCCATCTGTTGTAGTGTTGGATTGCAACAGTTCTTTGGTCAAAGAAAACACTTAGCTTTCACCCAAACACACTTTATACTGGAAATGAAGAACCGGAAGTTATGGAAGTGCTTTGAAAGCAGCAGTTTCCTCTCATCATATAGAAGTTACAGTTATCATTAGAAGTAAACTAAACAGCTGACAGCTGGCGAGGTTCCCATACCACCAACCAGCTGCATATTTAGTGTAGTTCAGTTAAGGTTTCCCTGCTAAGCATGCCACGTATTAGCCTGAAAAATATGTCAAAAATATGAAAAAATCTGTTGTGATGAATTGTTCAACTTACAGTAATCTCTTGATCTTTCCTTTGTTGCTTTATTGATTCAAGATTTGCCTTGGGAGGGGAAAAAACTGCTTAGCAAGCTCTGGAAATTTAGAAGTAAAGTAGACACATTCTATGATGTATCTGGCTGAAACAACAAATTCAGGGAGCCTAAAAAATTGAAATTAATAGTGTTCATAAATGGATCCAGATAAAATAGATGTGAATGGTTTTAATATTGTGTTTTATGGGTCCTAAACATGAAGTCATTGCTGTGCAAGAACACTTAAGTAGAAGTGACAAAGTGTGGCAGACTGCAGTACTGCTTTAAAATGCCTCAGAAGGTTGAAGCAATACAGACCATCTTGTCTTGAAAGTTATATTCATGATGCTTTTATTAGGAAAGAACAAATTTTAAAGGATTTGAACCAAATTAACTTTATAGAGGTTGTTTGCCTATCTTCAATGAAAGATTTCTATAGGAACTTGGAGTATCTCAAGGAAGCATCTCCTTTTAGTATTAAAATAGACAGCGTTGCAAAAGACATTGTTTCTGATGTTCAGTGTAGTTTATATTTAGATGATATCTACATTTGTTACAGAAGCAAGTACATGAGTATTATTGAGTGAAAAATCCAAATGAAGATAACAAAATATAATCTTGGTCAACGCAGAATGGTTTCAAGTTCTCACAAACAAAAACTGTCTGTATGCATTTGTGTCAGCTTCGTTCTTTGCACAGTGAACTAGAGTTGTTTATGGATGGAGTCCCCATTAAAGTTGTAAAAGAGACCAGGTTTCTTGGGTTTCACCTTTGACATTATTCCTCACATTAAATCACTTAAAATCAAATGTTTTAAAGCCATTATTGTTTTAAAGGCTGTTTCAAACCAAAAGCAGACAGTTCAACTCTGATGAATTTGTACAGAAATTTCCATTTCCATCTGTCCATTTGGTCTACGCATTAAAATCTGTAGAATCTGAAAGTGGATTTAAACATTTTGGATCGGAAACAATTCCTCCGTGAAATCTCAAAAAGCCGAAAATCTATCTGGATTTAGTGAGAAATCAAAAACTCATCCGAATAATTATCACCAGCAATTTTTTAACATAAGAGCAATGTGCCAACAACACACCCCAATATACACACATGTATCTAAATCAGGAAATCAAGTGGCAGCAGCTTTTGCAACAAATCAACTACGTCAGGGTATACACATCCCTGACCAAAGTTCAGATTTCACTGCAGAGGCAAATGCTCTGTTATTGGCATTGAAGTTTTGGTATTGAAGTTTTGGTATTTTTTAACAATAACTGATTCAAAATCATGTATTGAAGCACTGGAATCTATAAACACTGATCACCCAACAACTGTGAAGATTTTTATCAAATTGTCATCTCTTGAATCAAATAATTGTAATATTGTTGTATGCCACTCAGGAATCTCTGGTAATGAGCAGGCAGACAAAAAAAGCATTGTTTACAGAATCAGTAAAATGCTCTATATACCTTTCACAGATCTGAGACCAACATTAAATACATGCACCAAAAAAAAGCAATTGGAATGGGATCAGTGCCTCAACAAATTACATTAAATTAATATAGATGTTGGGAAAAAACATATATTCCATTTTAATAATCACTGGGATCAAGTTATTTACACACGATGCTGGATAACTAAACCTGGCTCTTGCCATTAACATAGCCATAGAAACTGGAATGGTGTTAAAGGAAAGAAAAAAATGCTCCAGTCCCTTAGGAAAGGTTTAGTTAGTGTTTTTGATACATGGAGTTTGACTTAAGGCCTCGGTGACCATCATAGGTTGTTTTGAAAGTAATGTGCTGGAAGGTCAGGTTCCTGTGTAATGTGTGGAACAACAGAGCAGCACAACCTTCACGACCCCAGAGCATCTTCGTCAAAAATGTCATCTCTCTATGATCATCTGGGAAATCAGACTTTTGGGACATTATAAAAGGAGTCACTTTTTTTTTCTAATTCACCTCACATGTGCCGAGGAGGGTTATGAATATGTTAAGCCTTTAAGTGTGTCATTTATTGGATACACATTTTTCGCATTTGTGAGATTTTAGACAATAGGATAACTTTAGGTTTATAGAGTGTATTTATAGAGTTCAAAGAGTCTTTCAGCTTAAGACCTCTTTTTGAACCTTGTCAGATAGCCGGACATCCTCACGGCATTCGGGTCTCTTAAAGGGGGTTTTCCTTAAGATTTAGATTTTATGTCTTTTAAGGCCTTAGAACTCCCAAATCGCTCTCAGATCTCTGGAGTATCATCAATTTGACCCCTAGAGTGTCTTAAATCTGCCATTCAAAAGTTTGGGGTCAGTAAGAATGTAATACTTTTATTCAGAAGGGACACATTAAATTGATCAAAAGAGACAGTCGAGACATTTATAATGTGATGTATAAAGTTTCAAATAAATGCTGTTCTTTTGAACTATATTCACCAAAGAATCCTGAAAAAATTTTTTGTATAAAAATATTAAGCAGCACAACTGTTTTCAACATTGATGATAATAATAAATGTTTCTTTAGCACCACATCTGCACATTAGAATGATTTCTGAAGGATCATGTAAAATTACACTTTAAAATATATTAAAATATTTTTATATATTTTAATCCAAAATATACAGCTTTGGTGAGCGTAAAATACTTTTTTCAGAAACATAAAAAATCGTACTAACCTCAAACTTTTAAATGGTAGCGTATACCAACATGTTATCCAGCATTATTTGCAAATAATGTGTAAAGCGATACGTAAATATTTCACTGTATGTTCACTGTATTCCTTCCACTTCTCTTAGCTCTTAGCTATAGTGCTTTCTTTGAGGAGAAGCGATTTAACCCTCGAGCCGTGTTTGATGATCCAGATCGCCAGCAGCCTCAGAATCTTACACTGCTTCCTGGAGAGGAGACCTGTGACCACATCTACTTCCACGTCATGGTTAGCTTTCACCTCTTAGGTCACAGTATCATAAGGGTTCATTTGCATAATGTTAACATAATCTGAAATAACTACCAAGTCATTATTGGTTCTGTTAATTATGTACTTTCATGTCTGTACATTCAGATTTTCCATTGCAATAACAGCATTCCTATTTTATTAAGTTCACTTTCTAGCATTACAGCAGCAGATTATATTCTTCCAGGTTACTCTTTTATAGCCATTTATTTAGATAGAGATTTATGATATTGTAATGTTGACACAGGAGACTACAGACTACGCCAGGCCCATTATATTCACTGTAGAGACGGAGCTATTGGACCTGGATCAAGGCCCAGCTCTGGATGATGGCTGGGCAACCACTGTGAAAACACAGGTGAGTGTATAGGTCAAAGAAAACTTTATTGTCACACTATATATATTTTGTTAACAACATTAACACACATTATGAAACTCTTTTGCATGTATAATAATACATATAAATGTAATGGCACTTTGCATTGTTTTTTTTTTTTTCCTGGTTTTCTCCAGCTTCCCTTCTGGAACGGGTGTGATGAAGACGACCATTGTGTTCCAGACTTGGTGTTACAATCTCAGACTGATCTAATACATCGCAAGTAAGATAAGGCACACACACACATGCTAACACACTTATTCACATGCTCATTCGCACTCTGATTCTGTACAGGCAGTTCTGTGCCCAGGCATTTCGAGCAGGCAGTCTGTTATGTCGGAGTCAGACAGCAGCAGAACCTTCTGAACGCATTGTTGAGGGATCCAGGAGGAGAATGGTAGTGGATGTACGTCTAGAAAACAGAGGGGAGAATGCATATGGAGCCCAGCTTAACATCACTTACACTCCAAACCTACGCTTCTCCAGCCTGTTAGTGAAGGTACTCTAATACCTTTGGTTATTTGTTCCTTTGTCCATTCATAATATTGATTGATATTAATGACCTTTTTTACTGCAAGTTAAATCAGGTTAATCTCTCTGTCTTTATTTATAGGATAACTCTGATATACATATAGATTGCCGCAGTGAGAGCAAGCGAAAATATGAGAAATCTTGCAATATCAGTGCACCCTTTATGAGAGCAAAGTCACAGGTGAGTTGTCATTGCCACATTTATACAGTCAGACACTTGAATTGAACCATATCAGAAACCTCTAGCCCAAAAACTATTACCAACAATGATGTATACACTCTTAAATCAATACTGACAAATTAATAAAGCCCTTTTTGTGCTAAGCTAGCTCTCTAGTGAGGTTACTGTAACTACACTGCTGTTCAAAAGTTTGGGGTTTGTTGTGTGATGTTTTTCAGGAACCTTGGCCAAGTCAAATTTAATGCAACTAATATTGTAACTTTTAGCATACTTTTAGCATAGTGTACTCCAGCCATATGTGCACAGCTAACAATTCGCAAATGACTGCATATTATCATATATGCAGAATTATATAATGTATAATCCTAATGTGAGAATTTTTTATTGCCATGTTCAACAACATTAGACATTTAGAGGTTTACGCCAGGGTTAGCACTAGCCGTCTGTGCTCTAGAAAGCCTTGCTTACACGAACATATTGGACCACACAGTCAAAAACCCTATAGACTTATTTACATTAACCATCTGCAGAACTGTCAGAATCTGTCACAGACATACCTAATCTTTATGTCTGGAATGTTCCATGGGGCATAAACAAACTCACAAGGTCACCAGCAGCCTGAAGTCACAGAATGATTCACTTAGTGTCCTTTTTTACTTAAGCTTGTATTTGGGCCTCTCTAGAAAAAGAAAAACATGAGGCAGGAATGTAATGCAAGAATACTGCTGCAATACGGTTACTACATCCATACAGAGCAAAGCCCATCAATCACATGGCCTGGACCACAGAAATCTGTCCTGTGCTAGGGCACTGCTTTGATAGGAAAAGGGTCAACAGCTTCTCACAGAGTCCTGATTCATTTTCTTGAGGTTTGGGGGTCATTGGCGCTACACTTGTGGCTTCAGAGAGAGATTTTATGGGCCCACATGGGAGCGTGGTTCAGCTCAGAACAGTTTGAGATGGGGCAAAAGTGGAATAAAAGGAGGAGAACTCCATACTCCATGGATTTTCCATGCTGCTTTGTGCCACTACTCACCAAGAGGGAATGAAGAGTTTGCCCACGTAGTTATAGCGGTGTCCAAGTGCCTCCATTTCTCTAAGCAAGAATAAAACTAAATGCCAATTTATATCCTTTAAAGGGATAGTTCACATAAAAATATACATTGTCATAATTCATCCTGTCATAATTTACCCTCATGTGTTCCAAACCCATATGACTTTCTTTCTTCTGTAAAACACAAAAGAAGATATTTTGAAAAATGTTCCTGTGTTTTTGTTTTTGTTTTTCCATACAATGAAAGTCAATGTGGTCCAGTGTTGTTTTTTCATGGTATCGACAAGCTCTTCAATATATCGCCTTTTTTCACAGAAGATAGAACGTCATGCAGTTTTGGAACAACAAAGATGGATGTTGTTCCACCTATAGTATATAATATAGAAAAAAATAGAAAAAAAGCAATTATTCTTTTAACTGTATGGAGACTTGGATCACCTCATAACTGGTGGCTAGAGCAGATGCATCATGAACTAGAGCAGATTTTCTTTGGGAGTCTGTATATCTGTGTATCTGTGTTTTGTCACTTTTAAGTGATGTATATACAGGATATGGAAGTTAATACCTCATGTGGTGGTTAGAGAACAGCCAGCAGCAGTGGATGAAGCATGTTTGTATCATTCTTCTATATCCAGAAAGGTTGTTTGCCCTGAAAAATATTGATTCATCTTCAAAAATGTACGTTTTTGGATGTGATCTAGTGTTAAATCTGTATTTTGGAGGCAAGGGAACTCAGAATCTAGGGATGAGCATGTAAATGTAGTTAGAATGAATCAAAGATAAACTACACTGTAGCATGCAGGAAATTATATAAAGTGACAAACAAACTTTCAATATTTTTTTTTTTCTTAATCAAAACGCCATTATGGAAGTGTATGTTCATGTGTATTACCGTTTAATTGTCATCAGGTTTCAGATGGAAAGCTACCAACAGTAGTCAGTTACTTGTGTTACTATCATGTGGCTGTTGTGATTAAACATTACTCTGTCTCTTACTCCACAGGTAACATTTCGTTTGGAATTTGAATTCAGTCCCTCTGTGCTGCTGGATCACGTACGGCTCATTCTGGAGGTAACCAGGTAGGACACAGCTAACAATCAGCCAGTCTACCATCTATCTTTAAAAATGTAGTTGTCTGAAAATCATATAATTTTTATCCTGTGGACCACAAAACAAAAAAAAGAAAATACACATGGATCACTGGATTACTAAATGGCCACAATCAGATTGAAATCTGCTAGATGTGGCTGCAGTTAAAGTATAGAGCATTGCTGATGGTTTGGAATGTTATTAAACTCTGAGGAAAAAGGATTCTGGACAACGATGATGCCTGAGCTGGAATGTTAAACTCTTTATATGCGCGGCCAAGCGTCACTGCGCAGTGAATTACAGGGTGAGTGTCGCTGCCTGGGAGGTTTCTCATGCCTGTTTTCATGTTTCTATAGTGAGGGTGAGGAAGTTGTCCTACACGATAACATCATTGACATTTTCTACACTCTGAAATATGAGGCTGATCTGCTCTTTACAAGGTGAGATAGATGAGTTTGTTTAAACGCTCTAATCAATATGCGTGGTTGTGGGAATTAGAATAGTTACAAATTATATTTTCATTCTCGCAGGGATTTTTACCCAACTCGATATGAGCTTAAACCTGACCTCTCTCTAGAAGAACCGGGTGATTTCAACCCTCCATTCAACTTTACCTTTCAGGTGAGGTATCTGTTACTAAACAGAGCAGGACCCCAAAAACTGATGTTTCAAAAAAACAAACATGTTTCTTCTATGCATCACAGATCCAGAACCTTGGTTATTTTCCAGTCCAAGATTTGCAACTGTACATTGCAATCCCTGAGGTCACAAAAAATGGCAATCAACTCCTGCAGATCAGAGATTTCCATATTGATCAGGTGAGGAGGACACAACTATAGTTTTACTCTACCTGTTAATACATCACATTTTCAAAAATGTTTTGCCCTTTTGCCTCTATGTACAGTCTGGATAAGTCAAAGCTACTTGCCAAAAGTCAGAGCCAGTCTGTAGATTTGAGTTGACAGATTTCACAGAAAATCGCATCATGTATAATGGGCAGATGATTCAATCCAGTTGGAGGATATCAAAAATATTGTTATTGTGTTATTAATCCTTAGTCGTTCAGTGTATGATGACTTGTTTGTCCTTTGTAACCATTTACAAAGTTGGCAAGTGTATGATGCCTAGTGTTGTAAAAATCTGTTCAGATTTTAAAAAGTCACATAGTGAGTTCTCCTATTATGCTTTTTCAAATATTACCTTTCATGCAGTGTATAATATAGCTGATTGTAAATGTAAAAGGTCTGCAAAATTTTTAAGATCAAAGTGCACGACAAAGTTATTGTCTTCTAAAAGCAAGAATCAATTCTGAACTGCTGAAATGAGTCGTCAGCAATTCTAGTCTTACTTCCTGTTACATACCGGTACCAATGTAACACATTTTATTGCCAGCCTATGGTCTTCATTGGTTGCCGGGGAACAATGTCAACTTTGACCGCCCTCAAACACTGTTGTTGTAGCTGAGGCCTGGAAAAGTTTGGTTCGTATTTTCGACAGATGCTGTTTTCAGAGCTGCAAATCCACTTTGATGCTCTTCAAAAGAACGAGGATGAGGTCTGGAATTGATACAGAAAAAACGATTCTATCATTCGAATCACTGTGTATCAAGTGCTGAGGAAGCCTTCTTAGATGAAATTCACATATGATAATAGGCATTTTGTTTCTGATGCGCTGTAGGTGGTATACCAATCATGACAGACTGCATCATCTGACCAGTCAGAGCCGAGTAGGTTCGCGTAAAGGTGGGGTTTAGAGAGACTGAATCTTCGAACAAACCATTTTCAGACTATTTGAGAAATGAGGTGATGCGCAATGTACATTATGAGAAAATTAAATTGTTTTTTGACTTTGGATGCATGTAGGCCTATTGCAGGAGACCTCAAAAACAAAATTAGGAACCTTTAAAATAGCATAATAGGGGAACTTTAAGTCTTTTATCCAAAGTGATCTACATATCATTCAGAGTATACTTTTTTCAGTTCATGCATTCCCTGGGAATCAAACCCATGACCTTGGCACTGCTAGTACCATGGTCTACTGTTTGAGCTACAGGAATGATATTAATAGTGATTTGTGTAATTTCTTCATCAGGTAGGTGGAAGTCATTGTATTCCCCCTCAGCATGTGGCACACAGTCGGGCCTCTCCAGAGGACCTCTCACGAACATCACGACTGGTAAGACCCTTTCTGCACAGGCTTCTAGTGTCTGCCTGTTATCACAGACAAAACATGTGCCACATTTCAGACTAGCACTTTAGTACTTTATAAAAGTCTGCTTTGTGCCGTTTTATAGTTTGCCTGATTTAGGGGCTCTCAGATATGAGATGTGCAGATTTAATGCACAGCATTAAAGCACTTCGCTGCAAAATAGTTGGTTTATACTCTCTGAATAAAGCAACTTGAGTTTAATAAATTGTGCCATAAATAAAGCTTATTATTGGTAAATGTGGTTCATCTTCAATCAGTTCTAGAAATGTTGTGTTTTTGAAGATTCTCATATGTCTGAGGTAAGGAGTTTTGTAATGCAACTCTAACGCATGTCAGATTTCCACCACAAGCAGCTGGGTTTCATCAGTAAGATTGTCTGTTTGTGAGAGAAATGTTTCTTGTTCCTTTGCACAGAACTACTCCAACACCCTGGCAGTGCCAGTGCAGTGTACCGTCAACCTGCCTTCCTACAGTGATGTCAGCGTGAAAATCGGCGGATCCCTTCGCACGGATGCACTGCATGCGGTGAGTAGCAATATGATGAAGATGAAGAAGTACAATGTGGGAAGTACTTGACATCAAGGCATACAACATGAAGGCTTTGGCCAAGAGGAGGATCTCCCAATACCAATGCAAACCTATGACTAGAGCAGTAATTAGAGAAATTATACATATAGGCATACTGTAACTTTGTTTACATTTTGTATACTTTTTAAGTTAATCATTTCATAAAAATGTTTGTTTCAGATTACAAAACAATGGATATATTGTTCAAATGTGTTAGTGGAACAACTAAAAAGTGCACTAAAATCACCTTGAGATCAGTTTGTTCAGAAATATTGTTAGCTCTGAGCTCTGTATCATTTGTTTGTAGATTCCAGTTGATTTGATATTTTGTATCTAATGCAAAGAAATCTAGACATTGTGTGATAAATGTGGCTTAAATGTCCAAATACACTGACTCTTTCTACCACCACTCTAGCCTCTCACTTCTAGTGTTGGTCCTCTCTCACTTTCTTGCTGTTTTTCTTGTCACGGCAGCTGAAGTTCAAAACCCTTGAGCTGGTGACAACAGCCTCAGTGGAGCTGAACCCTTCCAGCCCAATGTTTCTGCCTGAAGAGAAGCCGGTCAGACACGTGAGTCACCCTCTGTACACATCAGCATTTACAGAAAGCCACGTTACAGAAACATTGCTGGACAACATGTTTAGAATAGTTAAATATACTGTAAATCCATGACTGAATACGTGAAGACGTGGTTGGTATGAGAAGTTGCTTTTGTCTTTTCCATCCATGGCAGTTTTGAGAGAGAAAAACACTAACAAATTATGTGTTTTCATTCATCTGTCAGAAAGAGTTAAGAACAATTGTACACAGGCATGAAATATAAATGCCTTCATGCTAACATTACTGAAATTTTGACTTATTTGGTTCTCTCATGCCAGAACCTTCCCTTTACACAATAGTGTGTCCTTTGGTGAGCTACTGTGTGAGTTGTTTCACCACAGTAAAAGAACCTGGAGCCAAGGGGACCGAAAGGACCAGCAGCACGCTTGAGTTCTGTTCTTTTCTTTATTGCTGTGTGGTGCTGCCATCTGTAGGCAGGAAAGAAAATAGACATAAATACTAACATCAGCAAATCGGACCTCTGCTGCAGCAGATTAAACATTTGATAAAACATGAAATGTGTCAGTGACAAGATATACAGAGGGAAAGCTCTGAGGTAACCAGCAGTCAAATCATAATATCATAATTGCACGATGAGGCATCTCTGATAAAGCAGTATAGTGTTTTATATTTTTCTTTTGTATGTGTGTTTTCTCAGATAATCCTAGAGATTAGGAAAGAGGAGGATTACCGTGTTCCTTTCTGGATTATCATAGGCAGCACACTTGGAGGCCTGTTACTCCTCTCTCTCCTCATTCTGGCACTTTGGAAGGTAATGTATCTTATACATTTATAAGCACACACAAACTGAAAGACAGACAGACAGACAGACAGACAGAGATAGATAGATAGACAGATAGACAGATAGATAGATAGACAGACAGACAGACAGACAGATAGATAGATAGATAGATAGATAGATACATACATACATACATACATACATACATACATACATAGAAAGAGTGGATAGATTATTTGATTAGTGAATCTTAAATATCTTTCTTATTTTATGTTTCTTTGTTGTATTTTTTTCACTCAACTAGTTGGGGTTTTTCCAAAGGCAGAAAAGGCGTGAGGAGGCTGAGAATGAGGCTAATGGCAAGATGGTGGAAGAGCGATAACGCAGGCTGCTCAAGAGGGTTCAGACAGGCCTACATCTCAGGGACCAACCAACAGCAACATTAGACGTCTCTGAAGCGGGAGAAAGAGAGAAAAACAGAACTTGAGGCAATGAATAAAGGAGAGGGATATGCTCTGCGCACTGGATGACCTGTTGTTCAACCATGAAAAACACTGCAATGACCCTCATCATGCCTGCACTGCTTACTGAGCCGACCCCATAGGTGGGTCTCCATCTCTCTTCTCACTCCAGATCAAAACCCTCAGATGACATGATGTTCACAACCTCTTAAAGGATGTTCTTCTGTGAGACAGATTCAAAAGAGAGACTTGTGGAAGATGTATTTGAGTGAAAAGCTTGACTTTTGACGTATTCAAAGGAAAGAAGTTTTTTCACAGGGTATTTGGAATCGCAGTCAATACATTTGATCCTTGGCCAAATCCAGTGTCTGACAAGAGAATATATACAAGAGAAACCTCAAAGTGCTGTAACTCCATAAAACAGCCATGTTTTCTGGTGCTTCTTCTTTGACATCTTGAAAAAGGGACATCTTGGAGGAAAAAAAGTGCAAAAGTTGGCTCACTTTATTGTAATGGCCATTGTTATTATATGTTATATAATATTAGGCACTGGAGTTTGTAGCTCTGTTTTTTTTAAATGGTCGTAATTTATTGAATAGAAAATGAACTGTTGTGTACTTTTTTTTTTTTTTTACATTTTATGAACTATCCTCCTCTAATACCCTAAATAATTATACATAAACATTTTTTTCTCTATATGCTCATTGTTCAATCTCAAATAACAATAGAGGTGGACATTTACTATTTGACTTTTTTAAAACATTGATGCACTTTTTTATATTGTAGTGATACAAACTTGAATTTTGTAAATATACAGTTTATCTTTGTAAAACAAATTTCAAATGTGTGCTTTCATAACGATTGTGGCATTACAATGTATCTCTAGCAAGACATCAGCCTTAGTTTAGCTTCCATGATATGCTTCACACCTCAACAAGTAGCCTTTGTGAAAGGGTATGCTTCCTATACAGTATGTCAACCAGACTTACGATTTATTCATTTCAAATATTAAGAATATTGATCAAATGTTCCCTAACGTTAAAAGTTGTTGAGTGTTTACAGTGCTATGAAACATCCTTATCATTTGCAGATGTAGTCAGGGATCCCTATTCTTCAATGCTTTATTATATTTAAATATAAATAGATATGTCCAAGATAATAAAAATAAATATCAAAATAAAAAATTTGGAAAAAGGATGAGTGTTTATGGTTAAATGAATGTTGCAATTAGTGGAAATCCACTGGATTTATTTAAACATTTGTTTCTATTTGAAACAACAACACATGTGTCACAGGTGTGTGCAGGCAGGAAGAGACAGATAGACTTCACTTATTCGTAGATTACAGACCAATATAATATTTTGTAAAGAAATAAATAATTGTGCATGTAACAATCAGATGTTAATTAATGTGATATATCTCAAGAGAGAAGGACGAGAAGCAGGTGATTTTTGTTTTAGAGTCTCAGCGATAAAAAAGAAGTACAGCTGCTTCGGTTAATTCTCTGGAAGCACTGTTGCCTGTATGAGTGCCATAGCCATTCCAGTCGAAAGCCGTAAAGTCCCCACACTGTTTAGGAGCCTGCTCAGGAAAGTGTCCACCTCCACCAATACAGAACTGCAAAAATATACATTACTGACAACTATCCCTAAGCTCTGTTGATCAAGAACAAGTACATAAACAGAAGTATATCCAACTCAAATTTTCACTGAATATTTACACACTTCATGTTTCTGTTTTTCAATCCTCTGCTCAGCTTGCCTAAGAAGCTTACAAATGCTGTTGATAAAAGTTGTTGTAAATAATCCGGAATATAACTTTAACTCACATATTCAGTGTCACAACCGGTTGGTTTAACACCCGAACAAATAGCCATGGCTGCCTTTTCATTATTGAAGACTCTGAATGTGATGAATCCAGGCTCAAATTGTGCTGGAAAAGAAATACAGAATAAATTATTAATGATTTATGTTCAACTGAAAAAAATTCAGTCTGTCATGCACATTTTCATTATATTCAGTGATCAGATCTCAACAATGATGCCACGTAAATAATACACAATTACTGAAGAAGAAATAATAATGTATACTGATATTATGACTGTCAATGTAACTACTTTCTGAAAACTATTGAAAAAATATTACCATACCTCTTACATTGGGACCATACAGATTTTTGTTGTAATCTGCATTTCCGATATCGTACACAACTGAAATAGCAGGTCCATTATCAACTTTGCATGCCCCAATTCCAAACTTCACAGGGAATTTCTGGGAAAATGAGAAGAATTCTGTATTCATCTAAAATTAAGTCCTAAATGTGTAGCTCAGCTTGTTTTCATCCATTAAAAAAAACAAACATTTTCTTACTACTAAATACTTCTCCTATATTTCTGCGAATATTAAAACTCAAATCTGGTGTCAGAGTTGAATAACCTTGAATAAATTGAAAAGGTTTCCTCCATAGAGGCTTAAGAAGCGATTTTCAGTGTGGTATCTCAGGATGGAGGCAATGGTCCAGTGTTCAAAATCAATTTTATTAGGAACATGCCACACAGACACATCCTGTGCCGCAATTTCAAAGTATCCAGGATTCTATGACAGCAAGGAAACAGATTGTTAATTCAGATTCTAGATAAACATGTTTTGATGGTTGAATGTAATAAAATAATACCTTATAATCATCACTTGTAGCGGCCTCTGCGGTTCCAAACGTGACTCTGTTCGCCCATGTCCCTTCACCATCAGGACGGTTTGCGTTGCTGCCCTGCTCACTAGACCAGCGATCACCAACAGTACACTTTCCATACATGTTGTTTTCATGAACACTGGCCACCAGCGTCCAGCCACCGCCCGCAGTGGTCATATCACAGAACGTCTGGTAAAGGACCCCTTTTGATGAGATCAGATAGTACAGGCCATCTGCGTGAACAGAAGCATTGCTGAGTCACCTAAATTATTAGTTATTCCTTCAGATAACAAAAAAAAAAAAATCATACCCTCATAAACATGATATTTGTCAAGAATTTCTTTGCAGCTTCGAGCAACATATTTAATTCTGTCCAGAAGTTTTTCAAGCTCATGGTTGCTGTTGGTATCACTGATATTAATACATGGTGCTTCTCTTTCTTGTATTACATACACTGTAGAAAGATCATAAAAAGAGTAAATGCTGGTTTTGCTGTAATGTGAGTCAGAAAGACAGAGTGAGAATCTAGATTACTAGAATAAAAAAAACTTACTTGATTTAGCATCACTGAACCATAAACTCAGTGAGAGACTGAGAAGGATCCCTAAAAACATCTTTGTAAGAAAGACAGCCTGCAAACAAAAGGGAAAAAGTTCTTCACAATTCAAACACATTTTTGTGTGAAGAATGTTTACTAAAAGCAAAAGATGATGAATCTGTTTCACACATACAGCACATTTTTCTTTAATCAATTCATTACATTCAATAAATTATCAAACCATATACTGTATAATCAGTTTTTACTCTTAAATTATCTGAATAAGAGAGCATATTAACTTACCATTTGAATGAGGCAGTGGCAAATGTTTTTTTGTGTTCTTGATGTCTAAAGTGGCATAAGGAAATGATGTGTATTTATATAATTTTCTTATCAATGGCTGATTTATGATTAACTAAAGTTTACAGATATTACAGAATGTTTATGGCCTGTATATCATAATCTTAAATGGGTCATGACATAGATTTTTTCTTATGTAGGCTACTCTGAGGTTCACTTATAATGTTAAGTTTTTTTGCACAAAAAACAAGTATACACCGATCAGGCATAACATTTTGGACAGGTGAAGTGAATAACACTGATTATCTCTTCATCACGGCACCTGTTAGTGGGTGGGATATATTAGGCAATAAGTGAACATTTTATCCCCCAAGTTGATGCATTAGAAGCAGGAAAAATGGGCAAGCGCGAGGATTTGAGTGAGTTTGACAAGGGCCCAATTGTGATGGCTAGACAACTGGGTCAGAGCATCTCCAAAACTGCAGCTCGTGTGGGGTGTTCACGGTCTGCAGTGGTCAGTATCTATCAAAAGGGGTCCAAGGAAGGAACAATAGTGAACCGGCGACAGGGTGGGGTGGCCAAGGCTCATTGATGCACATGGGGAGCGAAGGCTGGCCTGTGTGGTCCGATCAAACAGAGAAGTTAATGTTGGTTCTGATAGAAAGGTGTCAGAATACACAGTGCATCGCAGTTTGTTGCGTATGGGGCTGCATAGCCGTAGACCACGCCAACAGTGGGCACGTGAGCATCAGAACTGGACCACAAAGCAATGGAAGAAGGTGGCCTGGTCTGATGAATCACGTTTTCTTTTACATCACGTGGATGGTGTGTGTGTCGCTTACCTGGGGAACACATGGCACCAGGATGCACTATGGGAAGAAGGCAAGCTGGCGGAGGCAGTGTGATGCTTTGGGCAATGTTCTGCTGGGAAACCTTGGGTCCTGCCATCCATGTGGATGTTATTTTGACACGTACCACCTACCTAAGCATTGCTGCAGACCATGTACACCCTTTCATGGAAATGGTATTCCCTGGTGGCTGTGGCCTCTTTCATCAGGATAATGAGCCCTGCCACAAAGCAAAATGGTTCAGGAATGGTTTGAGGAGCACAACAACGAGTTTGAGGTGTTGACTTGACTTCCAAATTCCCCACTCCAATCGAGCATCTGTGGGATGTGGTAATTAAATTAAATGGGCATCTGTATACTGTAGACTGCGCCAGTGATAATTATTAATTAATGCGGTGCAAATGTGGGCAGGTCTGAGCGTGCCAACGTCAAGTGCAGCAACGCTCACTCGTAACATTCCAACGTCCAGGGTAAATTGTCTCAGGTCTCCACAGGGAGTGCTAACTTTCATGAGGCCACTGCAGCTGTAGGGCCTGTTCTGATTCTTTTAAGGCAATAAGCAGAAGCTTAGAAAATGTACAGCTGGTTGTTAACGTAAGGAAGCGTTCTCTTTCCCAGAGGGACATGAACGGTACGGAGACCACATCCTACCCAAAGGGGAGGTACCCATGTGGAAAATACAACCTAAGGACTCACCAGTGGGAAGTACTACATAGAGAAGTCTCTGTGGTGGGCTACTTCAGTGAACGAAGATAGAGCTAGCTCTGTCGGGGGAGGACACTGGGTTTGCCGACAGGGAAACTGAACAGTGGAAAATACATTGTATGCGGTTACCATCAGGGCAACCACTACATATGGAGCACCAGCCAGATTACAGGGGCTCACCTGAAAGGGGCAGCTCACGAGTAATGGGCCTGGTAATAAGTTCCTCCGCTGAACTCATTTACCAGAAAGGTGCTAAAATGATGGAGAGGGGTAGGGTTCACCATTCCTTTGGAACTGAACTAAACCTAAGAGTGCACGTTATTACCTCGGAGAGGGGAAAGGCACTAATGCAAGCACTACACTGAGCCAGTTCGCGAAACATGAGTCTCTATTCTCTGCGGTGTGTGACCTGTCGCGAGAGCGCATCGTCTCAGTCAATTGATGCAGAGTGGTGCTGCTGGTGCAGTGTACACTAAACAATATATTATCTTAGGTGCTTTTCATGGTGCTTTTGGTCCAGTTTGCGACCGTTTTGTTTAGCTAATGTTGGAGGCTCATGGTGGACCTGGAGGCATTTGGTGGGTATTAATTACTGTCACGGGTGGTTGCAGGCAAACAGATGAAGATGAATAGAGTTCCAACACTAAGTTTTAATAATAATAATTAGTGATTGAGGGGTGATTGTGATTATAGTGATACAGTTGGGGGGAAAGCCTCGGTGCTTCGCAACGCTTCATTTCACCTTCACTAGTAGTAATAATAATAATAATAACCCAAATAACAGGCAAACAGGCTGAGCAACAAACACTAAACTAAGACGTGACCGGACACGGAATGCCGGTGAAGGAGAAACTTAAGTATACAAACAAGGTAATTAACAATACACAGCTGATACACATGAACTTATAATGACAGAAACTATGACAACCAAGGAAAGGCAGGAACTGAACAAAGAAATACATGAGATTAATGAAGATAAACTAAAAGTCCATGAAAATGTACTTGGTTACTTAACGTAACCTCAGTTCCCTGAGATAAGGGAACGAGTACTGCGTCTTGCTAGACGTAATGGGAATAATTCCTTTTCTCGAAATACTGAAGCATTTGTAAAATCATGCAGTGCTACTGCACAGCCAAAACAGTGTTGAGACTTCTCACACGCTATTGCCTGGCCAGTGGGAACTGCATGAACCAATGGCAGAACAGCGTAACTGAGCGAACCAATGGGTACAAAGCTTGCAAAGCTGAGTACAAAAGCCTGCCAAATGGGCGGGACATCTGCCCATAAAGGATGCTGTAATGCCATAAACGTCAGGTTATATCGACTGAAGCGACGATCACCCATCGTTAGCGCCATAGCACGGCCGTCTACGCAGTACTCGTTCCCTTATCTCAGGGAACCGAGGTTATGTTAAGTAACCGAGTACGTTCCCTTTCGAACGGTCGGTCGTACTGCGTCTTGCTAGATGCAATGGGAACCTGTTTAATCCCGCCGTGCTATGATAAGCGCAATGACATGTACTCCCTCAGGTTGAACACTTATTAAAAAGGGCCCAAGACTAGAATATTGACATATCAATATATCAATATATCATATCAATCTGGGTGCCAGATTGTCCTGTTCGCCTGAGATAGGAGATCTTTCCTCAGGAAACCATGTAGGAATTTCCTATGTAGGAAACCACTGTCGAGTTGTCCGTACGGACTAGGACGTAATGACCCGAAAGACGTGGTAGAAAGGTCTTGAGGGCTAGCACTACTGCCAACATTTCCAGGCAGTTGATGTGCACCGTGACTCCGTGCTCGACCATGAGCCGAAGGCCGGTTCGCCCTCGCACAGAGCGCCCCAACCCGTGTTGGTGGCATCTGTGGTGACCACCATTCATCTGGAAACTGTCCCCAAGCTCACCCCCGACTCGTAGAGGCAGGGATTCGACCACGGGGCCAGGGCTTTGATGCAGTCGCGGCCCACCTTGATCCAAAGCTGGCCTGAATGCCACACTTGGGGAGGAACCTGTGATTTTAGCCAGTACTGCAGGGGGCGCATGTGCAGCATGCCCAGCGGAAGTACTGGAGGCCTTTTTCTCTGAAAAATTCTCAGGGGAGAATTTGGGCCGAGCTTTTTGGGGGGCGGACCAGCCTGGGAGGGACTCAACCCTCCTCTCTTCCTGACCAGCCGGTCAGGACTGCTTCCTGTGTTCAGGGTCCAGCGTTATCTTAGGTCAGGGTCCCTGACACTTAGGAGGGAAGCGCTTCGTCTGAGCTGCTGCTGCTGCTGGTTCGGCGCTGAGGAGGCAGAGCTGGATTGTTTCGGCAAGAAATGTTGCATTGCCTGGGACGCTTTCTGAGCCGTGGTGAAGCGTTCTGCAAAACCATTCACCGCGGAGCTGAATAGGCCGTTTGGAACGATTGGAGCATCGAGGAAGGCGGTCTTATCGGCTTACTTGATCTCCGTGAGGTTTAACCACAGGTGGCGCTCCAACACTACAAGGCTGGCCATGGACCTGCCTATGGCCTGGGCTGTGGCTTTAGTGGCGCGAAGAGCCAGGTCTGTGGTGCTTCGGAGGTCACGGAAAGCCTCTTGATCTGGACCAGTCTCATCCATAGCACGGAGAAGCGTGGCTTGAAACACTTGCAGGACCGCCATCGAGTGGAGGGCGGAGCCTGCTTGGCCGCGTAAGCGTAAGCCCTTTTCACCAAGACTGACATTGTGCGGCAGGGCTTGGAAGGGTGGGCGATCTTAGGCTTCCAGCCTATCGCGGAGGGCGGGCAGAGGTGCGCTGCAACCGTTTCCGCGAGCGGAGGAAGCTTCTCGTAGCCCTTTTCGACAGTACTGTAAATGGTGGTGAGCGCGTGCGAAGTGGATGGGCAGAGACGAGCAGAGTAAGGCGCGCGCCATGACTTCGCCAACTTCTCGTGCACCTCGGGAAAGAACGGTGCAGCTCTCTGTCGAGGGGCCTGCTGGCGCCCTGGCAGATACCACTCATCGAGGCAGCTGCGTGCAGGCTCTTCAGGCGAGGGCCAGTCCAGGCCGAGCTCACCGACGACTTTTGTGAGGACACGGATTAGCTCGGTGTCCGCACCTTTAAAAGTCATAATTATGAGATAAAAAGTCGAAACTATGACATACTAAATTGTAGAAAGAGCGTTAGAATTTAAGGGCTGATCAGGATGAACTGGTTTTGGAGAAGATGAAAAACTAAAAAAGTTGCTTTTTTTTATTTTCTTTAAAAAAAAAATCAGATTTCAATATTAAATCAAAAAACGAATGATCGGAAGATACCCTGATTCGAAAGACATGTCATCATCAATTATATATTCTGTGCTTTCTTCAGCAATATTTGAGCCTGGATTCATCACATTCAGAGTCTTCAATAATGGCTATTTGTTCAGTCCTGGATTACCCCTTAATAAATGACTGCATTTGGATTCTCAACCTGTGTGTTTCAGAGCAGTTACGTGACAGCTGAGATGTCATCATAATGGCAATATTAACAGTTTATTATTTTCTTTATTTCAATGTTGATTCAACAGCAGTGATGTAAAATAGTCATAATCTAGCTGATTCAACCAACATCACTTCATAATGTTTATTCAAATAATGTTTATTGAACTGTTATGCAAAAAAGAGCACTTATCTAGTTGGAGATCAAAAGTGATCTCCAACTTTTGAATGAGGCAGTGGCAAATGTTTTTTTGTGTTCTTGATGTCTAAAGTGGCATAAGGAAATGATGTGTATTTATATAATTTTCTTATCAATGGCTGATTTATGATTAACTAAAGTTTACAGATATTACAGAATGTTTATGGCCTGTATATCATAATCTTAAATGGGTCATGACATAGATTTTTTCTTATGTAGGCTACTCTGAGGTTCACTTATAATGTTAAGTTTTTTTGCACAAAAAACAAGTATACACCGATCAGGCATAACATTTTGGACAGGTGAAGTGAATAACACTGATTATCTCTTCATCACGGCACCTGTTAGTGGGTGGGATATATTAGGCAATAAGTGAACATTTTATCCCCCAAGTTGATGCATTAGAAGCAGGAAAAATGGGCAAGCGCGAGGATTTGAGTGAGTTTGACAAGGGCCCAATTGTGATGGCTAGACAACTGGGTCAGAGCATCTCCAAAACTGCAGCTCGTGTGGGGTGTTCACGGTCTGCAGTGGTCAGTATCTATCAAAAGGGGTCCAAGGAAGGAACAATAGTGAACCGGCGACAGGGTGGGGTGGCCAAGGCTCATTGATGCACATGGGGAGCGAAGGCTGGCCTGTGTGGTCCGATCAAACAGAGAAGTTAATGTTGGTTCTGATAGAAAGGTGTCAGAATACACAGTGCATCGCAGTTTGTTGCGTATGGGGCTGCATAGCCGTAGACCACGCCAACAGTGGGCACGTGAGCATCAGAACTGGACCACAAAGCAATGGAAGAAGGTGGCCTGGTCTGATGAATCACGTTTTCTTTTACATCACGTGGATGGTGTGTGTGTCGCTTACCTGGGGAACACATGGCACCAGGATGCACTATGGGAAGAAGGCAAGCTGGCGGAGGCAGTGTGATGCTTTGGGCAATGTTCTGCTGGGAAACCTTGGGTCCTGCCATCCATGTGGATGTTATTTTGACACGTACCACCTACCTAAGCATTGCTGCAGACCATGTACACCCTTTCATGGAAATGGTATTCCCTGGTGGCTGTGGCCTCTTTCATCAGGATAATGAGCCCTGCCACAAAGCAAAATGGTTCAGGAATGGTTTGAGGAGCACAACAACGAGTTTGAGGTGTTGACTTGACTTCCAAATTCCCCACTCCAATCGAGCATCTGTGGGATGTGGTAATTAAATTAAATGGGCATCTGTATACTGTAGACTGCGCCAGTGATAATTATTAATTAATGCGGTGCAAATGTGGGCAGGTCTGAGCGTGCCAACGTCAAGTGCAGCAACGCTCACTCGTAACATTCCAACGTCCAGGGTAAATTGTCTCAGGTCTCCACAGGGAGTGCTAACTTTCATGAGGCCACTGCAGCTGTAGGGCCTGTTCTGATTCTTTTAAGGCAATAAGCAGAAGCTTAGAAAATGTACAGCTGGTTGTTAACGTAAGGAAGCGTTCTCTTTCCCAGAGGGACATGAACGGTACGGAGACCACATCCTACCCAAAGGGGAGGTACCCATGTGGAAAATACAACCTAAGGACTCACCAGTGGGAAGTACTACATAGAGAAGTCTCTGTGGTGGGCTACTTCAGTGAACGAAGATAGAGCTAGCTCTGTCGGGGGAGGACACTGGGTTTGCCGACAGGGAAACTGAACAGTGGAAAATACATTGTATGCGGTTACCATCAGGGCAACCACTACATATGGAGCACCAGCCAGATTACAGGGGCTCACCTGAAAGGGGCAGCTCACGAGTAATGGGCCTGGTAATAAGTTCCTCCGCTGAACTCATTTACCAGAAAGGTGCTAAAATGATGGAGAGGGGTAGGGTTCACCATTCCTTTGGAACTGAACTAAACCTAAGAGTGCACGTTATTACCTCGGAGAGGGGAAAGGCACTAATGCAAGCACTACACTGAGCCAGTTCGCGAAACATGAGTCTCTATTCTCTGCGGTGTGTGACCTGTCGCGAGAGCGCATCGTCTCAGTCAATTGATGCAGAGTGGTGCTGCTGGTGCAGTGTACACTAAACAATATATTATCTTAGGTGCTTTTCATGGTGCTTTTGGTCCAGTTTGCGACCGTTTTGTTTAGCTAATGTTGGAGGCTCATGGTGGACCTGGAGGCATTTGGTGGGTATTAATTACTGTCACGGGTGGTTGCAGGCAAACAGATGAAGATGAATAGAGTTCCAACACTAAGTTTTAATAATAATAATTAGTGATTGAGGGGTGATTGTGATTATAGTGATACAGTTGGGGGGAAAGCCTCGGTGCTTCGCAACGCTTCATTTCACCTTCACTAGTAGTAATAATAATAATAATAACCCAAATAACAGGCAAACAGGCTGAGCAACAAACACTAAACTAAGACGTGACCGGACACGGAATGCCGGTGAAGGAGAAACTTAAGTATACAAACAAGGTAATTAACAATACACAGCTGATACACATGAACTTATAATGACAGAAACTATGACAACCAAGGAAAGGCAGGAACTGAACAAAGAAATACATGAGATTAATGAAGATAAACTAAAAGTCCATGAAAATGTACTTGGTTACTTAACGTAACCTCAGTTCCCTGAGATAAGGGAACGAGTACTGCGTCTTGCTAGACGTAATGGGAATAATTCCTTTTCTCGAAATACTGAAGCATTTGTAAAATCATGCAGTGCTACTGCACAGCCAAAACAGTGTTGAGACTTCTCACACGCTATTGCCTGGCCAGTGGGAACTGCATGAACCAATGGCAGAACAGCGTAACTGAGCGAACCAATGGGTACAAAGCTTGCAAAGCTGAGTACAAAAGCCTGCCAAATGGGCGGGACATCTGCCCATAAAGGATGCTGTAATGCCATAAACGTCAGGTTATATCGACTGAAGCGACGATCACCCATCGTTAGCGCCATAGCACGGCCGTCTACGCAGTACTCGTTCCCTTATCTCAGGGAACCGAGGTTATGTTAAGTAACCGAGTACGTTCCCTTTCGAACGGTCGGTCGTACTGCGTCTTGCTAGATGCAATGGGAACCTGTTTAATCCCGCCGTGCTATGATAAGCGCAATGACATGTACTCCCTCAGGTTGAACACTTATTAAAAAGGGCCCAAGACTAGAATATTGACATATCAATATATCAATATATCATATCAATCTGGGTGCCAGATTGTCCTGTTCGCCTGAGATAGGAGATCTTTCCTCAGGAAACCATGTAGGAATTTCCTATGTAGGAAACCACTGTCGAGTTGTCCGTACGGACTAGGACGTAATGACCCGAAAGACGTGGTAGAAAGGTCTTGAGGGCTAGCACTACTGCCAACATTTCCAGGCAGTTGATGTGCACCGTGACTCCGTGCTCGACCATGAGCCGAAGGCCGGTTCGCCCTCGCACAGAGCGCCCCAACCCGTGTTGGTGGCATCTGTGGTGACCACCATTCATCTGGAAACTGTCCCCAAGCTCACCCCCGACTCGTAGAGGCAGGGATTCGACCACGGGGCCAGGGCTTTGATGCAGTCGCGGCCCACCTTGATCCAAAGCTGGCCTGAATGCCACACTTGGGGAGGAACCTGTGATTTTAGCCAGTACTGCAGGGGGCGCATGTGCAGCATGCCCAGCGGAAGTACTGGAGGCCTTTTTCTCTGAAAAATTCTCAGGGGAGAATTTGGGCCGAGCTTTTTGGGGGGCGGACCAGCCTGGGAGGGACTCAACCCTCCTCTCTTCCTGACCAGCCGGTCAGGACTGCTTCCTGTGTTCAGGGTCCAGCGTTATCTTAGGTCAGGGTCCCTGACACTTAGGAGGGAAGCGCTTCGTCTGAGCTGCTGCTGCTGCTGGTTCGGCGCTGAGGAGGCAGAGCTGGATTGTTTCGGCAAGAAATGTTGCATTGCCTGGGACGCTTTCTGAGCCGTGGTGAAGCGTTCTGCAAAACCATTCACCGCGGAGCTGAATAGGCCGTTTGGAACGATTGGAGCATCGAGGAAGGCGGTCTTATCGGCTTACTTGATCTCCGTGAGGTTTAACCACAGGTGGCGCTCCAACACTACAAGGCTGGCCATGGACCTGCCTATGGCCTGGGCTGTGGCTTTAGTGGCGCGAAGAGCCAGGTCTGTGGTGCTTCGGAGGTCACGGAAAGCCTCTTGATCTGGACCAGTCTCATCCATAGCACGGAGAAGCGTGGCTTGAAACACTTGCAGGACCGCCATCGAGTGGAGGGCGGAGCCTGCTTGGCCGCGTAAGCGTAAGCCCTTTTCACCAAGACTGACATTGTGCGGCAGGGCTTGGAAGGGTGGGCGATCTTAGGCTTCCAGCCTATCGCGGAGGGCGGGCAGAGGTGCGCTGCAACCGTTTCCGCGAGCGGAGGAAGCTTCTCGTAGCCCTTTTCGACAGTACTGTAAATGGTGGTGAGCGCGTGCGAAGTGGATGGGCAGAGACGAGCAGAGTAAGGCGCGCGCCATGACTTCGCCAACTTCTCGTGCACCTCGGGAAAGAACGGTGCAGCTCTCTGTCGAGGGGCCTGCTGGCGCCCTGGCAGATACCACTCATCGAGGCAGCTGCGTGCAGGCTCTTCAGGCGAGGGCCAGTCCAGGCCGAGCTCACCGACGACTTTTGTGAGGACACGGATTAGCTCGGTGTCCGCACCTTTAAAAGTCATAATTATGAGATAAAAAGTCGAAACTATGACATACTACTTCGAAATTCATTAATGTGTTCACAACTCATCCTGTGTCGGGTCGCGGCAGATCAATGAGCAGCAAGTCATAATTTCGACATAGTATGTCATAATTTCGATTTAGTAAATCATAATTTTGACTTTTTATCTAATAATTATGACTCAAGTATGTTATGTTATGTTTTCTTATGTGGCGGAAATGGGCTTCCATTGGAATGGGCTTCCATAGATCAGTGAGTGTGCAGGTCAGCAAGTCATAATTTCGATTTTTAAAGTCATAATTTCGATTTTTTTTTATCTCATAATTTCGACATAGAAAGTCATAATTTCGACTTGGTATGTCATAATTTCGACTTTTTATCTCATAATTATGACTTAAGTATGTCATAATTTCTAAATAGTATGAAATAGTATGAAATAAATAGTATTAAATAGAAATAGAAATAAATAGTATTTCTAAAAAAAAATTCTTATATGGCGGAAATGGGCTTCCATATATTTCCAAGTGAAACGGAATATTGAATAGAGGGCAGGGTTTAACTTCAGCGCTCCTCCTCTCCATCTCTCTCTCTCATGACAGACTAACGGTTGGAGGGGAGTGGTTAAGGATATTCAAACCCAAGCCGTCAAACTGACATCATCTGAGAAGGAACGCCATTCCAGACTTGCACGGATTAATTGTTCACCCTAAGACCAGTAATGTTTGCTAACAAAGTAAATAAGATTGATTTTGATTTCATGAGGACTTTATTAAGGAAACAATCTTATCAATGGCTGGTTTATGGGTAGCTGGAACACGTGCACAGATAGAGCCCAAGGGCCAAGTGTTGTGCATATTGCACTTTTGATCTCCAACTAGATAAGTGCTCTTTTTTGCATAACAGTTCAATAAACATTATTTGAATAAACATTATGAAGTGATGTTGGTTGAATCAGCTAGATTATGACTATTTTACATCACTGCTGTTGAATCAACATTGAAATAAAGAAAATAATAAACTGTTAATATTGCCATTATGATGACATCTCAGCTGTCACGTAACTGCTCTGAAACACACAGGTTGAGAATCCAAATGCAGTCATTTATTAAGGGGTAATCCAGGACTGAACAAATAGCCATTATTGAAGACTCTGAATGTGATGAATCCAGGCTCAAATATTGCTGAAGAAAGCACAGAATATATAATTGATGATGACATGTCTTTCGAATCAGGGTATCTTCCGATCATTCGTTTTTTGATTTAATATTGAAATCTGATTTTTTTTTTAAAGAAAATAAAAAAAAGCAACTTTTTTAGTTTTTCATCTTCTCCAAAACCAGTTCATCCTGATCAGCCCTTAAATTCTAACGCTCTTTCTACAATTAAGTGGTGCAACACAACACAACACATTTAAAAGACAACCCAGATCATCAAATCCTTGATTAGCCTTAAACTTTGCTTAATTTAATCCTTATTAGTGCAACTCACATTAAATGTTTTTCACGTTAAGCGTTTTAAAAACGTCCCTCTGTTTTTAGTGATTGAAATACTGCAGCAGGTGCTGTATATGGATCACAAGTGCCCAAAACTTGCATCTTGTTCACATATTTTTGTTTTTAAGATGGAAAATTGACAGGCTTGTGCTGCAGTTCTATGGCTGTTTTGCCCCCCAGGGCTCCGCGATAGTCACGTGACTGAAAACTATGAATATCTTTGGCACAATGCCTGTTTTATTTTGCCGAACAACTATAGAAATCTGTGTGGCAAAGCTGCGCGATGCACTGGACAGCGCGGAGCCAATGTATTTACATTGTATAAAATGCAAACCAGTATCGATTTAAGTGTAAATATGCAGCAGTCTAATCTTTTGTTTTAGACAGTATGCTGAGTTTATTTTATTAATATTTGCATATTCTATTGTATGAATATGTAAACAAACGAAAAGTGTTGAGAAGCAGCTAAGGTGCTGTCATTTTTTTATATTTTACTTTATTTAGGCCTACCTCAGGAATGTTTACTATGCTGCGTGCTACAATTATTAAGACCTTAAAAACACATAAATACACAGTTAACCAAATCAGAATGTATTTTCATATTGAGCTGTTTATATTCAAAGTCATATTGCTTTTCATATTCAGCACCAAATCTGTTAATAGCCAATTAAATATACAAGTAGGCTAATAAACTAATGTAATAAACTACGTTTTGATTACAATTTTTACATAGGCCTACATACTGTGTGTTTTGTAAATGTATATGCCTATTATATGGTTTTAAATTTGAAAGTAAAAGTTAATTACAATATTAATTTATGTTATAGGCTATCATAATCTGCGCGACTTCGTCGTTGCCTTTTTTTGATAACGTTGCAGGGCGTTCCAAATATTGTCAGCGAAGTCCACTTCAACAGATATACCGTGCTCAGGGAGTAGTAGGGAGCAGTGATGACTGCGTAGGGACCCTGTCGAATGGAACGCACCTAATGACTTGCCGCCACCTACTGGGGACATTACTTTCATAATCCAAGTATCGTTTCATTCATTCATATTTCTGTATTCAAAATGTTGTTTAAAACATTAATCTAATTATTTTATGCAATTGTAATTGCTACGCATTTACTGCCCTCTAACACATCTAACATCTCATTACAAATACATCTAAAAGCACATTCAAATGCAGCTTCTTTGTCACCTCTGCAATGCAAAGGCTTTGGTTGATACTGATTAAATTGGTAACATCATAGCGTCATGTTATTCTAATTTAATTAAAAGAATTTCACATTAAAGATAGCATACATATTTAATAAGATTAGAAGAAAAAAAACCCTTTAGCCTATAAAGGTAAAAAACAAAAACTCTTGGAAATCAATTGCCCCTTATGGGAAAGTAAATTTCTAAAAACGACAAATGGCAATAAATAGACTATAAAAAATACTCTTTATCTCTGGCTTTATTGTTCAAAGTGTTATTTCAGGGTTTTGATTTCTTATGACCGAGAGAGAGAACACTATATTATAATGGCTAAAAACAAGCCCCATTCTTTTTTATTTAGAAAAAATTCATAACGAAAAAAAAAACTGATTTCAATATTAAATAAAAAAAAAAACGAATAAACGGAAGATACCTTGATTTCCCTAAATACTACACAGTCAGTCGATGTAGCTACTTTCTTTAAAAAATATTGGTGCAAGAGGTAATGCTGTACTTCTTGAATTAGGTCCATACAGTTTTTTGGTAGAATCCACACTTCCAGTATCATACACTATTGGAATAGCAGGTCCATTATCAATGTTGCATGTCCCGATTCCAAACCTCAGAATTTCTGGGAAAATGAAGACAAAAATCTGTTGGGGTTTTTTTGTGGCCTTTGCCTATATTTCTGTGAATATTTCAAACTTAAAACTAAGATTACATTTTATCTGACCTTGAATAAATTGAAAAGGTTTCCTCCATGTAGAGTTAAGAAGCGATTTTCAGTGTGGTATCTCAGGATGGAGGCAGTGGTCCAATGTTCCAACTCCATATTATTAGGAACATGCCATACAGACACATCCTGTGCAGCAATGTCAAAGTATCCAGGATTCTGTCAAGTCATATTTATTTATATAATGCTTTATAAAATGCAGATTGTTTCAAATTAGCTTTTCCGTAATAAAAAGGGAAATGATGATAACAGCAAAACTGAATTTATGAAACAACTTTGTTTTCAGCAATAATGCAGCTCTACAATTGTGTAATTTTCAAACGACTGTTGATATTATGAATGCTAATGGCCAATCAGAGGCGTTAAGATTAGTAATTGCTGAAACACCGAAGTTCCCTTTCAAGAGTACTCTCGTACTGCGTAAGTTAGCTTACGCTATGGGAAAAACACCTTTTCTCAAAAATATTGAAGCTAAAATTATCCTTATAATTTGATATATGTAAAACACAGTGCAGCTGCACAGCAGACCCCAGCAGAGCTTACTAGCGTGCTGATTGGCTGTGCTGCGGCAACTGCACGAACCTATGGCGAGGCGGCTGAGACGCGCGAACCAATCAGGTTGCTTCGTGTCAGAGCCCGCCAAAATGGGCATGGCCTTAGCTATAAAAGCCCCCCTTACGTCATAGGGTTCAGATTTAATCTCCTTCAGCTCACTTACCTTCACTGACCTACAGATTGAGAAGTCGCCGTCGTCGAAAAGGCCTTCAGCAGAACGAGCCACCTGCCTTGCAGTTATGAGTCTGGCCCTGAGTCTGGCATTCAAAGACCTGCGCAGCGCCACTTACTTAGCCCTGCGCGCGACGAAAATCACCGCCCAGGCGATCTGTAGAAGCATGGCGAATCTGACTGTGCTAAAGAGCCATCTCTGGCTGACCCTTACGGACATGAAGGATGCAGATAAAGCCTCCTTCCTGGATTCCCCCATCTCCACCACCAATATAAACCAGCAGTAAAAGGGTTCGCTTAGAGCTTCACCAAAGCACAGAAGGAGTCACAAGCCATGCGCCATTTTCACTCTCTTTACACTTCTCCCAGTCCCCTCTATTCAGATAAACATAAACTGATTTGGTGATTGTGCTCTTGAGAGCGCCAAAACTAATAGGTTTTTCTATTTACAACGTATTTTTGCAGCGTTGAGGAATGTAGCCAATCAGATGTATTTAAGTTAGAATCCCCTTAGTTTTTTTGTCCAGTGCTGATATCTGTACACTCAAATCCTCTCGTTATAATTTAACTTGAAACACAAAGGTGTAGACAAGTAGGTTAAATAATATATTAATTGTACGATTAGCAGAACTTGAGACCGCAATGAATTAAGATGAGTGACAGATTCATTATAAAAGAGAGTGTGCGTTTATGCACGCTTTCTAGGCGAGAATCCATTCAGAATTTCAAATCCATTTCTGAATCACGCATATGCCTGCATATTCAAATTATAGTGTTTTGTGAACATAACCACTTTAATAACAAGAGCGTTTATGCTGGGATGTGTAGGTTGTTGATAGGCAACACGTAACTATTTCATGACATTGTATTTAAATGTTTTTTTTTTTTACATCAAGCCTTACAATAATGTTCTTGCCTTTGACAGAAATAAACTCAAAATAATGATTGCATTTCAAGAAACGCATACTTTTCTCTCTCCATGCTGAATTTGTTTTCGTTGGTAGTAGCCTACCCGCCTCGCAGACACTTACCATTCAAAGTAGTAGCATGTTTAATATGAATTGTCTTTTCGGTGACAGAAGGGACACAGACAGTGTCAGATTCTGTTTTAGATTCTAGATTCTAGATTTTTGATTGTCAGTCCAGGGTCTTTGTGACCTTTATGTTGCTTCCCTTGATCCAGGGTTGTAAAACGTCTCAGGTTACAACTGTAACCCTTATTGCCTGAGAAAGGAACGAGACGCTGCATAGAAGACGACACTTCGGGGAACGCTACCAGCGTGATAGCGCCCTCCAACCCGAGGACCTACGTACATAGGGCTCCAAGGCCCGGACAGGGCATAGTAAATGTAGCTTTTCCTGATCAGACGATACATGTGGTGGAGGTGAATATGGAAGGCGGTCCGAAAGAAGTACCGTGCGCAGGACCTATATTATGACTCCTCCAAGCTTCTACATATTCTACTAAGGGGATCAGTCCCTCAAGACTGACCTCTGGTGTTAAGTGTAAAATAATTTTGGTGGACTGAAGTGGCTGGCCAGCAGGCGACGACCAAACAAGATTTTCTACAGGCCTCATCTGAGAAAGCGAAGTCAAACAGACATGCAATCCCCATGATTGTAAACGTTGCACTGCCTCAGAAGATGCGGGTCCCGAACCACAGGGAGTGTGCGTCTGGCCTGCCTCTTCAAACAGAGCCAGGAGAGAGCGGAGCGTTCTGAGAGGCAGCAGCTCAAACTTTGCACAGACAGCACCCTCGAGCGCGGTGTAGTGACTCGGCTACATATAATAATAATAATAAATTAAATTAGCTCAATAGGGAATTATGATTATTAATATTTAATTATTTATAACTAATCGCAACGGGTTATGATTAAATGATAAATCTCCAAATAACCCAAAAAGGGAAATACCTAACCTAGGTATTTATGCAATATATATATGGTTAACAACAATGGGTTGCAATTAACTACTAATTCAAAATTCATCTGATCCGTTCATTTAACGAACGAACAGTACTACAATCTTTTATCAATTCTCACAAAGTTTTATTCTTTCTTATCAAATCTTCGGGAAGATTATCCTTCTGGTCACGAAGAATAAACTTTCCGAATTATTAGGATATTAATGAAAGTATTCAAAGATACTTATGAGAGCTCGTAGCTAGATCTGAACATTAAAGTGACCATGCTTTGTGAGCGGCAACAATGACAATCGAACGTGGATACAATGGTTTTAATAATTGATACTACGAATACATACGACTAAACAAAGAATACATGTATATACAGAACAACGAAAAGTAACGAAAGAGAATGAGAAGAGAACGAAAGAGAGGAAGGAAAGGTTCAGGAATGGCAATTTCACAAACATAACCACCGAGAGCCAGCAATGAATAATATCACCTTAAACAGGGGTACACATCTTAAAACGCATCTAAATTTTGATGGAATTTATACTTGCATGGGTTGTTTTGTGCTGAGTATAAAGAATGCGCGTGAGTCTTCTCAGAGCGTTATTTGATCTGGAGCGTGTTCTCTTTTGGTCCTTCCGAAGCGTTCTCGATCCACGGGAAGTTTGAAGGTGGTTGGAGCGAATGCCGAAAAGGGGAGGAAAAGAAGATTGTCTCGTCAGAGTTTTTAGAAGAACTCGCTGAGATGGCGCGCGTTGCCTGTCTGCCTGGCTGCGGAGCGCGCCGACTTCAAAGGAACCAACCCACGTGACTGAGCCGCCAAGCCAGGGCCGAAGCCACCGGGCCAGGGGACGAGTCGAGATGACAAGAGGGTTGTGTATCGACTGCACCGACTGAGCAAAGATATGCTGGTGTTACTGTCCTTTAAAGAAACATTAACATCCGCCCATCTTTTCTGAAATGACCAATCAAATGTGGGAGTTTTAGGCGGGAGAACACTTTCTTTGTCTCCGTTTATGACTTCATTTGACTAATTTATGATGGTGTCATACTTGGTACATTTCTACTCCAAGGGGGGGGGGTAACATAATGTGATGCATTTCATAATCATCTACTGTGCACCGTTGGTTAAGAGAAAGAGAGAGGAATATTTAGATATCAAACACAGTATGGCTGGGAGATACATTCTTACACATGAATACAAGCATTTTAAATGACTTTACATTGTTCGTACATCATGACTATGTTGGCAATGACATAGGGAGCATGCGTACACACAGGGATCATCATATACATTCTGGGATAGTTTAATTACATAAAGAAAATGTTTGTGTCTGTGTATTGGAAGGAGCCTGTGTGTCTAGATATATGATATATGAAGATGCCATCTTCCTCAGATTCCTCGGTACCAGAACCTAATTTATATACGGCTAAAAGCTTTCTGACGTATATAGTGGAATCGACTCATCTTTGATCCTGTCCAGAGAGACTCCAGACGCTACAGTCCCCCTTTTCATCTGACGAAGTCCGTGTGACATCGTCGGACGACAGTCATGATGGTCGGATGGCAGGTGGATCATGATGGTCGGATGGCAGGTGGTTTCTAATTGTTCTCAACCTTTGGTTCCTCAGGCTGAGAGTCCATCTCGATGAGGTTTGGCATGGTATCTGTTTTGGTACCTCTTTTCCGTGGGTTTCGTTTGAAACCTAGGGGGAGAGCGACCGTGTTCTTGGTCATGGACTCTCGCATCTTGTGGACCCTCTTGAACAGGATGAAGGCCAGGCCCAGTGTCAGGGTGTAGCCTAATGCCGTAGAGAGGCAAAGAGCTGTGTCTGCGGTGGTCCAAGCTTGGACCACAGGGGAGTTGGTCAGGATGGGCAGCCGGGACAGTGTTTGGAGGGCCATGTCGATGGGAGTAATGTCAATTAGCTGGGACCCCCTTTCCTTAATCTTCAGTTCCAGTTCCAGATCTAGAGTGAAGTTGTGATTCTTGAAGAAGGATGGGATTTCCAGCTCTGACCAGTACTCTTCACTTGGGAGATGGTACAACGCCGGATCATCGAGGTGGAGGATGGCACCCTTTGGTACTTGAATCCACATACTCTGGTTGGGCAGGCTGATGCGGGTGGCCGTGTCATGCTGATCGTAAGTCAGGGTGGCCGTACGAGTGGGAGTGTTGACGAGCCACCGGTCACCCACGATCTCAGCTCGAGTTTCAGTGACTTGGGTGCGAGTCGTGGCCTCGGCAGGGCAACGGGTGTCACTTCTCATGGGCTGCAACCCGCAGATTCCTTCAGTGTTGTCTCTGAGGAATGGCTTGCTAGGGCAGAGGTAGTGAATGTCCTTTGTCAAAGTACACATACGCAGGTTGGGGGCCAGGTACAGCTGTGTGTTACTGTCATGGTAGGCCACCACATCGGGGGTGTGTATCTTGATATGAGTGTTGCCTTGCCAAAACCCGACATTGACCACGTCCTTGAGTCTGTAGATGTTATTTGATTCGATGATGGGTAGATTCAGGAGAAAGGTCACCTCCCTTTGCTCAGGGTCGACGTGCAAGGGGATGGCACTACCCAAACAGTAGGCAAGGTGTGCTTGAAGAGGATCTGCTGGGCTGGTAGTGGCGGAGGCCAGCACTGTTTGCACAAGGCTTAGGGGTACCAGATACGGAGGAATCCTGCCCATGGCTAAGCTGTCAATTGAGGAGCTCACTTCCCGCAGCATGCCTGTCATCAGGGCTGTGACCAGCTGAGTTTGGCCAAAATCATTTTGGAAAACTGAAAACAGTTGTCTCATTAAGTTCACAGTTTGGTTCAGCAGGGCACTGTGAGTATTGAGAACCACCACAGTGCCTTTCAATGATTTGCCGATGGTCTGCAGGGTTGCACTCTGTGTTGCGAGCTGTTCTCTCAGCTGTGGGATTTCAGTCTGGATTTCAGCTACATGCCGCCCTACAGTGGCTAGGCTCACTGTGTTGCCGCTAGACATGCCAATGTTAAACAGGGTTCCGACAGCAGCGTGAGCTGGAGGCACAGGACAGTGAGCCACAGCAGCATCCTGGTATAGAAAAGAGAGAGAGAGAAAAAGAGAGATGGGGAGAAGTGGTCGATCAGCGAGGGATGTCCTTGGTTGGTCAGGGCAGTCTTTTTGCTGTGAGGTCTGCAACTGAGTTTAGCTTGCATTGGCCCCTCTTCGTCTTTCTCTGCCAGTAGCCACATGACTTTTGACTTGATTGCGGTGGACCCATTTGAAAATTGCCTCTTTCTGCCCCAGCTCAGTTTGATTCGATATGCGACCGGGGAGAGTTTGTTCACAATCTCATAAGGGCCTGTCCAGTGAGGCAGGAATTTCTTTGACAGCCGATGGGAGGCTGTCCGGGGCGGCTGGACAAAGCTATAATACCAGACCCTGTCGCCTACGTCCAGTTCCTGGTGTGACGCTTTCCGGTCATAATATGCTTTTCTGGCCTTCAGCACTCTTTTGAAGTCGTTGCTGGGCGAAAGCAAAGGTTGCTCTCAGGTGCCGGTGTAGTTCATCAAGATACTGGTGAGTGGTGTAGGCTGTGACAAGACTGGAGTCTCCCGTTTGATACAGCAGGTGCAGCGGCAGTGTCATTTGCCGCCCAGTCATCAGTTCAAAAGGGGACACGTGAGTTGATTCGTGCGGGGTGGCTCTGATGGCCATGAGCACAAAAGGAAGTTTCCCATCCCAGTCTTGCTGGTTGGCAGACACATACTTTCACAGCATGCTGACTACAGTTCGACTTGTTCGTTCCACTTGGCTGGACGAGATGGAATGGTGGCTGATGGGCAGTTGAGCTTGTACTCCCAGGAGTTTCCAACTCTGCTGCATGATCTCAGCTGTGAGTGCCTCTGTCCGAGTTCACTTTAAGTGGCAGTCCGAACCTAGAGAAGATGTGGTTCATCAGGAGGTATGCCGTGGTCTGGGCAGTGTCGTTTGGTGCTGGAAGACACTTTACACACTTGGTGAACTGGCACACAACCGTGAGGAAGTATTCATTGCCCCTCGTCGATCTGGGCAGGGGTCCTACCCAGTCTATTTGGAGGTCTGACCATGGGAATGTGACTCCTCTGCGTTGCAGTGGGGCTCTATGGTTTGGGTTTGCTGGTTGGAATTGGCAGCAAACCAGGCACTCTCTGACATATTCTGCCACATCTTGCTGCATGCCTGGCCAGTATGCCACTTGTTTCAGTGTCTCGTAAGTGGCTCTGGTACCGTGATGTCCGGCACATGGTGCGTCGTGGGCATACATTAGCATGACCCCCCTTTGGCAATGTGGCACCACAAGCCTTTGCGCTGTGAGGTCATCAGGGGCATACCACAGAATGTTCTTTCACACGCAGCATGTGTTTGACGTCATGCAGTCGTCTGAGGCCTGAGGCAGCAGTGAATTCAGACGTAGTAATAGGGTGGTTGGAGGGGTCTGAGAGGTGGTTTAGCATAGTTTGTATGGCAGAATCTGAGGCTTGCATGTCAACTATGTCGTTGTTGGAAATTTGTGGAGCCAGCGCAAGAGGCTGTGATGTTGGAACCATCGCAGGAATAGGTCGTTTGCTGCGGGTTATCGCTGCAACATTAAGGGTGGGTGGGTTGGAGGTGACCATGAATTGCAGTGAAGTGCGCCAGTTTTGGCCAGGGCATCAGTTTGGTCATTCAAGTCTTTGTCAAGGCCTGGTTGTTTTGAGTGACCTTTTACCTTTTTCCAATAGACGATCATGTCGTGTACGCTTGTGATGTCGTCGCATGCTTGGAACAGGTGTTGGTGTTTGACTGACTTGTTGTTTGCCGTTTTGAACCCATTTTGTTTCCAACCTGGAAGATGGCATGTGAAACTGAGTCTGGCATAGTTGGAGTCTGTGCAAATAAGGAGTTCTCTGATGTTATGGGTCAATGCAATAGTTGGAGAATCGCTGGATGGCCCATACAGTGCAGAGTAGAGCCTTTTCACAGTCAGAATATTTGCTCTCTGGTGGAAGAAGTGTCTTGCTGGCATATGCGACCACTCTTTTGTCTTGGTCATGCCTTTGGTATAGACCAGCACTAAGGCAGTGTTTGGAGAATCCAGCTTCCAAGTGGAACTCCTTTTGTGGGTCAGGGTAAGCAAGACATGGAGCTATGCACAGATGTTGTTTCAGTTCATTCATGGCATTTGCTTGAGCTTTTGTCCAGACGAATGGGCAATCCTTCTTCAGAAGAGCAGTTAGTGGTCGTGCAATGTCCGCGTAGTTCTCAATAAACTGCCGTGAGTAGTTGCACACCCCAAGAACGCTTCGCAACTCTGAGACATTAGTTGGTGGCTTGATGTTCTGAATGGCTTGGATACGGCTGGATTGCGGTTCGATGCCCTGTGATCCAATGAGTAGGCCCACGTAATTGACCTTGGTTCGACACCACTGTCCTTTGTGGAGGGCAATTTTGGCGCCTGCAGTGGTTAGTTGGTTCAGAACATGGTCTATTTCTTTCAGGTGATCAGCCACTGTTGTGCTCTTCATGAGAACATCATCTACGTAGATGAGGTTGCCTCTCATTCTTGCGTCTGGGCATGCTTTGTTCAGGAAGATGTTGAACTCGGCTGGTGAGTTGGCATAGCCAAATGGGCACCTTGTGAAGGTATACTGTCGGTTGCCGAAGGTGAACGCAAGCTTGTGTTGATCTTCTGGATGCACTGGAATGGTCCAGAATCCTGAGGCCACATCGAGTGTAGAGAAGATTGTGGCTCCTTTGATTCTGGGTATTTCCTGCTCCAGCTGGGTCATGGGCCATCGTGACAGTGGCACCTGTTGGTTCAGTTTCCTGTAGTCAATGGTGGGTCGCCACTTGCCGTTTGGTTTGAGGACGGGCCAGATAGGAGCAGAGTAGGTGCTGTTGCATGGACGGATGACACCTTTCTCAAGCATAGAGTCAACGATCTCCTGCACCGGTTCGTGTGAGGCGATGGGAATCTTGTACTGCTTGACGAAAGTGGGAGGAGCATTAGGGTGCGTTGGGATGCGCACTGTGTGGAGGTTAGTGAGACCACAGTCTAAAGAGTCTTTGGCAAATGATGCTTTGTATTTGTAAAGGACTTGTCTAAGTTCTTTGTGTTCTGCATCGTCCTTTATGGCGTCTGCTTCTTTCAGGATTTGCTGGACTTGTGTCTCAAATCCTGGATACGGCTCCTCTGTTGTTGTGTCGCCTGTCGTGTTGGCAGTCAGAGGTGCAGCGCTGTCATTAGCCTCACAGGCAGGCTGGCTAGTGACTGTGTATACTGCAAGATGTTGGTCCTCTGTCAGCTCTGTTCTGCACACTTGATCTTTGGCCATCGGCATGACAGAAGCAATGGAGATGATTTTGAAGGGTGCTGTGAACACTGTGCTCCCTTCTGGGATCATCGAAGATGGAATTGGACCAATGACTGGTAAGGTGAGTTCAAAGTCATGGAAGTTGTGACTCACTAGCCATCCCAGGCAGTAGGCCTTGAGAATCCTGATGTCCATTGCCGTGCAGTTGTTGAACAGGATGTAGACTACACAGGATGACGGTTCAGTGAGTGGTGTGGCTTCCAGACTGAGTCCAAGTCCCACACATTCAGGTGAAGGTTGGAAGAAGCCCAGCGAAGCCCAGCGTCTATGGTGAGTTGAAAAGTGCAGAGTAGCGAACTTGAACTTTGCTCTGGTGCTGAAACAGTGTTCTCGTGGCTGGCTGCAAGGTTTTCTTGTGACCTCTGTGGCCTGACAGTCTGGCTCAGGTGATCTGGGCGGCTGGAGAGGCAGAGGTTCTCGCACTTGAGCCCAAATTTTCAGCTGTCTGAAGTCCAATAGGGGCTCGAAGCGGTCTAGCAGAACTTTGCAGACGAGAAGGGGGTATGTGTCCATTGGTGAGATGTACACAGGGTGTACCAGACTCATTGGACCAATCGTTAGATGGATGGGAGCGATCCGTTCAAGTTGGATCTCATTTTGGCTGTATGACTGCACATTTAGCTCACATTTTTGGGATTTCAAAGTTCGATTTAGTCTCTTAGCTTCAATTCGGAGTCTGTCAAAGAGTTGAGATGACATTAAAGTGAGATCAGCTCCTGTGTCGACCAGTGCTTCAAGTCTCACCTCATTCTCCAATGTGATGGCTAGATATAGTTTTCTGGCCACTCCCTTTTCGATCAGGTTTCCCAGGAGTCTTGGTTCTGAGGTTTGTGTGGTGATCGGTAAGCAGTTAGGGAGGGTATCATGTGGCTCGTTAGGGAGGCAGACAACCAAAACAGCACTCTCTGGTACCTTGGGATTTTGGTTGTTGGCGTGATGACTTGCGTTGTGTTGATCAGGAAGTGCAGCTGTCAGCTGAGGTGATTGGGCGACGCTGTCACTTGGTGATGAGGTGTCTGGTTCTGTGAACTGTGACTGGTGCGCAGTGCTTTGGGTGCTTGGTTTAGTCGGAGGGCAGTCAGGAAGGATGTTGGGTGCAGGCCTTACACTCATAAGGAGTCTGGCCTGTCCTTCTTGTCTCCCTCGCGAGGTTTCTTCTGAATCTTTCAGAATCCTCAGGATCTCTGCTGACTCAGACGAAGCTGCACTGTTTTGCTCTGGTGGGTGCTCAGACTTGAGTTTGCTCTTGGCGTGTCGCGAGCCGTTCCGCTGCTGGCCATCTGGGCTGGATGCTCTGGCTGATGAAGGTCGTCCATTTCTGGGCCGTCGGCTGGCATCCCACGTGGCTCCACCCTTTGGGTGGTTAGACTGACGTGGCTTGTCCCAGAATCTTTCAGAGCGCCCGGTCTGGTGCTTAGGACGGGCACCATCCCGGTTGTGCTGCTCTCTGCTGGCTTGGAACGGTCTTGACTCTCTGTTAAAAAGTCTGTCACTGTGGTGTTGCTGGGCGCCCTCTAGAGCCAGCTCTGAACGGTGGTCAGAGACGGGGCAAATTGTTGGATTTCTCACAGTCTTTTCAGAAGCAGTCTTTTGCTTGGCATAAGCTTTATGGGCTAAGTCCCGTAGCTGTCGGGTGGACATGCTACGTGGGCAGGCCAGGACTCCCAAGTGATGGCTTACTGTTGGATGCAGATTTCGAAGGAATAGAGTTCTGAAGTTGAAGTCTTCCTCCATACCTGGCTCGTTTTGTGCTCCAAAGTAGGCCTGTCGGAGTCTGTTGTAGTAGGCCTGTGGGGTTTCCAGTCGGCCCTGTCTCAAGTCCATGACGCTGATGATCCCTTGATCTGAATCAGGGTCCGAAATCTCTCTAATCAGGGCCTGACGCAGCTGCTGGTAGTCTGATTTGACAGTCTCGGGTTGCCGATCGAGGAAACTCTGAACCTCACGGCTGGACGTACCTCGAAGGAGATAAAGTCTGTCCCATGTGGTCACGTTAGCCATAGTTTGCAGGTGAAAGTCTATGTCCTGCACGTAGGCGTGAACGTCGTGGCCTCCTGCAGGGTTTGGGGTGAAAGTTGGGATGTTTCTGGCCAGCTTGTAGAGTTCTTGGGGAGCCATGGCGTGACTGGGGGCACAGATTTTCTGGACGGCTCCCACCCCTTTTCTGCTGATGGGGGCTCTTGGAAACTGTCTGGTGACATCTTGAGCAGGGGGCTTTCACCCCCCTTTTGAGCTCGGAACTCTTGACGGGGAGGCGTAGGCCCACTTGTCAGGGGAAACTCTGTGGTTTCCCCTTGCTGGTCACTCTGCAGTCTGTAAGCGTACTTAAGTTCTCTGTGAACAGCTTCAAGATCTTCTTTTAAATAGTCTTTTTGTTGAACCAAATCATGGATCTGGGCACGGGCCGCTTGCAAGTGGTTTTCACAGGCTTTGGCCTTGCCGTCCCTTTCTTTCAGTTCAATTTCTGCTCTTGCTAGGAGAGCTTCACCTTGTTGGAGTTTTTCCCTTAGTTCCTCTTTGGATTCTCTCTCCAACTGCTCTCTGTGCTCTGTATCTACACGAAGGTCTGCCAGGGCATTTTGAAGTCTCTCCACTTCCTCCTGAAGCTGTGGGTCCGTTTCATCCTCTCTCTCGCGCCGGTCCTAGGCCTCGAGGAGTAGTTGATCTAGACGACTCTGCGCATGGGCCTGGTTCCTCCGGGCCTCCTCAGCCTGGAGCTTCAACGCTGCTGCTTCTTGCTCCAGGTGGATGTTGCTCTTTTCGCTGAGTTGTGCCTGGACGATGAGGTTGTGAGCGAGGCCCCGGACGATCTTGGCCCATTCCTTGTGGCTGTGGCTCTGGGTTGGATCGTGGGCCATCAGCCGGTTCAAGTCGTCGTCCAGCTGCTCTTGGCTCAGGTGCTGCAGGTCACCGGCGGCTTTAGGCAGGAACGCAGTCATCATGGCGGTCAACCAGGTCTCGACGTGATCCTAGTGGTCAGTGGGGCTGGATGAACGGGACATACTGGGCTGTAGGCAAGAGAAAGACAACACAAAGAGGCCAATGCAAGTCTGTATAGGGTTTTAGCGAGCTATAGCAATATGTGACTATTCAATTTGTGTGCGTAATTTTGACTAACTGGTGCAGACAGTTAGTAAAATCTAGGCCGGGCACCTATTGTCTTGGCCGTGAGTGGCCAGGTGGGGCCGATTTGTGTGGGTAAGTGTTAGATCTAAATAACAATTTTGACAGTGCGGTAGCCTACTGGGTCATTTACTGACACTGGCTGCTGGGTCGTCAATCTATTATTCAGCTTTCCTTGATGGCTCTCACAGGTTCTGTCTTTAGGTGAACTGAAAGAAAACAAAATTAAAGGAAAGCAAACAGAACAAAACAAAATAACCGAAAATAACTCAAAGAAAAGGCATGAAATAAAAATGAAACAAAAATGAGAACATAAGAAGAGATAGAGAGGGAAAAGGTCTCAGCTTATTACCAATGCTAGGGTTTATGACAGGGCCAAGCGAGTGGGAGGTGCTGTTGTGCTATAAAACCTAGGGGGATGGTATGGCTTAAGACAGGAAGGTTGGGCCAAACACTTAAATGACCAGGGAATATGTATATTCTATGGCTTGCAATAAGTGAATGGGCTTTACCTGATTTACTATGCCTGGGGTGAATTGGGGTCACTCAGGAGAGAATCGGCGGTGAAGTCAATCTCACCGGCGGTCCCTGGACACTCGACTGCAGTGTCCCGGGATCCTCGTCCCCTTGCTACCACGGTGCGCCCACTCAAACAGCTTGTGACTCTTAGCACAACTGGGCAGCACTCAGGTAAGGTGGGTCAACGGCCAGTCTGCAGGGTCAAAATTGGGTTTCCTCTGAGACCCCTTTGGAGTCCAAATGGGTGGATCAGAGTAATTAACCAAAATTGCCCTGGTGGTCAGCTGGACTCGTTGACTTCTCCCTGGAGTGCCCGAATTGCTGATGTCGGCTGCGTGCCGCCGCCAATGGTACGAGGACAGAGGTGCCCGAGATTCACACACGGCCACTGTCAGTTACGCCGGCCAGGTGACTCCACCACTCGAAACCCAACCAGAAGGTAACTGTCACTTCACCACCAAGCACTAGGGGAAGTACTACCTGTAAGTACACAACTGGCTGAACAAGTGAGATGTAACGTCAACTTAAGCTTAGTACTTGTTTACACCAAATTTAAATAGTTAGGTACGGTAAAGGATTATTTACCAAATGGTAGGAGGATTGAACAATTTAAAATAATAGTAATAACAGGAAATAAATGAAAATGATTATAATAGTTAACAAATAAAATAGCGGAAAAGATAGTTCACTTTGACAAACGAGATATAGGGAAGGAAAGAAACATCCGCAGATGTCCACAAGATGGCGTAGTTGAGTCCACACCAAGGAGTGGGTGGGGGTGTGCGTAATTTGAGAGGTGCTGAACACCTGACAGGCTGCCCTCTTGTGTTAGTCAGAGGTATTACAACACTTTAAATAAAATAAAAAAAAAAGGTGATTTAAATTTGAGCGTCCGAAGAGAGGAAGTTTTTTTTTTTCTTCCTAAACGCGGCGATTTACAATCACGAGTGAGAAGAGAATTTGTTTTCAAATCTCCTTTTTGTGCCAATTTGTAAGCACAAAGAATATGTGGCCGGAATTCTTTTTCTGCACGCACACGCAAATGTATGGAACAGAATATTTTTTTCTATTACAAATTTTAAACTTGATCAAGGTTAAAAAATAATACTCCCATTTACACATCAATCGGACACTGGCCAGCAGTTTTTCTGATTGATTTGTATAAGGTATAAGCATTTGGTTAGCTACGCCAAAGTTTAACCTAAAGGAGTGAGATCGCTTAGTTGAATAATACACTGACATAGGGAGCATGCGTACACACAGGGATCCTCATATACATTCTGGGATAGTTTAATTAAAGTTACATAAAGAAAATGTTTGTGTCTGTGTATTGGAAGGAGCCTGTGTGTCTAGGCCCCTATCTTTTTGAGTGAAAGGAAAGGGGGGGGGGGGGGGGGGCGTGTGTTGATAGGGGGAGAGATTGTGTCCTGATTGAAGTTCTCACAGGATTCTAACGGTGCTGTCTGTTCTACCTCGGCCAAGCCACAAAACTGTCCTCAGATTCCTCGGTACCAGAACCTAATTTATATACGGCTAAAAGCTTTCTGACGTTTATAGTGGAATCGACTCATCTTTGATCCTGTCCATAGAGACTCCAGACGCTACAGCGGCCCATGCATACTCCGCTCCGAGGCATGACACAGAGCAAGTGTGTGTCCCCATCTGTGATGTATCTAAGACAGTGAGATGCACACTGCCTATATTACCTCTCACTCGCCATTTTATACACTTTCTTTTCTATTTATTTTCTTTTTATAAAAGGGAATGCTTTTTACTGGGACAAACAACACCAAATAAAACAGACGAGAACACAGAACACAGAACGCTTGCTGAAGAGCAGAAGCTAACACTGTTGTGTGCTGGTTCCCCTTTGTAGCTTACATGTACACCAGCACATGTGACGTCATTATGCTACACCAGCTGAGATTGGACTAGTGCTTCAGTGCTTCAGGCTCTATCACACTGGAGGCATTCCCCAAAGTGTCGTCTTCCCTCAAAGGGGAACCATTAATGTAATAAAAAATTACCTTATAATCATCACTTGTAGCGGCCTACGCAGTTCCAAAACGTGATTATGTTAGCCCATGTCCCTTCACCATTAGGCCGGTTTGCGTTGCTGCCCTGCTCACTAGACCAGCGATCACCAACAGTACACTTTCCATACATGTTGTTTTCATGAACACTGGCCACCAGCGTCCAGCCACCGCCCGCAGTGGTCATATCACAGAACGTCTGGTAAAGAACCCCTCTTGATGAGATCAGATAGGAAGAAACAGCGGGGTCAGATGACTGAGCGCCCGGATATGAGTGTGCTCACGCCAGCTCAGACCCCACGTGCCTCACTCTATCCATACAGAGAGATATCTCCAGTGCTCTTCACTCAAGCAGACCAGCGGCCGTCGTGTGAAGCAAGCTTTTTTCTTCTCCGCGTTCTCACTAAAGCCACAGAGGAGCTCGGTCTCGACTGCCCCTTCTGGAGGAAGCCGTGGCTGCACACCCACCCACCCTGAGCCTTGGAAGCCTTCCTGATCTGCTAGAAAGGAAGAGGAAGGGGTTAAGCCCCGCCGCGGTTGGACCACCCCTGAAAATTCAAATCCACGCACCCTTGCAACCAAACGCTGTTCTAGCAAACAAAATAAAACACAAAAATACTCAACAAAAGAGCACTTTTCCTCTTCCAAGCACCACAGAGTTTGGGCGCCCACTTCTCTATGGTGGCCTGCCTCCCGAATTAATTCAGCCACTCAGGCCAAGGCCTGGGAAGCCATCCCTGATGTGTCAGAATGGGTACTGAAAACAAGGTTTTAACCTCCGAGCTTCAATGGCGTGGTCAATAAATCGGTAAGGAGCAATGTAGCTCACGTCCTCCACACCGAAGTAATGAGCCTGCTAGCAAAGGGAGCTGTCGAGGCAGTCCTCCCTCCCCACAGCAAGTCAGGCTTCTACAGCCAATACTTCCTCATACCCAAGAAGGATGGTGGCCGCAGGCCCATTCTGGACCTCAGGCACCCGAACAAGGCCCTTATGAGAGGTCAAGATGCTAACGTCCAAACAAATCCTCTCGCAAATATGCCCAGGGGATTGTTTTTTCTCAGTGGATCTGAAAGATGCTTACTTTCATATCCAAATAGCCCCCATCACAGACCATGCTTGAGATACACGTTTGAGGGGGTGGTTTGCCAGTATACCGTCCTTCCATTCGGATTGTCTCTGGCTCCTCATACTTTTACGAAATCCGTGGATGCAGCTCTCTCCCCCCTGAGACAGCGGGGAATGCGCATCCTGAATTACCTCAACAACTTCCTTGTTCTGGCCCAGTCGGAGTCCGAGTTGAAAACTCACAGATCCTGGCTCCTCAGCCATCTGGAATGCCTTGGGCTCAGGATCAACCATCCAAGAGCTGGGAACAGTACTCGACTCTACTCAAATGAGAGCCTGGCTCATGCTGGAACGTGCTCTCACTATTCAGCAGCTCGCTGCATCATTCAGAGTAGGGACTTCTCCTCTTCTCAGAACTTCTCAGAGTGTTAGGCCTCATGGCCTCTGCAGTGTCAGTACTCCAGCTGGGCCTACTGCGTATGCGACCCCTGAAGCATTGGCCAAAGCCCCGAGTCCCAGCTCACACTTGGCAGTCTGGCTGCCTTCGCATCAGGATGGACCACGGCTGTGTCAAAGCCTGGCCCCCTGCTAAATCCCCAGTTGGTATCAGACTGGTGTGAGCATGGGTCTTGTCTCAAAGAGGAAGGTAGTTTCGACAGACGACTCCAACATAGGTTGGGGAGCTCTGTGCCAGGGCAGGCCTCTGGCCTCTGGTCGAGCTCGGAGAAACGGCTGCACATCAATTGCCTGGAAATTATGGCGGTTTTTCTGTCCATAAAAACCTTCCATTTTACAATTTGGAAGTCCCTGCACTGCAGGCACGAGTCCTCTCGGTCTAGGTAAGTGTTGGCCTTTGGGAAGCCCAACCCACTAAGTACATCCTCTGCGGACCCTGACCTTTAGTCCGGGCCCCGTTGGAATAGACAAAATTCTGCCCTGATGCCCTCAGGCTGGGGTCTCAGAACATCGTCGTTCTGCTTAGCAATAGTACAGCGTGACTGGATTGTGTTCCCAATGTGTCTAGCAACGTAACCAGTGAACCGTTTTCGAAAGGGAACGATACTAGGTTACTGACGTAACCTTGGTTCCCTGAGAATAACGGGAATGAGTATTGACTAGACGGCCATGCTATTGTGCTTCACGACAAGCGTTCTTCACTTCAGTCGAATTAACCTGAATCCTATGGCGAAGCAAGCCGCTGGCAGGCTCTGCTCTCTATTCAGGGGGACGCGCCATGATTGGTTTGTGCAGATACGCCACATCACCATAGGTTCATGCAGATCCCACAGCCCCCTCAGGGAACCGAGGTTATGTAAGTAACCGAGTATCGTTTGTGACATCAGAAACACCAGCGATTTCAGCGTTTTTGAGACTGTCTTTGGTTCACTGCAGTTTTAAAGAGAAAATATTCAACTGGTGTTGACTTATGAATTTGCACATGGTCTTAAAGCATATTAAAAACATAGACATATAAACAACATTAAAAACTTTATTTTGACCACAGGGAGACTTTAAGAAAATACATTTCAATCCAAACTAATTATTACACTTACTTTGTGTAGCCTCACAGAACCACACATTGATTGAGAGGCTGAGAAGGATCCCTGAAAACATTATTGTACTCTGCATACAAAAGGAGAAAGTTTATTCACAATTACACATTAAGCACATTTTCTTTAATCAGTTTGTGGCAAAGCAACAGCCTGCTTCATTGCTGTTCTCTTCCCTGCTTATAGTTTTTCTCAGTCACTTTGTATACATTTCTCAGATCGCAACTAAAAATTTTCACATCAAAGCAATTTCTAATTTTTTTTAAACAAATTTGCCAATGCTGTGGTACATTCATGCAATTTATTATGTAAAACTATCTGCTGTTTCTTAGATTATCAATTGCTTATACTCCTTTTCACGAATCGTTTTTCTATAAAAGCAGTTAGGGTACGGGATGATTCGAGAAACTGTAACAAAGATTAGTATTTGGGTGTAGCGGCCATACTGCGTGTGAACGCGCAGCTTGTTTACTTTCACTTTTAAGTTTATTTCGAAACCATAAATAGATTAAACATTTAGGTATCATCTGCTTTGCTCGCTTCATGTATTTTCTTAAATGTAATTTGTATAGTTCAAAATTTGTTACGTTTGTTGTCTGTTTATCTTCTCTGATTTAGCGATCACTGCAGAGATTTGACTTCAAACTTCTGGGCGAGTCAGAGAATGCGCGTGCCCGTTTAACCCTTTCATGCATAGGTTTTAGTTGCACATCAACCTCTACAGTGGTACCTTGTGCATCATCCTACACAAGTCGTGTTGTGTGTCGATTTTTTCCCTCTACAAAACCAAGATGGCAAATGGCCAGTCAGAAATGCCAAGTTGCTCCCTGGTTGCTCCGGAATATCCATCCATTCCTTCCACAGGAGACTAAGTAAAAACAAAAAGGTAAAAAATGTCGTAGCATCAAGCAATATCTAATGAGTCATATCACAGTTAAATTTTCCAAGTATTGATTTTAGATTGGGAGAAAATTCTAATTAATCATCTGTCCACTACAGTGGACATCATGCATCAACAGCTATATTTCAGCTACAATTAATTCATACTATTACTGTGACTGTTGTTTTTGAAAATACTTAATCTACAGTAACTTTTTTGACTGTAAATAAATGTATTTGTGTTATTAGAATGTAATTTGCATTAACATAAAAAGTAATCTGATTATGTAATGCACATTACTTGTAATGCATTTGTTAGATCAAAAAGTAATCTGATTACCTAAGGCTACCTATTATATTGTTGTTTAATGTAAAATAAATAAAATATGTGTCTCTATGGCTTCCAGGTTTCAACATCATAGGATGAGGTGCCTCACGTGATTCAAGTTAGCCATTGCACTTTTTTTCTAAAGGTAAGAGCCACAGATCCTCCCATCTCCCAATAAGACAATCTCTGGAACACACCTCTTTTCTCCCCCATTGTGACTTAAATCTGAGAGAAGCAGCTTCTCGACTGAGAAAAAATGTATGTGATTTTGTCAGAAATTGATTGGATCGTTTTACTGTGATCTCATATGAAGGACAGGTTGTCCCACACTCGCACCGAAAAACGTCGTCAGGGAAGATATTTTCCTGCAAGAAGGGGAAGTTATTTTGATAACTTTAGATTACGAGGAACTAAACATTACGAGGGAACATGAATTGAAAAAAAATAAATAATGATGTGCAGAAATAAATCTTTTATAATAAATACTGCAATATTCCTTACAAAAATGTCAATACTGATTTCATGATACTTTTAAAAGGATAGTTTACCCTACAATTAAAATTAAGTCCTCATTTACTCACCCTGGTGTTGTTCTAATGCCATATGCCCTTCTTTCTTTTATGGACCACAAAAGGAGAATTGTTTGAAACTGCTCACCTTCGTTCATATAATGGCAGCAAATTGCGACCAACATCAAGCTTTGTAAAAAAAGATGCAAAAGTATCACAGAATAATCCCATGCGACACGTGCTGTATTCCATTTTGGGGGTAGCCTATACAATATGGTTTAGTGAAAAACAACAAAAAATTGAATGTATTATTCAACAAAATCTTGACCTTTATTGCTGTTGGTCTTCTCTGAACGGCTGTACAACATGTGCACTCGTGAGACTCTAGTTAGCTAGTTTGTTAATCTTGATTTCTCACAATTTGTGTGCTTTTTCACTTAACATCATGTATCCCCAAAACACGTGTAGCATTGGATCATTCTATGATCCTTTTGCATCTTTTTTTTATTTAATTTTTTACAAAGCTCAATGCTGGTCACTATTCACTAACATTAAATAGATGAGAGCATATGGAACTTTTTTTTTTTATTCTCCTTTTGTGGTGCATGTAAGAAAGTCGGGCATACGGCACTAGAACAACACAGGGTGAGTTCTGTTTAGTTCACTTTATTTATTTTCTTCAATTTCATTTGTATATTGTAGTTCCAAAATTCTTACATTTTGTGTCTTGCTTGAGTTTCTCTGATTAACGTTATTATCATAGTTGAGGCTCAAGCGAGTCAAAGAATGAGCGTGCCCATCTAAACCTTAGTTTTGGTCTTTGTTTAGTAGCAAATGTGAATAAATGATTATATTTTGTAATATTACTTACACAATATATCCTAAATTTTCCTTTTTCCATTGAACATTTTGTTGTTGTTTGGATTTTTAAATATATTTATTTTGTAGCCTAAATCATCCCTGCCAATAAATCTGAACAACAGTACAAAACGTGCCATTTTCATGAAATTTTGAACATTTTCTATGAAAAAATAATTGTAATGGCTAAATATCTTTGTTTTTAGTAATGTAAATTTCTTATTTCTATTTGATGTTCTCAGTTTCTGGCACAATATTTGTCTTACACTATCATCAAGCAAATAATATTATATATTTTTTATGTTTGGCAGTGGTTATATTTAAAAATATATATATATATATATTTCGTTTATATATCTTTGTTTATAAATAATTTTGTCTTTGCCCAACAGTGGAGAAGAGGCAGAGAAAGTAGCCTACAGCCAAGAGAGGAGACATTGTAGGCTACATGAACCTGGCTGGCCGAGTATAAATTAAGTTGAAATAACGCTGGTGGCTTCATCGGAAACATATAGCCCATCATAGATCAATAACTCATAGTAGGTCTGTCGTCAATTGTTGTTAAAGAATCGTTCAATATAAATGTCTCTTTTGACAAAATAAATAGAATTTTTACTTCCGGAACCTGTTGCGCTTTATTGGCTCTGCAAAAGTTGCGCTGGCCAATAAAATTCGTCTTTATTAACAGGTCTGAAAGCCCGGCGTTTCTAGGACAACGACTCATAAACAAATGAGCGTGGCCTTTCCAACTTTGTTTGGATAGAAACAAAAGCATTTGTATCGCAAAGTTGACGGAGCTGTCGAGCACACCAGAGGAATGGTAAATATGACGCAGATAAAAAGCAACGAACAGTCTGTTTTAACAAACTAACGTTAATCGTCGTATACAGATGCTAGTACAGACGATGCGCGAATAAAGATGACAGCGAGGTTGTGTTGTAGAACTTAGTTATAACTTAAGTGACCGTGTCTTTGCAGTCTTTCATGAGTCAGCGGCGCAACATCTCTCACAACACCCATCAAAAGATGATCCTGGATTACCGCAAACAGGAGGAAATGCGTGAAGATCAGACCAAACGCATCGCCAAAGAGCGGCAGCTGCAAGCCAACCTCCAGTGCGACGAGAGAGTCGAGAGAAAGCGCTTCCTGCGCAGGATGCAAGATGAAGAGTATGGCAAACAAATCGAGGAATCACTTCTCAAGGTTGGTTTTATAAAATACGCCAACTGTAAGCTAAAAAAAAGAGGTGCGTGGTCTCGTTTTTGTTTGTTTGGATCCCCATTAGATCAGCTGTGCTCTATGGCACTGCCAGTCTTCCTGGGATAGGCTACAAAATAAAATAAAAACATACATAAAACATTATTAGTGCATTTTAAAACATACATCGAACATCTCAATCTATTCTAAACACATTTAACATATTTAAAGGAGACCTATTATGCAAAATTCACTTTTATAAGGTGTTTGAACACAAATGTGTGTCCACAGTGTGTAAAACAACCAGCCTATAATGGTAATTTGGTAATGGTAATAAATACTTTTTTTATAATCCCCATCAATCATTATCAATCTCTCATAATGCAATGTTCTAGATTTCCCCCTACTCCTAGGTAAAGGGAAACCCTGCCCATGACTGTTGAGTGAGAAGCACAGAGACCACCATTTCTGTTTACTTGCTGTATTAGCTAGAGTATTACAATATCTGCGCCAAAAAAACAATACAAATGTTCTGTTGTTGGCTGTACCAACGAACTTACGAGGTTCCAAAGACTCCCGGCATCCGGGCCACTGAGGACACGTGGTTGTATTTGTTATATATTTGCACAAATCATTTTACGCATGATTGCTTCACCAACGAGGGTCAGTACAACTGGATTTGCAGAAAAGTTGTTTCTGAACTTGAAGGATGGGTCAATACCAACACTTTGTGCTCTAACTTCATACCCAGAACAAGTAAGGATGGCACTTTATATTTTGTGAATGTTTGCAAATTTCCTTTCTGAATGAGCTTTCTAGAATGCTGTATGGCTAATATGGTTAAAGTTACCATAGTCTCTGACTGTATTCACAGAAACTACAGCTATGTCGTTAGTTTTATCCCGAAAACGCTCACCGTCTGCGTAATTAATAAACGCACATTTTTTTATGTATTGTCAGGTGACTGACTTTTTTACTTCCCACACGAGCACCTAAACAACAATTTATAGATTAACATGACGGTACATGCTAGTCGATGAGTTGAATCAACGTAACTCTGCAACAACTAACGTTACATAAATGCATCCACTAACTATTCAGAAATGTCCAGGTGCAGTCTAAAAGTTGCAACCTCTTCCTGAGTCTCTCCATCTGTGTCTGACTCCGGTTCAAACATGTAAGGCTGCACTCCACAACAGGTTATTTCTGACATTTTGGCCTCTGTTTTGTTGTTGACGTAGTATCCAAAGCTTGTGTAAAGGGAAGGGGGGCGGGGAGCAGCAGCAGCAGCTTATTTGAATTTAAAGGGACACACAAAAATGGCGCATTTTTGCTCACACCCAAATAGGGGCAAATTTGACAAGCTATAATAAATGATGTGGGGGTATTTTGAGCTGACACTTCAGACACATTCTGAGGACACCAGATATTTATATTACATCTTGTGAAAAGGGGCATAATATGTCCCCTTTAATATTACAATTAACTGTGTGTATGTGTGTGTGTGTATATATATATATATATATATATATATATATATATTAGAATGACCCTCACAAAATGTATGTTTTAGGCAGAAGAGGACAAACAGTTCAGAGAGAGACAGCTTGAACAAGAAGAGAGGATGGCCAAGGAGCTGGCGAGAATTAATAATGAGAAACTCCGAGATGAGAAGATGAGGCAGTACATTAAAGAGAACAGGTAACAGACCAGAGTTTAATGGCACTCTGTAGCACCGTATAATGTTTTGTATAGGTTTGTAATGTATGTTTGTATGTGTTTTATTGGCAGTGTTGAGCTTCGAGAGCTAGAGTTGAAGCTCAAGTCTGCTTACCTGAACAGAGAACGGGCAGCACAGATGGCAGAAAAGGAGGCCATGCGATATGAGACCGTAGTGAGTGTCAATTCCAAAGGTGTGTCTTACATTTGGCCATCTATTTTGTGGTTTTGCTTATTGTGAATTTACATATTACCAGCGACAAGAGGCTGCTATTGCCCGTAAGATGAAAGGCGAGCATGAGCGTGCAGAGATGGAGAAGGAGATGCAGGAGCAGAAGAAGTTTGAGGAGGTGGTGCGCTACCAGCAAGAACTTGAGCGGCAGCTTGTGGAGAAGGAGCACAAGAGGCTGGAAGCCTATGACGAGTTTCTTAAAGAGAAACTCATGGTGGACGAAATAGTGCGAAAGATTAATGAGGAAGATCAGATGTGAGTGTGTTCTTTTTCCTTAAGTTTTGTTGAAATTCTGGAGCAAACATACTATATCACAATGTCTGTTTTAAATGAGTCTGTAAGATGGTTCTGGGATGGTCTGAAAACTTAATTTAATAATTTATAATAATAATTCCTGTTCAATCATTTTAACAGGGAGCTTCAGTTACGACTCGAGAAGGTGACGACCACTCAGAGATACATTGAAGATTTTAAAAAGCAGCAAGCAGAGTGGAGACGTATGGAGCGAGAAAAGGTGGAAGCAGAGAACAGGCGCATCATTGAGTTTGCCCAATATCAGCAAAGGAAGGAGGAGGACAGGATGGCCAAAGTTAGAGAACGAGAGCAGGCGAAAGAAACCCTCCACAAAATGGTACATGACAGCTCTCCCTCTGGGCCAACAAGTACAGGCAAGTAATCAATATTCAAATACTAATGTGTTCTTTTTTTCCTTCTGTTTTAGCTTTCTGAGCAGATTGAGATGGAAAAAAGACAGCGTGAGAAGATGGAGCGCATCCGTGAGGAACTCCACTTGGAAGAGCAGGCTGAGGCTGCAAGACAACAAGAAATTGTGAGAACTGTTTTACTACATTACATCTTACTGGATGCTTTTTATGCATTTTCTAAAGAAGACAAAGGGCAATCTCATGATTCCAGTCATAATTCAAATAACCCAGTGTAATTATACATTTAAAAGGGTCATGAAGTGGATTTTTTAATTATTTTATAATGTTTCCTGTCGTGCATTTATATTGTTAGTAAGATTTTTACATCATAAAATGTGTATCCTGATTTTAGCCCTATGGCTTAAACACTCTGTTTGAAGGGGCGTGTCTGCTGTGAGACTTCAGTGGAAACGCCCACTGCTGTGATTGGCTAACTTTTACAGCTGTCGAGATTAACGAATCGTAAAAAGTGTTGATTATTGCATTATATTTAGATCTATTCCCATCACATAAAAGGTTGCAGTGACGAGCATTGAGTAACGTTAGATGACAGACAGTCTGTTGATTACTTGAATGCAGTGATCTCTTCACTGCAACGCGATTTCTCCCACTAAATGCTTTCACCACAACTAACAGCAAACACGATATCGATATGAATACAGTAAGAGCTTCGTTGTGCAGTGTAACCGCGTCATTCGTTATAACGGCAGTTTTGGCAGGTGTCCAGATAAACTTGCGCTGTTTGATTGACAGCTTCAGCCATTATAAAGAGAGCGTTCTTTGATCGTTTTCTGTAGTTTAATCACAATTTAAAACAGATTATTTTCATGCTACTTAGAGAAACAATGTGAAGTGACGTTTAGTCACTGGCTTGATTTACTGATGCATAAACAGTATTAAACGATTTTGAGACAAAGATAATCTGAATAATTACACATCAGAAATCACTGATCACAGATCAGGCATTAGAATGAACTCTGTTACTTGCATGTTTGTGGCGGTGCTGTCGAAAATAAATAAATAAATATATAAATATATATATATATATATCTCTATCGTAAAAGTCAGTCTGTGTGTAAAGCATGACATTCGGCAGCTTATGCAAAGATGATCTTTTTCCACAGCCAGGAATGGCATATCTGCGTGTCATCGCAATCTTATTGTAAACACACAGCTACTTCTTCAGACCTACTCGCTGCATGTCGACGGACCTGTGGGCATGACAACGATGCAATGCCGATGATGCAAAATTAGGCGTAGTTGTCTTTCACTGGAGGCAGTCATAAGCAAACAACTGGTGCTAGGTGACGTCACCTTGTCCCATAATATCCACAATGAGCCATATTTGGAGCTTGAAAAAATAAATGCTTCATTTATAATGGAGAGGACGTCTTAAGCTATGAAACTTGCAGGAAGTTTTAATGATAAAAAGACCTCTTATATGTCAAAAGATCAATGCAAATTTGGTTTCTCATGTCATCACCCCTTTAAGTACTGAGATATAATAATTAACTACATGTACTTAGGATTATGGTGTGGTGATTTAGGGCTCTTTTCTTTCATGTAATTATGCACTGCTTGTAACATGTAAAAAAGACACTAAAATAAATTGTTGCCAAATACTGTTTTATCTTAATAATAATTTGTAATGCTTTGTAATCATTTATATTATTTATTGATGCTTTTTTGTGAGGTTCTCTAGCACCATGTAAAACGTTTAGCATCTCTTTACCATCATGTCACTCACAGGAAGAGATGGAGAAGAGGATCCGGCAGCGGTTGGAGCTGCAGCAGACATGTCGAGAGATGATGGCTTTCAAGCAGTTGCGTATACAAGCTGAGAAAGAGGAAGAGGAGGCCTTCAGACAGATGATGATGGCCAAGTTCGCAGAGGATGACCGAATTGAGCAGATGAATGCCCAGAAGCGTCGTATGAAACAGCTGGAACACAAACGGGCTGTGGAGAAGCTGCTAGAAGACAGGAGACAGCAGTATCTGGCTGAACAAGTAAGACTCAAACCCACAAATGAACCTCAAAACATGCAAATGTGCAGCTCAGTCATTAGTTCCTTCTGATTCAGACTATACCATTAACTGCTGATAATGTGGAATGAATGAATCTAAATATTCAACAGGAGAGGGAGGAAGAGGAGAGAGCAATGGAGCAGGAGAGAGAAGCTCAGCGTCGGAAGATCATCGAAGAGGAGAGACAGAGGCTCCTAAAGCAGCATGCGACAAAACTGCTGGGATACCTACCAAAGGTGAGAACACCACACCATAGTACTCCGACATTTGTGGTTTGTTAGCCATCTTGCATGCTCAGATTCATTATTTAGAGGATGTAATTATCACACAACTGTTTTTCTTATTTTCCTTATTTACTAGGGTATTTTCAAACAAGATGACCTGGAGCACTTTGATGAGGATTTCAAAAACAATTTCAAACAACGACAGGCTGATCTTTTCTCAGATGAGGGCTGGGGAGATGATTAGCAGTAGGGTAATTCCTGTCATGACCACCACATGGCGCTCTTTTCAGAATTCCAAACGGTTAGTGCTGGTATACTTAACAGTGCATTATAAACTGTTAAGTGCATCTGCTACTTCCACAAACTACTGGAACAAATTTCATACATGACACAAATTGAACTTTGTCTTGAATAAATATATACAGTATATTAAACTTGTATTGTCTGTTATACTTGGTCTGTTAATCTAATGTCAGACTCATTAAGAATAGTGATTTTTGGTTTATGAAGAGACATTGGCCTCAAAGGATACTACCTATTAAACGGATATGAAAATCTGAATTGCAGAAGATGAATTTATCACATTCTCTGTAAGTGTTCATACTGGGCATACTGTCTTGTCTGAACTGTTAAAGGTAAATTTTACTTAGGAAAATGTTTCATGGTGATACAAACCATGTTCATGTCCATGTCCATTTGTCAACTTGTTTAACCTTTCTCAATCGTTAAAAAGAAAACAAGCATTTCCTTTCCTCTGAGTGATTTCACTGCTTCCTAAGAAAGAACTGGAGATGGTTGATGGTTGGCCGGCAGTATATCATACAAGCAAGAATTTAATCAGATGTGACTGCTCATGTACAGTCCAGTCTGTCAGTGTCTCAACAGCTGTCAGTCATTCTGTTCAGTTAGTCCATTACATTGGTCTGGCTGCTGTCATGGCCATAAAATGCTTCCATCTAAGTGTTTGCTGTTATCCATACCTGCGTTGTGAAAATGTTAAGCTCTCTTGATTCTGCTCTTATGAAATTCCTTCTAAAAAGGCTGTCACTGTAAGAAACGTGCTAAAATGTAGCATTTCAAACTAATCATAAAATGAATTTCATTAAAAATGTCAATAAACTGATCCCACATACTTTAACGCAGCATTACTGTCATGATTAGAAGTTGTTAATTTTTTTTATTCTAAGCCTAGCAAATTCCGTTTTTTTAGATCACCACATTCTCTTCTAAGATTCAACACTGATAATAAAAGCTCCTGACCTCTCCACATAGCACATCCCATTCTCTTAATGATATTCTAGAAATGGCCTCAGAGTAGTTGAGGCGTATAATGTTAAAAAATGAACAGGATGAACAGTAAGTAAACCTTTTTATGTGTCTTGCAGTTAATTTCCTGTCATACATCTTTAGCGTTTAATGTCAATACCACGCTAACATTGGTGAGTCAATAACACGGTATGATTGTGGAAAGTTTCTTAGAAAAGTGGTGTTGTTGATATTGTTACAATGTCAGGTAAGGTTTTGAATGAGCATAAAATGTTGGCTATTGTTATATACTTATACCTAGTGTTCAAAAGAGTGGGGTCAATAACTTTTTTTTATGTTTTTGAAAGAAGTCTCCAAAGCTGCATTTATTTGATCAGAAATACATTTAGTGAATTATTATTACATTTTAACTGTTAAAATAACTGACTACCCCAGTCTTTAGTGTTACATATTCCTTCAGAAATCATTAAAATATGCTGATTTGGTGCTCCAAGAAACATATTATTATCAGTTATGCTGCTTAATATTATTGTAGAAACCATTATACCATTAAGGATTATTTGGTGAATATAAAGTTCTAAAGGACAACATTTATTTTAAATAGAAATCTTTTGGAATGTTATAAATGTCTTTACTGTCACTTTCAACGATCAATTTAATGCATCCTTAATGAATAAAAGTATTAATAATGTGTATATATATAATTATGTAAAGTGCACTTTAGAGTGGTGTCAAAGTTTTTTTATAGCCCCTTTTTATAGATTATGATGAAATCTTTTTTGCACTCCCTGTCATCCATACAGATCACAGGTTGTTGAGCGTGCCAGATGTACATGCAGCATGCTGACGCACATGTTCATGCCTGGTCACACACTCGGACATTAGGAATTAGAATTAGCTCTCAGAGCTTTTGAACACTGGTCTGTACACATTCATTTCTTCCTTCCTTTGTATATCAATGAAAGGAGACCTTTACCTTTAAGTAAAATATATAAAAGTTCAGCAAATCTACAGTCTCATAAAATTTGTAGACCATGCCAAAACTTGACTCAGGTGCCTTGCAGCTCAGTTAAACCACTAATGAGGGTTGCCTAGTTCTTTTTCCCAGCACTGGAGCAAATCTTATTTGGTCCACCTATATTGTAATGGATTTTATAGACTGGCCAAATATTTCTTTTGATTGTCATGTTTCAACTAAAACTCAATGATCATGACCAGACTTAATCTTTCCTGACATTGTTCTGCATCACATACCTTGTCTTGCAGGACCGGAAGCACTAATGCCTTGAAGGAACTTCAGGCTGTTTGACAGACCAATGAACTCTTACTGTATGTATCATTGCTTATTCTATCATGGCCTTTTTCTCGCAACATAGATTGAAGGGAACTTCCTGTTGCTGAGACTGACTGTAGATTGAATTGTCTCAGAATGAAGTCTCTGATTGCAGAAACTGTGTGCATACAGTGAAGCATACTGTATGCTAATAGGCCAGACTCCAGTGCTGCATTGGATTAGTCTGAGGATGATTTGACTTGGCTCAATCGTACTGTACGTCACCGGTTCTGCACAAACATCATTACTATATATGGCCAAAAGGAAATGAATGTAAATCGCATACATACTGTAAGGTACAAATGCTAACCATATTAAGGTGAATGCATCATTTTTTCCTGGTTCCTCTGGACCCCCTTATGGTTATTAGGCTACCACAAAAAAAGTTCAAGCATTTCCTGTGCCTTACCTCTAAATGAGTTGTGGTTATATGCATGAGATTTTCTTTGAGTCATAAAGTTCAGAGCGTTTTGATTCACACACATTTTGGTTTTCAACATTTTTATGATATGGGAAATTGGTTTGCAGAGCTAAAGATATTCTACATTTGCATTAAATAGTGCAAAAAAAAATCTCAGCATGCTGTTAGAACTGGTATAAACTGGCTGTGTTTTAATAGATGGCGAATCTCTCACTTCATGAAGCCTAATGAGATGTGTACTTATGGGCTGCCATACAAAAGACTGTCTGTCTGTCTCTCTGAAGAAGGGTATAGAGATCTTTCAGATCAATGACCAAACAGTGGGAGGCACAGACAATGGACCAAAGCACAGAAGTAGCGTGAGAACGTCTGAATAAAAGATTAGTCATGTTGTTTGGAAATGGACGTACAGCAGTACCTAATTATATTGCGTTTTGAGCTAATTAATGCTGGTGTGAGCTTGTAAACAGCCATTGCTCATAACTACCACATCATTATTAATCCGAGCCCTGCTCATTGACGTTCTTTTATTATTTTCCATGTTTCTCCCTTTGGAACAAATCACCCCCGGACTGGAACTATAGTGTGGATTGGGGCCTTTGGTTTGGAGACAACAGGAACCAGTGACAAGCACATTCCGAATCAGTCGTCACCAGTTAATCTAGACCTGCTGCCGTGTCTTATTAGACTGTTATCCACATCACTTTCATCACTGATTTTTCCACAGAGGTGTGGAAATAAAGCTCACTGATCCCAGACCAACCTTGGAAAGAGTAAATAAATCAACAATATGAACCAAATGAAAGATTGGGTGTGTTTAAATGCCAAGGTCTACGACTCGATTTTTATGAATCTTTTAATGCATTGTTGGAGCTGTTCATTTGGCAATAGTGCTGAAACATATCAGCAGAGATCACACCATTGCATAATACAAAATGTTCTCTGTTATTTAAAGTTCCTTTTTGTTCTCAGGTTTTTTTTTTCTTCTCTTTCCTTGTGATCTACTGAAATGTTGGTGTTTAATGTGGAATATTCTTTTGACATTTTGTGATACTGTTGTGAATCAATTTTAAATGTCAATATTATAAATTAATGAACATTATGTCTATTATGATCTGACTCGTCACACTTTCAGGGTGATAACCAATATGATATCAATTATTATCAATATTGTATCAAACCTAAGTTCATAACAATATGTAAGCAACATAAGACGTTTACAGGAGAGACTGGGGTTTGTGTTCAATATGATAAATTTAAGGTTTTCTATAAGTGGTTTTGTATGTGTTTTTCGAACATTTAGTTCAAACCAAACTTACATTATAGGCCTATCTATTTTTTGTGAATTAATGAATACATTTCCAACATCATATTTTTGAAGTAGATGCCGGGAAAACAATTGAAAGTAATAAAGGCAAACTTACATTCAAACAGGAATGTTACATTCTCCAATTTTGCGCTTCTATCGATAACATTAATATTATGATTATGATTACTATTATTATTCATTTTTAATAGTTTGATAATGATCTAACGGTCAAATAGTTTTCACTAGCTGAACCTTTTTCCAATATCTGAAATCTTCTGGTCGGGCTCCTCCCCCTCCTCCGCCGCCGAATCTCTTTATAAATCCAAAGAGAAAACACCATTACCAGACTGACAGCAGCGTCTATCTGATCCACACCTCTCCATATTCTACTATAAAATCAAGAGCACCCATCCATGCTCGCCAACAAGCTTGACGGACCGCGTCGAGGACGGTCTTTTGATTCTATCAATAAGAGTTACGAAGAGAAGCAACTCAACAATGAGGTAAGAACAACTTTTTTTACACGTAGGCCTACTCAAAATGCGTAAACATGTTTGAATATGGAGAGAATATGGTCAGAACGGATGTAGCCTAATCTTGTATTGCTTTACTAGATTTACAATAGACTTGTATGCAATTGTTGAGGTTCAAAGAAAGGAACAAAATAGCTAAATTGATCATTTAATTCATTTTTATTAATGCAAATTTAAATAGTTAAAAAACTTACATATATTTCCACACACATTCATTTTTGAATGAGCATGAACTTCTGATATATGCATTGTATATTGTTAATATGACAGAAAAAAGGTGATTTGTTGATGTCATTGGCTTTCACTTGACTCTAAAGTCGCTGTCCACAACATAGTGCTGGTCTTATTAGCACTATGGATCCTACCCAACCTCATGACAATAATGTTCTTTACATGTTATTTGCCTTTAAATAACGATTTCCTGTTTGAAAAGCAGGTCAAAAACAAACATAAGTTCACTCATGCAGAATATTACACATCTGCTCTGTAGTATATACATTGTCACGGTAATGTGAAGAAACACCTGAGAACTGAATATAATAGGCATCTCTCTATCTCTTTCATTAAGCTGAACAAAACTACTTTTCATAAGAAAGACGAGAACAAAGACAAGACACTTTCCTCCAAGAGGGAACATGCCGCAATTGTCTTCTCTCTTAAGAATGAAGTCGGAGGGCTTGTGAAGGCTTTAAAACTATTTCAGGTACATACATGTTTTCTATTCCATCTATCTGTATTGTTTGGTTATTCATAGCTTTAGTAGAATCATGTTATACATAGCTGGCACTTAAAAAGGTAAATGGTTAAAAAACGAATTGTTTAGTAGTTCCAGCTAAAACAATAACTTATAATACTGCAGTTTACACACATTATAAATCTAGGGCATGTCCAAATATATGTGTTGTCTGATTTGTATAATTATTATTCAAACAGTAAATATGGAAAATGTAAGTGGGCTAAATGATTTATTTTCATTCGTTATAAACAGGACAACCAGGTAAACCTTTTGCATATTGAGTCACGTAAGTCCAGACGGCGTAACTCTGAGTTGGAAGTACTAGTGGATTGTGACAGTGATCGAGAAACTCTGAAAGATATTGTTCAGCTGCTGCGCAAACAAACAAGCATTATAGCCATGGACTCACCTGATAAATTCTGGACTCCTGTAAATGGTACTGTGTTTTACTCCTTCATTACATCTAAAAAAAAATCTACAAAATCATGTGTAACTGTGTGTAAATATATTTGTCAGATTTTGCAGAGGTGCCTTGGTTCCCTAAGAAGATCTCAGATCTGGATAAGAGTGCCTGTCGTGTTCTGATGTACGGTTCAGATTTAGATGCGGATCATCCGGTTGGTATTGTCTGCTACAGAAATTCACTGGTTATTAATAATTAGTATTTATGTATTTATGTTATACTGATCATGTAATACTTTGTTACACTTTAGATTCTCGCTATTTACTAACTATTAACAATGACTTTTGCCTCAATAAACTGCTAATTACCGCTTATTAATATTTAGTAAGGTAGTTGTTAAGTTTAGGTATTGTGTAGGATTAAGGGATGTACAATATAGTCATGCACAATAAGGCATTAATATGTGCTTTATAAGTACTAATAAACAGCCAATATCCTAATAATATGCATGCTAATAAGCAACAATTTAATAGTGAGAATTGGACCATAAACTAAAGTGTTACCTAATACTCTTCAGTATTTGAGTTCTGACCCTATGTATGAAAACCATTTTTGTTCTTATATGATTTCAGGGATTCAAAGACAACGTTTACCGTAAGAGAAGGAAATATTTTGCTGATCTTGCCATTAGTTACAAACAGTACGTTTAATAAGGTTTTAAATAACTGGATTAATTCCATATATTTTATTATATATCTTTATACATATTTATATATCTTTAATATTCACATGGTTCTATCTCACTCTGCAGTGGAGATCCCATACCACGTGTGGCATTTACAGAGGAAGAGGTGAAGACGTGGGGTGTAGTGTTTCGGGAGCTGAATAAGCTGTACCCCACTCATGCCTGTAGAGAGTACCTGCACAACCTGCCTCTGCTCACCCAGTACTGCGGCTACAGAGAGGACAACATACCACAGCTGGAGGATGTTTCCAGCTTCCTGAGAGGTGAGACTGAGCCCACATGATCAATAGAGATTAGGGATGGAACGATAACCGGTTTCACGATAAACCACGATAAAATGTATTGACGGTTAGTATTATCGTTTAAAATGTAATTATCATTAAAACCTTGTTTGATTATCACGATTTTGAAAACTTGCGGTAAATCCTGTCCAGCCAGCGTCAGTCTGGTGCAGGCGCAGCGCACAACGTTGTTTTTTTAACAAGAAGAATAGGCAGAAGGCACTGACAGCGCTTGGGGTATGGCGCGCACTCTGTGCAAAAATTAAGCATCCGAGCGACCGATCGACGAATCAAACATCAAATCGAACGTCTATCCGAACGTCTTGTACTTTGAGCGTCTTACTGAGCGGGTTACCCACGTGACGACCTGACGTGACGTCAGCGTCTTGAAATTGTGTTTTTTTTGTACCATGTAAGTATCCAAGCTGATGTGTAAAAACTATAAATTGACATTGCAGGCACAAAATACAGAAAAGAATACTCAACCATTTCCTGCATCCTGCTGTACTCCCCTGAGTAAGCCTTTAAAGATGTTGTAGGCTATTCTAAGTCTTTCTGAGTGATTAACTGAAAAAGCTGCCACCTGTATATCATGACTTTTTCTGTATTCCATGACAGAAGGAGCTAATGTTTCAAACTTTCAAACACCAGACTCACCTATTTTAACTGTACATACATACAGTAGTAGACTTTGTATTTTTCCATATTATTTTAAATATGTAGGCTATATAATTTTTATGTAATCGTTTGCTCTTTTTTTTTTTTTTGCAAACGCAAGGCAAGTGGACTTTGACCTCAATACTAAAACTACATCTGGGAAATAATAACGTGAAGCTTGAGCCAAAGAAGAACGAACAAGTTCAGACAAGACTAGGGTGACATTTAAGGGATAATAATGTATATTCATTGTACACTTATTTTTTTAAGTGATTTTCTTTACCACATAAATAATTAAGGGGACATATTGAATTGAGATTAATGTTTTAAATCTGACCTGTTTATAAATCCATTTTGTACAGTGTACGAAACAATCGACCAGACAAGATGATCACAAGAAGTTATAGTAATAATTATAGTAGTATTAATAGTAAAGTCCTCTGATTTCATTTTCAATACAATCAAAAACAGAGACACAAGACGCATGAATGAAAGAGCGCGCGTCCGTTGTGATACATGGATGTGCGCTGTTATAATGCGTTGCTATTGACAATGGTCATTATAAGGAAGGAAAGCCACAGAATAGAATCTTGCTTAGAAAAGTCCATAGAGCTGCTTTTTATTTGTTGTTTGTTGATTTTCAAATATAAAGCTTGTTGAAATTTTTCAGTGTGTGCATCAGTTCTTTTTGAACACTTTCATCTCATTTGAACAAAACCGTGATAATATTAATAATCGTGATATTTGGGTCACTATAATTGTGAATTTTCATACCGTTTCATCCCTAGTACAGATACATTTTAACCTTACAACAGGTACAAGAGGAACTGAAGAGAAATATAAGTAAATATAAGCAGAGGACAGTAGATGTGTGGCTGTGTATCTGTGTTTCAGAGCGAACTGGCTTCACTATTCGCCCTGTTGCTGGGTACTTGTCACCGAGAGACTTTCTGGCTGGTCTGGCATTCAGAGTGTTTCACTGTACACAATATGTGCGTCACAGCTCAGATCCTCTCTACACTCCTGAACCGTGAGTACAAAGCATATGTCTTCAGGCCGATTTATCGACACAATCTTTTGAAATAGGCTTTTATGAAGCAGCACCCATTGTAGAAGCAACACACCGTCTGTCACATTTGATGCATGAAGAAGTTGCACATGCAGGGATAGAAAGAAACACAACACCCTTTGTTAAATAAATCAAACTAAATCCAGATGATTTAAGCATATTTTGTACTTTGGGGTTTGGGGTCCATTTTATGTGCCATCATTTCAACATTTAATCGATGTTGTGAACCAAGTTAAATCACTGTTACATTTTGTTTTAATTTTGAAGTGTTGAAACAACAATTGTGTCCATATTATGCTCATTTACAAGTTTATAATTTTATTTTTAGGCTCTGCTAGAATACATTTACATAATGTAAAGCTTTAAAAAAACACCTTACATACTGTACATTGTTGCCGCACCTCTTTTCGCCCTCTGCCTGAAATGCTCTGTCTCAGTACGTCCACGCACATCGTCTGTGTGCATCCCAATTTTTGTGTTGCGCGTACAACAGCACATGTGCGAGTGATTTGAGCACCTGAAAACAAAAGTCCACTAGATAGTGCGCACGTGCCGAATGCGTGTTTCAACGCTCATGGTCAAGGAGCATACTGTGCCTGAGACGGAGCGGAATGCGGAAAATGAAGTATACCTAGGGCTTTACAGTCTCTGTAAACCCTGCAATTGTAGTCTGCCCTGGTTGATCAGCTGGCCCAGTCTATTATGTGTTGGAAAGGTAACACCCCTTACCCCTTAGGGTTTCAGCTCCCAAGGCTTCATGAGCAGCTTTGAACAGTATTATATCTATGGTAATTATGCCGTCAGTATTGAAAGAAAAATACAAAAAAACAGCGTTTACTTGACATAGCGAAATCACTTACCAAAGCAGCCAGTACAGGTGGGCATTATGCAAATGTGTAACATGGTGTTGTAGTTAAATCACAGAAATAATGGCAGGCAGACAAACGAAGTGTTTCAGGCAAATGTTTTCTGAGATTAACTCCCTTTGATGTGCTGTGTAACTGCATATGCATAATTGTATATGCACAAACAGCTATATTGCACACAAAAGCAAAGGTCCAATTAAACAAAACAAAACAATAGATGTTAAAAGAATTACTTGCAACCCAGAAATAACCCTATTTTCTGCACAGCGCTGCAGCTCGGTTATGAAGCAGAAACACTGTTAGTGCTTTATTCAAGCTTGCTCCTGCTTCACTTACACACTGTTTGTATATGTCATGTGAAATAGGCACATACAAATAAATTAATAAATTAAAGAGATTTCTTTCAGGGACACATGTCATGAGCTGCTGGGTCATGTTCCTCTGTTGGCCGAACCAAGTTTTGCACAGTTCTCTCAGGAATTAGGACTGGCTTCTCTCGGGGCGTCTGATGATGCTGTGCAGAAATTAGCAACAGTATGTATTTCAGTACATTTTGCTGTCCTGGTGGTTATATATAGACATAAAGCCGTAATATTTTTTGCAGTAGTTTTGATGGTTGTTATGTTGGTGTGTGTGCCATTGCAGTGCTATTTCTTCACGGTAGAGTTTGGCCTGTGCAAGCAGGAGGGTTCACTCAGAGCATACGGTGCTGGACTTCTCTCGTCCATCAGCGAACTTAAGGTACACTAGATACGCATTATTAATCCATAGAACAATAATCTTTTTATGTTTAATCTAATCATTAGTTTGAATAAAAAATATGAATAAAATATTATTGTTCCATTTATTTTTTTAAGATTTTAAAAGAAGTCTTTTATGCTCATCAAGGCTGCATTTATTTGATTGAAAACACAGTAAAAACAGTAATATTGTGAAATATTATTAGAATTTAAAATAACTGTTTTGTATTTTAATTTTTTTTTTAATGTAATTTATTCCTGTGATGGTAAAGCTGAATTTTCAGAATCATTACTCCAGTCTTCAGTGTCCTATGATCGTTCAGAAATCATTCTAATATGCTGATTTGATGCTCAAGAAATATTTATTATTATTACAAACATGTTGATGAATAGAATGTTCATAAGAATAGCATTTATTTGAAATAGAAATATTTTGTAATATTGTAAACTGAAACATTATATACTATCACTTTTGATCAATTGAATGCATTCTTACTGAATACAAGTATTAATTTCTTTAAAAAAAAATCATACTGACCCCAAACTTTTCTTTAGTGCAGCCATGACTCAAAAACACATGTTTTGTTTTAAAGCACTCTCTCTCAGGCGCTGCTAAAATCCTACCCTTCGAGCCCAAGCTCACCTGTAAGCAGGAGTGTCTCATCACCACCTTTCAAGATGTTTACTTTGTTTCTGAGAGCTTTGAGGAAGCTAAATTTAGAATGCGGTAAATCTATTTTTGTTGTAACCTGTTATATGTCTGTATCATTATTATTTTGTTTTAACCATACATTTTATCCTTCACAGTGAGTTTGCAAAGACAATCCAGCGTCCATTCTCCCTGCGTTATAACCCGTACACACAGAGCGTATGTGTGCTGAAGGACATGCCCAGCATCAACGATGTTGTCGAGGAGCTCAGACATGAGCTGGACATTGTAGGAGACGCACTCTGTCGACTCAGCACACACCTTGGTGTCTGAAACCATTATGACTCTCGCTCATATTAATAGGCTTTTATTCCAGCTATCTCTTATATCAGAGTATGTTACTCAACATTCAGCACTGCCATAGTATTATCACATTATCTGCCTTCTCTGACTGCAGAGGTGAATCACTCTTAATGTCTCTGTGAGCACCTTTCCTCTGCTACTGAAAATCTGCCAAATACCACAAAGCACTTAAATATCCAAGCACTGCTTTCAGGAGAGTCTTTAAGTGCTCTTTAAATACACCAACAAGCTCAGAGCCCTTCACTGCTAATCAAACACCACCACAGCAAAAACTACAGTCACCACGTTATCTCATGATCACTATATTCATAAAGTCTATATATTCTAACTTCCTCTCCACTCTGAATTCAGTCTCTGTAAATACACAGCAAACATGGAAATGGTTCATCCTTTTCTGGAGTAAATCTTCAAAGACAAAGCTCAGGTTTGAAAAACACTCCTACAAAGATTATATCTTGAGACTTTCACACATTTGTGTTATAGTCATAAAATGGTCAAACTTACATTACTCTAAATTCGTAATTTGTTGCGTATTCTCAACTAGTTAAAGATTTTTCCCAACTTCAAACCTACTGTGTCTTCTAGTAAATGTACCCATTTATAACCATGAGCTGAATAATTTATTTATTGGCATTTGTGATATAAAAATATGCCAAAATTTTTCACCTTTGTCTAATTATCCTGATGTGAATCTGATGCTGTGGCGTGTATATTGTGTGTTTTTAAGGCTGTAATAGCCTATTTGCTGCTTGTCTTGTCTGTGGCCTTTTGTTAATTAAGAAAGTTTATTCTTATAGTGAACAATTAGAGATCAAAATGTAATAAATAAATGAATGCATAAATTAAATATTTTATTGGATACATAATCTGAATCACACAAATGATTCAGGTGAAATTATTGAAACAAAGTAGCTCACACAACCAGAATTGTGATATGTTAGTTCGTTGGCCTTTAATCATCACCCCCATGAATATTTACCATCGAAGATTATTATTAGTTTCTACAGAAATGAAGTTACAAATGACCAATCAAAAATCACATTTACCAGCAGAGGGCAATGTTGTTCTATTATAGTGATTACTCAGTAAAACAGAAACTTTACACAATCAATAGCCTATATCCTGAAATTCAAGTAACAAATCCCATAGCAATGTTTGCAAAAAAAAAATCCAGGCATATTTCTTTAATTGTTTTCAAACATTTTCATAATCGAGATCATTATATGGTGCATGTTTCTGTCATTCTGCAAAAATAGTCCTATTTTGAGCAAATCATTTAGTGTTGATTGCATTCATTTTGGTTTGATTTGATGTATTTTGCATTTATTGTTTGTAATTTTCTGTTCACAGTTGTGAGAAAATTACAGTTGTTGCTGAAATACGTAAGCAAACTGTAAGATGTAATGCAGATATGTTAAAATTTTTAATGACATCTTGTATTTCTATCATATGTATTGTTTATATCCTTGATCGTCACACTATATGTGAATCAAATATGATGTTTAACAACATTTATTTAAAGAGAACTGACACGAAAGCAGACGAGAGCACTTGGCTTGCTTTGGTCTGTCTGCGATCAGTACTCGGGGGGGCGACAGAGTTCTGACACTAAACCGGATGTGCTATTTATTGTTTCTATAAAGACATACTTATATATATATATATATATATATATATATATATATATATATATACACTCACCTAAAGGATTATTAGGAACACCTGTTCAATTTCTCATTAATGCAATTATCTAATCAACCAATCACATGGCAGTTGCTTCAATGCATTTAGGGGTGTGGTCCTGGTCAAGACAATCTCCTGAACTCCAAACTGAATGTCAGAATGGGAAAGAAAGGTGATTTAAGCAATTTTGAGCGTGGCATGGCTGTTGATGCCAGACTGGTCTGAGTATTTCACAGTCTGCTCAGTTACTGGGATTTTCACGCACAACCATTTCTAGAGTTTACAAAGAATGGTGTGAAAAGGGAAAAACATCCAGTATGCGGCAGTCCTGTGGGCGAAAATGCCTTGTTGATGCTAGAGGTCAGAGGAGAATGGGCCGACTGATTCAAGCTGATAGAAGAGCAACTTTGACTGAAATAACCACTCGTTACAACCGAGGTATGCAGCAAAGCATTTGTGAAGCCACAACACGCACAACCTTGAGGCGGATGGGCTACAACAGCAGAAGACCCCACCGGGTACCACTCATCACCACTACAAATAGGAAAAAGAGGCTACAATTTGCACGAGCTCACCAAAATTGGACAGTTGAAGACTGGAAAAATGTTGCCTGGTCTGATGAGTCTCGATTTCTGTTGAGACATTCAGATGGTAGAGTCAGAATTTGGCGTAAACAGAATGAGAACATGGATCCATCATGCCTTGTTACCACTGTGCAGGCTGGTGGTGGTGGTGTAATGGTGTGGGGGATGTTTTCTGGGCACACTTTAGGCCCCTTAGTGCCAATTGGGCATCGTTTAAATGCCACGCCCTACCTGAGCATTGTTTCTGACCATGTCCATCCCTTTATGACCACCATGTACCCATCCTCTGATGGCTACTTCCAGCAGGATAATGCACCATATCACAAAGCTCGAATCATTTCAAATTGGTTTCTTGAACATGACAATGAGTTCACTGTACTAAAATGGCCCCCACAGTCACCAGATCTCAACCCAATAGAGCATCTTTGGGATGTGATGGAACGGGAGCTTCGTGCCCTGGATGTGCATCCCACAAATCTCCATCAACTGCAAGATGCTATCCTATCAATATGGGCCAACATTTCTAAAGAATGCTTTCAGCACCTTGTTGAATCAATGCCACGTAGAATTAAGGCAGTTCTGAAGGCGAAAGGGGGTCAAACACAGTATTAGTATGGTGTTCCTAATAATCCTTTAGGTGAGTGTAATAATCCTTTAGGTGAGTGTATGTAGTAGGATTGCCCTTTTAAGAATGGTGTTTGCGTGAGTAATGGGATGGCCCCTTTAAGAATGGTGTGTGGATTGCGGTGTTACGTCAGGTAATCACGTACCTATATAGACACAGGTGAGATTAGTTTCCTCATGGCATTGCACTGATGTGACCTGTTTGTGTAGGTCTGGTATCTCCTTCACTCCTCGGGGAAGGTATGTTTTGTAAATTTTGGGGTTCATAGATAGGAGGGAATTATGAATTTGGAATGTGGGTGTTCATGGGATTTTAAATTAATTAATTTGATTAATGTGGTTGTTTGTGTAATTTTAGATTCGTCGGGTGCGTCTAGGCATTGTTAGTGAGTATGTAAGTGTCGTGTACACAAAAGGTAATCTTATTTTGCCTTACCCTATTTGTGTGATTAAATGTTTGAGAGGAGAAGAGGGAGGGAGAAGAGAGTAAACGAAAATGTCTATTTGTTGTTTTGCAGAAGTTGCCAGCTGCTGCTTTACTGTGGCTTACATAGCGGTTCCAGTGTTGGGACGCGGGGTTTTTTTTTTGCCTTGCACGCGATCGCATTGAACGTCTTCGATTCATTATCGCCTGGACACCGGTTACCGCGGATACGCTGTGAAAGCGTGGTCTTGGTTCTGTCGCCACCTGGTGTCCGCTGGTGCAATTTTATTATTGATTTGTGTTTGTGTATTTGCTGGTGTTTGTTGTTCAAATACGTATGTGTGCATCTGAGTGAGATTTTGAAGTTTTGTTATTTGTTTGTCCATTGTATTTTTATTTGGGTTTTGTTTTGCATGTTATTTTGGTTGGTTGTGTATCATTTCCTTGTTGGCTTTACATTGATATACTGCTCAATTAAGGAGCAGAGAATTTATTTGATTTGGTGGGTTTAAAGAATTATATACTTTTCTTTTTTTGGGGGGTTTGTTTGGTTGGGTTGTTTGAAGTGTGGTTGTTGTTGTTGTTTTTGTTTCATAGTTTGAGTAGTCTGTGTGTAAAAGACCTAACATTAAGGAAAGGAACCACCCTTTGTTTTGTTTTTGTTTTTTTGTGCATATTCATTTATTATTATTGTTGTTTTGTGTGTTTGGCCAGCGTAGGCGTGGCCGGTCCAGGTGATTCGATTAAACGAAGCCCATTGGGTTGAGGTACTCCGTGATTTAAGGGCTTGTTATCTTCATAAGCGAAGTGTTTTGGTTGTTACTGCCAATGAATGTTTGCTTGGCGTACGCCTACTGGCTAAAATTTTAAGTGTAAAGCGTTTTATTATTGTTGATGTTGAGCTCAATGTGTTTAATAATTATTTGAGAAATAAACTTGTGGGTTGTGGCATTGCATCTCTGCTTGTCCCTTTTCATTTAGTTGAAAAGCCTGTTATCAGGGAGGCTGGAAATTGGGGAGGTCCCTAGTACGGGCCTTCTTAGTGTAAGTTGATCGGGCCTCGATTATGTATAGGTATAGATCTATGGTTGGGTCACGCACAGGTCGACTTGCACTGATCAGCTACTGAGGTCTAAAAAGTGCAAAGCCCGATCTATATTTAATTTCCAAGATCAGTTTTCATTTCAAATATATAATTAGATGAACAACTGAAGTAGCCTACATTTCAAGATTTGATTTCATGCACATTATATATTGTGATAAAAGGAGATGCTTGGTCTGTGTTTAATGGAGGAACACTAAAGTAACATCAAAGTACCAGAACTGCTTCCAGCAACATTTGAAGTCCTGTAGAGATTTCTGGTAGACAACCACATTAAAAATCAATGATTTTCAGTTAACCTCTTTGAATCCTTATGCAATATCATAAAAATGTAATGCACTATGACAAAACATGTCATTGCTATTAGTAGACATTCAGACGCATTCAGTATCCAAATTCACTCACTCGTTTTCATTCACTCCTCCAAGTGGACTACACCAATCAGGCATAATATTATGACCACCTTCCTAATATTGTGTTGGTTCCCCTTTTGCTGCTAAAACAACCCTGACCCGTCGAGGCATGGACTCCACTAGACCCCTGAAGGTGTACTGTGGTATCTGGCACCAAGATGTTAGCAGCAGATCCTTTAAGTCCTGTAAGTTGCGAGGTAAGGCCTCCATGGATCGGACTTGTTTGTTCAGCACATCCCACAGATGCTCGATTGGACTGAGATCTGGGGAATTTGGAGGCCAAGTCAACACCTCAAACTCGCTGTGCTCCTCAAACCATTCCTGAACCATTTTTGCTTTGTGGTAGGGCGCATTATCCTGCTGAAAGAGGCCACAGCCACCAGGGAATACCGTTTCCATGAAAGGGTGTACATGATCTGCAACAATGCTTAGGTAGGTGGTACATGTCAAAGAAACATCCGCATGGATGGCAAGACCCAACTTTTCCCAGCAGAACATTGCCCAAAGCATCACACTGCCTTCACCGGCTTGCCTTCTTCCCATAGTGCATCCTGGTGCCATGTGTTCCCCAGTTAAGCGATGCACACACACCCGGCAAACCACGTGATGTAAAAGAAAACGTGATTCATCAAGCAACCTTCTTCCATTGCTCCGTTGTCCAGACCAGTTCTGATGCTCATGTGCTCACTGTTGGTGCTTTCGGCGGTGGACAGGGGTCAGCATGGGCACCCTACAAGGTCGTGGTAGGCTGAGATAGCGGCCACATAGACTTGCAGGGTGGAAGGAGACCGCCTTTGTTCCAACCCCTCTTGTAGGAACAAGAGCACAGACCCGATTGGGCATTTCCGGGGGTCTTCTCGACGAGAAGAGCACCAGGAGATGAAGAGGTTCCACTTCAACGCATACGTGTGTGCCGAGGGTTCCCTCGGTCAGGGAGTAAAACAGGCGGCGGTGGGAAGAGTCGTGGGAGGCAAACAGGACTACCTGCGCGTCGCCGAACTGTTCCCAAATCAGCTGGACCGACTGGGGATGGAGTCTCCATTCCCCTGGAAGTGGCTGGAGCCAAGAGAGTTTGTCGGCTGCAGAGTTCAAATCTCCCGGAACGTGTATGGCACGAAGCGACCTCAGATGCTTCTGACTCCATATAAGGAGGTGGCGGCGAGTTGCGACATCCGGCGGGATCGTAGACCACCTTGATGGTTGATGTACGCTACTGTGGCCATGATGTCTGAGCGGACTAGAACGTGTTGACCCTTAAGCAACGCCCGGAAGCGGTGCAGGGTGAACCGTACCGCAAGCAACTCGAGGCAATTGACATGCAGGTGACGCTGGGGTCCTGTCCAGGAGCCCACAGCAGCACGTCCATTGCACATGCCACCCCAGCCCGTGGTGGAGGCATTTGTCGATACGACAACATGCCTGGAAACTCGTTCTAAGGGAACACCGGCCCGTAGAAAGCTGAGGTTCGACCACGGGGTGAAGGTCTGGAGGCAGGCCCGGGTTACTGGGACCCGGAGCGTGCCTGTCTGCCATGCCCACCTCAGGACTCGATCATGAAGCCAGTGCTGAAGCGGTCTCATATGAAGCAATCCGAACGGCGTTACCGTGGCTGCAGATGCCATATGCCCCAGGAGCCTCTGAAACCACTTCAGTGGAACCGTACTCTTGCTCTCGATTTGACGGAGGCAAGTCAGCAGTGACTGAGCTTGCTTGCTCAAAAGCTGCGCGAACATGGCGACCGAGTCGATCTCCATACTGAGAAAAGAGATCCTCTGCACTGGGGAGAGTTTGCTCTTTTCCCAGATGACCCGAAGGCCCAGTCGGGCTAAGTGGCGGAGTACCAAGTCTCTGTGTTCGCACACCTGCTCTCGAGTTCAGGATGCGAAACCCGTGTTGCCTGAGTGGCACAAGGGCTGCCTTAACAATCTTTGTAAGACGCGAGGGGACAGAGCTAGCCCGAATGGGAGAATGGCGTACTGATATGCCCGCCCTTGAAAGCAAACCGAAGGAACGGTCTGTGTCGGGGAAGGATGGAGACATGGAAGTACGCGTTCTTCAGGTCGATCGCTGCCAACCAAACTGCTGGACGAACGCATTCGAAAAGGTGTTTGGCTGTCAACATCCTGAACGGAAGCCTGTGAAGGGATCCGTTCAGGACGCGCAGGTCCAGGATTGGTCGTAACCCACCGGTTTTATTGGTACAATGAAGGGGCAACTGCCGCGTCCTGACTGGGGTCTGGGTCTGCTCTGAGAGGAGGCTGGCACCAGAGGGGGACGAGTGGCGTGGCCCAGGGGCAGCGCACGCTGCCATCCGGGCTCTGGGTGCTCAGGGATGGGTGAATTAGTTCTTTCTTACATAGGTTGCTGCCGACCCAGGGGCCAGCAGCTGAGAGAAGATTCTCCCCCGGGCCTCCACCGGGGGAAGGAGTGGTCCTACAACCAACCCCTTGAAAGAACTGCCATCCTTGAGCTGTCCGCGTCGAGCTAGCCTGGTGTACAGCAGGGCTGCGGGGCTAGGGAGCGGACAAGGGCGCCTTCCTGTGAACACCTCCACAGCGCGCAGCTTATTCAAAGCCCTGGGACAGCTCTACCCTCGTGCACGCCGCAGGCACCCTGGCCTGGTAGACCTGAAGGATGGCCATGGTGTGCTGAGAGGCGAAAACCTGCCCCGCAGCTCTGCAGTACCTCGCCACCAAGGCAGATGAGAACATACAGGCCTTGGAGGGGTGCTTAGGACCACCACGCCCATTGAAGCACTCTGTGCAAGAGGGTGGGTGAGGCCCGAGGAATGATCGTCAGGGTCTATGCCACACCGCAGCCCTAAGTCACCCTGGCCACCAGCCAAGCATCCCATCACGTGGAGAGGATAATAGAGGTGTGGCAGAGGGGACTCTACCTCCATACGGGGGTCATTGAGTCTCGACCGTGGTTGCAACAGAGCGTCAACAGGGGGGCCCCCAGTGTACCCTTGGCCGCAGCCCCATTGAGGGCAGAAAAGGCGGAGAAGGCCCGCAAACGGTCACGGGAAGACAACGGGGACTTGCAGGACTGCGTGACCTCCTCATGCACCTCGGGAGAGAAAAGAGATCGGGGGCGGGGTCCGACAGCTGTCAGGACGCGCCAAACCCGAAGACCAATCATCCCCCGAGATGACATAGCTGTCAACTCTGGGTCGGACTTGGGCAATGCCGACACGCCTGAAGGCGGCAGCACAGCTGAATCTTCATCCCCAGAGGACTCCAGCCCACCTTGAGATGCGGCGATCGACATCTCGTCATCATCTGGAGCGCCGAACGAAACACGCGGGGCGTTCGCAGACGGTCCCGCTGCTTCAGTCCGAGCACCCACGAGTAGCGGCGTGCGAGAGGGGGGTGTGGCCCAAGGAATGATCGTCGGGGTTTGTGCCACACCGTAACCCTCAGGTCACCCTGGCCACCAGCCAAAGTACCACGGAGACGGTAGATTGGGGTGTGGCAGAGGGGACTCTCTCCCCTTTACAGGGGTCATTGAGTCTCGACCACAACATCGCGATGGTCATGTTCCCGCTGTGAGAACATGACTCATCCACAAACGCTGCTTGAGCGTGCTGAAGCCCAAACACGTCAAGCAGTGATTGTGCCCATCAGATGGCAACAGAGACCGGCCTTTTAAAAAGACGTGCCACGCGCAAGCTCTTTTTGTGAGAGAAAGCTCTGCAGAGTGCTGAAGCGCCCAGGGAAACACACACACTGCTGTTGCAGATCACTGCACAGATCAGCAGGCAGGCGATGTGAGATCGCTGGAACGCGCCGTCACACCAACACCGACTGGAGAGCTGCTCGTCTTGAAGAGGTTTGAGGAGTGAAGAGATAGATGCTCTCGGCTCCGAAGCAGAAACATAATGCGATGTTGCCAGCGTACTTCCTTATATACCCACGAGGTGGGGCGGAGTTACGCTATGCAAATTCGGCATGCCCATGGCATTGCATCGCCATTGGGCGCTTTGTTACATCTCGAAGATGATAGGCTTCTAAGCGAAACCCCCATTCATCAGTCATTGACGTTACTCAGAGTGACTGAACGAAAGAGAACCAGGGTTTTGATTTCATGCACACACATAAACACAGGTTTGTAATTACTGGTGAGGTAATTATCACTGTAAATATCACAGGGTCTAGTTTTGTTTATATACCTCATGAACAGCATTGGATCTTTGTATGCAGATGCAGCAAATCGTAATGATACCGTTACTGACATAGAACAGCACCAGTGATATTTATGTGAAGAACTTTGTGTTCTGATGTGTAAACGTGTCTGATGAATTGTGGACCCAAATTGCACGTTCAAATGTAACCAGGCAGCAGGGAGGCATGGGGTGCCCTTGAAAGCAGATCACATACTTGTGTTGCTATGGTTACGGCCCCATTAAGTAACGAGGTTGCCATAGTGTCTGAAAAGATCAAAGCTCAGTAGCAGAGCAAAGAACTTGGGGTACATGCACTCAAACAGAGAAAACACACACGCTTGCACCCATACAGACACTCATACAAGGCGACACACGTACTTACCCGTCAATATGGATATAAAAAAAATTAAAACAAAACCATAAAACAAACCTCTGGATTATTTCTTAGGAAGTGGAATTTTTAGTAAACATTCAAATATGCTGTAAGACAGACATGCAAAGTTATACAGTATAAAAAATAAAAGGACAAAAATAGGAAAAATACAACCGGATATTTAAATGTTTCATTTATTTTTCTTAAACTTAATTTGTCTTGACTGAAATCATTAGAAGTTCCCCTAAAAATATTTAGTTGCTTTACTAAAAAGTAGGTTATCATAATGCACCCTTTTTAACAAGCTAATAACTAACGGTTAATTGCAATTTGTTAACAACAAAAACGGTAATCTGTTAGAATCATGAAACAGCCTTTGAAGCATCAACTAAACATAATTTGGTTATATTTAGATTATTGTGTAAGTGGAATCATGCCGATATTGTTTTTTTCCACAAAATAGGTTTTCTTTTGGAACTGAGGTATAGTGATTATTTACCATCAACATCATGCAGTTTGCATTCATTAATAACAACTCTTAATCCACCTAACAACTGCAGATTGTACAGTATGGATGGGAGGAAAATTTACCTAAGAATAACCTTGCAAAGTTTAGCTACATTATAATATATTATATATTACTGTAATATTTACAAACATATAAATGCTTGGTGACAGACTTAGTTTCAACCTTGGTTCTTAAAATATAAATACATTAATCTATGAGCTTCTCTGCAGTGTGGAGAGAACCACTCGGTAGCCTTGTGCTATGATGTACATTAAAAAAATTATAAAAAAGACAGATGCTATTTATGAAAATTTGGCATTGTGTTAAATAAATAATTGTAGTGTCTATCTTGTTATAATTATTGAACATAACATTTGCAGCAAAGCTTTTGAGGAAGTATTGCTACTTCTCAATCAAGATTCTCCATATGTAGATTGTAAAAACTCCATAAAAAAACCCATTGGCAGTGACTTCACTTCAAACTAACTGGATATAGATATACTGATTGGTTGGTTAATGTCTTGCACCTTTTGACATCAGTTTGATAGTTTCTACTGCATGATTCTAATAGAACACATCAGTGCAGTCCACTTTCTGTTTGACAAGTTTTAGAATCTCACATTTAACCTCTCACTTGAGTGTATTGATGTCCTCGCTGGGTTTGGGAAAAGAAAGCGTTAGAAGGTAATAAAGAACATTATAAATACATACATTGCAAAATGACCAACTCGAGATACAATTTGTCCACTAACATTTATAACCTAAGCAAACACAGGACTCAACAATAAGGATGGCCTGATGGCCCAGGGCCAGAGTGAAAGAGTTTTGAGTCAGTTGTCAGATGCTATAGGGCCAGTGTTGTATTGTCACAGATGTTCATTTGATCATCATTTTTTTATGCCTTTTTCTGTGTATTTCTGTAATGTACTGAATATTGTTCTTGCAAATTCTGCTGAAAAAAGCCTCCAAGATCAATTCTTATAGTTGAGTCCCGGAATGCAAAAGTTTAAAAGTGCAAACAGCAAACAAAGGCAACTTATGACTTACAGCAGCAGCAAAACAGAGAACAACATCATTAGTTTGAGCCCATTCTAATTTAAAGGCAGCTTTGTGAATATGTGTTGTGATTCCCAAAAACAACAAAAAGTTAATGGATAGGTTTGACCTTATAACCCTGTAAAGATTACTAGATACTCTAAATATTCAGTCGCAAGCATGGGCAACATGAAAAGCATAATTACAGTACAGACACGTGTACAAAAACACACATATTGAACACGCATGCACTCAAATACACATTTTAAACACCACTACAAGTGGACAGTTCTATCAGCCACCAACAAAAATGTCCCTCTGAAATACATTTAAATGTGTCAAAATGGGTCTTTCACCTATTTGTGTACAACAAACAGACTTATAGAGCACTATCAGGAAGTGGGAGTGGTGTTCTGGGCCATGCACACAGTGGTTGGAACACCACGATTCATGACACACACAGAATCTGCAGGCGGTTTGTGCCGGCCCTGCCGGGAAGCCTCTACAGACATGAAAAAGAAGAGAGACAACAGACGAGTTATTACCCAGACACCTAGAGAACAAAGACGGGTGAAGAGGGTGCGGGATGACGTGCGAGCCAGCGCAGAGGAGAGATTGAATGGGTCAGGAGGAGTAGGAGGAAGGGATGAAAGGAGAGCAGAGGGTGATGTTAATGCGGTCTGCTAGCAGGCACGTTTAGCAGGCGTAAGGCAGGCTTTAGCATCATACCTCATTGAGCAGAGTGTATGTTGACACCTCTTGTTCAAAACTTCAGCTTGTTCACAGCATGCAGGTGTTTCACTCTTTCCTTCAAATGTTAATGGTTTAATTCATCACCATGCTTCATCAGTGCAGTCTGCCATGCTGCTCCACCTGGAGACACTTTTTTTTCTTTCTCTTTTTACTTGAATCAAAGACCTTCCAATCCAGCTCTTTGTGCCCGTCAACTTCAGGTCAAAGAGAGTATTGGTACATCATCTAATGTGTGAAACATTCCACTGCAATCAATGAAAAAAAAAAAAAAAAACCAAGCACAAGTTTCATACAAAATTTATTTCATGCTATGATTGTAGTCATGTTTTCCTGTTTTTCTATGCAGTTATTGTTGCATAACATAGTGCATGCATTTGTTTTTTCCCCAAAGTTCTCAATTGCATACATTTCTCTTATAACGTAAATATACATCTGTCTTTTTTGCTTTTCTTTGAGATTTAGTACCTAAAAGTAATGAGAGAAAATGTAAATCTCGACAGGATGCCGTTTTTCTTATTTTCAATGTTTTTTCTCCAAAAATAACACTGTCAAAAGTCTGCACTTGATATGTAAAATAAACAGTTGCGCACAACAATTTCCACAGGATCTTTTCACTGATTATGACATAAAACAGAAAAATAACTCATTTTGCTCAGTATTTTTCTCTATAAGATCCAGAATCACAAGCATGCCAGACAGAAACAAAGTTGAAAAGTGGAATTTACAGTCTATCTCATGGCAGTAACCGATAGCATCTCGTTCAGAATTTGAGGTCAATGTGACCAGAGCTGATTCATGTGGTTAACAACAAAGACAGAATGAAATGAAAGAAATCTGTTGCTGAAATAAAGAACATGGTCTTTTGAACATCTCATTATCCATGGCTACATGTCAATTCTGCAAAAGTCAAGAACTCTTGAAAGAAAATATTTGTTTTATACAGATATTCATAACAGATATAGAATATTTTCCTCTTTTTTTAATGTAACACCATGCAGCTCATGCTAAAATGAACAGGTAATAGTCCACTACATCTGTCACTGCAGGTACTATCATTAGTATTATGATTATAAAACTCATTTTGCTGGCTTTAAAGCCATCCATTCGTGTCACTCTGCAGTCGATGGTCCTTAAGGTCTTCCTTAAAAAAGTCCTGGTCCTGGTCCCTAAATAAATGCTTGCCACTGCGTCGTCTGGCAACATCCTCTATTGTGCTCTTGTTCTCTCTACATATACATCCCTCCTTTGGATTCCAGTCTGAAATCCCTCTGGCCATTGTGGAGTCCAGCAAGGCTGGAGAAGGTTTTGAGATGCTGCTGCCTTCTCAGGTCACTTTGAGCACCTCTGACTGCATATACTTAACTAGGGCAGTTTCCTCTTTGCAGGGATCTGCAGTAGAAAATACAGGGGAGGATGGGATTGCTCAGGGTCATCCAGCCATTGGGCCTTGTTTTCATTCAGCTCACAGAATGAGGAGGAAATTGGCTGAGAAAATATGACTTCCTTTTTTTCTGTATGGTAAAAACGTTCATTTGGGTTGCTTTCGCAATCCAGGGCTAAAAAGATTGGAGAAAGAGAGATGGACAGAAATGCACAGGGAGAATGAAAGAATTGCAGAGGAAGTAGAGACATTTGCCGTAGACAGCGGAGGAGAGAAAAAGGGAGCCCTGTTACTTCCTACCTGGGGTCCCATTAAATAGGTGATGAAAAAAGAAGGGAGCAAGACTCCACTAGAGCAAAGGGGAAGTACAGTAAAAATTAAATAGGGAAACCGAACAAAATAGAACACAATAAAAGATAGAAATAGCTATTGTTTCGTCTTCCAGATGTCAGAAAGGGTTTTATGCAAGAATATACTCAGAAGGGAGAGGATTTATAAGGGAATATTCATAGTCAATCTCAAAAATGTCATGATTTATATCATTTGAAGGGAGATTTTGCCTCATCAGATGACAGTCTGTCTATCAGAAGTTTCCAGTTCTGATGTGATCTTAAAGAAAGGTTTACTTTCCTCATCCCAGTTATTTTATTATGTCTAATAAACACATTTGTAACTAGGGAATCCTTTAAAATTTCCCTGAGATCTTTTGGAAGTTTTCTTTCTCTGATGGCTTTGTATGAGTCACGGTTCTGTATATGTAAAGACAAGAAACAAGCAAAACGAACGGAAGAGGAGAGGAGGAGACAAAAACACAGCTCCAGAAGACAAGGACCAGAGAACAAGACAAACCAGACCAAATCAAACACCGCAGGGAACAGAAGGCAGCAGAGCAGGAGGAAGACCCAAGGAGACACCTCTAACTACACCACATCTCCATTTCTTAGAGAATGGAGGGGATTGGAGAATGGGACCTCTGCAGGAGAACAGGTGGGCCGCAGGACCCAGTGGACATCGATACTACCTCGGCCAGGGTTCGGGCCTTGCTGGTTATGGTGCCCAGGCTTCGGGACTTTTGATAACCTTGGTTTAGTGGAGAGAAATGTGCACATGGCAGTTGCTGAGACTCAAAGGTTTCGTCTTGACATCTGTCAGTTTGCTCCACACCATGTTTGCTGCTATGGGTCAGGTTTAAAGGGTTTAATATCACATGCAATCTCTGTGTGAGGGCATGCACAAAGATTGGATGGTTAATCTGGCATTAGAGCGAGCCAAGAAGGCTGTGGATTGCAAGGCAAAAGTTTTGAGTAGAATTTGTTGATCTAAAAATTCAAATTGACTCATAAATTTGAAATTAAGGCAACCGAGAATACGAGAAACAGATTTGTCAGGGTCAGACCCTCAGTTTCAGGCACTTTTCCATAGTCTATATAAATGACTTGCACTATCATTTTGAGTCATTTTGACTAAAAACATTTTGAGTATATGCACAATGAAAAAGGAAAGTCTCTGCTTTCAAATGAAAAAATTATTATGCTTACAAACTGTTGTTAAGATAAAATCATTTCACGAGTTCACACTTGCATGTAATCACATAGAGTAAAGGTTATGCATATTTGGCGTGCTGTCCGAGGGGAGAGCTCTGAGCTCAAATTTTGGCCTGAACCCAGAGTACTCCCCCCGTCCCAGGTTGGGATAGGAATAGTTATAAGTAAGGAGCTGGGGTGGTGGAGGGATGCTGGAAAACTGTCATTGAACAGAGGTAAGTCTGCTGTATATTTACCTCTTATCTCGCTAAATGAGTTGATTAACTGAATGTGCTCCTCTCGTGTTGATTAGGTTAATTATCTAAACGTGGTCCTCCCATACTTTGTTAATAAAACATTATTTAAATGGTGGCTGTCATAAAAAAAACCTTTTCAAACTAGTTTTTCCAGAATTAGGACATATATTAAACAATTAAGACATCAATAAAAGTTTAAGAAAAAACATTGCATTTATAATATAGCGCATATATTTAACAATATATTTATTATTTAAAATATTTGTTATTTTTTCTTGCAAGCTTTGGACAGTAAATGCATTTCCTGAGGACTGTATCATTTGGTGACACAAGTTGTTTTGTTGACATCTTTCTGCTGATTAAACATTTATTGGGCGATTACTTGAGAGATGATGCAGATAAGTTGTACTGTGTCAACATACCCTCTGATGTTCATTTATTTTTGCTTATATTTTTGTGCTACATCTAGTAGTAAAAAGAAAGAGATGACCAGTTTATTTGCCATAATTGTTTACATTTTTTAATATAATTTGAAAGCAGAAGCTTTATTTTATTAAAAATAAAGATTTTTTTTGCTTATCACATTTCTCCAGCTCATTGCAACTTTTGACTCAAAATGAAAGAGTGTGTCACATATGTCAGAACATATTCTTTGCCTTTGTGCAAAACCAAGTCTTCAGATTCTCATCCAATACCATACAGGCATCAGGACAGATTGAGCAGCAAGGACCGTAGGACTGTCCCAACACATGCACAACATAATGCTACAGAAAAAAAAACGGCACTCCGAAAAAGCACTACATGCACACGCGCACACACATAATAATCTATAAAAACACTTACACAAACATATATAAAACACAAAGACATATAAACATATTTGTTGGGAACAGTGTGTGTAGTTTTGCTTAGTGATGATGTTGACCATCTTGTGGTGTTTTTGGCTGTGGGTGAGATCTGGAGTCAAACAGAGCATGCTCACACAGAGCAACATGTCATAAGACACAGACAGACACCGTTACTAGTTAGAAAATGATCATGTGACAAATTGGCGGACAGTAGCAGAATATTCTTTTGAATGTGATCAGAAATCGCAGGTTTATGTTGTCACTGTAGGTGATGTAATTGTTGTGGAAGGTTCACTCTGCGATCTGACATCTATATATAAACTAGAACAATGCTGTCAGATGACATGAAAATGTGTTGGGCTTAATATCACTACATTTGCTGATGTTAATTGACAGCCTGTGAAGCTACATAGCATTTAGGGGGGGTTTATTTATCTAAGGCTGCTGTGAGCGGTTTGAACGCTGTAGTGTAAGACAGCGAAACAGGGATGGATATCAGGTGGTGACCCTGGCATGGCCGTCTTCTGGGCTGTGCGCCCAGCCTAGCTGCAGCAGTGGGTAACCCTGTGTGCCATGCGTTGGGCCGGCCGGCTCCGCCCCTGACCTCCCTGAGAACATTCCGGCTATGAGCCAATCGAGTAGCATAAGGAAGACGGGAAAGAAGGAGAGATGGAAGGAGGTACAAACATAGAGACAGACCACAGGCATGTACAGTGGTGGAAGAAACAAGTAAAAAAACAAACAAACAACAAAGAAAAACAGAAAAAAGGGAATATTAAGGTTGGCCCCAGAAGGCAGCTGTATGTGTGTTAATATGAGTTTGACGTAATGCAGCGTGGTGTGGAAAACAAAAAAAACTTATTTACAATATGTTAAAAGAAGGTTGAAGAAATGTGGCTTGTGGAAGGATCTGAGCGTGCAGGGAAGGGACTTTATTTGATACTCCCTGTCTCATCTTATTTACATATGAAAAAATGTTGACAGTAATGTATGTGTCTTCTGATAAAAATCTGAGATGGCTGAAGAAATTTAAGTATAAATTTGGCCTTTTATTTCATCTGGGATGAAAATAGCAGCTTTGCATCATTACAAACTGTTGTAACTGTCTGTTGTGGGCGCGCTCTGCTTGTCTGTATGCTTGAACTGTTTTTTTTTACTGTGTAATGCACCTGATATATACATTTGTGTATATGTGTGTGTATGTCCGGCAGAGGTTACATACCCTTCCTCACTCGGGTGCCCGTGTTTGTAGATCGTCTGCCGACGTTCAGCAGAAAACATGGAGTGTCTCCCCGTGGCTCGCTTGGGTTAAAGATCTGGCCGTCCTCAGGGGAAATTGCTTGGTCTATGTGGGGACAATCCTCATTGGCCAGTGCTGCTTTAGCTGCCTCACCGTTCACTTTGGGATCTTCAAACACACAAGCACAAGTAAGAAGAACGACAATACAACAAGACTGATGAAAGCGAGGACTAGAGAGGTTAATGGGACATGGATTGTGACATGGATGTAAATAAATATTATGTACGCTATGCATGCATTTATACATTTATTTTGAGGTTTAAATAAGTGTTTTTGAGGCATACTCATTCAACAACAAAAGTAATGCTAACCTGTTCTCCTGATTGATCTAGTCATATTTTAACTATGCTTCTTAAAAGTTTATTGGAAAATACACTCCAAAAAATAAAACTGGTTAATGTCTGAGAACCACTAAATTTGCTACACATGCCTTTTCACTGGTTAGGCCACATAGGCCTTCACTCTATCTCTATCCATTTGTAAGGTTAAAAGCCATTTCCAAGTAAAATCTGATTCAAAATAAATACATTAATGTGCAATTCAAATCCTAAAAGGAAGTTTTAAGGCTAGTCCCAGACTAAAATGCATGTTTGAGCTGTTTTAACTGAAAGCAACTTGCACTGATATACACTATATTGCCAAAGGTTTTGTGATGCCTGCCTTTACATGCACATGAACTTTAATGACATCCCATTCTTAATCCGTAGGGTTTAATATGGAGTTGGCTCACCCTTTGCAGCTATAACAGCTTTAACTCTCCTGGGAAGGCTTTCCACAAGGTTTAAGAGTGTGGCTCGCAGTGTTCTATCTGGTTGAGGGCAGGACTCGCTCCCAAACTAGACCACACCAAACTCGCTCATCCATGTCTTTATTGACCTTGCTTTGTGCACTGGTGCGCAGTCATGTTGGAACAGGAAGGGTAGACCACACAAAGTTTGGAGGTCTGTAGCTATTGACACTGTGTGCCTCAGCATGCGCTGACCCCGCTCTGTGATTTTACGTGGCCTACCACTTCGTGGCTGAGTTGCTGTTGTTCCTAATTACTTCCACTTTGTTATAATACCACTAACAGTTGACTCTGGAATATTTAGTAGTGAGGAAATTTCACGAATGGACTTATTGCACAGGTGGCAACCTATCAGGGTACCACGCTTGAATTCACTGAGCTCCTGAGAGCGACCCATTCTTTCACAAATGTTTGTAGAAGCAGACTGCATGCCTAGGTGCTTGATTTAATACATCTGTGGCCATGGAAGTGATTGGAACACCTAAATTCAATGATTTGGAGGGGTGTCCCAATACTTTTGTCAATATAGTGTATCCTAAAGGGCACCTATTATGCAAAATTTACTTTTACATGGTGTTTGAACATAAATGTGTGTTGGCAGTGTGTGTACACAACCACCCTATAATGGTAAAAATCCACCCACCCCATAAATCATAAGCAGTGTCTCAGAACAAGCCATTTGCAGATTGCTAGCAAAGTGATGTCACATTTCACAGGCCCCACCCACGAGTGTTGATGGACACTGCCGTATTAGCATAGACCCCGCCCTCAGAGAGCTGTACAAAGTCCGCCATGTTTATCTCCTCGCCAGAGAATTTAACAGCAGCATTCAAGTAAGAAATGTGTTCTTCTAAAGCTAAAGTTCATTCAGTCAAGAGCATTGAGTGATTTTCTGTTTATCTTTGGTTGTTTGATTCATATTAACAACAGATATAGCAGTTGGTACTGTATATTACACTGCTTTTACTTTAGTACTTGCTGCATACGTGCACAGACATAACCAACTGCTTTCATGTGAACCTTCTTTTATAACCTTGTGTGCATTTGACAGTTTAATCGCAATAACACATGAAAGAGAACTAGTCTAGTTTAATAGCCTACTCACGGACGCGACATCCAGCTCTCTGTGCGCATGTGTCAGGTGTGTGTGCTCAAGTTGAGAGCATAGACGGTACGGTTAAGAGTGATATGGCTTTAAAACGCATGCAGATGATAATATTTCATGATGATGAAGAACTGCAATGTCACGTGAGCGTGTCCGCGATAGAGATGATAATCAAATCCAAATAGATGTATCATGTTTCAGTTTTCATTGGCTTTCACTGGTGTTCATAAGCTGTGAAGGCTCCGCCCTCTGGGATGGGGAGCAGCAGCTCATTTGCATTTAAAGAAGACACACACAAAGCATTTTTCTCAAACCCAAAAATTGGAATTTTCAAAATGGTATATTAAATGATCTGTTAGGAATTTTGATCTGAAACACTCTGGGGACACCCAAGGCTTATATTACATCTTGTAAAAAGGGGCATAGTAGGTGCCCTTTAAAATATGTCAGTGCTATCAAGATGCACACCAGTAATGCTTTTTTCTAAGGCACGTTTATAAAAGTTACTTAAATGCCCTAATTGAACTAAGGTCTGTGAAACCAGGCCTAATTGTTTTCACATTTAATATGCAGTTAATAACATGCAATAGTAAAACTTGCTGCAAAAACCTAAACTTCTCTTGTTTTCAGCACTACATTTGACCAAACAGCAGGGCACTGCTCTGGTTTTGCTCCAAAAAAAAGCTATTGAATTATAGCCCCTAGCCACGGTGTAATATATAGAAACAGCTCATGGCAACCTGCCTTTTCACCTGTGAGCTCTCTGGCAGCCAGAAGCTTCTGCTCAGTCGATTTACGCCTCATCGATCAGACTTGTGAGATCGGAGAGCACTGCCAAAGCTCCTCAGAGGAAAGAGCGCTGTGAACTATCATTTCTCCCACCTGGATTTTCCATTGTATCGCTAACACTTATTCAAGCCGGCTCTCACAAACATATTACTGTTAACAAAGCAGGCTTCAATTTTGTGGTTATTTAAATTGGACAGGAGTCCTGTTGGTAATATTAGAGTGGCTACATTTCATTATTGTCTATTGATAGATAGTACAGCATGCATACCCTGTAGTAGGGATGCGCGGTATATCGGTACTGGGAAAATACCGGTATATATTTTATTTAAAACGGTACGATATCATGATTTTGCATATTTCGGTATATATATTTCGGCAGTGCGCTACCCAAACTGACGCAAAACCGGCAAATGTGGCAAGTGAAGCAGTTGAATCTCACTCAACATGCAGAAAACTAATTTGGAATTAACGTTACAAACTTATAAAACTGATGAAGAACCATCAAACCTAGCCAAGCATCTGTCACTATCCTGACTTGAGCAAGACATTAAGAGATCAACAAGTGAGTGCATCATTCAAACCATCTAATTTAGACATTTATTTTCTTTACATAAGATCGAATCGTTTAAATATCACGAAATCTCCAGCGTTCGTTTCAACCAATGATGTTTAGATCTCATAATATTTGCACGCATACTATTGCACTATTTACATTCGCGTAACATAACCGACTGTGTTTATGTGAATACTCACTAAAGTATACTCACTGAGTTTGGAATGCGCGAGCTCTTTACCAGGCTTGTGTGTGCGTTGTTGGTATGAGCGCAAAGAAAACTCTCTCAAACAGCTCCCATCCCATGTATTACGAAATGCTATAAAATCGCTTGAATGTTCAAATTGGCAAGGTTTAAAAATACGTGGGCAAGTGATTTCCGTTAGCTGTCCCGAAACGAACATGAAAATGTTGAATCGGAGCATGCAGTGTAGGTGCGATGTCTTTTGAAGCCAGAAGCAATCTGCTCATTTTGAGTGATAGAGAAGGGAGACGCGCAGTACTGCTGAAATTTCTTCTCACAAGTTTTCAAATGACTGAGTTGATGTGATAATCTTTGTTGATTAATTTACTAATAAACTTTTGTGGTAATTTCCCACTTTATAAACCCAAAACTTGCGAGAATGAGTAAAACTATGCGCCATACCCGCGCCAAAATCAGACCCTGTGTGGTATCAATTTAATATCAGTACTTCGGTATTAGATTGTGGTACCATACCAAAATCAAATTTGTGGTATCGAGCCATCCCTACCCTGTAGCCACATACTCACAATGGTGAACATTACCATGGTGACTCAACAAATAGGATTATTTCTGTCATCATTTATTCACTGCCATGTCCTTCTAAACCTGTATGACTTCCTTTCTTCCGTGGAATACAACAGGAAATACAAAGTGTGCGTGGTCATTCTTTTCCATGCAATAATGGGGACTGGAGCTTTTAAGGCTTAAGCTTCAAAAGTATCCTAAATATATCAATAAATTAGTCCATATGACTTGTACACTATTTCAAGTCTTCCAAAGTCATACAAAACTTTTGTGATGAACAAACTGAAACTAAATCAACTGGGAAGATTCAAAAGAACGATTTGTTTGACAATTAGATACCACCACATCTTGTATAAACTCTGATGATTGCACCAGGTAGTCTGTTCCTCACACAAAGCTCTAGCACAAGTCATATGAACCGCTTTTATTATATAGCCCCAGGTTTTTCTCACTTTCATTACACTGAAAAAAGCTAGTGGATATTCTTCAAAAATAACTGAAGAAAGTCATACAGGTTTGGAATGACATGAGGGTGAGTAAACAATGACACAATTTTCATTTTAGTGAACTATCCTATTAATTGCTGTTTTAATTTCCTTTAGGTCATGTTATTCCAGAAAATAAAACATGAGGCTAAGCATGATTCAGGTCACATCTTATCATTTTTCCAGTCTAGCAAGTTTAACTCTGCAACTGTGAATAGAGAATTCTAAGAAATTTCAAGGCAGCAGATAAGTGTATTGGTATTTTGTGTGTGTGTTTATTCATGGTTCATGGTGTGCGCACATTTATGAGCTAACAGCACACAAATATTCACAATTTATTTGTTTTCACAACTTTTCCTTTTAAGCATACACCACACACACAGGAAAAGTGGCGAAGTGATGCAAGCCTCTGTGATGGAGACAGGGAGGAAGGATGAGATGACTCATCTATATGAATAGTCTGATGAACAGGCATTCTTCTCACTCTCTCTACTGTTGTTTCTGTTTTTTCTTTACAATGCAGGCAAAAAGTTGCTACATGATGGCTATTTAAAAATTAATAATAATTATAATAATTTGTTACATTTATATAGTGCTTTTCTGGGTTCTCAAAGCACTTTACATATAGAAGAGGGGAATCTCCTCAACCACCACCAATGTGCAGCACCACCTGGATGATGCGATGGCAGTCATATTGCACCAAAACGCCCACCACACACCGGCTTATTGGTGGAGAGGAGACAGAGTGAAGAAGCCAATCAGGATAGGGGGATGATTAGGAGGCCATGATGGACAGAGGCCAATGGGCAAATTTGACCAGGATGCCGGGGTTACACCCCTACTCTTTTTCGAAGGACATCCTGGGATATTTAATGACCACAGAGAGTCAGGACCTTGGTTTAACGTCTCATCCGAAGGACGGTGCTTTTTGACAGTATAGTGTCCCCATCACTATACTGGGGTGTTAGGACCCACACAGACCACAGGGTGAGCACCCCCTGCTGGCCTTACTAACACCTCTACCAGCAGCAACCTAGTTTTCCCAGGAGGTCTCACATCCAGGTACTGACCAGGCTCAGCCCTGCTTAGCTTCAGTGGGAAAATTAGTCAACAGTTGTATTCTAAAAATAAAAACAAGTTTCAAATAGTGTTTACTAATTTCCAAACATACTTTTTTCTCACATAAATTGCATTAGAAAGATCATTAGTCGATATTTTCTCTTTCCACAAATCGTCATGTCTGAATGCTGATTACTGATTCTGTATGGTGTTTGGTGCTGATATGCCTGGTTTTGCCACCTGTCACATTTGTGATATCTGTCAAGTTCCTAGTCACAAAACATTAATAATGTGTAACTTGTTAAAAATGTATGAAGTGTATAAGAATATAAAGGTACCAAATGTACCATTAAATGTAACTAAAACAAAATATGTTTAAGACATTTTGTTCCGCTTGTTAGTGTAGAAAAATCATCCAATTCATCCAACAATAATCCTCTATTCAATACTGTCTCTTCTCAAAGTGTGTATAGTGTGGTACACACTTTCACTCCTCAAGCAGGAATATTCATCTGTAATTCTGTGTGAAGGAGAACCTGCTCACTTTAAGTACACACATTGTCATCATTATTTACATTTGAGGTAGAGCCCTAGTGAAGGACAGATCCGCTGGGACCCTGCTGCACCTGCCCTACTTCATCTGCTTTGAACGTTAACACCATCAAATCCTTCTTTCTCTTCATCAATCCTCTTTCTGCACTCTCCTCATTTTTAACCATTTATAAACCTCTATCATATGAATAAGCATCAGTTCAGATCATTGGTCATATACATACATAAAAATGGTTGTAAGTTTTATGTTGTTCTGTACATACAGTTCAGTTGTCTATGGATTACTAGGAACAATCACATTTTACAACCGAAGTCAGTCTTGAAAAATTTATGTAGTGACAAGCACATTTACGATAAATAAATGTGTAGCGTGTGCGGGACCATATACATAGCATCTACTACACATTTGAATATTTTCCAGCAGCGACTGGTTGATTTTGAGATCCATCTTTTAGACATCCTGAGAGGAAAATTGAGGGTCTTATAGCCTACAGAACATTTAACATTAAAGAACATTAAAGTTTTTCTTATTTGGTTTCAAGGTTTCTTTTATCATTTAAGCTGGGCATACACTGTGCGATTTTCGTCCGATTTCGAGCCGAATTCTGACTCTTGCGACTCTTTTTTGGGTCGGGTCGATTTTCAGCTATGTTGTTTGTCGTGAGGTGTTCGTGCAGTGTAGGCTACAGAGGGAAACGAGAGGCGATAAGCCTCTCCCGATCCCAATCGGATTCATTTCTGGCATGTAAGAAATTCTGGTCGCCCCTCGTGCGGGTATCGGACAGCTGAAGCAGAGCTACGAATCTCTCATTTGAAAGCCACGTTTCTAGCATCTGTAAAACTGCATTCTACCATCTTAAAAATATATCTAAATTACGGCATATGCTTTCAATGCAAAATGCTGAACAGTTAGTTCATGCGTTCATGACCTTAAGGCTAGATTATTGTAATACTCTACTGGGTGGTTGCCCTGCTCGCTTAATAAATAAACTGCAGCTGGTCCAAAACGCAGCAGCTCGAGTTCTTACTAGAACCAGGAAGTATATTAGCCCGGTTCTGTCAACACTGCACTGGCTCCCTATTAAACATCGCATACATTTTAATATCTTGCTAATTACTTACAAATCACTAAATGGTTTAGCTCCCCAGTACTTGAGCGAGCTCTTAACGCATTATACTCCATCACGTCTATTGAGGTCTCAAAACTCTGGCCAGTTGATAATACCTAGAATATCAAAATCAACTGCAGGCGGTCGATCCTTTTCCTATTTAGCACCTAAACTCTGGAACAGCCTTCCTAGCATTGTTCGGGAAGCAGACACACTCTGTCAGTTTAAATCTAGACTAAAAATGCATCTCTTTACTATGGCATACACATAAAACATTTTTAATTTTATATTTTATTCAAATTGTTAGGCTGCATTAACTAGGTCAGCCGGAACCGGGAACACTTCCCATAACACCTGATGTACTCGTTACATCATAAGAGGAATGGAATCTACGCTAATGTTAGTCTTTCTGTTTATCCCGAGGTTTACTGCAGTCAGCCGGATCTGGGCCGTATCCAGATCAGATGGCGGACCAGCGCCCGGACATTACCAACGCATCCCTGAAGTGTCTGCAGAGACTGTGTCAATTAGTCTACCCTCTGAAATTGCTCATCGACATGGCATCCTCAATGGATCCATCTCCGGCGTGATGACACCGATACTTCGAATATTCCTATTTAATAATTGTTTAATCGACACGCCATCCTCAATAAACCCGTCTCCGGCGTGATGCCTCCGATCTTTCGAATATTCCGATCTAATATTACTTCTGACCTGTAAGGTTGCCAAAATAATAATCATACACTGTTTGTTAATTGGTCAGAGGAGAACTGGCACCTCGACTGAGCCTGGTTTCTCCCAAGGTTTATTTTTCTCCATTATGCCACCTGATGGAGTTTTGGTTCCTTGCCACCGTCGCCTCTGGCTTGCTCAGTTGGGGACACTACATTTTCAAATAAATATCCAAATAAATTTAATTACTAAACTAAATGAACTATATCAACTACATTACTTGAATATATATGATAATTGAAATGAGCTAGATGACATCACTGTTTTCTCCAGAGCGGCTGTACAGCCGAATCAAATTCTGTTCATTATTTTCCTGTTTAACACTGTGAAGCTGCTTTGAAACAATCTGCATTGTAAAAAGCACTATATAAAGAAAGTTGACTTGACTTGACTACGAACTGATTGCCCTATTTCCCCCTTTTGCGCCCGCGCGAAAGCAGAAGTTGAACATTTAATCTTTAATGCAGCAAGAAAGAAAACGAAAATAGGGAGATCTTTAAGTTCTGTAGGCATCTATCAAATAGAAGCAATTTAACAAACTGTTGCATGCTTCCGGTTCGTGTTGTAAAATGGATAATCCAAGTCTTCCAAACCGCCGTGGTGTAGCTATCAGCGCCTCTTTTATTCATTTAGCTAGCCTACTTGATCATTAATTTAGTATCCTACTTGTTTCACTTTCACACTTTATTTACTATTTATCTACTTTTTACTTAATTTTATGAGCACGGGAAATGTGAACCGTTGTCCATCATTTGACAATTGGTGATAAAGAAAAATGTCACGTCGCAATATTTTTTTTTTTTTTTTTTTTTTAGCCTAATGTCGTGAAGTCACCCAGTCAATTATTCATTGCAGAAAGTGAAAGTAAAACAAATCTACTTCAACATATGCTGATAACGTAGCCTATAACTTATTAGTCTTAATTTATTTTCTTAATATTTGTCTTGTGGCCCATAGCCTAGTGAAATTATAGGCCTATAATTCATTGTAGCCATAATCGGCATAAATGTTTTTAAATAATTTCATTTCAATGAGTAAACTAATCTATCTCTTTTAACCTATTATGCAGCGTGTCAGGCATTGATGCGTTATGCAATTGTTGCGGGGGGATGGAATGTAATGTCAATTTAATAATAAAAGTAGGTCTACCCTAACAATAATAATAATTTAATACATAACTTGGAAATGCTAAATCCTCTTGATGTCGATAGCTGATGCATTTGACCATAGGCTATCTCTCTATTAGTAGCCTACACATGGTCTATCGGCGCAACTAGGCACGGGGGTTTATCGCGCATATTTCACATGTATAGTGTGAGCAATCAAGTCGAGCTCGACGATCGGACCGCACAGTGTGAGCACAATAATCGTGAGCTTTGGCTTCTACTCGTACAGTACATCTTAAAAATCGCACAGTGCATGCCCGCTTTTAGTAGCTACTGCCCTTCAAAAGCTACAGAAGATACTTTAGTCTTAGAAGACAAAATAAGCACAATTTACCCTAATCATTACATTTAAAACGTTTTCAAATTCTGGGTCACACACAGATCTCCATTCCATACTAAACGCAAACACACACACACACACACACACACACACACACACACTCACACTCAGAGTCAGAACATTATTCAAATGAATGAGCTGAATGTGCCTAACATTTTTTTCTTCCTGTGGCTGTGACTGTGACTGAATCCATTTAATAGCAGCTATTCCTTGAAAAACACAGGGTGCCAATTACAATATATTATCGAACCCAAGCTATATATTAATGATACATGACAATATTTATATTATTTTATATATTTATTTCTGTTATCTTTAAATCTATGAATGACACAATTTACAGTGAAATCGAGAGCAGCTCTTAAAATACCATTATGCTGGATGTGTTAAATATGAGTGGACCATTTTGAATAAAAAACAGGGCCAAAAGCATAATGATAATTACACAACTCATATTTCTCCGGAGACCTCAGATTTAGAAATAACTATACGACAGGGATGGATATAAGCACTGTCTATAGAGGACAGAGTGTTGACTCATCTCAAACAGTGAATGTGTGTGTGTGTGTGTGTGTGTGTGTCAGAGCTGCAGTGAGAGTGTTTGCTATGTTTCTCTGCGACCGTGGCCAATTCAACAGATGCTTTCGCTCTATGTGCTGGTCATTCTTACGGTTCTCTGCCCAAAGTCAAATGGATGAAGCTGATAATCAAGGCCTTTGTGCCATCTGTAAACTCATTTACAAGAGATATTTTAAAAAGCTGCTCTAAAGAGAGAGAGAGAGAGATGAGAGAGAGAGAGTAAAGTAAAGGAAGAATATATATTTTTTTTAATGTAAAGAATATTAATATTTTCAGTCCAATGGTCATGAAGACCAAATTGAATTGGTTTCAATATGTATTGTGTTTCTCACTCTTCTCTAATGTCTAAAATTACAAATGGTGCTGATGAATCCCTAAAAAACAACCAGAGACATTGAATTCCTAAAAACCAGAGCGCCAATTAACAGTAGGTCACACGTTGATTTATACTGCATTCATCCTCAGACCATCTAACTGTGTGTGTGAGGTGTGTTTTTGCAGTACCGTGTGAACAGCACAGGAGTCGTGCAAGGCGAGTGAATGACTGCAGCTCATTGCAGAGTGGATTCCTATTGTGCGGTTGCTTGGACACTGTTGCCATAGCAACAGGCTCTAGTGCAGTGTAAAAATACAGAGAATGAAATAATAAAGAGATTGCGTGAAAACCTTTGTTATGAAGTGAAAGGATGGGTTATCTTAAACTAATAGGACAGAATAATCATGTAAGTAAAGACTGGAGTAAGGACTCTCCTTTTCTGCTTTGTATAAATAAATGACATGCCCTGTCTCTAATAGTATCATTATTCATTGAGTGAGTTCTCAAAGTTAAGTGTTTGTCACAAACTCTAACAACAAGGGTTTTTCCTGAGGCCAATGATCCACCTTACATGCTATAATGCTAGAAAGCAGCGTTTGGCCATTTACTGACACTGGACTAATCCAGGGGTTTTCAAACAGGAGTTCTGGGTGCTTTTTTGAGACATACATCGCATTAAGTTTTGTTTGTATGTGTGCTGTATATTTGTATATATGGGGGTCCTTGGCATCAAAAGGTTTGAAAGGTATTCCATGTAAAGCAGGGATGTAATAATGGTATTTAGAAATAGGGGAATTCCTCCAGTCAGATTTATGAAGGAGTCACTCACAATTACTCTCACAGATTAATGAGAGTTTCTTTACTCAGTCTGATCAGACACAGCCAACAAGCCTCTCTTCACTTCTCTTTTACAGCTATACATACAATCTCTAAATGAGTGCTCCAAATGAAGGCACTCACCACCACTTACTTGTGGTAAGAATGTTGAGTGGAGTGGTTTGGAATATCTTATTTATGCTGGTTCTCTTACCGTGTCACATTCACATGTGAGTCTGTGAGGTGGATTAGGCAACAATAAATGTAATTCTTATTAACTTATCTTATTTGTAATTTTACCACAAGACTGAACTTAAACCAACATTAGATAGCATGGATACCAGTGGTGGACGAAGTACATAAATCAAGTACTTAAATAAAAGTACAGATACTATTAAATGTGTCTGTACTTAAGCATTTAAGGCAAAAAGTACTGATTGTATTCTAGCCAGACAAGTCAGCACTAAAAAGAAAGATAAGTGCATACATTGAAAATGTATTGCAAATGTATTGTTTTACAGCATACACTTATTATACACTATCAAAACATTAACTATAACTACTATACTAAAATATCAACTTAAGTTACTGATAATTCAAGTGTGCAAACTAGTGAAATAATATAGGATTTTTAAAAATAGGGAAAAACAAATTTTGTGCAAATATGTGGCGACAAACACTAAAAAAGAAAAAATGGAATGACGTCACATATAGGGCAAAATGTGTTAACATTTCAAGAGGAACTATTTTTATATCAATTGAAACTGCTAGCAGCGGGGAAGACTATTTTAGCTAAAATCACCTACTCTATACAGACAGTGACACACAAATGTCCACATTTAAGCATTTCAATGGGCTTAAAAAGCTTGCCCTTTTACTGGAGATTTAGTTCACAAATAACTCACAGACCTAAATATGATTTCATTGACAATAATCAATACTACAATTCATAAGTAACTTACTTTTAGTGCAATCAGTAGCACACACATGCAAGTTCCGACGATATCCCTGTTCTTGGCTCATTTGGTTCGTTGAATCAGTGAGATGTTGACTCAATAACAACTGCAAATGGATCAGTCTGATTCTATTACTTGTGAACCAATTCAACAAGTTCATTGGAAAGAATAAACTCAATCGGACAGCGCACTGTCCACCACTGATGGATACTGATTATAATGCTATGGTTAACATCCTGTCCTCCCCTAAAAGTATATATGCAAGCTAAATGCAAGCTATATTCCCTATAAATACAAGCTAGGCTATACATTAAGTGCATAAAAAACATTACATTATTTAAAAATGTCTTACTGTATGTCCACAGTAAGACTCCCTGTCTGCACACACTTTTATTGAAATATAAATATACTGTATATCTAGCACAGATAAGAAACTAGCACTCAAATGCTCTAGTAAAAGGTTATGTGCTGGGGAAAAAAAACACCTCTCAGGTGGATTAAACAGCACAAGCACCTGGGAGGGCAACCCATGTTAAACTGTTTATGATCAGCTTTGAACAATTTAATAAAGTTCTCTCCTGCTTTGCACAGCTTAGGGTGAACACTTTTCATGTAGCAGCTCACTGTGACACAAACCAAACTAATCGATAATGAAATTCATTATTGTATTTTTATTATAGATTAGTTCTTGCAGCCCTACTGTGGAATTTTCACTTCCTTAAAACCATTTAACTGTAGCAACTGAAAGCCATACAATCAAATATACTTAATGTCACAAAAGCAAACAAAAAATATTGCGTAATGATATTTAAAAAGTAATTAGGGCAAGCTGATGGACAAAAACAAAAGCAAGCTGTTGAATGAGTGTGCTCCTGTTTGTCTGGGTGGATATAATTGATCCTCACAGGAGTCTACTGGAAAAACATAAAGATATGCAAAATGTTGCATGGGGTATTGGTCGTTATGCAACCATGGTGAAGACTTGTGTTTGTTTCTATGCGTGTCTTTGTAAAGAAGCTGAATAGAATGCAGTGCGATTTTATAATGTCTCCAGATAGTTGAGCTGTATTTGAACGATTCCCAAATGAGAGATTTGGAAAACAGGTTACATATGTGATTTCAGGCAGGTCTTGAAACATGGTGAGGTGGAAGGGAAGAAAATGTGAGTTAAATCTCATTTTTGACCTTAAACATGTTCTATGATATTAGTTTAGATGGATATTACTGAAACAAGCATCCTACCTGCTCTGTTCATCTCTAAAATCTCCTCCTGAGCAGCGACAGCACAATGGTCACTTTGTGGACTGTGGTGGGGTGAGTTCATGGCGGACTTACAGTAATTAGGTGAGCCCAGCTGTGGGGCACGGGGAATATGCTTGTTCTTTTTCTTTGGTAGCTTCTGCTTAGCCATGGCTAGAGAGTAGTACATCCCAAAGTTATTGACGATGACAGGCACGGGCATGGCAATGGTTAATACACCTGCCAGAGCACACAATGCACCCACCAGCATGCCTGACCAAGTTTGAGGATACATGTCTCCATAGCCCAACGTGGTCATAGTCACAACAGCCCACCAGAAGCCAATTGGGATGTTTTTGAAGTGGGTGTGCTCACTGGCACGTGGGTCATTGGGATTGGCACCGATTCGCTCGGCATAGTAGATCATGGTGGCGAAGATGAGCACTCCAAGCGCAAGAAAGATGATGAGCAGGAGAAACTCATTTGTGCTGGCACGGAGAGTGTGTCCCAGTACACGCAGGCCTACGAAGTGTCGCGTCAGCTTGAAGATTCGGAGGATCCGAACAAATCGCACCACTCTGAGGAAACCCAGAACGTCCTTTGCCTCGGAACCAGAAAGCCCGCTTAGGCCCACCTCCAGATAAAACGGCAGGATGGCCACAAAGTCTATGATGTTTAGGGTGTTTTTGATGAATTTCTTTTTGTCCGGACAGAAGGTGACACGCATAAGGAACTCAAAGGTGAACCACACCACACACACTCCCTCGATGTAGGTTAGGTAGACCACCGTCTCTGTCTCCAGGTGAAACCTGGAGGTGTTGTCGAGAGGGTTAAAATATGTGCGGTTAACAATGGGGTTGAAGGCCTCGTGTGTCTCCAGGCAGAATGTGGTTATGGAAACCAAAATGAAGAAAAGCGAGGCAAATGCCACCCACTGCAGAAGAGAAAGAGAGAGAGAGAGAGAACGGGGGGGGGGGGGAGAAAAAACACTGTTAATAAATATGGACTGTTACATTGCTCTTCTCTAAAAGGATGGTGAACTGAGGCCCAAATACATTTCTCAATCATTAAAGGAGACTTTTACTGTTAAAAATGATCTCAACTGTATCCTCAAGCTGTCCTCTCAATTTATTTTTTCATTTTCACAGCATTATTATATATATATGTGAAGTACAATAAGTACAAGCCTGTTAGTGTGTCCTTACATTTCTTTACAGGTGAGCAGAATGGTCCGCATTACATGGCCTTGTGCAAACCTCCTACAGCAAGTCCCACGCATAAAGTCTTACACCAAGACCACATGCTTGAACAACACTTCCAATCTCAGGTGTAATGGTGCAGTGCACAGCAGCAGACAAACATCAAAGGAGGGAAAACTATAGCCCTAATGATGATCTTTGACCCCTGACTTACCTTAGCCCTTTAACATGAAGTCTTTTGAATTCATATTTGCTTGCATTATAAATTAGTCCATAATTTCACCAGTATCTTTTTTTTCAGGAGTTTCCAGGAAATTAAGTTTTTTTTTTTTTTTTTCAGCAATGATAAATATCTATTTCAAATAAATGTTGTGAAATAAATGCTTTTGAACTTTCTATTTATCAAAGAATCCTGAAAAAAACATCACGGTTTCCACTAAATATTAAGCAGCATAACTGTTTTCAACATAATATAAAAAACTCATTTCACAGAATCAAATCACAGGCTAGAATTTCTGAATTTCTCATTAGCAGTTATAATTCCTCAACACAATGGCCATTCAAACATCAGCAAATACATTTCTATAGGGCTGACAGGTGGCTGAATCTCAATGACTAGTTCATGCAATGTCCATGTTGAATGGCTTTGTCAGCACTATTGTTTACCTGTGATATTGATAATTTTCTCCTTCTATTCAAACAGATGAATTACCCCTGCTGGACTGTTTAGGTTGAAAATCATATTACTCCGCTTACTGTCATCAAAAGATAAAAGACTAGTTACCTGAAACTCTCTCGGTCAGTTGCTCTACCTTAACAAAACACACAACAGATGGATTGTGTCTGGTTAAAATGCTGAACACTCAGAATGCACAATTTTTAAAAAATAAAATAAAATATAATAATAATATAAAATACTTAATAATAATATAAAATACTTAAGTTTGCTTCATTGAGGCAAATGGCAGAGTTGCTGTTTTCTTCAGTGAAAAAACACTGCATAGCAAAAGTGAGAGGGTGCAAGAGGGAGAGACGGTGTGAAAGAGAAAGAAACTCATTCAAGTGTCTCAGAAATAGCACAAAATCCTCCCCCTTCTCCCTTACATCACCTCTTACTCTCATTCTGTGATTGTACCTCTCTTCCTGGAGATGAAAGCTTGTCACGTTCTCTTATGTAACCAAACACTGCCTAACACAGTGCACCCACATTTGGGACTGCGTCTGTATTTGTGGATTCATGTGTTTTGCGTCTGTGGGGAAGGCCTGGCTATTGGGTTTTTTGTACAAGGCTGTGAGTGTTGCCGCTGCTGTGCTTTCATTTTTGGACAATAATGTCCCACTGGGGCTTGATAGAAAAGACAGTTGGGGACTCCGGATTAATTCCTGCCTGTTTATGGCCATCTGTATTCATTATAAAGGAGCAAGTGGCAAAGCTGATTTCTTTCTTTAATAAAAATACCAAAAACACACCAATGTCAATCAATCTCACATATCTGTAGAGATTCCATTTGCTGTTCCACCTTTTCTGGCTATTTTTATTATTCAAATATTCAATATATATTCTGAATAAATGAACAGTGTTCCAAGAGTGTATATATGACACCAATCATTGGGACTTTTTAGTGGATCTTTCTGCAGGTTACACCAGTAAGTGGCAAAACGTGATAGGCTGTATCCAAAATCGCATACTCTCGAGTACTGATTTTGAATAAGTACCTTGCGAGTGCTTAAAAGGTATGTTTTTATATATCATATGTAGTATGAATGTAATCCAGATGTACTACATTCGCCATGTTGTCATTATCATGTGACCTGCCAGCATCAGTGGCGTCACTTCATTCACAAATATTCTCCTGTGGCCTCATGGGATGTGAAGTGTCCATCGAATCCACACTTTAGAATCTTGCCGAAATACTAGGTCATTCGGGTACTTTTTGCCTACTCTTTTATGAGTACTGTGAATTTGGTCACATACTGTTTTTTATGCCTGTTATACAGGAGGGAAGTATGATTTTGAACGCAGCCATATAGGGCCCTATTTTAACTATTTAAATGTATGGCGCAGGTGCACTTAGGGTGTGTCCAAATCCACTTTTGCTAGTTCAACCTCTTAATAAGTATTGGGTGTGTTTTGGGCATAACGTGCAATAAACCAATTAGAGTGTCATCTCCCATTCCCTTAAAAAGCCAGTTGCAGTTGAGTCAGTTTAAATGCATGTGTGTATTGCCACAATTGGTCAAAAAATCTGCCAATTTCATTTGTCCTACAAATAGGTAATTCTGATACATGCAATGACTATCCATTATGACATGTAGGCATTCTTATCTTTATGTACACAATAATAATCTTTTACATTGTAATCCTTTTATTTTTAATATTTGGCATGTTTGTGTGCTTTTGTTGATAACTAACTGGGCAGTGGATCTGTAGTTCTGTAGTTCCTAGCATGCTTTGCAAGGGACTGCATTAGGAGAGTAAACTTAGGGATTAAGTGTTATTTTATGTTTTTTTCCAGCTTTTCACAAAAGACATGTTAGTGTTTAATGTCCAGTTTAATGTAATATTTTTTAATTTTGTGATTACCATTGTGCTGAAGATTGGAGCTTGTGGGCACACTTTACTGTACAATACTCTTTACAAACTATACAAATGTCAGTGCTGACACCAGTCTTTTCTTATTTGTTCCTTATTGTGTATAATGAATGAAACTGCTTATTTAAACATAATTAAATAATTAAACCTCAGTAAAAAAGAAAAGAAAATGTTGTTTGACAAGTGATGTAATAGTTAAACATACTAGAATAAATTAATTTACCTATTAATTTAACCTAAACCAACTAATTTGTGTTGACCTAACTGATTTATTTTGAGTGTATTATGTACTGCATATTTTAAAGTGATTAGGTAAGTAAGGTAAGGTAAAACTTTAGGCTGTCACCTAAAAATGTATATACATAAACAATTATATATAACAAGTTTAAATCAATGAATCGATCAATCATACTTTTTAATGTTGGAGCATTTTGTACCAAGTCTTCATTCATTTCTGAAGCTCATTGAGCATTAGACAAAACTATAGGGTTTTTATATAGAAAAGGGCATTTTTATGCACAGTTAACATGTCCTTATCTCCAGCAGCCTGTTTATGCCAAATTCAGTCTCTGTCTCTCTTTCATATATATTGCATTAGCATGTTTAACCAAGGACAGCCTTTTCAAACTGCAAATCACATTTCTATAAATTATGTATATGAAATATTTTAACAGAAAATAAAAACACTCACAGGCAAGACATAAAAGGCTGTGCTACATTAACACAAACTTCCTGTGTATGTGTGGTAGCAATCTTGACATTAAATACACACAACAAAATCCCATTAGCTTGCAATAATTCATACATTTTTTCCACTCAAGCCTCAGATTGCCCAACTTGCTTGGTCAGTGAAGATGACCTGTACAGATAGGAGGAGGGCTGTTAAATGTACATTACACTGTTATGCCATTAATGTACAATGAAGTTCCTCTACTCAAAGCAGAAATAAGTGGCCCTCTCCACTGATGGGAGATTAATGGGGGAGATGGTGCTGGCAATTCTTGAAGGAGCTAGAGGTAGCAATTCATCTCTTCAAATATTTAGCAATTCACTCAAATATTTAAGAAGGGCTAACCTCTTTAACCTCGTCCATTGCACATTACAAATGGCTGAGATACAGTAAGACATTCCACTTATTTACTAACCACAATTACTTGACTTCGGCATTTCATAATGAACTTCAAACTAACTGTAGTCAAGAAGCCTGTTGTAGATACAAGAACCTACATACTGTCACAGATCCGCCAGGCTCCCACGTCACTCAATCACAGCGCACGCCTTCCCCTGAGTATTGATCACGCGCACCTGCACCTCATCAACACACCAATCACCACCAGTACTTAAGGCACACACACACTCACAGTCACTGTCCGGTCTCGTTTGTATGTTGGTACATACCTCTATGCTAAACTTCAAGGACTTGCTTTATGCTACTTACCTTCTCCCGTTATTCCCTTAAGCCTCCAGCGTTCCAGCCTTGTGTGTGTGCGTGTCTCCATCTTCTCTTCAGCTCCAACTCTCTCTCCAGCGATCTCCTCTCCAAACCTTCCCAACGATCACCTCGAGATATCATCATCCACCACTCACGATCATCTACACTCTCCACCTGCACATCCGTCAGCCGCTGCTCTGCTCAATAAACACCACTTCCCCTTATCCATTGTCTCTGTCCCTTCTGTACCGTAACAGAAGACCGGACCACAACCGATGAGCACCAGCATGAGCACCACCGACCCATTCCAGGAACTCGTGGACACTGTCCGTCGATCACTTCCATTCATTCCACCAGCGAGCACTTCCGCAAACAACACCGCATCTCCCTCTGCACCCGTCTACGCCAGTCCCATGGCCAGACCAGCGCCCTACTCTGGCCTGGCGGAGGACTGCAATGGATTTCTGCTACAATGTTCGCTGGTCCTGGAGATGCAACCGCTCCTCTATCCTGACGATAGGTCCAAGGTGGCATTTATCATCTCGCAACTAAGGGGTAAGGCCTTACAGTGGGCAGAAACCTTGTGGACCCAGGATAATCCCATCGTCCAAACTCTGGCAGGCTTCATAGCCCATTTCAAGGACGTCTTCGGGAAACCTGCTTGGGATGCCTCCATAGGTGAGCAACTTTACCACTTGAAACAAAATAAGATGCCGATCAATGAGTATGCCCTTCAGTTCAGGACCCTAGCTGCCGCCAGCGGATGGAATGAGCAATCGCTGCTCACCACCTATCGTCAGGGTTTGGATCCCCGTGTGCGGTTGCATCTCGCTGCATACGAGGACACCATCGGGCTCGAACGCTTCATCCAATTGTCTATCCGCTTCGCCACTCGTATGCAGTCGTGCCTCGAAGAGCACCAGGGCCAGGAACTACTCCTTTCCTCCTTCCGTCAGCCAGAATCCGTCAGCCCTCCAGAACCAGCCCCAGAACCCATGCAAGTACAGCAAACACGGCTAACCCAGGGGGAACGTCGGAGACGGCTGGTCCAGGGTCTATGCCTGTACTGCGGTACTATGGGGCATCCCATTACTCAATGCCCTATTCGTCCTAATCGTCCTGTGGTGAGTGCTGTCGTTCCATTTCCACATAATATGCAGCCTCTCAACACTATTGTGCCGGCGTTACCCTTCCAGTTTCTGCCCTCCTCGACTCTGGGTCAGCCGGCAACTTCATCTCGGGCGCCCTCTGCCGTCAGCTTCGCCTCAAGACCACAGCTACACCCACAACTTACCAGATCCACTCGGTAACGGGGAAACCCCTCAGCCGACGGCAAGTTCGGTCCGTCACCGTCCCCATCCAGCTCCAAGTGGGGATATTACACACGGAACAACAACAACTGCTGGTTCTGGAGGACTCCACCGCTGACGTGATCCTAGGGCGTCCCTGGTTAGTGCAGCACAATCCCATCATCTCCTGGAAGTCCGGCGAAATCCTAAAGTGGGGCGATAGCTGTTTCCGGGGTTGTTTTCGGGCTCTCCCTGTTCCCCCTACTCCAAACTGTAGGAAGATGTCCGTGTGTTCCACCTCCATCGAGAGCCCGGTTGAACAACGTTCGGTAGATATACCATCTTGCTACGCCCCCTTCAGCGATGTCTTCTGCCCCCAGCGAGCATCCAAGCTGCCTCCACATCGGCCATGGGACTGTGCCATCGATCTGCTTCAGGGTGAGTCAGTGCCCCGTGGGAAGATTTACCCATTGTCACTCCCGGAGGAGAAGGCCATGGAAGACTACATCAAGGAGGCGCTCGACCAGGGTTACATCCGACCGTCTACATCCCCTGCTGCTTCCAGCTTCTTTTTCGTGGCCAAAAAGGACGGAGGCTTGCGGCCCTGTATTGACTACCGAGCACTCAATAAAATAACTGTCAAGTTCCGTTATCCCCTTCCTCTCGTCCCAACAGCGCTGGAACATCTCCGAGGTGCCACTGTCTTCACCAAGTTGGACCTCCGCAGCGCCTACAACCTCATCCGAATACGCGAGGGGGACGAATGGAAGACAGCCTTCGTGACTCCTACGGGCCACTACGAATACCTTGTCATGCCCTATGGATTAGCCAACGCCCCCTCCGTATTCCAGGATTTCATCCACGAGGTGCTCCGGGAGTTTCTCCACAGATTCGTTCTGGTCTACATCGACGACATCCTGATCTACTCCCGGAACCTGGCCGAACATCACCACCACGTTGCGGAGGTCCTGCAACGCCTGAGGGACTTCCAACTCTATCTCAAAGCCGAAAAATGTTCCTTCCATCAGCCCTCAGTGCAGTTCCTTGGGTATAACATCGATAGCAGTGGCATCCGGATGGACGAGGGGAAGGTGGAGGCCATCAGGAACTGGCCTATTCCTACCACCATAAAAGAACTCCAAAGGTTTCTGGGATTCGCAAACTTCTACCGTCGCTTCATTCTCAATTACAGCATCATCTCCTGCCCTCTCACGCAACTCCCCGGTTGCAAGCCCAAGTCTCTGTCCTGGACTCCAGCGGCCACGAAAGCTTTCGACGCTCTCAAGGATGCATTCACTTCGGCTCCCCTCCTAGTGCATCCAGACCCCACGAAAGCCTTTGTAGTGGAGGTAGACGCCTCCACCACAGGAGTGGGAGCCGTTCTTTCACAGCAGCAGGGAACACCCAGCCGCCTCCATCCATGTGCCTTCTTCTCCCGGAAACTCAACCCGGCGGAGGTAAACTACGACATCGGTAACCGGGAACTGCTGGCCATTAAGATGTCCCTGGAAGAGTGGAGGCATTGGTTGGAGGGTTCCCAGCTCCCTTTCTTGGTCCTCACTGACCATAAGAACCTTGAATATCTCAGGGATGCAAAGAGACTCAATCCCCGGCAGGCCCGGTGGGCCCTGTTCTTTACACGATTCAATTTCACAATTTCCTATCGACCAGGACCCAAGAATGTAAAGGCAGACGCTCTCTCCCGTCTCTACAGTCCAGAAGAGTACTCCAAAAAAGCCGAGCCCATCATCCCTGAGAAACTGTTCGTGAGTCCCATCACCTGGTCCGAGGAGACCTTGCCCTCCTCCAATGTCTCCACCAATGCTCCGCCGGGTTGTCCACCAGGCTCACAGTATGTCTCACGAGCACGGCGCACTCCCCTCATTCACACCTCCCACTCGTCTTTGGGCACTGGCCACCCGGGGGTCAATGAAACCCTCTCGTTGCTGAAGGAGCGCTTCTGGTGGCCCAATATGGCATCGGACGTCAGAAGGTACGTGAGGGGATGCCAGGAATGCGCCATCTCCAAAAGCCCAAGACATCTTCCCTCCGGCAAACTCCATCCTCTGCCCGTTCCCAACCGTCCGTGGTCACACCTAGGGGTAGACTTCATCACAGACCTTCCCGTATCCAGAGGTCAGACCTGTGTACTAGTGGTAGTGGACAGATTCTCCAAGTCCTGTCGACTGATCCCGTTAAAAGGACTACCCACGGCCATGGAAACGGCTGAACTTATGTTTAACAAGATTTTTAGATATTATGGTATCCCAGAGGACATCGTCTCCGACAGAGGACCTCAATTCATCTCCCGGGTATGGAAAGCGTTCTTCTCTCTCCTAGGTGTGACAGTCAGCCTCTCTTCCGGCTATCACCCACAGACGAACGGGCAGACGGAGAGGAAGATTCAGGAGATCGGTCGCTTCCTCCGTACCTTCTGTCACGGCCACCAGGACTCCTGGAACCAGTTCCTGGGCTGGGCCGAGTACGCACAAAACTCCCTACGGCAGTCTACCACCGGTCTAACTCCATTCCAGTGCGTGCTCGGGTACCAGCCCCCATTGTTCCCTTGGTCCGGGGAACCGTCGGATGTTCCAGCTATAGACTACTGGTTCCGGGAGAGCGAGAGGGTCTGGGACTCTGCACATCACCAGCTTCAACGGGCCCTGCGCAGACGCAAGATGACAGCCGACCTTCGTCGCTCCAACACTCCCTCCTTCCAACCGGGTCAGAAGGTCTGGCTGTCCACCAGGGACATCAGGTTGCGTCTGCAATGCAGGAAGCTCAGTCCCAGGTTCATTGGCCCTTTTCCCATCGTGAAGCAGATCAACCCAGTCACATATCAACTCCAACTCCCTTCACAATATCGCATTCATCCTACATTCCATGTGTCACTATTAAAACCTCACTTTCCCTCCGTTTCCATTCCCACAGAGCCTGGCGCAGCCGAAGAGACCCCCCTCCCACTCATCGTGGAGGACGGTACGGCCTACCAAGTGAAGGACATCCTGAACTCCCGGCGCCGTGGTGGTATTCTAGAGTATCTGGTGGACTGGGAGGGCTACGGTCCCGAGGAACGCTCATGGGTACCTAGAAACGACATCCTTGACCCAAACCTGCTCGAAACCTTCCATGCTTCTCACCCCAACACACCTGCACCCAGAGGCAGAGGCCGACCACCACGACGTCGGGGTCCGCGGCCCTCAGGAGCAGGCCGTGGAGGGGGGGGGGTAATGTCACAGATCCGCCAGGCTCCCACGTCACTCAATCACAGCGCACGCCTTCCCCTGAGTATTGATCACGCGCACCTGCACCTCATCAACACACCAATCACCACCAGTACTTAAGGCACACACACACTCACAGTCACTGTCCGGTCTCGTTTGTATGTTGGTACATACCTCTATGCTAAACTTCAAGGACTTGCTTTATGCTACTTACCTTCTCCCGTTATTCCCTTAAGCCTCCAGCGTTCCAGCCTTGTGTGTGTGCGTGTCTCCATCTTCTCTTCAGCTCCAACTCTCTCTCCAGCGATCTCCTCTCCAAACCTTCCCAACGATCACCTCGAGATATCATCATCCACCACTCACGATCATCTACACTCTCCACCTGCACATCCGTCAGCCGCTGCTCTGCTCAATAAACACCACTTCCCCTTATCCATTGTCTCTGTCCCTTCTGTACCGTAACACATACTCCATCACAAACCTCAACTGTAATTTTTTATAGCCCAAAAGGCTGCCAATATAGCTCAGCCTCTTACACTTTTTTAGTCATAGGCAACACCCAAACCAACACTCTGCTTTTAAAATGTAAACACAGACTCTTCCTTGGCTTCCTCTCAAGCATTGGTCAACCTTAAGTGCTACCGACACTCTTTCGTCTGGTTTGTTGTGTTTTCTGTGTTTATGGTTAGCAGCAGAGCAGAGACACTTGAATATGAATGAAGCATTACTGTATGATATGTAAATAGTTAAAAGGTGAAGTGTGAAATTTCTACATTAATCAGTATTGCAATCTATTAGTTTGAGTGGCCTGTTGGGCATGACAGAACACTGGCTCAACCAATAGCATGAATTTGGGGTGAGATTACCTATTTGAATGGGATGAAATTATCATTTGAGCTGCCTCTGATATTAGGGCATGATGAAGTGAGTCAGATGCTTGATTTGGTATACCTACAGATGCAGCATTGCGTTTTTATACATAATTAAAATTGTAAATGTGTAAATATGCCTGTTCTTGCACATTTTGTGCAGTACACAGGGACACACCCTGTCTTTTAAAAAGCTTTAGATATTGATCCAAATCATCCACTACTAAGTGCAAATGTGTATTGTCATTTATAAAGCATGCAAACAGAAGCAGGACACTACAAAATCACAAACTATTTTCCTGTTTCTGTTTCCTGTCTCAGTCTGTGAAATTATTATTTTTTTAAACCTGTAATTAGCTGGCTGCATGTTATTTGTTATGTAAATAAATAAAAATACAGAACACATTGATTGATGCATTCAATTGCTGTTGGCCAGCAAGCGGCTCCTCAAATCTCTCACATTAGCATGATTTTTGCATTCGCATTATTTTTATTAATTTAAAAAATTGTTTTTTTGTTTTTTTTTAGTGCTGCAGAGTCACTTCACCTTTTACTGACATGGTTTTACTGGTATGGTAGTAATAAAGTCTGTGTATTTTAGTATACACTATACAAAATAAACATGCACAGTATACAGATTTATGAAGTCAGTCAGTTAACCGACTTCATTAACCAGTTAAATAGCTTCATTCATCAAGTTTCTATTTGTTCATGTTATTACCATTAGATCTCAAATGACAGCATTGTCCAAACGATTATTAATGGGGCAACTCATATCAACACAGCTGAGCACACATCACTTTCTAAATAGCCTACCTATATTTATCCACATGCAAAATCATTAACAGGTCATAAAACACAGGTCCATCTCAGCAAACACTAGGGGTGGGGTGGGGGGATTGATTCACATACGAGTCGTGATTGTATCTTCTACTGATTCAAATCAGAAAAAAGTATCAGCTCTGCTGCTGTTCATAAATACCACTAGTGAGGTTGTACAATGAGGATGTTTTCAAGTTGCCAGAAATAGAGTCATCAGTGTCGGAGACACAATCGCTTTATATGATGAACAGATTTAATTTAGTCTTTTATTCACATACAGACGTGCTCAAATTTGTTGGTACCCCTCCACAAAAAAACAAAGAACGCACAATTTTCTTGAAACTGACTAAAGTAATTGGCATCCACCCTTATTTATTCCATATTTAATAGAAAACTTTGCTTTTGATTTTTTTTATTCAGCATAATATTGTAAATAATAAAACAAATGAAAATGGCATGGACAAAAATGATGGGACCCCTAACCTAATATTTTGTTGCATAACCTTTAGAGGCAATCACTGCAATCAAACGTTTCTGTAGCTCTCAATGAGACTTCTGCACCTGTTAACAGGTAGTTTGGCCCACTCTTCATGAGCAAACTGCTCCAGCTGTCTCAGGTTTGATGGGTGACTTCTCCAGACTGCAAGTTTTTAGCTCTTTCCATAGATGTTCAATAGGATTCAGATCAGGACTCATAGAAGGCCACTTCAGAATAGTCCAATGTTTTGTTCTTATCCATTCTTGGGTGATTTTAGCTGTGTGTTTTGGGTCATTATCCTGTTGGAGGACCCATGACCTCCGACTGAGACAGAGCTTTCTGACATGGGGCAGTACATAACTGAGCCTCATCTATGTTTCACTGTGGGTATGGTATTTTTTCTTTGAAAGCTTGATTTTTTTTGTCTGTGAAGAGCTGATGTGACTTGCCAAAAAGCTCTAGTTTTGACTCATCTGTCCGAAGGACATTCTCCCAGAAGGATTGTGGCTTGTCAATATGCATTTTAGCAAATTCTACTCTGGCTTTTTTTATGTTTTTCTTTCAAAAGTGGAGTCCTCCTGGGTCTTCTTCCATGGAGCCCACTTTTGCTTAAAAAGCGATGGATGGTGCGATCAGAAACTGACGTACCTTCACCTTGGAGTTCAGCTTGTATCTCTTTGGCAGTTATCCTTCTGTTCAATCTGTGGTCGATTTTCCTGCAAGCGCTGCCTGTGGAGGAGGCAGACCCAGCCTTGGCACTGCTCTATCCAGTACGCACCCTTCGCGATTACGTAGACCGGACGCAGTGTTTCAGGACCTCGGACCAGCTCTTTGTCTGTTACGGAGGGCAGCAGAAAGGGAAGGCTCTCTCCAAGCAGAGGACCTCCGCCCAGGGAGGTAGGCTAAAGTTCCATGGACCTTAAACTTCTTAATAATATTTGCAACTGTTGTCACAGGAACATCAAGCTGAGATGGTCTTGTAGCCTTTACCTTTACCATGCTTGTCTATTATTTTCTTTCTGAGCTCCTCAGACAACTCTCTCCTTTGCTTTCTCTGGTCCATGTTCAGTGTTGTGCACACAATGATACCAAACAGCATTAGACTACTTTTCTCCATTTAAATAGGCTGAATGACTGATTACAAGATTGGATACATGTGTGATACTAATTAAAGAAACGAATTAGTTTGAAATATCACTATAATCCAGTTATTTATTATCTTTTCTAAGGGGTACCAACAAATGTGTCCAGGCCATTTTAGAATATCTTTGTAGAATAAGCAATAATTCATCTCTTTTCACAGCTTCTTTGCTTTATTATATGGCATACCAAAGGCATGCAAGTACACATGATTTCATCACTTTTCAGGAGGAATGAAGCGTTATTTCAACGAGCTGTAAGGGTACCAACAAATTTGAGCATGTCTGTATATTGATCAGTGAACATGCTTGATGTGCGAGAACAAACCTCACTGTTTCTTGCGCAAGCTCAAACGTGCTGCGTAACACACGAGAATGAACCTCATTGGTTTTTGCACGTCAAGCGAACATGCTTGAGCTTCCAGTTACCACAACTGATGAGTGGTGATGAATGTTTATATGTGAATTCAACGTGAATTTTAAAGCAGTTATGTTCATTATTGAGAACGTAAGTTTTTAATAAGTAACTAGATAAGACAGATTGGGGTGTGAGTGTGTGCAGTTTATGTTGTAGACCAACACGTCAAAATATCATCAAGTTTTGTTTACCATCGGCTTTATTTATCCTCAATGCCTCTTCTAAAAGATTCTAAAAGATTCCCACCCCTGGCAAACAGTATCACATATATTTATGAAGATTCCCTTTATTAATATAAGTTTCTTATTAGGAACAAGGACCTCTGCCTGATCTCTCACATTCCGTCCATAAGTGTACACAACAGGAGTTTAATGAATACCGACAAGATAATTATTTTCCTGAATAGCTTTAATGCGTGCCACGTGTCTGTTTACAGAGCAAAAAAAAAAGAATCACTTTAGAATTGGTTCTTTACATGAACGGGTCATGACAGTTTGAATTGGTTTGCGATTCAGTCGGAATCCATCAGGCAGCCAATTCACGCACTGAGACGTTTGGAGTGGTTTTTCAAATAATAATGAGACACTTAAAAGAATGAAAAAAACAAAATAGCATTGGATGAAGTGAATACTGATCTAGTCAATTTAAACAACCTGCTAAACCATCCTACTGTTTGCCAGGGATAAAGAAGGTCTTCAATAAGTGAATGCATGCAAGCGCAGCTTGTGATTGAGTCTGTGCAGGTAAAGACATTTTCCGTCAATGAATATTGTATGCTAACACATAAAAAAACACCAAAAGATTCATTTTTGGGGCAAATTCCTTGGAGTACCATGTTAATCTGAATGAGCTGCGTATTACATTGTCCAGGACAATGATGTGAGTTACTATGGCAATTATTGATGCAGCATGAATGACCTACAATGGCGACATGTTTCACAATCACAACAGAAAATCAAAACACTGCCTTAAACTCACACTGTAAAAAAAAATCCGTAAAAATACAGTACAATGTACCGTACTAATCTTAGTATTAGTGTTTTACAGGTCTTTACCCGTATTTTAAATTACGCATTGCATTGTGGGAACAAGAACTGGTCGGCGCGAAAAAAGCAAGACGCAAGCGCCCTTACACACGCAGATGATCTCGGCCAAAGTTTCTTTTTTTAAAGTCGGATTTCGGATTTATGGAAGCAGTTCTAACACTTCTGTGGTAAAAAGTGCGAATTATATTTAGTTAAATGTCAAATACGCTGTTTACATAACGTTATTTAGTTGTCATCTGGCTTGTTTTGCAAATAAATACGGGAGCTGTCGCGTTTATCATTTTATGCAGATCGCCACACATTGAAAGATTTAGTTCATACTCGTGGAGGTTCCCTGATTGTATACGTGTTATAGTGTCTTCACTTGTAAATGTTTATTAACTTTCATTTCGTGCTGAGCGTATCGTTTCAAGCATCCAGGTGTAGTAACGTTAATTTGTTTCGCAAAGTGCCGTAACGTTAGGCCTATATGGTGCTTAGCAGTTTAATGCCTTCGTACAAAAGCTACCAGAGGAATTTTCAAGAAAAAGAAAGGCCATTTTCAGACTTGTTTGATTTGAAAGGGTTGGAGATATAATGTGAAGTGAAGATACTGTATGTGAAGATCCAGTACAACGGATTTCTAGCATTGCGAAAGGAAAACAACATCACTTTTTCTGTCAGATGAGGTATGTTTAGACTTTGTATTGTCTTGTTTTAAACACACAGGCATGTAACTGTGTACTTCTGCCTGTAGTCATCCCTCATTAGTTTCTGTTGTTTTCTTTTCTGTGACAGGACTTAACGTTAACTGCTGCTGTACTGTGCTTCCCCTGCATTCTCATTATGGGTTTGTATTTTGTTTTATTAACAGTTTTTATTAATCATTATGAGTGTTAAATGTCGACATGTTGATAGAAAAAGATGGTTGCTGATTACCCCTTCAAAGATTTTTATGCTTAAATATGTAATTTTTCATTTTGTAATATCTTATTTGTTTAAGGTGATGGGCATTCAAGATTGCTGTAATTAAAGTTATTAGTGACCACATCTCCTCCCCCATTGTGGCAGTCAGCTACAAAATACCCGAAGAAGATGGCACTTATCCTGGAGTTCATACAAAGATAAACAACACATTTATGAAATTGTGTATAGATAATTTTGTTGTGTTGCTGTTTATTTAGTTGAAAATAATGAAACCACATAAGATGTAGTTGAAGTGACAAGCTAACATGTCATGCAAATGGAGTCCATTGGAAACACAAAGCTATATACAATGTTTGAATTGGAAAGTATTGGGGATCAAATAATAATTTAATGAACTTAAAATACTGTATGATTGATATGGTTTTCCACCTCAGCTTGGTCTGCATTTTACTCTGTAGTTCAGTTTCATTCATTTTATTTCTTGTGTAACTAAAAACAATATATGATTTTTTAAATAACTTTCCTGTGCAGAAATCCTGAATGAGGGTCGACAAGGCTGTGATGAAGGAAACCAAATGGCTACACATTCCTCCAAGACTGCTGAATTTCCTGTGAACAACTTTGAAAATCCATGTAAAATTTTAGCTTTTGTCAAATCGCATAATGGAACTTTAAAGGGAGAGTTCACCCAAAAATCTCACCCTCAGGTCATCTTAGGTGTATTTGACTTTCTTCTTTCAGATGAATACAATCGGAGTTAAATAAAAAATGTCCTGGCTAATCCAAGCTTTATAATGGCAGTGAATGGCAGCCCAAAATTTGAAGACCAAAAAAAGTGCATCCATCCATTTTAAATGTACTCCACACGGCTCCGGGGGTTAATAAAGGCCATCTGAAGCGAATCGAGGGGTGTGTGTAAGAAAAATATCCATATTTAACATGTTATAAAGTCAAATATCTAGCCTCCGCCAGACCGCCTTTTGTATTCAACTTACGAAGAAAGTGTAACGCCTCTTGCAGTTCAAAATGCTTACACTACGTCTAACGTCACCGTCGTGGCAGTTACGTTTTTTTACGCTACGTCCGACATCGTCGTCACGCCAGTTACACTTTCTTCGAAAGTTGAATACGGAAGGCGGTCTGGCAGAAGCTAGATATTTTACTTTGTAACATGTTAAATATGTATATTTTCCTTACACAAACCCATCAATTCACTTCAGAAGGCCTTTATTAACCCCCCGGAGCCGTGTGGAGCACTTATATAATGGATGGATGTGCTTTTTTGGGCTTTAAATTTTGAGCTGGCATACACTGCCATTATAAAACTTGAAAGAACCAGGATATTTTTTAATATAACTCTGGTTTGTGTTTGCCTGAAATGTCATATACACGTAGGATGGCTTCAGGGTGAGTAAATCATGGGGTAATTTTAATTTTTGGGTGAACTATCCCTTTAACTGAACATACAGAAAATGACTTTTTTTTTTACCCAATTAGTTAACCCAAAAATGAAAATTCAGTCATTATTTACTCACCCTTATGATGTTCCAAACCTGTAAGAATTTTAGAACACAAATTAAGATCTTTTTAATGAAATCTGAGCGCTTTCTCTCCTTCTGTTAACAGCCTACGCAACTACCACTTTCAAGGTCCAGAAAAGTTGTATAGTCATCATAAAAGTAACACCATGTCCTAACCAAATGCGATAAGATTCTAGCAACAAGCAGGTTTTCTGTTAAAAAAAGTTATTTTTGTTTTTTGAGCACAAAAAGTATTCTCGCCGCTTCATACAATTAAGGTTGAACCACTGGAGTTACATTGACAATTTTTTACTACCTTTCTGGACTTTGAAAGTGTTAATTAAATTCTGTCTATGGAGGGGTCAGAGAGCTCTCGGATTTCATCAATAATTAATGACAGAGTTTTCATTTTTGGGCGAACTAACCATTTTCCTATTGTGTTCTCTTAGGGTAAGGACACACCAAACCGACGGCAAAGAGCTAGGGCTGATGAAAGCCGACCGTGTTGGGGCAAGAAAGCTGCGCTCATACACTCTAAACGGACTACAGCTGACTCTCAACTTGCTAACGCGTTCTGCGCCTGTGTGCAAGGAGACGGCTGTCTATTGCTTCATAGATATTCGTCTATATTCGTCATTCAGAAAGGCTGCAGATACACAAACCATAAACAAAGTAGCGCCTGCTTACCGTTTTGAATAACAATCATGCTGATCGTTTTCTTTATTCCACTTCGCTCATGTTAAAGGAACACGCCAACTTTTGGGACTTTAGTTTATTCAACGTATCCCGCAGAGTTAGATAAGTCCATACATACCATTCTCCTCTCCGTTTGTGCCATAACTCTGTCTGACGCACCCACCGCTATAGCCTAGCTTAGCACAAAGTTGGAGGTAAACGGCTCCATCTAGCCTACTGCTCAATAAGTGACAAAATAACGACAACATTTTTCTATTTACAGGTTGTGATGTGTGTAGTTACATTGTGTACTAAGACCGACGGAAAATGAAAAGTTGCGAAAAGTTCTCATTCTGTTTACGCCAAATTCTGACTCTACCATCTGAATGTCTCAACAGAAATCGAGACTCATCAGACCAGGCCATATTTTTTTCAGTCTTCAACTGTCCAATTTTGGTGAGCTCGTGCAAATTGTAGCCTCTTTTTCCTATTTGTAGTGGAGATGAGTGGTACCCGGTGGGGTCTTCTGCTGTTGTAGCCCATCCGCCTCAAGGTTGTGCGTGTTGTGGCTTCACAAATGCTTTGCTGCATACCTCGGTTGTAACGAGTGGTTATTTCAGTCAAAGTTGCTCTTCTATCAGCTTGAATCAGTCGGCCCATTCTCCTCTGACCTCTAGCATCAACAAGGCATTTTCGCCCACAGGACTGCCGCATACTGGATGTTTTTCCCTTTTCACACCTTTCTTTGTAAACTCTAGAAATGGTTGTGCGTGAAAATCCCAGTAACTGAGCAGATTGTGAAATACTCAGACCGGCCCGTCTGGCACCAACAACCATGCCACGCTCAAAATTGCTTAAATCACCTTTCTTTCCCATTCTGACATTCAGTTTGGAGTTCAGGAGATTGTCTTGACCAGGACCACACCCCTAAATGCATTGAAGCAACTGCCATGTGATTGGTTGATTAGATAATTGCATTAATGAGAAATTAAACAGGTGTCCTTATAATCCTTTAGGTGAGTATATATATATATATATATATATATATATATATATATATATATATATATTATACTTTACCCATTGAATGCATTTAAGAATGTTTACATAATATAAAAATAAACCATTTTCAATGAGTATATATTGTTCTTGATTTATTTGCTACTAAGTATATGCTATAATTTTATAGAAAAGTCTTCATACAGATTGTCCGTGAAAGTACAGTAAATGTACTGTACATCTACAGAATTTTCCGTTTTAGAGTTGAAGGAAATGTCCGTAACTATAACGGAAAATGTACTGGTAATTTTCTGTCAGTACATTATCCGTTTTTTTAGGGATTTTTTTCTTCACACTGCACTAGCACTTAAACTTCTCTGTATTCAGATAAAACGTTGCTGGGCTGTTTTGGTTGAGAATATAACCTCGCTCATTGACTGCGGAAAACAGACAGCTGGCTCTGCCTCAATAAAACACACAACATTATGGTTAACAGTGGTCTGACTAATCTGAAAAGAAGCAGAACAGTCAGTATACCATAAAGTCCATTAAAAAAGAAAGCTATCAGTTATCTTCTCTTGTTTACACAAATGCCTGCTGACAGGTGGCAGAATCTGAATGGTTCATGCACTGTTGAACGTCTTTGTCAGCACAAATGTTTACCTGTGATATTGATTCTTTTCTTTTTCCATATTTCAAACAGATGAATTACCCCTGCTAGACAATTTAGGTTGAGAATCATGTTAACTCATTGTTTACTGTAGTCACAGAAACAAAGGTAGAAACTCTCTCAGAACAACAAACAGTGGTCTGACTAATAGAGTGCATTACAAATAAAGGTATCAGCTATCTTCCTGTTTTCACAGACAAGCTGCCATGTCTCTTGCAGTGAAACCACTTCTCAAGCCCCTCCTGCAGTACTTTATACCCCAAGCTCATACTGTGTGCTTTGTTTTAAGCTCTGCTTAATGTGGTGTTCTATTCTGGGATATCCCTTCAGGATAACAGGATTTTAAATCTACCCTGAATTCAATGGCTAGATTCTAAATGAACACTGCTATAGACATATTGTTTTAAAATAAACTTTATTTTTTTGTTGAAAATTGAATATTTAAAGTGCAGATTTTATGCAGTTCAACTTTCCTTATAAACATATTTGCATATTTGAGTTAACATTTCACCAGTTCAAATTATTTATATGAAAGACTTTAAGGGGATACAATTTTCAACCCAATGTCATTCCAAACCTGTACAACTTCTGTAGAACACAAAATATAATATTTTGATTTTGATAATATAATTTCTAATAATATAAAAAAAAAATATATATATATATATATATAAATAAATATATAAATATATATATATATATATATATATATATATATATATATATATATATACAAACTCCCTGGCCACTTTATTATGTACACCTGCTTGTTAATGCAAATATCTAATAAGCGAATCACATGGTAGCAACTCAGTGCATTTAGGCATGCAGACATGGTAAAGACGATCTGCTGAAGATCAAACTGAGCATGGAAAAGAAAGGCGATTTAAGTGATTTAAGTGATTTTTAAGCGTGGCATGGTTGTTGGTGCCAGACAGGCTGGTCTGAGCATTTCAGGAACTGCTGATCTGCTGGGATTTTCAGACACAACCATCTCTAGGGTTTACAGAAAATGGTCAGAAAATGAGAAAATATCCAGTGAGCAGCAGTTCTGTGGGCAAAAATGCCTTGTTGATTCTAGAGGTCAGACGAGAATGGCCAGACTGGTTCAAGCTGATAGAAAGGCAACAGTAACTCAAATAACCACTTGTTACAGCCGAGGTATGCAGAAGAGCATCTCTGAATGCACAACACATCGAAGCTTGAAGCAGATGGACTACAGCAGCAGAAGACCACACCAGGTGTCACTCCTGTCAGCTAACAACAGGAAACTCAGGCTATTTGCACTGGCTCACTAAAATTGGACAATAGAAGATAGGGAAAACATTGCCTGGTCTGATGAGTGTCGATTTCTGTTGCGACATCCAGATGGTAGGGTCAGAATTTGGTGTAAACAACATGAAAGCATGGATTCATCCTGCCTTGTATGTATCAAAGGTTCAGGTGGTGCTGTAATGATGTGGGGGGTATTTTCTTGGCACACTTTGGGCTCCTTAGTCAAGTCAAGTCAAGTCAACTTTATATATAGCGCTTTTTACAATGCCAATTGTTTCAAAGCAGCTTCACAGTGTTAAACAGGAAAATAATGCAACAGAATTTGATTCGGCTGTACAGCCGCTCTGGAGAAAACTGGTCAGTCATCTAGCTCATTTCAATTGTCATATAGCGACAATATGGGCAGAACAGTAATTTAGTTGATATAGTTAGTTTAGTAGTTTAGTATTTAGTTTAGTAATTACATTTATTTGGATATTTAGTTGAAAATGTAGTGTCCCCAACTGAGCAAGCCAGAGGCGACAGTGGCAAGGAACCAAAACTCCATCAGGTGGCATAATGGAGTAAAATAAACCTTGGGAGAAACCAGGCTCAGTCGGGGTGCCAGTTCTCCTCTGACCAATTAACAAACAGTGTATGATTATTATTTTGGCAACCTTACAGATCAGAAGTCATATTAGATCGGAATATTCGAAAGATCTGAGTCATCACACCAGAGACAGATCCATTGAGGATGCCATGTCGATGAGCAATTTCAGAGGGGAGACTAATTGGCATGGACTCTGCAGACACTTCAGGGATGTATTGGTCCTGTCTGGGTGCAGGTCCACCATCTGCTCTGGATACGGCCCGGATCCGGCTGACTGCAGTAAACCACGGGATAAAAAGAGAGACTAACATTAGCGTAGATGCCATTCTTTTTATGATGCAACGAGTACATCATGTGTTATAGGAAGTGTTCCTGGTTCCGGCTGACTTAGATAATGCAGCCTAACAATCATTTAATTGATTTTAATAATATAAATTAAAAATATTTTATGTGTATGCCATAGTAAAGAGATGTAGCAGTTGTACTTTCTGCATTTACTGCTACAAACTGATAACGGTCAGATAAGTATGATTTAAACCATGCCAATGCAATTCCACTAATGCCAACATAATTTTCGAGTCTATTCAAAAGAATGTTGTGGTCGATGGTATCGAATGCAGCGCTAAGATCGAGTAACACTAACAGAGAGATACAACCACGATCGGATGATAAGAGCAAATCATTTGTAACTCTAATGAGAGCAGTCTCAGTACTATGATACGGTCTACATCCTGACTGGAAAACCTCACAGATACCATTTCTTTCTAAAAAGGAGCATAATTGTGAGGACACTGCCTTTTCTAGTATTTTTGACAGAAAGGGTAGATTTGAGATTGGCCTGTAATTGACTAATTCTGTAGGATCAAGTTGTGTTTTTTTTTATAAATGGTTTAATAATAGCCAACTTAAAAGTTTTCGGTACATATCCTAATGACAAAGATGAATTAATCAGTGACACTACAATGCACTGTCTGATGTGGTACTGTAGTAGACGGCTGCATGGTTATAATTGTTTTCCTATTATTATCAATCTTACAAGTAAAGAAGTTCTTAAAGTCATTACTGCTGTGCTGTTGGCAGACATCAGAAGTTGAAGCTTTATCTTTGGTTAATGTAGCCACTGTATCAAATAAATACCTAGGGTTGTGTTTGTTTTCTTCTAAGAGAGTCGAGAAATAAGCAGATCTAGCAGTTTTTACGGCCTTTCTGTATGAAATCATGCTCTCTTTCCATGAAATGCGAAAAACTTCCAGCTGCGCTCTATTTTTCTGGCTGCTGTTTTAAGGGCCCGGGTGTGCTCGTTGTACCACGGCGTTGGACTAGTACCAACTGAGCATAGTTTAAATGCCACTGAGTATTGTTGCAGACCATGTCCATCCCTTTATGACCACAGTCTGATGGCTATTTCCAGTAAAATAACACGCCATGTCAAAGATCATCTCAAACTGTTTCTTTGAACATGACAATGTGTTCACTATACAGAAATGGCCTCCACATTCACCAGATCTTAATCCAATAGAGCACCTTTGGTATGTGGTGGAATGGGAGATTTGCATCATGAATGTGCAGCTGACAAATCTGCAGCCACTGTGTGATGCTATCATGTAAATATAGACCAAAATCTCTGAGGAATGTTTCCAGCACCTTGTTGAATCTATGCCATGAAGAATTAAGGCAGTTCTGAAGGTGGACCCGGTGAGTTTGTTGCCAATATGAGCTCACAAGTAGCCTTGCAATATCGCTCTATCATCATTACATCATGTTCTGACACTGATTCTCCTAGTCAGCAATATGATATTTGCTGATGCCTCAAAACATGCCATGATATGATTTGATTAGATTCAGGGGTCTGATATATTGATATACTGGTATTATGATATTATATTTTACACAGCCAGTTACATTTTTATTAACTCACAAATGCAACAACAATATAACACAAACATTTATTTGAACTCTCTGAAAATTGCAAATCTCATATCCAAATTGGGACATCCAGAACAACAACAAAAAATTGTTCACTCTAGTATTTAAAATAATATTGAAAAATAAATAATGGAGAAAAAAAATAGTCGTAAATGAGATCATCAATCGTCTGATGACAGCTCATAATTAGCTTGTGCAATTAGGCAATAAGCAATGACATTTGTTAATTGAAAAATATAAATATAGAAAAAAAGAAATTTTAAAAATAAAGTTCATCAAATATTTGTTGACAGCTCAGTTTGACAATCTGACATTTTTTTATAACCAAACAAATATTCTAGTATGTCTTACAGATATAAATATATCATTTGATCAGTGCATTGATCGCAGTATCGTTACAGCCCTATATATATATATTATGTATACAGTGGAAAGTCATAAAGGTTTGGAATAACATGGAGGTGAGTAAATAACAGAATATTCATTTCTGGTGGAACTATACCTTTAAACTGTTTGTGAGCACAGGAGCAAAATCCTCTAGAGCTTAGAGCTTTGCAGTTCCACCTAACTTGAGCAAAATCCACTATATATCCAGGACTCTTCGCATTTGGGTGCCCCAGTTTGAGCATCTATCACCCAATTCTCATGGCCCTTGGTATCAAGGCTATTCACAGTTGCAAAGTCTCTAGAGCTACTGCCCTGCAGCTTTTTAAAAGGGTGTCCTGCTCTACTTACTGCTCATAGACAGAACGGGGAGAGAAGGGGGGGGGGGGGGGGGGGGGGGGGGTAAAGGGTGTCCTAAAAATTAGGAGGAATGGGACCGCAGGGTCTGTATATTACAATATATGTTGCCTTTTTGTGTGTGTTTGTAATGTACCTTTTGGCTACAGTTAAGGAGTACCTTACTCTGTCCCTTTCTCAGCAGATCATTTTCAGTGGAACAAGCTGGAGGTTGGCATGCATGCTATGTCAAGGTACTCCATTCTCTCCGGTAATTAAGGGGGTCTGGGCTCTGCTCTGCTACTGCAGTCTAATTAACGTTAATCACTGTAGGCTTCCTCTAGGGCTGACTTCTGTTCTGCATTTATATAGCAAGAATCTGTGCAAGTCTCACTCTAAGGATCAACTGCCATTTCAGATGCGAGAAAGGTAAGACGTCTCACAACAGGTAGGTCTACCCTTGGCCCCTAATCATTCCATGGCTGCCGGTGCTAATGTCCGATGTCTTTGAATACTATGTTCAAGAGAAAAAGTTGAACTGCACCATAATAATGAAAATGAGCTTGTAAACAAATGACTCACTAGGGGAGAGAGAGAGAAGGGAATAAATCAGAGTCCAACTTTTTAGACCAGAGGGCCGCATACTAAACCCTTGATAAAATAACTTTTATTTACACTGGAAGTATGCATGGAAAATATATTATCTGACAGAAACATTTGTCATATTAAACAACAACGGTAACACTTCACAATATGGGTGCACTAATATGCATTAATTCATGCTTAACTAATGCACAGATAATCATGAGGTAATTATGACTCATGAAGAACTAAACCCTTTATTAATGATTACTGCATCAACATCATGATTAATAGATTAAGTAATATATGAATTGATATTATAACTAATAGTGTACTGTAAATGAATGTGTTAATAACCACAATAGATCGAAGCTAATGATTTGCAATGGTATAATTGTTATGACTTTACTTGTTGAGGCACATTACTGTTAACTAATTCAAAATGAATTCAAAACCCATAACAATGACATATTACTTAACAATTAGTTAACAGTCATGTGCCTCAACAAGTAACATAACATAATGATACCTTTGGAAATAATTAGCTAATGATTAATTAAAGCAGAAAACTGGAAGTTGAAATGCATGGCTTTGATTCCATTGTGGTAATTAACACATTCATTTACAGTACACTAGTTATAATATGTTATTAGGGAATTAATACATTATGACACATTTAACTAGTAACAATTCATATATTACTTAATCTATTAATTATATATAATGTTCATTAGTTGCTGATACAGTAATCATTAATAAATGGTTTAGTTCTTCATGAGTCATACATTACCTCATGATTATCTGTGCATTAGTTAAGCATGAATTAATGCATATTAGTGCACCCGTATTGTAAAGTGTTACCGCATTAATTCTTATTTAATATCTATTATTGAGTAAAATTTACAACAGATATAATCTCATGTGCACTGTTATTACAATATACATATCAATAATCATAAAACTATGACTGATTAAAACTGAGGGAGAACCTTAGTCGTTGTCTTTCCAAGCCACGGTTTTGAAAAGTGTTAATGTAAACAATGAGCATGGTCCCCTCTCCTGGCAAGGGTGTCAAAGTCTGGAGTGATCTTTGATGTAGAGATCCTCAGGATAGCTGACAAGTGGCTATTTGTTGATCTGCGGTGGGATTTGTTGTAGTTCATGACTGAGTAGGTTTGTTCACACACATACTGTATGTGGATCCAAATAAAACAAGCATTCTTTGGGCATGCTTTTTAATGTTTGGGAATTTTTTTTCTCGTTAACTGGTGCTGTCTGAAACTTCTCCTTCAAAGTACTGTCACACTGGATGTCGATGAGTTCCAGTTGTGTGTATGGTGGTGCTTTCTCACTGTCAAAAGATAGGGGGCATGAGACGAGTTCAAGCTCAGCCTAAATTTTTGCAAAGTCTTTGAAGCGACGGGAAAATTCTGCATGCAAGTCGATCAAAGTGCTGTTGTACCTCTTAATGCGAGACTGTGTTATTGGTGTGCTTAGTCCGGCCAGTGTAGGAAAATGAGCAAAATCTTGACTGGATATCTGTTCTGGAGAACAATACAAGCTTGGCCTTGAACACTTTCACATTGCTGTACAGTTCGTGGACAAAAACGTCCTTTCCCTTAAGTCTCAAATTGAGATTGTTCAGATGCCTCAGTGTGTCCACACCGAATGCGAGGTCGGCCAGCCAGGTCTGTGTCTTGTAGTTCAGGGAAGTCATCAGTTTTACCAACCATACTGAGGAACGTTGCTATCTCACCTTTTAGTTTTCAGACACGGTGAAACACTTTGCCAAGGCTTAGCCAGCGCACATTTGAATGGTACAAGAGGTCCTTGTGCTCTGCCTCCATTTTGTTAAGCAGCTGAATGAACTGCCGATGGTTAAGCGCTCTTGCCAGTATAAAGTTGACGAGCTTCACAACCACTTTGACAACATTTTCTAGCTTCAACACACTTTTACACAAGGCTTCCTGGTGTATTATGCAGTGAAGAAAAAACTGTTCTTCTGAGTTCGGGCTTTCGTCTTTTACATTGTCTTGTAACCTTTTTAGCAGTCCAATGTTTTTACAAGTTAGATTTTGCGATCCATCTGTTGTGACGCTTGTCAGCTTTCTCCACAGCAGTTTATTTTTTTTCCAAGCAGGCGAACACACCGTCATACAAATCCACGCCCCTGGTTGTTCCCATCATTGATTCCATCCCAAAGAGTTTTCGTTTATTCCTCTGACAAAAATCAAAAGTTGCGCAGTGTCTGTAATGTCAGTACTTTCATCAAGTGAGATAGAAAAAAGACTAAAGCCGTCTGCTTTTTATTTAGTTCAGAGAGCACCTCCCCAGCAATCACTTCCACACGCCTGGTAATTGTTCTCCCATTTAAGTTAATTTTCTCAAACTGACTTTTAGAAGCAGGACAAAGTATGTCAGCAGTCTCCACCATACAGTCTTTCACAAATTCCCCATCCGAAAAAGGCTTGCTGTGCTTTTCAATTTTATGTGCCAGTACATAACTAGCTTTCGTTACAGATTCTTGAATAGTTTTGTAAATATATTTTGCTGGGCTTTTAAGTTTGTGGAAAGTTTTAAAGCTTTGTTTGCCTTTTCTGCAGATGACACGTTTGCAGCATAATTTGAATGCTTGCATTAAAAATGACGGCTGAGGTTGTACTCTTTAAAAACGGCAATACTTTCTTGGCATATTAGACATAACGCCTTCTGTCCGACACTGGTGAAGAAGTATTTTGCTGTCCCTTCTTCGTTGAACATGCGACATTCGGAGTCCACTTTTCTTTTTTTCGCCACACAAATTTTTCCGTCCGAGTTATTACAGACTGCATTCTAATTCTACAGTAGGCCCTAACTGTAGGCTGCGTGCTATACTGCCATCTATTAGTGTCCGCCTGTATTGCATCAAATTAGTAATTCTGAACCAAAACCGTTACTCGCGTGTAATATTTTTTAAAACTCCCTCACGGGCCGAATGAAAGTGTTCGGTGGGCCCCCTCTGGAAAAAATACTAGAAAGAAAGAAATTTGTCTAAGTCCACAAAAAGTGTTCTATTAAACAAAAACGAATTCAGGGATTGGGAGACCTCTTCCAGTCATGTATCAATTTTTCATGCTGGCTCAAATGCATATTACATAAATCCACCTTATGTGTACGTACCAAAATGCTTTATTACCATATGTTCCCAATTTCTTATTCTGTCTTGAAATATTCCAGCACTTATCCACCTTATTTTTCAATGCAGAAGTAAGCAATTTCCTGTGAATGTGCGAGACTTATGATTCATTAGCCGAAATGGGTAAATAACCTGATAACAAATATCAGTTTGCAACATCATGCAGCATACCGGACTGTTTTTGTACAACTATATATAAATAACTGAAAGTGGCCGTGCTCGTTCTTGTGTTAAAAATAGGGTGGGTAGAACTGACACTAAAAGTAAACATTACAATCAAAGGAGATCCCAGCATTACATTTTTAAGGATATTTTTGTTGTATGAAAAACACTGGTAGCAAAGATATTCCATTTTAAAAACTGGACATCAGTTAAGTCTCCTTCCATTTAAATCACAGCCATGCTTAATGACTCAGCATAAAGGAACAACAGATAACACACAGAGGGACCTATTATATACCTGATCACTCTCTATCCAAACGAGCTCTGCTGGTACCCACAGTCTGCAAACACCCAGCAAAGCACACACAGCTGGAGTGTGTACGCTAGCCTGAACAAAAACACCCAGTTTATTATAACAGATGGTGTGCTTGACTTGTAATGACCAAATATCACAATGCATTATTGTGCACATTATTACGATTATGTAAGAGGTACAAAAAACTCTTGTCACTTGATTTAATGCGTTTAACCTTTTGTAGAGTGCGTGTATATTTTTCTGTCCATGGTTTGAGTATACAGAGATCTGATAAATGAGTACTATCCATTTCAGTTTTATTATTGTTTGGCCCCCCTTAATTTTTATTTTTTAAGCCTTTAGTGTTACATGATCCTTTATATCATTCTAATAGGCTGATTTGGTGCTCAAGAAAGATTTCTTATTATTAATGTTGAAAACAGTTGTGCTGCTTAACATGTCTGTGAACACCCTGATAAATTTTTCCAGGATTCTTTGATGAATAGAAAGTTCAAAAGAACAGCATTTATTTTAAATATAATTCTTTTGTAACATTATGGGCCCTATTTTAAAGATCTGAGTGCATGGTCTTGAAGCGCATGGTGCAGGTGCACTTAGGGCGCGTCCGAATCCACTTTTGCTAGTTTAATGACGGAAAAAATGGTTGGCGCGCCAGGCATATGGTCCAAAAGGGTTGTACCTAGTCTCTTAATGAGTCATGGGTGTGTTTTGGGCATAATGTGCAATAAACCAATCAGAGTGTCATCTCCCATTCCCTTTAAAAGCCAGTTGCACTTGCATGGCGGATTTGTGAGCTGAAAGACTCAACGCTTCTCAAGAGAGGAATCCTTTTATTTTTAATATTTGGCATGTTTCTGTGGTGCAAACAGCGCAGCGCCAACAATGCGCCTGAACACACCTCGTTTTTAGACCAGCATACCCATGGGCGAACAGATGGGTGCGAGTGCATTTGCTAAACAACGTGGCCCTGGATGTGAAAATGATAACTGCATCAGGCTGAAACTAGCAAAAAACATGGCGTTGCATTGTGCCGGGTGTATGCTAGGGCCCTATATGTCTTTACTGTCACTTTTGATCAATTTAATGAGTGTTTTAATTTAAAAAAACATACTGACCCAAACTTAATGTACGGTCATGTACTATTCATTTTTCATCAATTAGTGGTCCTTTGTCCAGATCTGGACCCAGTCAAGCATGTTTAAGACTTTTCTGGCCAGTGAAAGGGATGGTTATAGAGAAAGAGGAAGAATAGGCTTTTTTAAATTTCTATTTATTTCTTATGTAAATATAGTTCTGTGTACTTTGCAATGGACATTTTTACTTGTGGATTAATATTCACAAACATATGGGCAGATTTAGATTTTTTTCCCAGAGTTTTAATATTTTTGTAAAAGGAAAAAAAAAGATCTTTAAAATGACTGGAAAATGTTTGACCCTCTTAAATTTTTATCTGTGACCCACGTAAAACAATTGAAGAGCGCTGTCTCTTTGATTATAAATATTATAATTATTGAAAGTCACGATAACAGATTTTATCTGTTGGTTCTGTGGTGGATTTCCTCTCTCAAATGATTCCCAAACCAAATGTCGCTATGGCAAACCAGATAAATTTATTGTGATCTATGTGAAAACCCCATCACCTTAATATTTTTATAATACATATACACTCACCTAAAGGATTATTAGGAACACCTGTTCAATTTCTCATTAATGCAATTATCTAATCAACCAATCACATGGCAGTTGCTTCAATGCATTTAGGGGTGTGGTCCTGGTCAAGACAATCTCCTGAACTCCAAACTGAATGTCAGAATGGGAAAGAAAGGTGATTTAAGCAATTTTGAGCGTGGCATGGTTGTTGGTGCCAGACGGGCTGGTCTGAGTATTTCACAATCTGCTCAGTTACTGGGATTTTCATGCACAACCATTTCTAGAGTTTACAAAGAATGGTGTGAAAAGAGAAAAACATCCAGTATGCGGCAGTCCTGTGGGCGAAAATGCCTTGTTGATGCTAGAGGTCAGAGGAGAATGCAGCAAAGCATTTGTGAAGCCACAACATGCACAACCTTGAGGCGGATGGGCTACAACAGCATTAGACCCCACCGGGTACCACTCATCTCCACTACAAATAGAAAAAAAGAGGCTACAATTTGCACGAGCTCACCAAAATTGGACAGTTGAAGACTGGAAAAATGTTGCCTGGTCTGATGAGTCTCGATTTCTGTTGAGACATCCAGATGGTAGAGTCAGAATTTGGCGTAAACAGAATGAGAACATGGATCCATCATGCCTTGTTACCACTGTGCAGGCTGGTGGTGGTGGTGTAATGGTGTGGGGGATGTTTTCTTGGCACACTTTAGGCCCCTTAGTGCCAATTGGGCATCGTTTAAATGCCACGGCCTACCTGAGCATTGTTTCTGACCATGTCCATCCCTTTATGACCACCATGTACCCATCCTCTGATGGCTACTTCCAGCAGGATAATGCACCATGTCACAAAGCTCTAATCATTTCAAATTGGTTTCTTGAACATGACAATGAGTTCACTGTACTAAAATGGCCCCCACAGTCACCAGATCTCAACCCAATAGAGCATCTTTGGGATGTGGTGGAACGGGAGCTTCGTGCCCTGGATGTGCATCCCACAAATCTCCATCAACTGCAAGATGCTATCCTATCAATATGGGCCAACATTTCTAAAGAATGCTTTCAGCACATTGTTGAATCAATGCCACGTAGAATTAAGGCAGTTCTGAAGGCGAAAGGGCGTCAAACACAGTATTAGTATGGTGTTCCTAATAATCCTTTAGGTGAGTGTACCCTTATAAACTCTCGAAGCTAAACTACCTTCGCAGAGAAAAGACGAGCCTGCAGCGGAATCGCGAGCTAGCCAGCCAGGACATCCTGCAACTAGTCAGTGGCCTGTTTCAGCGCGCTCAATTGCTCAATTGTCCCGTGAGCTGCCGCGCCTTTCCCCTGCGCTCTCCGGTGAATCACTACGGTGTATCCTTGTTTTGCAATAAGCGACTTACGTAATGTCGCGCAACGTATGTGTAACATGCAGCACTCACCTGCATGAAGAGGATGGCCACAATGTGTGCGTGATCTGTCTGGGTAAAGCCCACGCAGACGCTGCTCTCTCTGGGTCTGGCTGCTCCCACTGCGAGGGTATGCCCATCTCCTCTCTATTCCCTATTCTGCTCGTCTCCGCCCATCCATCTCGCACGCGCTCTCCACTATCGACGGCGCAGCCGAGAAGGGCTACGAGAAGCTTCCTCCGCTCGAGGAAACGGTGGCCGCTCACCTCTGTCCGCCTTCCGCGATAGACCTGGCCCTTCGCGCCACAAAAGCCACCGCACAGGCCATAGGCAGATCCATGGCCAGCCTCGTTGTGCTCGAGCGCCATCTTTGGCTGAATCTCACCGAGATCAAGGAGGCCGACAAAACCGCCCTCCTCGACGCTCCGATAGCTCCAAATGGCCTATTTGGCCCAGCTGTCAATGGATTCTCAGATCGCTTCACCACGGCTCAGAAAGCGTCCCAGGCAATGCAACATTTTCTCCCGAAACAAGCTAGCTCTGCTGCCTTGGCGCGCCCGAAAGCTCCGTACCATTAGCAGCAGCAACTGCAACAGCGCAGAGTGGTGCACGCGCCCGCGCTGTGCTCGCTCTAATTCGCTCGCAAACCACCCCGTTTCACGGGCATAATACACACTTCGGAGGGGAGCAACATGACTCACGTCCTCAAAACCGAAGTGGAGAGCCTATTGATGAAAAAAGCTATAGAGGCGGTGCCTCTAGCACAGCGCGAGTCAGAGTTTTACAGCCGCTATTTCCTCATCCCCAAAAAAGATGGCGGTCTCAGACCCATCTTAGACCTCAGACATCTGAACAAGGCTCTCTCCCCCTTAAGACAAGCGGGAATGCACATTCTGAATTACCTCGACGACTGGCTCATACTGGCCCAGTCAGAAGAAGAAATAAAATCTCACAAATCTGTGCTACTCAGCCATCTAGAAGGCCTGGGTCTCAGAATAAATACAGCCAAGAGCTCATTGTCTCCCAGGCAGAGAATCTCCTTCCTGGGAACAATTTTAGACTCAGCCCAAATGAGGGCGTGGCTATCGAACGAGGGCGCTTTGACTACACAGCAGCTTGCACGCTCGTTCAAACCAGGAACCAACAGGCCCCTGAAAACTTTTCAGAAAATGCTAGGCCTAATGACATCAGCTTCTCCAGTACTTCCGCTGGGCATGATGCGCATGCGTACCCTGCAGTACTGGCTGAAATCACGGGTTCCTCCCCAAGCGTGGCATTCTGGCCAGCTTTGAAACAAAGTGGGCCACGGCTGTGTCAAAGCCCTGGCCCCGTGGTTGGTGAGCTTGGGGACAGTTTCCAGACGGATGGTGGTCACCACGGATGCCTCCAACATGGGTTGGGGCGCTCTGTGCAAGGGCGAACCGGCCTTCGGCTCATGGTCGAGCACGGAGTTACGGTTGCACATAAACTGCCTAGAAATGCTAGCAGTTGTGCTGGCCCTCGAGACTTTTTTACCACGTCTCTCAGGTCACCATGTTCTAGTCCGCACGGACAACACGACAGTGGTCTCCTACATAAACCGCCAGGGCGGGCTCAGGTCGAGATGGCTCAAACAACAGGTCAGACATCTCCTCCTATGGGCAAAAGGCAAATTACACTCGCTAAAAGCAGTGCGTGTGCCAGGCAGACTGAACCAGGGCTTCTTCGCCTCCGAAGACAACTGTCACTGCCCAATTTACTTTTCAAAGAGCAAGGATGCACTGGCCCACAAATGGCCTCAGTTAAGCGTGTTGGTGACATTCACAGGCTCTCTGTGAACGCGTTATGTCTAGAATTTGGCCCAGGTGATTCTAAAGTCATCCTCAAACCGAGACATGGTTATGTACCCAAAGTGCTTTCAACACCGTTCAAAGCACAGGTAATCACTCTCTCTGATGAGAGACAGTTACACCTGCTCTGCCCAGTTAGGGCGCTTAGAGCATATATTGAGCGGTCCTCCCACATTAGACAGTCGGAGCAGCTCTTTGTAAGTTTTGGTGGCCGCACTAAAGGGCTTCCGGGCACCAAACGAAGCCTGGCCAGATGGCTAGTGGACGCAGTAGCGTTAGCTTATGACACTATGGGCCTCCAATGCCCCATAGGTGTCAAAGCTCACTCCACCAGAGGCATGGCATCTTCCTGGGCATGGTCTAGTGGAGTTTTTATTGGTGACATCTGTAGATCGGAAGGCTGGTCCCTGCACTGCAGGCACAAGTCCTCGCTGTATAAATATACTGAGACGGCCTCTGTAAGTCTGTCCTATTAAGTTGGCATCTGGGGCCTTTATATGCTTCATTGCTTACAAAAGTTTTCCTTGTAGTTCTGGCCTTCTCCAGCCCAGTACGCATAGAAATACATATATTAGTATATATATATATATATATATATATATATATACACTCACCTAAAGGATTATTAGGAACACCTGTTCACTTTCTCATTAATGCAATTATCTAATCAACCAATCACATGACAGTTGCTTCAATGCATTTAGGGGTGTGGTCCTGGTCAAGACAATCTCCTGAACTCCAAACTGAATGTCAGAATGCGAAAGAAAGGTGATTTAAGCAATTTTGAGCGTGGCATGGTTGTTGGTGCCAGACGGCCGGTCTGAGTATTTCACAATCTGCTCAGTTACTGGGATTTTCATGCACAACCATTTCTAGAGTTTACAAAGAATGGTGTGAAAAGGGAAAAACATCCAGTGTGCGGCAGTCCTGTGGGCGAAAATGCCTTGTTGATGCTAGAGGTCAGAGGAGAATGGGCCGACTGATTCAAGCTGATAGAAGAGCAACTTTGACTGAAATAACCACTCGTTACAACCGAGGTATGCAGCAAAGCATTTGTGAAGCCACAACACGCACAACCTTGAGGCGGATGGGCTACAACAGCAGAAGACCCCACCGGGTACCACTCATCTCCACTACAAATAGGAAAAAGAGGCTACAATTTGCACAAGCTCACCAAAATTGGACAGTTGAAGACTGGAAAAATGTTGCCTGGTCTGATGAGTCTCGATTTCTGTTGAGACATTCAGATGGTAGAGTCAGAATTTGGCGTAAACAGAATGAGAACATGGATCCATCATGCCTTGTTACCACTGTGCAGGCTGGTGGTGGTGTTGTAATGGTGTGGGGGATGTTTTCTTGGCACACTTTAGGCCCCTTAGTGCCAATTGGGCATCGTTTAAATGCCACGGCCTACCTGAGCATTGTTTCTGACCATGTCCATCCCTTTATGACCACCATGTACCCATCCTCTGATGGCTACTTCCAGCAGGATAATGCACCATGTCACAAAGCTCCAATCATTTCAAATTGGTTTCTTGAACATGACAATGAGTTCACTGTACTAAAATGGCCCCCACAGTCACCAGATCTCAACCCAATAGAGCATCTTTGGGATGTGGTGGAACGGGAGCTTCGTGCCCTGGATGTGCATTCCCACAAATCTCCATCAACTGCAAGATGCTATCCTATCAATATGGGCCAACATTTCTAAAGAATGCTTTCAGCACCTTGTTGAATCAATGCCACGTAGAATTAAGGCAGTTCTGAAGGCGAAAGGGGGTCAAACACAGTATTAGTATGGTGTTCCTAATAATCCTTTAGGTGAGTGTATATGTTATGATGTGTCAATAACTCTAGTCTTGGGCCCTTTATTAAGTGTTCAACTTGAGGGAGTACGTCATTGCGCCTATATAGCACGGCGGGATTGAACAGGTTCCCATTGCGTCTTAAGACGCAGTACGACTGACCATTCGAAAGGGAAAGTACTCGGTTACTTACGTAACCTCGGTTCCCTGAGATAAGGGAACGAGTACTGCGTAGATGGCTGTGCTATGGCACAAAAACAACAGGTGATCATCACTTCAGTCGATATAACCTGATGTTTTAGGGCATTACAGCGTACCTTTGATGCCACACCTATTTTGGCGGGCTTTGTGCCCTGCTTTCGCGGGCATTGTGCCCATTGGTTCATTCAGTTACGCTGTTCTGCCATTGGTTCATGCAGTTCCCACTGGCCAGCCAATAGCATGTGAGATGTCTCGACACTGTTTTGACTGGGCAGTAGCACTGCATGATTTTACAAAAATGCTTCAGTAATTGGAGAAATAGATTATTTCCCATTGCGTCTTAAGACGCAGTACTCGTTCCCGTATCTCAGGGAACCGAGGTTATGTAAGTAACCGAGTACGTTATCCTTTATTCATTAATTCTGTTTTATGGGTTCATTTCGTGCCGAGTGTGAGGATGTACATGTTGTATGTAAAATATTTACATTACCAGCACATAATTCCAAACTTTTTTGAAAAGTGTGAGACTGTATGCATTTGTATTAATGTACATACTTTGTACTCATCAATGTTGAAACTGATTCACATAAAAACAATGGCAAAGAAGCATCGCATGTGGATGTTTATTCATTTAATATCATCCTTTACATGAGTATTACAATGTTTGACTCCATCATATCGCCGGGATGATAATCCTCCGGTCTAAAGTGAACACTATACACACCACCGTGTGTTTCGAAGCAGATGCAGAAGTGAAGTCTCTTCACCTGCACAAAACGCCACCATGCAGGTTTTTCTAACTTTTTTTTTAGGAAACCTGTGTAATCGATGTCCTGACAGGCTGGACACAATAATTTACCTTGACAATGATAAATTAAAATAGAAAAACTACTGAAAATACAGAGACTCGTACTGAATACCAACCTATTCTGCACTGAGCCAATGCAGAGCCCGGCAAACGACTCCCTCTTGTGACGTAATATGACGCGATGTTGGAAAAAAAGCGTTTTTTATAAACAGCCAACGAAACGGCCACTTTATCTAGTAAATTTGTTCTTATGTCTTTTTAAAACATTTTAAATCCTGCATTACCTTTTCATATGGTATTTTCATACAAGGTTATATATTCATTTTGAAAAAAATGTAACCTGCTATATGCCATTTAAATAATTTTTTTTGTTCCTAATTAGGCTGTTTTGAGATCTGCCAAGAGGCAGGTAGGACAGTATTGTTGTGATTTAGTGTGGAAAGGCAGGAAAGTGCTTTCTGCTGTGGGTTTGTGACAGTATCGGAACAGCGGGTGAGTGGGTCGGGACTGGAGGTACAGTCAAAGTGCTGAGGTGAAGGTGATAATGTGTGAATCCTCCCTCTCTGCAGGTAAAGAAACAAGAGTTGGGAACAAACTCATCACAGCCTGGCCAAAACAAAAGACTGAAAAAGACACTTGGAGTTGTCTTCATGCTTCTTTAAATGTAGGGTGCAATGGGGCAATGTGCTTTTCACTACTCCTATAGTGTATGATAGACAGAAAAATATATATGTTTGTATTGAACATTTATGGAGCAACAGATTTTGCGTGAAAATAAATCATAAAAGTGGTTTATTTTATTTAAAAATCTTAAAACTGTATGGGGTGTCAAGGGGGGCTTTTTACTCCACACATGGGGTAAAAGGCTCACCAGCATGGGGCAAAAGGCACACAGTATTGATACAAATACTTTCGCTAAAATAATGTGTTTTTAATCATGTCTAAGTTAATACTTGTTCAAAACAATCACTTTAGCAAAGTTTGAACTATTTTCTTTTTATTTTGATGAATAAAATAATTCATTTTTGATCAATAAATATGCTGCCATTAAAATATGTTAATAAAGAAATATATCTGAAAAATATAGAAACAAAATCATTTAAAAAAGTAAAGATTCTGAAAGCACTGAAGGAGATCCCATAATAATTTAATATAGATTTACACTAGTAACAATAAATTATATTTTATTATATGATATGATTAATATCCATTTTTAAATATGATGATCTTATTATAAATATGGTGATTATCTCTTAGGTGGACACCCAACATAACATATGATACTTACAATCTGAATCTAACCATGTCATGTCAACAAATGTTAAAGTCAGCAGCTGTTTATTATCATGTTAAATATGGTGCCTTTTGCCCCAAACACCATACTTTTACATATTCTTCCGTTATTGAAAAACTGTTGCTTTAATTACCTTGAACAAAACTGACAAACTTTAACAAGACCTTCGTTTCAAAATATATTCAATAATTTTAGCGATTCTCATTTGCTACTTAAATCTACAACATTTTTAAAAACATCAAATATTAGATCAAATGAGCGCAGAATCAACTTTGCGCTGCTGCCTGAGATCGTGCCAAAGATCAGACAAATTTCCATGTGCATCTTGAAAAGCGGAAAGTGCTGAGACAAATTTTTGTGCCATCTAGTGGTTTAGAGGAAAATAAAATCAAGGAGCCTTTACCCCGTGGAGCCTTTAGCCCCGTTGTACCCTAATATTTTCTATAGCAACAAAGAGAATACTGACAGACTTCTCTCTGTTGACATATGCAAAACTTCAATCATTTAGTCCACTTAAAACTAGTTCCCCTCCAGAATTGACTGCAAACTTCCATTCCTTTGGAAATGCAACACACACATTGCAAAATCCAATCAACAACCAATGAATAGAACCAAGTCCTCACCCTACATTTTTTTTCAATAATCCATTACATTTGGATGTACGTCACAATACAGAAAACAAGATCTTCTGTTTTATTGTGACTTTGATTCCTATACTCACATGACACCTGTCACTGTTATGTTCTGTTAGTATCTGTTTTCATGGACTTTCAGTTTGTTTTCATTTTTCACATGGTTCCTTTGTTCAGTTTTCCCGCTCCTCATTTGTGTCACTGGTTTTCAGCTGTGTGTAATTAATCTTGTCTATTTGTGTTTGCTATTTAAGTTCTACCCTCACATTCGGTCGGTCTCGTTCATGTTAAATTGTGTATTGCTAATGCCTGTTTACCTGCCTTTGCGTCTACTTGACATTAAACTTCATTGAGAACTTTATTAATCTGTATTCGTCTGTCTGCCTGCAAGCACTGTGTGACAACACCATACCAGATTCCAGTTATTTTCATATATATGTACACACACACATTTTATTCTTTACAATCAGAAATAAAATCTTACTGTTTATCCTAAACAGCTGTAGGTGTTGCTGATACTATCACATCCCACTATAAGCTTTTAACTGGATCTGTATTTTTATAACCCCAATGACCTGAATCTTTTAATAAACCAAATGTTACATACTGTAATAGACATGCAATGCACTAAACTAGCTTTTTCCCCCCATCTAATCACATTTTAAAATTTGGGATTGCAGCACTGTTAATAATTCATGATTGTTTTGTATTTTAACTTTATATGCAAGGAATAAATGTATCTGCTAAATAAAACCATCTTTCATTATATTACTCATGAAAAAAAGCTCATGCTCTCTATTTATTTTATCTTTGTATTTATAGTTGTTGCTAACCACAGAGAGATGTGGGGGAACGTGAGAATTGCTTTGTTTCTCACAATACAAGTGTGACAAGATTACTAGATAAATCCCTATAGCAGCAACCATTCTCTGTCCCACAATGGTGGGGCTTCCATTGGGAGAGCATGGAAGGAAGAAGGAAGTCTGGGAGACATGCCAATTCCCTCATCCAGGAGTCAGCCAGCAGGTGCATTCACATATCGACCAGTGCATTAATTACCAACACTTTTCCTGTTGTTGTACAAGGCAAGGCCTACTGGAGCTTGTAATGGCCTAGATGGCCTCCTGGGAGGATGGGAAATGATGGGAATATCGCATAGCACAACTGGGAAGACACCAGAGTATGGGCTGTATTTTAAGCAAATTGCCTTTGTTATTTGTATAACTCAACTGGTATATGAATAATATGTGAAGTTGTGGTCTTGCAAAGGTTTGGGTTTACCCAGACAGCCTGGTTACCTCTTTTGTTAATTAGCCTCCAAACTACTAGGTAAACCTTTGGGAACTAAAAACAGCTCTCACTTTCTCTAATGTACTTGAAGATTTGAAATTCATTCCAGTGTTTTATTCATATGTTAGCTTATATTTTGTCAGTGGATAAACAAAACTGCATACTAAATGATGGATTTATATGAAATACAACACAGACACTTGGGGCAAACATGTACATAGACAAATCATCATCCGAAAGCCTCCAGAGAAGTTTGCCGTGTTTTCCTGACATCTCACAAGGAAGACCAGCTTTCATCGGTTTCATCAGAGCTCTGAAACCGTTGCCATGACAACTTATTCCCAAGACATACACTGTAAAAAGCAGCATCTTGCCTGCCAAGGACATGAAAATATCAGGTGCCTTTGGGAACCTGCGCAAACATCTGCTAGATGACAACAGGATAACAACTCTGTCTCTCTTTCACTCTTTTGCTCTGTCTCTCAATCTCATGCTCCCACACACGTGCAGGAACAATAAACATAAAGAATGTCTGAGGCATGTCCATTGTGTGTTGGGTAAAGCCTGCAGTTCATTCAGATGTATGACTCATTTTTTTATTATTAATTCAGATGCATTGAATAGCTGATTAACTGATTGTTGAAAATGCTATAAGGCTGACTTGCTAGATCTGATTCAGAGCACTTCACAAATCCTTCACCACATTATTAATCAATATACAAATAATGTCAGGGAATGACATTCAAAATGTTCAGATTATTAAAGGGATAGTTCACCCAAAAAGTCTGTCATCATTTACTCTCATGTTGTTCCAAACCTGTATGAGTTTCTTTCTTCTGTTGAACACAAAAGAAGATATTTTGAAGAATGTTGGTAATCAAACAGTTGACGGCACCAATTGACTTCTATAGTAGGTCAATGACTACCGTCAACTGCCTGGTTACCCATATTCTTCAAAATATCTTCTTTTTGTTCAACAAGATAGAAACTCATACAGGTTTGGAACAACATTAGGGTGAGTAAATTATGACAAAATTTTCATTCTTGAGTGAACTATCCCTTTAATACCCAAAATAATATTATTATGTGCCACATTATTACAAATATGTTGGTGTGTGTTTTCATCATCCAAATGAATTAACCTGTGGAACAAAAATGACAAAACACATTTGCTGCATATTTTGTTAAAATGTGAAGATGGAAACCTGTAATCTTTAAATAGCATCAAATAAATTAATGTTTTGTGAATATTGTTTACCAATAAAATACAAATAATCTACAAACAATTGGTACTGTATGGTCATACATATATTTCTTGTTGGAAAAACAATAATCCTTTGTTAGTAATAGCACACTTTGAGCACCCTTGCCTCTGGCTTTGAGAAGTTCAATGTTGTCTAATCACAGAATAAGTTCATCTGATTCATTGATTCCTGCCCTAAATCTACTTTTAACTGTACATCGACATTCCTTGATTCGTTTATCAGTGTCCCATAGCCTAAGGTGCAATACCCAGATCTTGGCAGTAGTCCTGGCATAACAGGCATAAAACAAACAGGACAATCCCATAATTGTCCCAACCAGACTGGCCTTGTAATTGGCATATACATAATGCATAAAAGTCACATTTGGCTGACACTTTTATCCAAATCAACTTGCATTGCATTGAAGGTAGGTACACATTTGATCAGTTTTTGCATTCTCCGTAATCGAAATCATGACCTTGGCTTCGCTATAGCTCTGCTGTTTGAGCTACAGCCTACGGCAAATACCGTACACATTACAGCAGCTAAAGCCCACTATAAAAGTCTGACAGGACCAAACTAATGCTCAACACATAACACTAAATCATCTAGTATCTCAAGTGCTGTCACTCAGACCTCCTGATCAGAATGATGTTATCGGCCTTGTGTGTCTTATCTCAAAGCAGCATGGGAACATAAATAAAGAAAAGCCTTTGCTTCGTGATGTATTCTCTTTAATGTTCTCCCAGAGTGATTAATTTGTGCCCGCGGAGGGGAAGGGATCTCACGGCGCGTGGCACAACAGTATTGCAGTCAGAGGAGCTGTCGATCAATGCTACGTGCAAGACGCCTGGAATGACTGCACATGTTTTCCCCAGGGTGACCGAGTTTAGCCGCTTTATATAGGCCTATCACTAATACCACTAAAGGAAATGCAAGGAATATAATTCAATCCAACACACTGTCAAAAATAGATAAACAATTGCCTCTTGTTTGTTTTAATAGCTACTGAGCATTGTGATGAGCTTTCTGTCTTTTAGCAGAAGTGACATCCAAAAGCATGGCGTTTCATGATTTAAATAATGTCAGTTAACAAGGAGAAATCCTTAAAAATTCTATATTAAAACATGTGCCAAGTTACTTTATTATCTTTTTTAACATATACATTTCACAAAAAATTAAAAAAGCAGTCTTAAATTACTTTAGTTTATAACATTTCCTAAAAACATTTTGAATTAATGAAGTACAGTAACCCTCACGTAAAACAACTATATTTTTTCTTTGCACCTTGAATACATGTATATGCAACTTCATTATTTTCCTATATATATATATATATATATATATATATATATACTCTATGATTAAAAAATAATAATTTTAAATCAATAAAATAAATATGTTTAATCTTGAAACCAGTGGTCTCTTAATTTTTTTCCAGAGCTGTATATATATATATATATATATATATATATATATATATATATATATATATATATATATATATATATATTACATATTTTTCTAGATTAAACATAAATTATCTTTTTTAATTATGGAGTATTTTTTTCTCATTGGCTTATTTTTCTTATATCACTTAATTGGACCTAAAAAAACTGTTTTTTATAAACTGCATTATATATTATTAGGCCTAACTCCTAACATCAACTCAAGAAAACTTTAAAATAGACAGGCTATTCTTATCCAATGCAACATGTGCTTGAATATGTTACAAATAATGCCCAGGGCTAAAGACAGGACTGCCACTTGAAAACGTATTCATAACTCACCCTTGCATATTTCGACGAATAGGGATCTTCAAAGAGCGCCCAAACACGACGCTGCCAACGTTGCCACAACCCTGCACCTTTGGCGTCAGGTGAGTCACCGAGGGCTAGGCGTTTAGTCATCTCAAGTTCCTCGTCTCCATCCCCTGGATCACCCAAAACTTCGGTGTCCATATCATCGTTGCCCATTTCAGCTGGCCCTCCACCGAAACTGTCCAGCGCCTCTTCGGCCTCCCGGTGCTGCCGGTACGTCATCCAACAGCAGGGCTCCACATCTGTCTCATCGATGCCCCAGAAGGCCAACTCTTCCTCATAAAGAGGGCCACAAACATCAGCGGGGCAATGCAACTTGCCAGTCCTATAATAATTGAGAATGTGTGCAAAAACTCCGGGGTGGCGGTCAAAGAAAAACTCGTCGATCTGGGCGTCATAGTCAAAGTGACTGTGGGCATCGGGCTCGGCGAGCCAGGCTAAACGAGTGCCGGGGAGAGTGCGCAGGGTGCTGCGGTAGGTCTGGTGTCGAATCCCTCCCACGTTAATCACAACACGGTCTTTCTCGTCGCCCTGGCCCATCTCGTCGCTTAGGCATGTCTCGAGCACGGGCCAGGCATTAAAACGCTGAAAGACCCGGAGGATACATGTGCGCAATTGTTAGGCAACGGAAAAAGGAGACTGAAATGAATAAACGCAGAAAAACAGGTGCGCAAAGGCAAGTCAGCTGCAGGAAATCGGTGCATGAGCGTTTGATGTTCTTGTCAGGTGAATTAGAGATTGCTTCCAGATGCCAAGAGAAAATGAAAAAATAAAAACGTTAAACAAACCAAATACATGCAGAGGATATCATAAATCTGCGCTCCACACCATCGGGTCCAGATGAGGTGCGAGGCTGATGGCTTGTGGTGCACCGCTGGTGGCAGAGTAACGTGTGTGTGTGTGTGTGTGTGTGGTTCTGAACAGCTCCAGGGCGCACGCTTTCCCTCCTCTCTCCAAAACGAGATATGCACTGCCCTGATTCCCAGTAGACGACTCCTCAAATCCGACAAAGTAGAGGGATCGAGGCTACACAGAAACCGTTACATTTTAAGCGTCTTTTCGATCTGACATCTGGCGTATTCTTCAAAGCATGTCCAGATGCCCATGATCAGAAGCCGTTTGTTGACAAACACGACAGACATCACATCTAAAATGTTTTGCCACTGGATGTGTAGCTATACTTACACAGGAGACGTCAGCTTTGAAGTGGAAGAGGAGGGGTCCTTTAAAAATCTTCTTTTGTCTCCACAATGTCCAATTTGGCGAGATCCTGCGGTGTTTGTTCGGAAGTGATTTATCATATCCTCTTTATTTCCACCATATGAATAATATGCTCAGCCTCCTTTTCCGCGCGTGCCTGTCGATGAGAGTGGAGCGAGACTCGTCATTCCTGCGGAGAGACAACATGAGCCTTCTCTAGAGCCCACCGACGCGCGTGCGCAATTGCTGAGTGGCTCAGTCCAGGCGTGCACGAGATCAGATATTGGGATGTTTCAGACGGTGGAAAGCTCTATTCAGAACGGCATGCAATATAATTGAGAAGACAAAGCTTGCAAAAGCGCCGCGCAATGCTGTGTTTTCCCTCATTATCCCGTTTCTGCAGGTTTCCTGCTGTATAGCCTACACATTGCACAGTAGCTATATTGTATTTTCTAAATTGAAAGTGCAGAAAATAACTAATATTTATAATAATTTGATTTAGGGTCAGAAATCAAAGTTTGGGGCAAAAAGGTGATCCCCCAGAATTAAAATTCGGGTTAAACATCGAGAATTGTATTTGTTATCTAATATTTGACTATTGTAAATGTATTAATTTATTGGTTTATTAGTGCTTCTGAAGACATTGTATACATAGCTGTCAGATACCTGAATTCACTGTTGTTGAATGTAGAGTAGCTTATAGCCTATTTAATATGAAGTGTGTTTTCATGAATAAAATAAAATAAAATCAGCTCTGAAAACACTGAATGTGAAATAAACAACAATCACATCTAAATGTACTGTGATCTATGTGTAATGTGACTGAAACTTTATTTTAAATAATTTAGAAGTCTGTTTATTTTATTATTTATTTGCAGATAGACTGTATTTGAAGTTGTATGAAAATGCCCTTGCATAGACCCTAAAAATAGATCCTAGAGGACAAATATTTCTTAATAAAAAAGTTAATTTCTAACACTAATTTAAATGTATATGTTTGGTTGCACTTTATTTTACAGTATGTGCACTTACGTGTAGCCTACCTACAGTGTGCTTAGGCTGAAAGTACTATAAGTTAACTACATGGGTTAAGGTTATGTAAGGAACAGGACTGTAAAATAAAGTGCTACCTGTTTATATGTATCAGAATATCAGTCAACTAGTAACTTTAAATCCTGAAACATTATTTTTGACACATTATTTAAGCACATTATTGGTGACTATAGGCCTGTTTTCAGTTCACGTTTTGCTGTGATCTGTTTCTTTTTCTAATCATCGTTCCTGACAATTTAAAGGCAGATTACAGTATATGTGCTTTGTCTCAGAAAACACATAATGGGATTTATCCTAAATTATCCTGTTCTGTTGAAGAGGTAAAGCAATTAGGCTTCAGAGGATAGATAATGTCCACTCACAGTAGTGGATTTTTGGTGCGTGGTCCCATGGGCATCACCTCCTCTGTCAGAAACCCATTAACCCATTAATAGCATTTGTCTACTGCTTACACATTTATTATGATATAATTAAAAAGGAATAAGAAAAGATTTCAGTTTTGGATCAAAAATAGCTCTGCAATTATCTTAGTATAGGTCTATTCGTAAACCTAAAATAGGCAGTAGGCTATAGCTTTAATATAGACTTAACCAGCTTTTTAACTGGTCACTATGTGAACTGATGTTATATATCGAAATATTAGTGACATCTAGCGGCAGAAAGTGATCTTTATTTTTATTTTTATTTTTTTTAGTAACTAGTCACCCCAAGGTTTTTCTTCACATGCGTAAAACATGGTGCTGCTAACTGCTGAATTGTTGCACTTCTACTTTCAAAAAGTTTAGGGTATAACTAACATTAAATTAAGATAGGGGATCAAATATACGGATCAAAATGCATTTGAATGATTTATGATATTTTATCATTATGTTTATAATAATGGCCTTTATGAGAGTTGGCCATTTTTTGGCAAGACAGTTATCTTTGAAAAAAAAAAGGTTATACAGTTTCTGTGGTGACGATTGATTGCAGTGCATCCAGGTGTACTTTTCATCTGTTTCCCTTTTAGCCACAAGGTGGAGACATACACTCATTTTAGATGTGAGTGAAACGCAAGTATCCTGTAATCCGATTTAAACCCAAGCCATTATAAATGTTATATTTAACAAAGGGCATCGATATAGTTACTTTTAACATCCCAAATCGATTTTAAAGGGGGTGTGATTTAAGCGCATCAGAGGATAACAGAGCACAGTACAACTGTATTGTAAATAATGAGAAAAATCGAGATGTTCAGAAATAATTTGGATGAACCAGGCAGCTAATCTATTTTGAACGAGTATGTAATCTAGTAACTAGTATCTTTATATATTTAGTCCTGAATATTTTTCTAGGGTCTCTATGGTGTTATTTTGGCTGTGTTTAAGCAGGGGGAGGAAACTCTCTAGGAGGGAGGAAACTGGGTGTTGCCCTTTTTACGTCGTCTGGAGCCAAGCAGCAGCAGCAGCAGCAACACACACGGAGATTGGAGTTCAGTCTGCGCGAGCACTGCGTAACGGCGGCTTCATCGAGACACTTCTTCGTTAGGGTAAACATCCTCCAAAAACCGACACCATGGGCGTTGAAGGCTGCACGAAATGTATCAAATACATGCTCTTCTTCTTCAATTTCATCTTCTGGGTAAGTGGTCATTCATTCTGTGCGATGGTCCTATGTCTGGCCTGAGAGAAACCGCCATTGGGTTTTTTTGTATTAAGAGGACTGTTTATCCTTCATGTTTTCCGTTATGAACAGGAATTTAAATCGCCGACTTGTACCGCTAATTTTGATTATGGAAACGCAGATAAACCAATAACTTCTGGTATGCTATGACTAATTCGCTAAACATGAAATTGTTTTAAATACAGATGTTTTACGTAGAAGACACATCGCTAAGACAAAACGTAAGTAATTCGTAGTAAAATGCTATAATTGGAAATTGGAGATGCTATAATTTTTCGACCTCAGAGCGAAAATAACGGACATGGGGCGGAGGAGTCCAGAAGCACGATTTCATCACAGCGCTGTCTATTAAAACTCCCCACAAAGACTAATCTTATGTTTATTATACCTGTCAAACTTAGTGTTTTATTTTTCTTGTTATGTTTTTAATTTAACAAAACTACGCTACTAACTAGTTTTTCCATTCACACTTGGCGACACAATGAAGTAATAAAATAGCGCAGTAATAAAATTTGCGTTGTCTGGCCCCTCCCACTCGCTGTAGTTTGGAAAAGAAGCTGGAAAAGTGAATGGCAATAAAATATTCCACCATAGTCAGATTCTGTTGAGAGCGCATTTTGCCAGTGTGTAATAGTCACATTAGTCATGTTGCCTCTGCTGCCTTTAATTTCCTAGTTTTTTTAAAAAAATAATTTCCTTTTAGGTACTTACCCAAGTCAAGATAGCAATCATGCATGACGGAAATGTCTCATCTACAGCTCTTTCTAAGTTGTTAGTCAACCATTCACAGTGTCTTCTCAAAATGGCTGGTTGATTAATTAGGTCTCATTTTACATTTAGTCTCTTGGTAGGTTGTTACTAAACCAAAGAAATAGGAAGAGCATTGCGTAACTGCATTGATCATTTTGCAAGAAGGTATCACAAGTTAAGTACTAAAACTAAACTTTTATTCTTTTTCTTCTCAGAAAGTGGCATCATGAACAATACAACTGGAATTCAATACAGTTGCAGTGTTTAGGCCTGTTGACACCAAGGACGATAACTATAAAACTGTTTTCAGAACGATTTTTTTTGAGTCGTTGAGTCGTTGAGAGCCTATAAGAATCCACCGGCCTTTGACGAGCTTGAACATTTAAAACGGCAGACGACAAAACTGCAGTGCGCACTTATGATAAAGAAAATGTTATTGTTCGTTGTTGTGGATGCAAACATAGTTATCGTTATAGTTATCTTAAAGGTTTTTGTTCTTGGTGTAAATAAGGCTTTAGGCACATTGAGAAACAGTTGGGATGAAACAAGAAACCAACATCAACTTTAAAACACAAGCATATTTTTTCCCGCTGGCTAATGGGTTTCACACCCATGCTCATTTCTCTACAGGCCCAACAGGTCTTGAGACCACTCATGTGTGAATGAACATGGCAAAACAGCAAATTGGCTTCTTACTTTGAGGAATTTTGCTTTGAGAACTGACCCATAGAGAAGGTGATGGAAAAATACCTATAAAGTTTTATCCTATAATACCTTAGTGTTATCTAAGAGTCCATTGCCAAGCCCATAGGACCAGTCTGACAGTAAGTTGTGGTTAATGCAGAATGGGTGCGGGGGTTTGACAGAAGGTCTGGGCCTTCTACTTCTGTGCCTCGTGCTCTGACATGCCAAACATTCTACAATCACCTAACACTGGGTCATGGGTCAAAAATAGAACCCGCACAAGACTGCTGGCAACAGACGGGAGAGGTTTGAGAGGAGGCTCTATTTCTAAGACCCTTAAACAGGATGATAACAGTGTGTGAGAGATAGGGAGAAGACTGTATGGGAGATCAGATGCTAATTTCGTCATGTTGCAGGAAATACTAAGCAACATGTTGGTGCAAACAGTTTTTTTTGTATACTTAACCCAGGGCATTGGCTTCTGCTTGTGTTCCCTTGACAACCCACTTATAAAGGTGAAAATGAGTTCACGGCTGACTTCTAACTAATGATGTATGCTTTATTATTATAGTCTCTTTAGCTGTGTGTAGTAATTATGTCTAGGATAGTTTGCATGGATATGCTGTTGCTGGTAATACAGAACATGCAAATTGCATCGATGAGCCACATGCACTTGAAGTGTGTGTTCTGTAATAATAGCCTAAACTTTACACCTACTTAGGCTGAGATTTGTTAATAAAATTCAGAATTATTACATTTGTGTATGTGTTCACAAGCCCTGTGACTGTCCTCCATTATACTTTCCCTCAGGGTCACACTTCCTTCCCTATCAGGAAGGTAATTCTCAAAATATTGATGTTTGCTCTTCATAAATGCATAAAAATTCAACAACAAAAAAACCTATTGACTATATGCTGCAAATATTGGGAGGGAAGACATTCATGTAGGTAGTTAAAGTCTTGTTTTCTTGTGTTCCCCCGAAAGACACAAGTTGGAACTCTTAAATAGTATTTTATGTAATTGAGCACCAGCAAAACCTAGTATGTCACCTGTTTTTTGTACACGTTTCTAATGAGTGGCTGGGCAAAAAGGTTGTCCAATAGCAAGACGAGTTTCAGTCAGTCCCTCCAACAATCATTCACATGAAACAGTTTTAGCAGCTAGCAAATGACAACGATCTAACCAATTCCTGATGGACAAAATGAAGTCTACATTTTTTTTTCTCATTTGAGAAGCTGTTTCACTTAGATAAATGTCACAATAGGGAAGGCAGTAGCCAATTTCCAGTTCATGCCAACTTAGTATTGACTATTTGCACTCTGCTAAATAGTTTTTTTGCACTTGCACTTGCACACAACAGATTAAACCTGTAGCATTTATTCAACAAGCATTTTATGATTCACGATTCTACAAAGATTGAGTAGTCACTGTCCATGCTATTTCTGTGTAAACAGGCCATTTGATGTTTTAAAATTCACAATAAAATGACAAAAAAAAAAGTTGTAATTCAATCAGTAAAAGTTTCTATGAGCATGCTCAGCTTTTATTTAAAAGCATTATAGCATGGATTGCAATATTATTGCCTGTAATAGCTTGTAATAGGGCCAAATATCCTGTATGACAAATAGATTATTATTAAATTAATCTTTGTGTTTGGCTCTACAAAATAAATGGCATTTCCTGCCTTTTTCTACATAAATTCAGTTAAAGTATGGAAACTGAGAAGGGAGGATGCCCCCAGATCGCCCCACAAGAATTATGGCTTATTCTGGTAATAACCCCCCGACACCTCTGGTCAACTGGAAACTCCAGTGTTTAGGGGAATCTCTGTTTACTCAGATATTCCCAAACTCCTTAGGAGTGATTGTAATGTGGAATCCACCAAGAACGGGTTGCTTAAAGTGACAGAGCTTCTCCATGAACCATCACTTTAGAACCTCTCCCTTTGGCTGGCCCTCTGTTTACTTAGTTGCTAAGCAGCGGGCTGCATGAGCTCTGGAATGATGGGCCTATCTGGCCTTTGGAGAGAGTGAGAAAGACAGAAAGAAATGGAAAGAACTCTTTCTCTCACACTTTTACCCTCTCTGGAAAAGATTTTTCTCCCCTGCATGTGTTTAGCTGGAAAGAAAGTTCCTTTTTTTTTTTTATTCAGCATGCAAATTATTCCGTGTACAAATTTAGGCAAATAATAAAATATTTGTATTAGATAATAGAGCCCGACTGATATGGGGTTTTGGGAGCTGATACCGATATTAGGGAGTAAAAAAAAGTCTGATATCGATATATAGGCAATATTCTTTATGTGTATATTATAGTACAGTACCAGTCAAAAGTCTGGACACACTTTCCCATTGGTGTGTCCAAACTATTGACTGGTATTGTATATATAATACATACATTGTACATAAATACAACAGAACAAACATATAAATACATTTCTTTTCAGGTTTTTTTATGTAGGTCTAAACTAGATTTTCAGGTACAAAAATCGTAATCAGATGTTAAATATCACTTCATAATCTTCACTGTATAAATATAGATGAACCCTTATTAAAGTTATTCAGTCAAAAGCAGTGAGTGTTTTTTTTTTTTTTTTGTCTTTTGTTATCGTCTTTTATGAGAAAATTCTTCCCTGCCATTGACAAGATTTTTCCATGTATTCACTGTTATACGATAGGGGGCGCTATTACATCTCCTGATCAAAACACAGGGGAAGAAGAGGCAGGAACGAGCGATCTCTTATAGGCAGATGCATATGAAAAATAATGCGATCATCAACATTAAACAGCATATAAATCAAAACTGCCTAAAGTTCTTAAATGAAATGTCGACCCAGGACGAGCTATAGGACTGTGAAGTTTTAGGGGTGTTGATGGCCTCCATCTGTGTTTTGATCATTGTTCTGTATGTAAGTTAGTCGTGATTTTCTCAGCTTTTTTCTCAAAATGTTGCTTTTTTTTTTCATGAAACGTACGAAAGTGTTGATTAAAAAAAAAATGCATGAAGTTAGAATAAAAGTGTCTGTTCTTTCTTTTGATATATTGCATGTTCAGATATTCATACAACAAGATATTCTGTGGGCCATGAAACTTGTGAAAATGACCAAAAATGCTGGTGGTGACTGGCAAATTTCATGTTTACGTTCACTTTAGACATAACCAACTGTTTACGATGATACTCAACGAGACCGGCATTTTGACATAATTTTGTGTGAATATTTGCGCGCTGCGATATACACCAATGCCGATATATCTGCGACAGGCTCATATCGGCCGATAAAATCAGCAGACCGATAAACCATTCAGGCTCTATTAGATAAAACATGACATGTTTGAACAAATGACATTTTGAATTAGATTTTAATTTTATATTTTCAGTGTAGAGGAGAGGCTGTGGTTTCTTTTGACATCAACAGGTGTGAAAGACCAGTAATGATGGGAAAACCCATTCAGAGACAAGAGAAAGTGCCCAGTCTTTCCCACGTAATCCTTTATGGGGGGTGTGGCGTGTAAGAACCTCACCAACAAATGCTTTTTGGTTTGACCTGAAGCAAATAACTGTGGCGATGCAGCTGTTCGCATATGTAGAACTGGTGCAACTGTTGGATTCTTGATTGGAAAGAGGGTAACAAAACGAGAGAAAGGAAAGGAAGGAAGTACAAGTCAATTGTTTTCACAGCCAGAGCTGTGCGTTCTGCCCATCCCAGCATTCCTGCTAATGTTCTTTGCTCTGCCTCACATTCCCGTTACTCTCCCCTGTGCCGTGTAGCTGGATCTCCTTGCTTCTAACGGCACTCACCAGGTTCTTGGCGGTCTCCAGTGCTCTTTATCTGCACTCTGCATTCCTCCACAGAGCCTACGCATTCCTGACGAGATCCAGCTACTCTCACAGGGCCCAGCTCTCGTCCGATTTGACAGTGATTTTGCTGTAAATAAAGCCGTATAAACAAATCCAAATAAACCTCTGCTGCTTGTCATGCAACTGCCCCTCCCCCGCCCTGAACTTTCCCACTTCTTATCCACTCGTGCATACAATACCACACATTGTAGCGCTACTTTAAATGGTCTTCTCAACTGCCTACGCCCTTTTTCCTTTCCCCCCATTTTCTATCTCTCCCTCCCCCTAGCCGCAAGAGTCTGTGAGCACCCTCTCTCATGAATATGCCATGTGTTTATGGGCCTCACTCAACTGAATGCTCATCACTGTGAGCCGTGCAAAGAGAAAAGCGGGCTGAACCATACTGCTGTGGTGTACAGTGATGTTTTGATATTCTTAACCCTCGACACTGTGGGCCTCTAGATGGGGTCTGTAACAAGATCTCTCCCTCCCCCCTGCCTCATAGAATGTGTCTCTCTTTCTCTTTGTTGAATGGAAAATAGGCAGACTACAAGAGATAGATCCAAGGAGACTGACCAAATGCGTCCACGCACCATTTTAAGTGTCGAGATGAAAAAGAAAGTTGTATATAATATGTAAAAATAAGTTCACAAAAACTCTTGCTGTTTCTTTTGTGCATTAAATAATAGTGACCAAATGGGTTAAAGTCGCACAATTTCTCTTCCTCTTTGTTTTTCTGTTTCTTTAGCTGGCTGGTTGTGTAATCTTGGGGGTTTCACTCTGGCTTCGTCATGATACTAAAACAAGCAGTCTTCTGGATCTGAGGTTTGAGGGCACAGAACCACCCAGCACCTTCTACATTAGTAAGTACATCACTTTCTGTCTTTCCCATTATTACCCTCTTTTCTCATTTAGTTTTTTTTTTTCCATCTCTCATTCCTCAGTCACCCAAAGTCTTGAGTCTTGAGTGGTACACATTATATATATATATATATTTCACTTTCACACTGTTGCTAAAAATATATTATTTTGGACAACATATCGCAGTCCTGCGGCATAATACGAGAGTTGCGTTTTAGACCAAACATAATTGTGACTGAGTACGACCTGGACGCATCAGTGAATGGTGAGATATTTTTTGCTAAATAAAATTATCCTGCCAGAAGAAGAGCATGAGAACTTTATCATGTCTGTTCTGTCTGTATCATCTCAGTGAGCTCTTATGAGGTTTTACGCATGGGCAGTAAGGTGAATTTAGCGTTTTCCGACATTTCAGTGTGGATGAGAAACTTTTGGAAAATTCTTAAAAACGCTAGTGTGGACAGAGAGCGTTTTGAAATGTTAAAGCAGGAATAGCCTAAATGATTACAGAAACCAAAATTAATGTTTTCATTTAGCTGAAAACTGAAAATAACGTTTCTTTAATTACATTTAGGTACTCATAAATTAAACCAGTCATAGTAAAGTTTTTTGGCAACACAGCTGCACACCAAAACCATTTTAGCCAAAACGGAAAAAAAGTTTAAATTTTTTTTTTGCTGTTTCAGCCAAAATTAGTTGCCGAAATTTTGGTACATCACCTATTAGAAAATATATATATTATTTATTATATATATATATATATATATATATATATATATATATATTAGCACATAACAGCCACAATAGCGGTATAACCATACATATCTAACATTCCAACATGTGCTAGGATGTGCTAGTTGTAATGTTTTCAGTGAGTTAAAAGGCACGCTGCAACTAAGAATAATAAACACAGCAATGCTAAACATCTGTGTTGCTCTTAAAGCCCAGTCATTTTATTACATTTTATAGAGTATGTGTATTACAATAAATTAAATTGTACACACCCAAATTAATTTTGTAATTAAAACACATAACATGAAGGAAATGCTAACTTTAGTACTAGCCTTTTAGACACCTTTTACACAGGATGATCTTGGTGCTGTTAGTGTTGAGATATACTGTGTGATGGTTTTGCGGCGATATATAAAGTTTTAAAGTTTTCCGTTTAGTTTCCACAACAGTACAGATGGTTCCATTTCTTCCCAGTAAATTAAATCAAACACAAATTTTCCAAATACAAATCTATAGATCAGTTGGCTTCATGAAAAACTGATTGGTTGGTTCACATGGATATTTGTGAGGTCAGAGGTTACTGTCAAGGACTCTAACAGATGCACAAGTGGGCTGTTTCAGTGACGAGTGGTGCCTTTTGTTTTTTCAGGAAGGCCTTGTGCCCGTTTAGGCACAGAGGTTAACAACTGGGTAAACAATTCTCCAGTTCATCTCAATGGTATTATAAGAATATTGAGGAATGGATTTCAAGAGAAAATGATCTTATTTATACCTTAAGTGTGAGCTAAAACTATTTAAAGTCAAATGAAAATTCTGTCATCATTTATTCATCTTTTTCCACATTGTTATGGATTTCTTTTATTCTAGTAAACATTGAGCCTTACATGGTGTATTATTGTAATATTGTTATTGCAAATTGTGCTGATTTAAATGCGGAACCAATGTTGGCTTGACATAGTTGAAGTTTTGCTGAAATAGTAAGAATGACTTGTGATAGTCTTGGATATATCAGTAAGACTGGGTTAGAAATTGCATACCAGTCAGATATGTTTTGCATTGTAGGCCATTGTTTTCCAGCTGTAGTGATTATGAATATAGATTTCATAGACGTGCATTATAGCTTACAGCTATTATATAAAATGGGTCAGTATTAATAAATCAGTATTTTTTATTTTATGTTCAGTGAAAAATATGAATACTAAAATATACTTATATTTTAACCATAATAATATATATATATATAAGCCACAATAAAAAATACATGACAACAATTGTGTAAAATGTTGGCAAAGCAAATTAAAATCTGAACTAGTAGCCTGGGCCAGCAACAAAAAAAAATCTTATTGTTGAGCTCTGCAACTAAAGCAAATCAGCTAAATTGATACTAGGGACTAAAGAGCAAAACTCATGAGGAAATAGAGTGGAGTTTAGCCATTCTAATGATTTGTTGCAATATGCATATATACCTCTTTAAAAAAATCTATTTGTCATTTGATTTTTAACTCAGCTGTGTATTTTATCTTGTGACACATGGAAACTGTAACATGTTTAAGTGCAGGTGGCTGCTTTCTCAGGCTGTGAAAAAAAAACTTCACGGTCTCTTTTTGTGAAAACACTGTTCTCTTTCCCTTTTCCTCTCTTCTGTCTGTTGGTCTTGAATGTATTTGCCAGAGTTTCTCAGCTTGATAACTTTGCCTGCATTACGGAAAACACGTGGCTCACACTCATCCAAAAGGGAAACCTAGTATTTCCAACATGTTTGTTAATGAGCATATAACTAATGGAAACAGGAAGATCGCTTTAAAGAGCCACAGAGGGTTTGTACTGTATGTTCTCCTTTTCTGTGCCCCTTTCCCCATCCCCTACCCCCAAACACACATTTATACACACTCAGCATACACTTTCCTTCTTCTGGAATCCAGAATATTATCTGTTATGCTTAATTGTAGATATTTCTTTGCAATTCTGTGTGCTAAAAGGAGGAGTTTAATACGTGTGGTCCTGCTTAGGGTTTGGAAAATGTGAAATTCCCAGTGAGTCATGTTAAGTATTTCCTGAACATTTAGGGCTGGTTACAGATGTGACTAACTGTGTGTGTTTATGTGCACTGCAGTTATGTCTTGCGTGTATATGTGAATATAGCTTAAACAGTACTACTAACTCCCCGGACTGGTGGATTGCCTGAAACAAAATGTTTGTTTCATACCATTTGAAACTAATTATTTGGCACTAAACTAAACTATTTGGCAGTTTCCAAAAGGAGTTTTGTGTCAGTTGTGTCAAGCATCACCAGCTTTGTGTCAATTTTACTACTAATTCATGTATGAAGGCCAATTCAAATAAATATATTTTCCTTTATCTCAATATGATTATGATTATATTAACATGAGAAAATGTGAAATAGTGGTTAAGCAAGGCCTTAAAGGACCTAAATCAAAATCGAAGAATGAACTGGTGTGATGTCATTTCGAACAAAATCAGGCCAAAATGAAGTTCGTTTCGGGTAGGGATGCACCAATCATGATGTTTCATGACCTATTACTTTTTACAAGAAAATATTTTTCTTTGTTTAATCAAATGTATTTGTTGTTTATTTATGGCCTTAAAATATCTGTAGCCATTTAGAATTAGAGGCAACCATTGCATTTTAATCATGACCCAAACTGCACACATGTACAGGGCTTGACATTAAGCCTTGTCATGTGCTTGTTCATCAGTCAGACAAGTAAATCGGTCATTCACTTTGTAAAAAAGTTGCTTGCCGGAAAATGTTTTGACTTTTTTGTGTTGTAAATATAATTTATTTTGAAGCAATATTCTCATCAGTGTTCTATCAGCTTTGATATATTTAAATCTGCATATTTGTGATATTTACCCCGAGGGCACCTTTATAAAGGGCATTTTTTTCCCCCAGATCTTATTAAATGTATGCTTCATCTTTCATTTAAAATTCTTAAATTTGATCAATAAACTCAATTGGAATAATAAGACACTATATAATAAATAAAATCAGAATAATTCTCGCATTTTGGTGAATCCGCTAGTTATTTTTTTGTTTTTGACTTTTTTAGCAGTAAAATTCTCTTTCACTTGCCCATTCAAAACTTCCACTTGACAAGCGTTAATGTCGAGCCCTGCATGTAGCATGAGCAGTTGTTTTTTTATTTAAATTAGATTGTAGAATTTAAAGATTTAAAGCATAAATAGAATGATTTGACTTTAGCTTTGTAAAAATTACATACATGCACAAAACAAATATAGCAGACGGGCTGAATGAAAATGCAAATTCACTCTGAAAACCCCCACCCTGAATTCAATATTTATATTTTACTTCCAATATTTCAAACATCGTGAACAGTGAGCTTGCAGCGCCTTGTACAGTATTTGCTCTGTTGGCGCTTCTGTGCTCTTTTTGTGCACGGGGGGTTGACCGGTGCATCTCTAGTTTGACTGGTAAACACCTTCAAACAACCATTGGTTGCTGACAATGTATTACTGCTCAGGTCATTTCAAACTTCTTTTCACCCCTAAGCGAAAAACGAAAAAGGCTTTAACCTTTTGACCATCAAGGTCCAGCGCTTCAGTGGTACACAGCCACTATTATAAAAGCCCAGCGGGTGGCCTGCGTGATGTCTGGGAACAGCTGAGGGCTTGACTGGAAGATCACACATGGCTCAGGCACTATGGGAGTGGCAGTGGTCGGGGGGGCATGAAGGCGAGAGGTGAAACTCAGATTTGTGGCATCCAAACACATGGTAACCTAATAAAGAATACTGTCAGACAAAATAGAGCAGCTTCTTTCTGTAAGTTTCTGTAAGTTGGTTCTCTGGCTTTGCGTTGTGATCTGTTAACTTACAGAAATAAGCTGCTCTTACAATGATATGCATTTGGCAGAATTAGAGATTTAAGGGAATGATGCAATACAAATGATGAACGAGTATACTGTGATCCATTGTCTGTCTGCAAAGTGCAAGGATGCCATGTAAGGAGCTGCAGATGAAACATTACAGCTCTCAACATCTTAATGTGAGGAAATGGCCTGCAGCCAGAAGCTCAATACACCCTGCCTTGCTCTTTATGGAGTGTAATGTGAGAGAACACAACTAGAGCTCAAGTCCATCAGAGAAAGAGCAGTGGACAGCTCCAGGTGGGAAACCTTTTTGCTCTGAATAGAGTAAAGAATTATGCTTGCTTTAATAGTCTCTTTAAAAGTCATCACTTCGTCTCATGGCTACAATATTGTATGCGATTAAAGAATGAGCACTCATAAGTATTAAATAGTAAGTCAATCATTAATTTCCATAAATCATTGTTGTGATCTTTACTAATACATTATGTTCTAGAAACATATACTGTAGGTGAATACTCAATGACTAAAAATATCCAAAGACTCATAATTGTTTTTGTCGTACAAATATTTGAGACTCTTTTCCTTCACTTATCTTTACTTGAAAAATTCCCATCAGCCATCGTGTAATCTCATGGTGGTGTGTGGTCAGGTCAGCCTTTCCCTGAAAATGCCTGCTGCTGAGTGTGAGGGGAATGGAGCTTGCCCGGGTGACTCAATTATTCCATATTGGCAGGGGAGGGATGTATCCATAGCAACAAAATTAGATGAATGTCTGCTGCTGTACTTAAACAACACAGTTTAAATAAGACTGGATTCACGACTCAAACAAATATTACTTTAGTGCCATTAGTGCTGCATCTTGCTGTCTTGGTTCTTGTTCACAAAATTGCCAACTAATCATAGAGCTCAACAATAAGGATTTTTCTGCTGTCCCAGGCCTGTTCCACACTATCGTTCAAAAGTTTGGGGTTGGTAATTGGTTGGTAAAGAAAAAAAGAAATTAATACTTTAATTCAGCAAATATGCATTAAATTGATCAAAGGTGACAAAGACATTCATAAATTATCAAATTATTTCTATTTTAAGTACATTTTGTTCTTTTTGACCTTATATTTGTCACAGAATCCTGAAAATCACAGTTTCCACAACAAATATTAAACAGCGCAAATGTTTCTTAAGCAACAAATCAGCATATTGGAATACATTACTTTGTAAAATATATTAAAACAATAAAGTCATTTTTAATTATAATATTTCACAATATTACTGTTTTTACTGTAAACATTTACTGTAAATGTTTCAGATTTTAAAGGGGTTATGATTTGAGAAATCAAATTTTCCTCTTTTTTTTTTCGATACACTGCGTGCAGAATTATTAGGCACATTGATTTTCTGATCATATTTTTTTCCAGGCACATTTGACCAATTCTAAACCACATTAATCTTAATAACTACTATTAATTTTGTATTTAATAATTTATATGTGATATATAATTGTTCATGAAGGCTGGAAATGAAAAACACCTTATATTCAGGTGTGCAGAATTATTAGGCATGTTTTCTTTTACAGATAAAATTAGCCAAAAAAAAAAGAGATTTAAAACACTTGGCAATTATTAATTGCCCATGAGAAGGATGCAATTCTAATGCAATACTAGAAATTGCAGTTAAGGCATGACCATTGGACCGTGAAATGTTCATTGGGTCAGCAGGGTCAGACAAAAACAGGTGGTGAAGAAAAGACACGTTAACTGCAAAAGAATTAAGGTGAAGAATTAAGTGTGAAACCATCAGGAACCCTTAAGTCTCCAGCCACACCATTTTACAGAACTGCAACCTACCTGGAGTCTCCAGAAGTGCAAGGTGTCAGGATCTCAGAGACTTAAGTTAGGTAAAGAAGCCTAAAAAATGACCCCCACTTAATAAGAATCACAAGCGCAAGTGTTGTAAAGTACATGAAGACTGTTTTTTGTATAGGCTTTATAGACCAGCACCACATCCTCTTGTATCACTGTTTGAAGAATTCATCTTCCAGAATCTGGCAGTAAGTTTTTGGAGTTCATTTTTAGTCCATCTCTGCAAAACGGACTTCAGGATAGGAGATGGACTACAAAATAAACTCCCAAAACTTACCGCCAGATTCTGGAAAATGAATTCTTCAAACAGTGGTAAGAGCAGTATGTTCATAGGCGTCATATACGGCTCCTCTCTTTCTTTCAAAACTTTACTAAAATTCAGATTGAAAGTCTCAGAGCAGTCATCACTGAACTTCACTGTATTTATAACACTAACCACTAAACTGATGTGTAGGGTAAGCCCATTATTATACACTCACCTAAAGGATTATTAGGAACACCTGTTCAATTTCTCATTAATGCAATTATCTAATCAACCACTCATCTCCACTACAAATAGGAAAAAGAGGCTACAATTTGCACGAGCTCACCAAAATTGGACAGTTGAAGACTGGAAAAATGTTGCCTGATCTGATGAGTCTCGATTTCTGTTGAGACATTCAGATGGTAGAGTCAACCAATCACATGGCAGTTGCTTCAATGCATTTAGGGGTGTGGTCCTGGTCAAGACAATCTCCTGAACTCCAAACTGAATGTCAGAATGGGAAAGAAAGGTGATTTAAGCAATTTTGAGCGTGGCATGGTTGTTGGTACCAGACGGGCCGGTCTGAGTATTTCACAGTCTGCTCAGTTACTGGGATTTTCACGCACAACCATTTCTAGAGTTTACAAAGAATGGTGTGAAAAGGGAAAAACATCCAGTATGCGGCAGTCCTGTGGGCGAAAATGCCTTGTTGATGCTAGAGAATGGGCTGACTGATTCAAGCTGATAGAAGAGCAACTTTGACTGAAATAACCACTCGTTACAACCGAGGTATGCAGCAAAGCATTTGTGAAGCCACAACACGCACAACCTTGAGGCGGATGGGCTACAACAGCAGAAGACCCCACCGGGTACCACTCATCTCCACTACAAATAGGAAAAAGAGGCTACAATTTGCACGAGCTCACCAAAATTGGACAGTTGAAGACTGGAAAAATGTTGCCTGATCTGATGAGTCTCGATTTCTGTTGAGACATTCAGATGGTAGAGTCAGAATTTGGCGTAAACAGAATGAGAACATGGATCCATCATGCCTTGTTACCACTATGCAGGCTGGTGGTGGTGGTGTAATGGTGTGGGGGATGTTTTCTTGGCACACTTTAGGCCCCTTAGTGCCAATTGGGCATCGTTTAAATGCCACGGCCTACCTGAGCATTGTTTCTGACCATGTCCATCCCTTTATGACCACCATGTACCCATCCTCTGATGGCTACTTCCAGCAGGATAATGCACCATGTCACAAAGCTTGAATCATTTCAAATTGGTTTTTTAAACATGACAATGAGTTCACTGTACTAAAATGGCCCCCACAGTCACCAGATCTCAACCCAATAGAGCATCTTTGGGATGTGGTGGAACGGGAGCTTCGTGCCCTGGATGTGCATCCCACAAATCTCCATCAACTGCAAGATGCTATCCTATCAATATGGGCCAACATTTCTAAAGAATGCTTTCAGCACCTTGTTGAATCAATGCCACGTAGAATTAAGGCAGTTCTGAAGGCGAAAGGGGGTCAAACACAGTATTAGTATGGTGTTCCTAATAATCCTTTAGGTAAGTGTATAACACAATCTCATGTATTTATTTGGTATTTTTTTCCAGAAAGGATGTTTTGTGATTCATTCACTAGAAAAAATCCCCACATTTTCCTTTTAGTAAAGTAAACATAATGAATGAATGTCTTATTAGTTCATCCTACAGTGGCCGACCCCACCCAGTGAACCACAAAATGATTGTGGCTAAAGTGAGGATGTATTTTTTGAGCAATATCAGACACATGGCAAATTATAAACTCAATGGCAATCTAATAAATACATCCTAGGGAGATCCCCAGTGGAAAGAAAAACTCAAGTACTCCTGCATAGATTACAAAGATAAACCTTGTTGACCAACATGATACTGAAAGTAAGCTTAACATTATTTGTTGAATGTTCTCATTTTAAAAGTCTCCACCCTTTGTCAAAACCTACGTGTGATGGCATACCAGTGTCTGCAGGCCTCATGAGACACTTAGCCAAAATGTTTTTTCAGTCAATACTTAGAATTCATTTATATTCAGTTAGCACAAATGGCTTCCTGTTCCTATGATCGCAATCACTTTGAAAATCCATCAGCACTCAACATTAGCTTTGCAGCTCATAGTCTTGAGTTATTTGTACCACAGAGTACATGTTGATTTATGCTCTTCTTCACTGAAAGCCTATTCAAGTGTACAAATTAATTTTAAGAGTTTTATTGGTTGCCAGGTAGAAGCGATTTGTGATGAGTTGATGAGAAAAATAAACAATCATCAGACCTTAGTGAGATAAATCTTAAGCAATCCTGCTACTGCTAGTAGTAGTCATTTAAAATTAGCTCATTTAATTTTAGTGTTAATAGAGTGACTTGTTTTTGGTTCCTATATTGTACAGTATAAAATATTATTAGCTTGAAAATCACCTATATCACATTTGAATAAATGGAAAAAACATACAATACATTAATTTTAGTTTTTTCTTCTTCAAAAACAGTCGGCATGTTGTATAGCCTTCCTTGGAATGCAAAACTAATGTAATTTGCTCCGGGTTGCTCTTGCTTAACAGACGGCTGCAGACATTTGTATTGTATACTTAGTTATCTCCAGTTCTTTTCTGGCTTACAGGCCAAAAATGTATTTCAAATGAGTATTAATTGTTTTAAAGTTTTGCTTTTTCACAATAATGGCTTATTTGGCTGTGTTCTTAAGGTCAAACTGTCTGTCTTAGCTGAGCAAACATTACACTTCCTCATGAGGAAGTGACCCTGAAGTATTGTGACATGGCCTTTTTGTGTTTTCTGCCATCGATTTCTCTAGCTTCTTCGAATTCGAATGGCACATCTTTTAGAATCCAGTTTGGGCTGTTACCTTCTGACTTTCAAAAACAAAGTTAGTTTTTTGTCTTTGAAAGAAGACTAACCCAGATTTTTCCAACTCTCTCTTTTCTCTGCCACTGTAACTGAACAACTTATTTTCTCAGTTTCTAGATACCATACTATCAAATATAGATAATCTGTGTCTTAAAATAAGCTTTGGGAAACAAGATATAGGGTGAGTGTGTGAATCTTGAAATCAGTCATGAGATGTGAGATTGGGAACACGAAGGTCCTGATGATATCCCATCTTTGAGACTGAGTGAATGGTGACGATTGAGACTGAGGAAAAGAAGCTGGCAGCATCATCAGAAAAAAACAACGGCAAGATTAATGAGGAAAACAGGAAAAGGAAGTAATTATCATTAGAGAATCAACAGAGTGTACTTCCAGAATAACACTAGCCACAGCCTACACCTTAAAAAGTGCTAACATGCAGTTGTTTCCACTTGATCCGGCCTTTAAAATTACATTTATTAGTGTTACTTGATATATTTAAGTTGATTCAGAAGATGGTTCCCTAAAATGTGCTTAATGTGGTAACATCTAAATAATTCAAGTCAAAATGTTATTTAACATCACTTAATCAACCTGAATATATTGAGTTAAACCAACAAAACAAAATTTAAAGTCCCACTGAGGTGCGTTGAAACATGCAGCATTATTCAGTTTGTTGACACTTTCCACTGAAACAGAAAGACAGGGCGGGACATATCAAGCAGCTCTTCCCCTTTTATAAAATAGGCAATAGTTTTTATATCACAGCTCGGCCAGAGCCGTTGAGCTCGGCAAAGCCACATTTGACAGCTTATGACAGCCACAGTCTAATAGATTCCCCTTTTAGATTCAATATGACAGTGTTACTAAAGCAAAATATAATAATCATGCTGACAATGTGTCTGGACTGGAGCAGACGGTTCATGTGAAACCAGACTTCTTTCACCAATGGAAAGCATATTTACACTGTTTGCATCGTTCTTTATCCCCTATGTATGTGCCATTCACCATGTAGAAAATAGTAATTGTGTAAACAAGTGACCAATTTCAGCCGCAGCTTCAGGGCCTATTTATAGTGTTGGGGGCAGGACGCTTTAGATTTTAGAGAGCATTTGATTGGACAGAAAATCTGATCAGAGTCTGAAGTGCAGAGTGATGTCAGCAAAATCGTAGAGCCATATTTGTGGACTGCAAGTTTTGAACGCTTCTTTCATTGTGGCATTTTTTTGGAGCACACTAGCTTATAGATTAGCTTAAGGCTGCAATATTCATACTAAAAATAAAAACTTTAAGGCTTAGGTCAGGTAAAAATAGCTCCTTATAGGTAGGCCCACACGGAATCTGCGTGTGCAGACTTCCGCAGAAAACTCAGCAGATTGTAGTGCCCGTCATTTGAGAAGCATAGACAATTGTGTGCGTGATTGTGAGGGGTAGTAGGCTGCGCTTATTGATGTGACATTTTTTTTTAGTGAGAGAGTGATATTTTAAAATGTCTAAAATAAAATTGACCGCGGAGGAGTTAAGGAAACGTCACTTGTCTGCAAAAATTACTTATTTATAGCTATTAAGAAGTTAATTTATTTACTTCAGTAGGTATTTATTTATTTTGCTCTATTGAATGATATGAAATTGTTTATTTAATGATTTGTGTACAATACAATTGATAAAGTAAATTTTTTTTTTGTGGACTTACTATCAGAGAGATTTTGTTCTAGAGAAGTTGTTCTATTTGGATTTGTATTGTAAACCTTAAATAAAAGTTAAGAAGTGAATATTTTATATTTTATTTGTAATGTTTTCAGTTCCAATATTCTTAGATTTTTTTTAACACAGTTACCCATTCCGCAGATTTTTTTAAAAATTCAGCGCAGAAATCACAAAAAACGTCCACCGATTCCGTGTGGCCCACAGTTGCCAGTTACCATGTTACTTTATTATGCAGACACAAGAAAGCACATCAAATGTGCATGTTTGGACTTTCAAAAGCAAAGATGTCGCTGTGTGTTCAAAGGGCACAAGTTACAGAAAACAGTCTCTAGAGAAAAAAAAAAACGAGAGGAAAAATCTGCTCACACATCCCAGCACCCCTCCTCCACTACAGCTCTGCCTGCTGTCTGAGAACATGCCACCCTACCTCCCTCCCTCCCTCCCTCCCTCTCTCCCTCCCTCTCTCTCTCTCTCTCTCTCTCTCTCTTTCTCTCTCTCTCTCTCTCTCTCTCTCTCTCTCTCTCTCTCGCTCTCTCTCTCTCTCTCTCTGCAGCTTTTCCACTCACCATTACTTCCATTGTGGTTCAACTCTGAACTCTGGCATCATCTGTTCGTGCTTAAAGTTTGCAGCGTGTGCACTGACTTTCCCATTCCTTTTTCTCCCTTAAGGTGCAGTCACATTAGTGAAGTTTCAGTGAAATTCGTGGGCAAAAAATGTCTATTGTATCTTGTTAATAGTGTGCTGATGTATGAAGCACAGCTCACACAAAAGTCACTTTTAAACTAAACAGCTTTCTGTTGGTCAACATGGCGAATCCGTTGCAAAATCTGCATTGAGAAATGTGCTTGCACACTAAATTCCTGATTTCAAATTTTCTGTGAAATTTTGCTAGAAAAAAAAAGATCAATTATATCTTTTCAATATTGTTGCGATTTTTTTGTATGAAGCACAGAAGTCACTTTCAAACCAAGCAGCTGGTCAATGCGGCGAATCCACATGGCCAACTTGAACCTGTTGCAAAATCTGTTTTCTGAAATTCCTCACTCTCACTCGAAATTCCGTGGATTCCCACTGAATTTCAGTGTCCGCACCTATACCCCTGTCCACTCCTTCACCTCCTTTTCTTGCTACCTCATTCTTCTCATAATTCTTTTGTCCACAATCCTCCTTTTCCTGTTCTTTTCTATCATATTTTCCTTTTCTTTTTTTTCTTTTTTTTGCTCATTTCCTCATGTGACACACCCAGCTCTCTCTCTCCCTCTCTTTCTTTCCCTCTCTCACTCCCTGTCTTTCACTGGCCGAGAGCCAGACGTCTGCTCTTCAAATTAACGAAAATAACAGCTGCATTTGGCAACTTTCTTAGCACTCGTGCATGAATTCAGATGCTCTTTCAGAGACTCACGTACACTCAGACAGAGACGCAGGCGACACAGTGCCTCGAACCAGGGGGTTGGGGGGTCTCTTCATTGTATTGTGTCATAAGATACTCATTCCCTACAGGAAGCACCTGGCCATAGAAATATCCTTACATTCTTCTCCATATTCACATCAGTTATTTTTGGACTATGCAAGAAATTCATCTGAAGTAATTATGCTTTGCACAGATAGTGAGTGCTAGTCATTCAGTAGTTATGGACTTGGTAATTGGAGATGGGCATCCAAAGACATCGGAATCAAAATAGAAAGAGTGTCGTTTAAAGAGAAAGTGAAAGTGTGATAGAGGGAGAGTTGGGGTGTATTATGCAGCTGTTCAGTATGCTAGTCACATCATAGTGCTCCATTCAGACCTGTCACACTGAGAAATGGCCTGGTGGCGGTTCCTTGAGCCCCTTATCCACCGCAATTAAGTAAATGGAACCAGGACTCGGTCAGTCCCCTCCTGCACCACCCCTCCCCACCCCACATTGCATTGATTTTTTTTATCATTATTCTCTTGCAAGGGAATGGGCAAAGTTTGCTAAATGACAGCGGGACATTTAGACATTTTAAAAATGTAATCTAATTATGCTCTGGAAATTCAGTTTGAGATTAGAGCTAGAAGTGCCCTGGCCATGTCTTTATGGCCAGAGGATGAAAGAGAGGGGGCTGGCAAGACAGTATCAACTGAATTTGAATAAGAGATGGGGAAACAAAGAAGGTTGGGTTTGCATTACACTTCCAGAGAAAGAAATTAAAGTAAATTGAAGTTTGTGTACAATATACAGTAAATACAATATCATTCAAACATTAACAATGCTATAATAATTAAGTACTTGTAATTCAACAGGTTCCTAGTTCCTACAGAGGAAGAATGTGCCGTATGTCCCTGCATGTGTGACTGACAAGATAATCAGTGAATTGATTAAACCTGACAAATTTTCTGATTTTGACTACAGATTGCAAGGACATTTTTTTTTCCAAGTAAATTTTGATTTCATGCAGACTTTAAGGAGCTTTCTGCTTAATTTCTGCTTAATCTGACTCAAAATTCTAAAACCATTCATTTAGATGCTACCATGTAAAGCACATTTCGTTTTTTTTCCTGACACAAAAATAGTTTTTGTTGAAATATAAATAATAAAATGTATGATTGATGTTTAAGCACTGTAACAAAAAAAAAGTTTCAAATAAAAAAATAAATAAAAAAAAATGCTTTAAGAAAGTAAGATGTGTGTGCCGTTTGTCCATATACCTCTGCATGAATTGATTGACACGATATAATCAGTTAAACAAATCAGCTTCCAGAATAGTTCACCAAACTGGATTATTGTTGTTTTATTTATGTATTTATTTATTGCTGCAGAGAATAAATAATTGCTAATGATGTTAATAACAATAAAATAAACAACAACAAACAAAACATTTAAATTTCGATTAATAAATGAACAAAAAATACAGAATCTAACTTGCAAGAGTGAACAGGTATGACAACAGAGGAAGATACAGTTGCAAGATAATTCATGCTCACTAATTTTCTGCGTGCTGAGTCACAACGATTTCAGCTTGTGTGTGGCTGATTGTTTCTTAAGAGAGAGAGAGAGTTTTCTGTTCTGTTTCTCTATTCGCTTCCATTTGAACATCCATGCAAACACTGCTGCTGCGCCCTAAGGGCTACTGGGGTTGCTATGGATACAGCAGTTATCACTGAGCCTGTGTTACTAAACAACGTCAACACTGGAAAAAGAGTTCATTCTTTCTTTCTTTCTTTCTTTCTGAGAAAGCTGTTGAATCTTAAACTCCACAGCTCTTTTTATTCTTTTTTTTCCTTCTAGCAGTGCACGTCATGTTACATAAGATCCCTGATTTGCTGTTAACTCAAGGCTTTTTTATGTGAATGAGGGAATGGAAACAAAAAGTTAATTTGGGCCTCTTAGTATACCTTCCAAATGTTTTGCAGTTTTCCTTCTGCTTAAAGTAAACTTACCACCCTGTCAAAGTGAACACACAGTGACTCCTGCTGGTCACGATGAAGTACTGCACCCTCAATATATAAACTATTTTGATTGGATGACTTCTCAAATCTGTTTAGTTTAATTATGCATCTAGAGAACTGAGCTTCATGGCTCCCTCTTTGATCCCAGATTTTTTTGTTTAAGGATCATGGATATTCCTTTAAGATAACATGCATGCTTTTCTTCTTGAAGGTGTCTACATCTTGATTGCTGTTGGTGCTGTGATGATGTTTGTTGGATTCCTTGGTTGCTATGGAGCCATACAGGAATCCCAGTGTCTTCTCGGAACAGTAAGTAACAAATCCTGTGGTCACTCAGCAAATTCCTCAAATCACATGATGCCAAACAATAACCAGAAGTATATATTAATGGAATGACTGTAAAACCCCACTGTAAAGGCAACACTGATGTTTACATTAAATTTAAGTTGATTTCATCTAATTATTTTAAGTAAAGCATTCACTAAACGTATGGCGCCATGCCTTTATTATTTTAACAATTGCTTGTACTGTACGGAAAACAGACTCCTGCCCATACACAGTACACATCCTTTTTTGTTTCTCTCATACAGTTCTTTGCCTGCCTGGTCATTCTGTTTGCCTGTGAGGTTGCTGCTGGAATCTGGGGATTCATGCACAAAGACAAGGTTGGTTTCATGTATACACCGTGTCAAGCTGACACATACACACCTGGCTACATATATTTGTAATTATATCTTCTTCTTTTTTCTTTCAGATCTCCAAAGAGCTGATCACTTTCTATGACTCTGTGTATGACAAAGGCGTTTCACTTCCAATCTTACAAAACGATCAAAATCAGGCTGCCGCTACTGTCTTGAAGGTCTTTCACGAGACTGTAAGTAGTACTGAGGAGCACAACAATAATCAAGCTAACACAAACTTCACTCAAACCGAATAATGTTGTAAAGACTAGGGATGCAACGATTATAGATTTTGTTGGTATGATTATAGTCTGAGAAATAATCACGGTTTCACAATTATTATACATTCATTAATTTCACAACGATGTATAAAATCACATGAACTCTTTAGATTTTAAAGTGTTATTTTTTGCTACCTTTTGAACCAGAAATAACACAGTAACCAAATAATACAGCACAAAATAATAATAATAATAATAAAGACAAAAGTCCATCTCTCCCTTTGGAATTAACGAAAGGAATCAAAGAAAGGTGACCTCTGCTCTGTAAACATCCATGTCAGTGTGAGGGGAATAAACTGAACTGTTACTGTCACTAACTGTCATCCATAAATATTCATTTAATAATATTTTTAATAATTCATCTAATTTTACGAGTGGCCTGAGAAAGTCATGTCTATTATTTAGGTTTGTTTGTTTGCGTCACTGATCAATTCAAACGTGCTTCCGCACTTTGGCTGGCGCTGAGCCAGAGACGATGCGCTCAGTGCTTTTCATATATCACGAACTCATATATCACTATTCAACCACATAATGTTTATTTGAGGTTTCAGAGATTTAAATCAGCAAACACAGTATGTTGTGACGACGTCATAAATTAGTCGTCATTTGGTCAGCGTGACATTACTTTATGACAACGTTGTGAGGACGCCATGGTAAAGTTTCTTTTTCTGGGTAGCCTATATAAAAGACATGTATAGTTAAATTTGTTAAATTTAAATTCCATAAACTGATATCTATGGAAGCTGCAATAATAATGCTTTCAATTATAATTTTAATAAATGTTTTATTCATATCAGATACACATTGCGCATGAAACAATAAAGTTTGTTCTTTCCACTTATATGTATTTCGGGGGAAATTGATGAACTTACGTGATGAAAACAGATCCTCTGAATTGCAAACTCATCGTGCGTTATATCAACTAACATGATCATATAACATATTTGACAATCGGAATATATCATAATTCATGATATAGTTAACAAGTTTGTAAATATTTTGAATAAAAAAGGAAAAATTAAATAAAGGGCGATACTTATCTGTACTGTGACTGCATGATGCGTCGGCATTGGAAAAAATAAGTTCTAAAATAACGGTCTCTTTAAAAAAATACTCAGCTATAGATTGCAACTTCAGGCGTTTCTTTGGTGGAAATAAAGCGTCGCTGTTTGGTCCCTCTGCCATAGTTAATCCGGTGTGTACAGTAGTAGCCTCCGTGTCTCTGATAAGCACGACACTTTAAGCTGGTGCACCAGGGGTGTAATTATTATTATTATTATTATTTTGCACAAGTTGCAACAGTTCCGTTCCGTGCAAAAGAAACACTCGGTGAAGCAGTCTTTACGGTTAATTAACCGTGTTGTTTTTAAGCGTGGTTAATCGAGAAATCGGTTAATCGCTGCATCCCTAGTAAAAGACACATATCTAATCACTGTCATCTCTGGCTTTCAGCTTAACTGCTGTGGCAAAGGAGGCATATTGGGATTTTCTGAGATGTTCGCCTCAGACGTCTGTCCTGGAGAATTGAAAATTAAATCTGCAGTAAGTCTACCCTCAGTAAACCCTCAGGATGGAGAATTCTCATCCAAATCATCCCTCATAGCATGACAAAAAACCTTTTCTCCGTTTTTCAGAACTGTCACGCCAAGATCAAAGAGCTTTTCTCCGAGAAGATCTACCTGATTGGCATCGCCGCCCTGGTTGTTGCTGTAATAATGGTAAGGGATTCTTGACTGTGTTTGTATTGGGGCCTGTGTGTCAAGTTACATTCTGCTGTCATTTGATGTTGCTTGCGTCACATTTTCCCCCTTATTTTGCCCTTTTTCCTTTCTAGATCTTCGAGATGATCTTCAGCATGGTGCTCTGCTGCGGTATCAGGAACAGCCCTGTTTACTAAAACACAGGGGCAAGATATGTCCTAAAAAACATCAGCCAAAAAATATAATTTTGTTTTATATCTACCATCTCCTATTTTGTTTTGTATCTACCATCGTTTTATAATATAGTCACTCTGTCCAGTTCCTGGCGTCTCAGAACAACTTTTGTGCATTTCTGTTCAAATGTGGCAGTGGATCCACCAACAACTAGTCTGCTATTGTTTACGCTGTAGTTGGCGATGACTAGTTGCGTTCTGTAGCTATAGCAGTAGACTTATAAACACACACACACACAGTACATTATCAAATGAAGGATGGATACATTTATTTGCTTGTAGTTTTTTTTTTGTGTTAACTGTTAAGTACTGCTATTGCTATAGGTTACTATCATTCTTTTCGTATGTACATGTATAAACTGTATATATTTGCAGCCCTGTATGGCTGAATAAGCATGAATCTCGTATTGAACACTCCTGTCCCATCTTCTTCTCTGAGACTGCTGCTTGTATGTACACATTTCTTCCTGAGAAACCACTCAAATAAACAGTGTTAGCTAGGTGAGAGAGAAAGTCAGAATATAGTGCTTATTGGACGTGAGAATGCAAAGATTTAAAAATGTTTAAAGGCCCGGATATACTTAATTTTCCACGTTCTGCTCTGTCTAGCGCACAGTTGAGCGAGAAAGTACTATTGACACCGCGCACACACTACCTAGTGGACCTTGGTTTTGATGCGCTCAAATCATTTGCGCGGACACAACAATCGGGCTACTCGCAAACATGGAAGTATACTTTCGTCTTAACATTTCAGAGTTAACATTTGCTTCTTACACTGTATGCCATTCAGTAGAGCTCAGTCGGTGCAAACAAAGCCAGATATTCCGGATTCAGCAGAAATTAATATCAGAGCACTTTTCCAAATTAACTGTACCTCATTTTCTCGAAATACTCTCTGTTTCAATAGTATAGCCACAAGATGCAAATAATATCAATGCTGACATGATTTTTCTGTGTAAAAAAACAACAACAATTTAGTTGCCATGAGAAATTAAATCTAAAACCTTAAAATGACCATTCAAATTATTAGAACTACTTAAAACTTTTTAACAGAAACATCAGTGCTTTTATAAAAGTACACAAGCTTCACATTTCTCCAGAAATGTGCCCCATTCACTTCCATTAAGTGTTCAGCATTGTTTTTTTCTTCTTCTCAAGAGTCAGCATTAGTTTTTGTGGCAACAACATGCCACAAATGTTGTCAGTTAAACTTAACTTGTGAAATGTATTGAACCTAGCATATTCCTTTAATGGCAGAAAGGGCGCTGATCTATGATCATTGTGTTTCTTGTATGTGAGATCACATGGACAAGAGAGCTGATCCTAGATCCGCATTCTTGCTCTACACAGAGTTCCTGATGCCCACTACAATCTGCTAACTTTTTATGCTCTATAAGACTAATATAGTGTAATGCATTTTCCTGCATGCCCGTCATACAAGGAATTGGACACATTAAGAATAACTGCCCCAGTCACTGAAGTTCTGCCTCTCTTTACAGTGATCGCAGCCATGGAGAGGATCATACATACCTACTGGCCTTATAAATGAAACACCCTATCCCTTAATCACTTAAGGCTAGCCTACACTAAAAGATTTTTAAAATCTTATCAGATTTTCAAAATGTAGGAGACCAAAAAAAATCTTAGATTTAACCGTTTTGTTCCTATAGTGTGTGGATTACCGTGATATGACCAAGACAGCACACCACACACTAACAGACTCCATTCACAAACAGAGTCCCGACTGTGAACACGGGAAATCTTGCGGTCAAACGTGAATTTAGAGTAAACAAACATGCCAGACGCCAGGCAAGAAGAAATGGCGATGATAGTGTTTGCACTGCAGAAAAAGGATGAAGTCATGTTACGCTTATGCAGATTCAATCACTACCAACACACCTCACACCACATGAAAATCTGATAAGATAATCTGCAGACCATCAAGATAATCGGGACTTTACCTAGGATTGTCAGAAGGGAAGAATTGGGTCCAAAATGGGCCCGATTATCTTGTAGTGTGTGGGTGCCTTTAGTTAGCAAATCCAGATTCCTAATGGAATTTTCTATGCTGTCGTAACTGTAATTTTTAATATCACTCAACTGAAAAATCCAAGGAGTTTGTGTGAATGTACGTGTGTGTGATATATTTTGACAGTGAATTCAGATGGATAGACTTGAATGATTATAGAATTGACAAGCTCTTTACTCTTCTTCACTGCCACCTCTCACGGATGTAGTTGCTGTAATACCGTGCCACTTTCACTAGGTGGCACAAAGACTACTCACTTTGACAACTGGTGATTACACCCTTACTATGCCTGTGTACATGTCTATCGTGCACTTATTCTTCTAGACCGCACTAATACGAAGATTTAGGCTACAACATGCATTATGCAACCCTGTCTTCTTAACACATATTGCCTATGCTGATATGCTTAAAAAGTGTCTTGTACAGCTATATAGTATACTAATTACCATGTAAAGACAATGTATGCCTTTAATTGTGATATCTTTTTCCTGGTACTTGTCAAAAAAAAATATTTCAGTTGAAGCATGTAAGAATTTTAGGGGGTTCTGACAGGTCGAGCATGATCTTCTAACTATTAAATATAAAGGCGAAACAGTTGTTTGTGAAAATAACTGTTGTAGTTAAAACACATCAAGATATTTGAACACTGTCAAATATAACCTTTGTGTTGTAAGGATACCCAAATTGACTGCTGTCACTCAAATCCCTTTACCCTGACACACCAATTATAGATTTCGGTCTGGTTTTGTTGTCCAAATATTCAGGAATTAAATGTATTTTACAAATAACTTGTCTTAGTTTTGTTCTTGTGTATTCATTTTTGCCTTGTCTTATTTGTTGTAAATAAGAGATCTGAAAGTTGTTTTCAAGTAGCCTACCATTGATACTTTCTCATTTTAAAGCATGGAAATTACATTTGTGTCATTCCGTGTCAACTCAACCATGAGGTCCCTGGCTACAAATTTGGATTTTTTTATTTAAAAAATAAATCTGGTGAAAGAAATGCATTAATGAAGAAGAAAGACCAAATATTAAATGTTATGGATTGATATTTATGGAGTAATCCACTATTTTGTGAAGGGGGGTCAAAATGACAATTTTCACCAGAGATTTGAGGCCAGATTACAGGAGGGTATAAATGACTTTAGAAAGATGGCAGCATCATTATTTTATTTTTACATAGATTTTTTTACAAACTTTTCTGTTGTTATCTTATTTTTTAAAAGCCCAATATGGTTAATTTCCAGAGATATGGGGATTTTAATGTGACTCCATGAGTGAATTATACACATTTCCAGTGGTCAGAAACCAAATGGTCACTTTGCATACAGGCAGCTGATATGTTTTCTTTTAAAGAGGAATATCGAAAACAAATAATGTTAAAACATACGTTTAGTTTTTCCAAAGTTTGCATGCCTGTAACTCAGAAAGTATTGAATATGTCTTAATATCCTTCTAGATTCTCATTCTTAATAAAATTCTCTTTTGTAAATTCTCAATATTTTAATTCATTTTCATAGATATGGGGATCCCAATGCAACTCTATGTCCAAATTGTTGAATTTTGCCCATTTTCAATGGTCGAAAACCAAATATGCGTAACTTTTCAAACAGCTGATACTTGCTGTGTTTAAAGAAGAATGTCTGAAGAACAAATAATACTTAGCCATGTATCTTGTTTATGTCACATTTTGAGTTTGTTTTTATCTGTTTTTCTGTTCTGTTCATGCCTACGTTTCATGGTTAGTTTTCTAGTTGTTAATTAGTTCTGTTCTCTCAGTTTTCCCTGCCTGTTTGTCACCATGGTTACACATCGTCTCATTCATACAGTTCAGGTGCTATTTATAGGCTACTCACAGTCTTGTTTCTCCCTTGGTTCTTCTATTTTGTAGTTTTGCTGTTTAGTCAGCTGTTGAGCCATGTTATTTCTCCTGTGAGTCCCTCCTGTCTTCTGTTTGTAAACTTAAACTTCCTTGGATTTTGATTCCTGCTTCTAGCGAGTGTCTCATCCTAACAGCACAACACGTTCCCACTCCCAACTCTTCACAGATTGACACTTGGTCAGGACCCCTCGGCGTCACTTTTTAGCTCACAGGGTACGCCTTAAGGCCCTTTCACATATAGTCTCATTTTCCGACGCACAGGGTGCTCTATTGATTTCAGTTGTTTGCCCAATGCGTCAGACCAAGACGCATTTAATTCTTTGCATTTGTAAAGGTAGACATGATTTTATTTATAGGCTACTTATATATTTTAGAGCAACTAACCCCACTCTTTCCCTACACCTACCCACTTCTCAACAATATAAAACAGGTAACGTTAACAGGCAAATAAAAGTAAAGTCACAGGTGTTTATTGCAAAAACTGACCAAAAACAACAGAGTTAATCTCAATGTTTTAATCGCTGAAATGATGATCCCGCCGCTCCGCACGGACGCACTCAGTCAAATCTCATTCAAAAGATACGATTCTTTAGCGTGACACGGTCACGGGACACACAAGAGCCAATTACATTTTACAACCAAAGCTGACGTAATGACGCAATTGGTCACGACATACGAGAGCCAATGCAATTTCACCATCAAAGCTGACGTAACATTTCTTTCTTTGGGAGACAAATTTTGAATGTGTGCATGATCTTCTGCCTGTTATATAATACACAAATGGGTAGGTTTAGGGATGGGATTGGGGTACTTGTTCAAACATGTGTCTAAATAGCATAAATAAATGTAAATAAAAGTATGCTGGCTGATTAAATTGAGAATCACACTCCAGTATGTCATAATGGCAAAATCATAACCCAATATATAATTTCATCATGACGATAACATTCCCATGCCCACAACCAACGGTTTCTCATTGAAATCGTAGAAAAATGACGCTAAAGGGGCACACTGCGTTAAAAAGTGACGAGTTGGGTGTGAGAACGTGTTGAACAGCATGACAGATCCCTTCTATCAAAACAATTGCAACATATCTCTCTGAGTGGTAAACAAATATTTTTCCTAAATCTGCATGTCTGTAACTCAAGAAGTATAAAAGATATCTTAATATAATATTTTATTCTTGTTAATATAAAAAAAATTGGAATCTTTTTTAAATTCTTATGGAATCTTATTTTTTAAGGCCCTATATGGTTCAATCCCAGAGATATTGGGATGTCAAGTGCAGTAAAGTGTAGTATTTGAACTCTTGATAGCTTCAGAAGCTGTTAAAATGAATACAATCATATCTTCCAAATATTCCTGAAACTGATTGAAATATAGATTATTATAAATACACTTTTGAGAGCAAGTTAATGTGCCTCAACTTGACCATTTCTGGCCCTCAGAGAGGGAAACAAGATACATTTCTAGTTTCAAAATGATTTGTTCTTCATGCATTCCCCTTTAAGCACACTAAGTATCAGCTGTATGCAAAGTGACTCACATTTGGTTTTCAACCAATGAAAAAGGGTAACATTTTACAATTTAATTACAGAGCAGCTTTGAGATCCGCATATGTATGGGATTTCAAAAGAAAGGTTTAAGAACCATGATCTAAAATCATGTTGAGATATCTTTAATATTTTTAGACTTACAGGTACGCAAACTTTGGGAAAACAATATTTATGGATTACATTTCTAGTTTCAGTATTATTTGTTATTAAGCTGTTCCTCTTTGTAAGGAAAGGTATCAGATATGCAAAGTGACCCACATTTAGTTTTTGACCTCTATACAAAATAGTGGATTACTCAATAAATATACATCCATGACATTTAATATTTTGGTTTTCATCACTTCGAAGTTGATGTGTTAGAAGGAAAAAAGGGCAAGCATAAGGATTTGAGCAAGTTTGACATGGGCCAAATTTGTGATGGCTAGAAGACTAGGTCAGAGCATCTCCAACTGCAGCTCTTGTGGGGTGTTCCCGGTCTGCAGTGGTCAGTATCTATCAAAGGTGGTCCAAGGAAAGAAAAAAAGTGAACCAGCAACAGGGTCATGTGCGGCCAAGGCTCATTGACACACGTGGGAAGCGAAGGCTGGCTTGTGTGGTCCAATCACACAGGCGAGCTACTGTAGCTCAAATTGCTCAAGAAGTTAATGCTGGTTCCGATTTTAAAAAAAAAATAAAAAAAAGTGTCAATACACAGTGCATCGCTGTCCAAACCTTGGGTCCTGCCATCCATATGGATGTTACTTTGACAGGTACCACACCTACCTAAGCATTGTTGCAGACCATGTACACCCTTTCATGGAAACAGTATTCCCTGGTGGCTGTGGCCTCTTTCAGCAGAATAATGTGCCCAATCTAATCGAGCATCTGTGGATGTGCTGAACAAACAAGTCCGATCCATGGAGGCCCTACCTTGCAATTTACAGGACTTAAAGGATCTGCTGCTAACATCTTGGTGCCAGATACCACAGCACACCTTCAGGGGTCTAGTGGAGTCCATGTCTTGACAGGTCAGGGCTGTTTTGGCAGCAAAAGGGGGGCCAACACAATTTTAGGAAGGTGGTCATAATGTTATGCCTGATTGGGGTGTGTGTGTGTTATATATATATATATATATAAATAAATAAACACACACACACCCCAATCAGGCATAACATCACTCAGTATATTTCATCAAGAATAATATTTTGTGTATTGGCTCACTCTTCTATTGTCAGTCATAGATCCAATCGCTAAAGTTCACACTTACAAATAATCAGTTCACACTTACTAATAAGTCAGATAGAGTAAAGTATGCATATTTGGCTTGCTGCCCGAAGAGAGGGCGCCGAGCTCAGTATTTGGCCTGAACCCAGAGTACTCCCCCTGTATCTCTGGAAAGTAACCAGGTGAGTGTGAAGAAGACGGGGCGGTGGAGGGATGCTGAAAAACTGTCGAGGAACAATAGTGAGTTGACTGGGTATTTATATAATCCTCCACTTGCGCTGATTGGGTAGACATGTTGATTACTGATTGCTGACAGCTGGTAGGAATGACATGATGATTGGATAGATCATTTGAAACATCATTTTAAAACATAATTTTATTTGATTTATTTTTGTCACTTTTAAAATTACGTCCAAACACAGACACTAAAGGTATAGTTTTTAGTAGCAGTTTCTCAGTTTCAGTGTTTTGGGATATAGTGACCACCCTGGTCAGTTGCTGGATTGCTGCATTGGGTGTGTCTTACTGAACTATGGGGCCTTCCTTTGTTTAAAACAAAAGTCAATGGCCATTTCAGTAAGTCGATAAAACAATCAGCCAAAATAATGCATTCATTACTGTATGAGTCAGTGATGGTTCTAATAGTATACACAGAATATAATCACATTTAATCACATTAACTGAACTGACACCCCCCCCCCCCCCACCCCTTCCCCTCATTTAGCATGTTGACTAAACAGTTTGCTCATCCTCTCCGCCTTAAAGTGGAATTTTTTGTAACCCTGCATTTTTCCTACAATCTCTTTTTTAAGGATTAACTAAAGTTCATGGGAGGAGTGATGATGTAAGGTCAGTATTTGAGTTCCTAACACATTTTAAGATACTCCTCCTTAAACAGAATAGTTAAAGACAAGAGAAGAAAGAGAGATGAGCCAAAGGGGCTTATGAAGGGACATTGTGAGGCTGTGTTCTCTAAAACAATATACAAGATTAAAATAAATAAGGAAGGACATTTCAAACAATGAAACCAGAGTCTGCTGTATTGGAGGTGAGTAATCATTTTTGTCATGTTTATTTATATATAGTAGTTTTAGATTACTTAGAAAAAAAATATGTAGGCAATATATTTCTTCATAAAAGTATTAAGGCCTAAAAATAACTTGGTCACTAAAATTAATACCATCAAAAAAAAAGTTCTGTGGTAGTACCATAATGGCATCAGATGGTAATACCATGATCCTGAATGTTTAGCATGTTCAAACGCCATTGTAATTACTTAGAGAAAACCATGATATGTCCATGTACCATATCAAAACATGGTAAAAGAGGGATGACTAAACAGGTAGATAGCACTTTACATCGGGCAGACTACACGGTGGATCTCATATTACCATTGTAACTCTAAACTGGCTGATAAACGCATATCTCAGTGCTGAGAGCATAGTGAATGAGGAGGCCCCGCCCCCGCCCGGCTACACTCTCTCTGTATCTATTGACGACAGTAGCGCACAGCTGCCTACGTAGAGCTGGACAGATCAAGTGTACGGAGCGCTATTCATTTGACTTGCGCTCAGGGCAAATTACTTTTATCCGACATTGAAATTCTTTTAGAAGAACATTCGCGGGGAAAAACATAGTTGCCCTCAAAATACGGATCACGAAAAGTCCTTTTCAACACGCAAATAAAAACTAGTTTGGATTGTATCATTTTTGGAGTGAGTTTTCGCACTAAAATGAGTGCTGTTGTGGCCACTGAGGGCCTGTTCTTCTCCGCCTTACAGCCCAGCACCTCGGTCACAACATATGCGATCCCGACCGATGACCATCCCAGGAAGGATCACCTATCGAAAGCCAGACGCGTCCAGCAGCAGGTCCAGCAGCGCATGGCGGAGAAATCCTCATCCTCATCCCGACTCACCGCCTCCACAGGTGAGTAAAACCTGCTGAGGATCCGTTATGGGGTCACAACTCTGATAGCATATGAACTGACATGGAATGTGCAAATAGGACATTTTTAAAATACAATGTACAATTTTAAACATATTTCTGGTTACTGTAGTAACAGTGTAGTATAGCAGCTTCTCAAAATAGTACAGGAAGAATTTTTAATACTAAGGGAATTTTGTTTCTCCCTAGGATGATACTAAGAATAAAAAAGCAACAATAACAAATCTAATTTTGAAAAACAGTATTAATAAATGTGAACTTTTTATTTCCTCTTTAAGTAATTTACTAATTCTGGTATTTCAAATGTTAATTTCACCCAAATTCCTCTTTTTCTGGATTGGTCTCCAATATTTTTATAGTTTAAAATTCTAACTAACTTATCAGACCAGTAGCCTAGTTATGTAAATATAACATAAATACTATAATATGAATAATTCTATTATATATTGTGAAGTTTAAGAAAACAATCTGTCAAAAATGTACAAGCAAAACTTTACAACATTTCTACAATAGCTGAACTTGTGAACACAATAGCGCTGCATAGGCTCTGGGTGACACTGATAGGATTTGTTTTGCATTGGTATGCAAATATCTGTTTGGTCTTCATGTGTTGGTCACAGTTGGTCACATTTCCTGCAGGTGCACACACTGTTTCTCCAGCATGCTTGTTGTGTTGCTTTTGTGTCTTGGATAATAAGAGACAAAACACTGACTTTTGTGAGTGGTCATTTTTCATTCATTTTGTTTTGCATTTGGCTTTGAGTTTGGCTGCTGGGAACCCCCTAAAAACAGGATATTATACTTTGGAACAACTGACATTTTCCTGAAAACTAGACGGTCAATTGGCCCTCAGAATGGAAACTTGTAAACGTTACATAAGCTTGTATGAATGGAAAATCGGGCCATTGTTCTACAATGAAACCTTGACAAGATATATAGAGGCTTTCAAATGCAAATGTGTAAAATGGATCACTCAGCACATGTGATTTAGAGATGTAAGCCATTGAGAGCAGTGTGTATGTGGAGGAGGAGGAGGAGGAGTGTAGGCAACCCGTGGGAAAGGTATCGCTTTCTTCTCTGGCTTAGAAAGGCAGGTAGAAATTAGGGCAAACCTCACTCTCCACCTACCCAACACCCCACCCCCATTGCCCTGTATAAGTGAAACTTTCTCCTGTCAGTCAAGAAGGTGGCTGAAATATAACTGAACTAATCCTTGACAGAAGCATTAGGTCAAACATTATATTACAAATCACAAATTAACAGGAATAGGAACCTAAGCAGATAGGCTATTACATAGTATATTAAATGAGATTTAAAGTTGAAGTATACAGATCTCACTTAAATTATAGCAAAGTCCATTTCTTAATACTTCACTAAAATTGTGACGTCTGATTAATATGAATAGAAAAGACGTTGCTAACCAGTAACACTAAATAAAATCTGGCAGAAACTCTAGCCTTTGGGATGCCTGTTTGCAAGAGGAATGTTCGGCATTTAAACTTTGACCCTATTGTTGAGCCTAATCACAGCCAGTGATTTAGAGAGCTCTTGTCTGGCCTATGTTAAAAATGAGTTTGGACGTGACCCTTTGAAAAGAAAACGAAATGACCAAGCTGGCGTTCTTGAGTTGAGTGAATTTTTTTTTCTCCCAAATACAGAACAAACTACAACAGAAGAAATAATTTTAATATATATTTTTTATACTTAGCTGCATTTTTTATATTTTACATTTTTATATGCAATGTATTTTTTTGTTTGTTTGTTTGTTTGTAGTCAGCTTACACATGAGCTCAGTTTGACCTGGCCTGTCACACACTTGGTCACACCTCCACGTCCTTTGCAGAAGAGTTTCCTGCCATTTGAGTGTTTTATCAGTATAGGGCAGTTCTATTTTAGCTTATGGGAGACTTGAATGGGAGGATGTGTGATGGTCAAACATTTCAGAGGAGAATAACCGTGAAAAAACAGTCTTGGTTTTTAAGGCGCATTCATTCGCATGCAACAGACAACTGCTGCTTTGCAATTATCCTACAAATATGGTGCACAGTGCCTGCTTTTGAATTATCATCAAGATGTATGCTCTGTTACTCAGATTTTGTAACCAAGTTGTCAGGGAATGCAGGGATTGCATGGGTTTTAATCATCCTCAGACTCATTCTGGTGATTTATTGAGCATATGTGCAATAAGAATCTTACACTTTATCAATTCCAGCAGTAACAAGTTTAGTATGTGTTGTGTTGTTATTGCACTTGGGTTTATAATGGAACATTTTTAGACAGTCCAGCCACATCACTCGTAAACATTGTGGTCACGGGGCAGATTTGCTTTTTGTAATAATTTATTGTTTTTATTTATTTATTTTTATTTTATTTTTTCATTTTTACATTTAGAAAACAAAACAATAAAACAAATTCTGTAGTCTAATAATATTTAAAAGCATCACCATCATTGAAGTATACTGTGTATATATATCAATACAGCCTGCATATCAGTTACATTAAGGAATGAATTAAGGTGGTGGAATGTACACTGAAAAACAGAAGGAGATGAGCAAAGACAAGCATGTCTCGCCAAGGATCTCTGAAACAAAACAGATGTTTAAATTTTAGAAGTAATCTTCCCTGAAAACTCTTATCCAACCAATATGAAGGAAATTAACATTTAATAAACTTCAGTATAGTGGCTACCAGGGAACCATCTCAGTACAGTGCACTTCAAAGGTCTGAAATCGTGCCAGTTCAAAGAAAGGCTGATTTTTTTTTTGCCAAGACTTTAATTTGGACATTTGTGCTTCCTGTCAGACTCCCCATGGACAGATTAGAAACTTTAGTTGAAACAGGGAAAATGTTTTACAATAAGAACAGGAGAAGGGTGGGATAATGAAGCTGATAAATAATTTTAAATAATTTTAAATGATTATGGAAATGCAGATTGCATTATCACAGCATTTTCTACATTATTATTGCCCCCCCCAAAAAATAGTCTTACATAATGTTTTAATTAGATTGCAGAATTGAATACAAATATTAAGATAGATGTTTAACACTCTTTAGTCTAATAAGTTCAGTATTTTTCTTCTTCAGAAAAACATTGTGAAGATGTGCCAAAGCCAGTCTACTCTTTTTATCTATTGAGCAACATCCCCTGTCACATTTATATGGAGCTCTAGCTGAAATTCATCTCTCCTCTGGGAGGAGCAATATGTGGTTGACCTCATCTTTCAGTTGTCACAAAAACTGAACCTATTCCACTCTCCTCAACCCAGCTTGGGTTTGTTGCTTTGGTTTGGTGACTATAGACAATTTCTGTTTCTTACTGTCCCACTACTTTATCATGAGGTTTTCTTTCATACAGGGATGAAACCACTGAAGTTGTTTGTCTACAAAAGTCAGTGTACAGAGGAAGATGAGGAAGACAACAACAGACAAAGAACATAAAATATAGAGAAAAGAGCACTGAAGTACCTCAAAAAACATTGAAAATAAGACAAAGGACCACCCTATGATGTCATCCCTTTTCCCTCTGTTTCATTCTTTTACGGTGTGATTGCTATAGCAGACTTCCCTTCTCATCTATGAAATAACTTCCTTTGAGCATGTTTTGAAGACTTAAATCTAATGTATTTTCACACATCTATGGACCCTTTTCACAGACTGTGATGAGCAAAGTTCATCCTGCAAAGTTTTTTGTATTTTCATTTTTTTTTTTTAAATGTATGTACATTTATAACACTAATACTTTATATTATATTACTTTTGCGTGCTGTGAGGGTGTTTCTAATACAGCGTCTATGGGAGTGATGGTAAAAATGAACATATTTCTCTCGTTTCACTGCCGCTATCAATCTCACTCTATTTTTTTCCCTCTTTTTGAAAGCTGTGAAATCACTATTGTGGAGTTTTTCTTTTGCTATTTGAGCAAATGGGGACACAAAAAATATATTTAATGTATTCTCTCATTCCCCGCTAAAAAACTATGACGACTTCCGCTCTGAGAAACCCGGAAATGTGAAAAGGGTCTATTAGATGTGAACAACTAATCAGCACTGTTTGCAACAGACTGGGTTAAGAAGCCAAGCACTGATAGAAACCTGATATTTTAAAATTTGCTGAAGCACACAGTCAGAGAGCTGAATACCAAACAAAGATCAGGTGACACAGTTGGGTCTTGTGTCACTGTTGACCAATGTAATGCTTTGGAAGAAATCCCATCAAAACGAAAGCCACCTGGGAGAGAGATTTTCCTGAGTAGTTCTTGTTTCTCTGAAAGTACTTATCTGGATGGCAAAATAGCAAAAAATCTTTTTCTGTGGAACACACAAGAAGATATTTTAAACAAATTTCTCAATGTTGTATTGAATCCCACTGACTTTAATTGTATGGTCAACGGTTGATTTTCTGTGCTAGAGAAGTCAAAAAAAGTTTTAAAGGGAAAGAATATACGCAATATACAAAAAAGTTAGACACAGATATACTCATAAACAAATACATTGTTTTAACATTTTACTTAATGGTCCTCTTTCCAGAATATAACGGCCACTCATCCACTGTGAGATACCAATCCAAAAGTCCTGGATTCAGTTCCAAGTCTCTTATCTACAATGGCAACAGAACAATGGCGGTAAGTGTGACTACATTCACAAAATTTTCAATTGCATCCTCACTTATTTGAAACAATAATACTTGAGCTTGTTTTAGTAATGGATTTAGCCTCGCAACATTTCCATTTAAGACCCTGTGGTAACACTTACATTTAATTTCAAGCCTTTAAAGGGTTAGTTCACCCAAAAATGAAAATTCTGTCATTAATTACTCACTCTCATTTAGTTCCAAACCCGTAAGACATTCGTTCATCTTCGGAACACAAATTAAGGTCATTTTCATGAAATCTGAGAGCACTCTGACCCTTCTATGTAAACCGCAGTGCAGCACTTCCAGGTTCTACGTTAGAACGCCGGCGCTGTATTGGCCGATGCGGTTCATGTGAGCACCACAATGCATGCGTGGGATGCTGAAACAGGAACTGGCCAATAATGAGCCAGCATTCTGACATAAAACCTGGAAGTGCTGCACTGCGGTTACAATGTAAACAGCGTAGGAGACTGACACAGAAGAGAAAAATTGGTTAAATAAAGTAAATTATTTTCGTTTGTTTTTTGCGCACAAAAAGTATTCTCGACGCTTCATAAATTTAAGGTTGAACTACTGGAGTCACATGGAATTTTTACCTTTCTGAGCCTTGAAAGTGATAATTAAATTGCTGCCTATTGAGGGGTCAGAAAGCTCTTGGATTTTATCAAAAATATCTTAATTTGTGTTCCAAAGATGAACGAAGGTCTTATGGGTTTGGAAAGACATGAGGGTGAGTAATTTTAATTTTTGGGTAAACTAACCCTTTAAGAAATTGTGTTGTTAATTTCAAATTAAATCAAGTTTTTCTAGTTTTATGCTAGCTAGTAAAATTAGTAAAAATAGTAAAATTCTTTCATTTGCATTGATAGCACTCTTAAAATCAGATCAGAACAGCCTACTATGAATGAGTTTTTTTATTGGATTAATTTGCAAAGTCCACAATCCCATGACAATGACACTCTGTGTGGCTGCGCCCTGCACACACAATGATGCGGTATTTTGCGTTCTCCTGTGGGAGCTGTGTTTAGAAAGTGAAGTGCAGTTCTAGCAAGCTCCGGAATTGAGCTCAGAGCCCAATGTGCATCTGAAACATTCCTAACCCAAGACCTCATGTGCCAAATGGTGGACCGGAGGCCATTACCCCTTCTGTGAGATAGCAGTGAGTCTGCAAGAGGAGTTAGCATGTACTTAATCATTCATATCAGACACAAAATGTTGCTGTTGTATAATTTTGATATTCATATGACTTTATGACTTGCTTTTACACAGACACCCCGACTGTCTCAGTACGCAGGGGAATTTTCCTCTCGCTCTGCAGTAGAAGTGGGCACACGGCACAGAATCAGCCATGGCGTGCCCATGCCCGCCGTAGTAGGCCGCCCGTACATGTACCATGATGATTCACATCTGAGTGGCTCTTACAACCAGATGCAAACATCAGAATTGAGGACAGAGCAGGAGGTGGCAGCAATGGCTGGGCTCACGTTGCAACGGCAGCCATCTCCTGTGGCGAATTGGATGCCGTCGTATACCCACAGCCCTTCACCCAACACGATGAACAGGCAACGCACCCTCAGTGGAACCCTGGCACGGGAGGGTTTCAACACAGGATGGAGGGAGGCAGAATTGGCAAATCAATATTCATTTAAAGGCCCTTCCCACCGGACCATCAGCCGCATAAATAATCGTCAGATACAGCAACAACAGCAGCAAAGGCTGAGCGGCAACTCATTGCAGTGGCAACAGATGTCCACTGGGGGAGCCAGTCTGTTGGGTGCTGGGCATTACCAAGGCACCATGAAGAGAGCAGGGTCTGTGCATAGTATGAAGAGTGTCGGTCGTGGTGTGGATGTTTATGATGGATTGGCCGATGGAACCACGGATGCTCTTGGCGGGTAATGTCAAATAATTTTTTAATACACTACAAAAAAGATGTCAATTTTCTCCATTTAGCTGTGTTCTCATGCCATGTCTACAAAATTATTGATATATTTGGCCATTAAGGACTCAAGTTTAATAGGTACACAACATAGAAGCATTTATACAATGCAGTGTACATGATAACAACTTTTGTTTAACACTTGATACATCATCAATTATTAGCAAATCTTAAACACATACACTGCCGTTCAAAAGTTTGGGATCTTTATGATTCTTTTGAAAAAGTCTCTTATGCTCACCAAGGCTGCATTCATGTGAATTAAAGGGATAGTTCATCCAAAAATGAAAATTCTGTCATTAATTACTCACCTTCATGTCATTTCAAAATGAAATCTGAGAGCTTTCTGTCCCTCCATGACAGGAATCCATATGAATTGAGCGGTTTAGTCCAAATTTTCTGAAGAGACCTGATCGCTTTATATGATTTTATAAGATTTAATTAAGGCTTTTATTCACATATAAACCTGATCACCGATCATAAACAGAAGCTGAACCGAACCTGCTTGATGCGCGAGAACAAACCTCTTGTGGAAGCTCAAACCTGCTGCGTAACACGAGAATGAACATCATGCTTGAGCTTCCGTCTAACACAACTGATGTGTGTGTTGATGAATGTTTATATGTGAATAAAAGCCTAAATTAAATCTGTTCATCATATAAAACGATCTTCAGAAAATTTTGGACTAAACTGCTCAATTCATATAGATTCATTTTAATGAACTTTATGAAGCGTCAAAGTGTCATTTGCGTAGCTGTCAATGGAGGGATAGAAAGCTCTCAGATTTCATCAAAAAGATCTTTATTTGTGTTCCGAATGGATGGATCTTACGGGTTTGGAATGACATGACATGAAAGTGAGTAATTAATGACAGAATTTTCATTTTTGTGCAAACTAACCCTTTAAAATACAGATAAAACAGTAATATTGTGAATATTACTACAGTTTAACATCTGCTTTCTATTTGAATATATTTAGGACCCTATTGGAATTGCTCTGTTTATTTAAAATGTAATTTATTCCTGTGATGGTAAAGCTGAATTTCCAGCATCATTACTTCAGTGTTCAGTGTCGCATGATCCTTCCGAAATTATTCTTATATGCTGATCTGGTGCTCAAGATACATTTCAACATTTTATTATCAATGTCGAAAACAGTTGTGCCATTTAAAAGGATAGCTCACCCAAAAATTAAACATTTTTTCATAATTTACTCACCCTCATGTTTTCCAAACCTGTATGATATTTTAAAGAATGTCGAATTGACGGCACCCATTGACTTCCATAGTTTTTTTTAAATGAAACGAATTACACTTTATTTTAAGGTGTCTTTGTTACATTGTAATCTGTAATTATACATTACAAGTACTGAGTAATATTAAGTAACTACATGTACTTAGTATAGGATTAGGATTAGATTTTGTTTTTGGTGTAGGGTTAGTTGCATGTAATTATGCATAATTTATAGCTATTACTATTTTTCCTACTAAGTCAATGAGTGCCATCAACCGTCTGGTTTCCAACATTCTTTAAAATATCTTCTTTTATTTTCAACAGAAGAAAGAAACTCATACAGGTTTGGTATAACATGAGGGTGAGTAAATGATTTTTTGGGTGAACTATCCCTTTAATATTTTTGTGGGAACTGTGATAGATTTTGGTAGGATCCTTTGATGAATAGAAATTTAGAATAGAAAGAACAGTATTTATTTAAAATAGAAATCTTTTGTAAGATAGTCTTTAGCCTATTGTCAGTTTTGATCAACTAAACACATCCTTGCTGAATAAGAGTGTTTCTTTTAAAAAAGAAAAAAAATCCCAATCTTTAGTGTATTAGACTTAGAAATTAAATATAATATTTTTGTTTATATATTGTTTATATGTTTTTTGTAAATATAACTTCTTTTTTTTTAACACTTTCCATTTTGTTTGCTTTCCATTATGAGCAGAATCCATAACTTGGACATGACCACGGCAGTCAGTTATCTCTCTTCCACTGATGTTGCCATGCAGATGTTGGGAGCAGCCTACATACAGCATCAGTGTTACCACAGCAATGAAGCCAAGACCATGGTAAAAACAAAACAAAACATTATATTAATTCAGCAACATTTGAAACAATGGAAATACCACATACGATAGAAGAACTAAGGAAAATCTTGGAATAGAAATCCACTTGCAATTTTGACTTCGATCAACAACGAAGTGAAATCTTTTTAATTTTGTGATTATTTATTGTACATGGTGACTCTCAGTCCAGGGCAGCAACAGTGCTCTGTTTGGACAGGATTAGTTGGGCGTACACACAGGATGTGTTCTTCCTTTCAAAAACAGCCAGATGAAGTGCATCCGACAGGAACAGAATGCTGGGGTCTAGTTACGTGTTTTTAAGGTCTAACTCTTTTGAACTTTATTCTCCGTCTTAAAAAGTGCAAAAAAAGCTCATGCCACGAGACACTGAAGAAACAGACATGGTCAGTGACCAATGACTGATACATAAGTACAAAAACCAGTCATTAAAAAAATACTCCTCCCAAGTGGTTGGATGAATTGTCTGAGTGGTCAAGTAGACAAAATTACAGAAGCTTGTTTCCACCACAGAATAAAAATTAAAAAGTTCTAACAATTCTAAGAAAAAAGTCTGAATTGTGAGATATAAATTCGCAACTGCAAGAAATAAAATCAAAATTGCAATTGTGAGTTTATATCTCACAATTCTGACTTTATTTCTTGCAATATTCCAAAATTATAAATCGCAATTCAGAGAAAAAGAAGTCAAAATTGCGAGATAAAAAGTAATTATTAAAAATTACCTTTTAATAATTTTTTATTACATAAAAAATGACTAAACTTCCTTTTTAAAGTCTATAAAAATAAACCATGTTCAAGGGAAAAAATTAAGACAGCTTTACAATAAAAAAGTAAATTGTGTTAAGTTTGGTTAAAAGAATCTACCGGCCCTCTTAGATGTCAGCAAAATATTTATTTGCATAGCTGATTGAGCATGGTCAAGCTCTAGGCTAAGCCTATTTTTCTTCACTATTGTTATATTTTATACTCAAGCCAGATGGAGAGAATACCTTCACCCTGCCCTTAATCTTTATCCTCAACCTCAGGGAGCAGAACATTCCGCCTGAGAGCACATCATGGCAAAACATAGACAGATGTCTGGGCAGGTTGCCATGTTGGGCTGAAAAAAGTGTTGTTCAATAGATTAACGATTTTTGTTGGCTAAGTGTGAAGCACAGAAATGGGATTTAGACATGGGATCATTTAGGAATCAATAAGTAATGAATTGATTAAAAAATATATATATTTCTAAACTAGATGTTTTTATTTTTGCTCAGGTGCGCAGTTTGAAGGGCATTTCAGCATTAGTACAGCTGTTCAGCAGTGAGAACCAGGAGGTGCAGCGCTATGCGACAGGTGCTACACGCAACCTCATCTATGAGAATATGGACAACAAGACAGCACTTATCGAAGCCGGTGGCATTAGCAAACTAGTTGGTGCTTTAAGAGAACCAGATGATGAACTACGCAAAAATATCACAGGTACGTATATTTGAGGGGGGGTTTTTTCAGAGCAGGGCAAATGTTTTGGACTATGAACTTTGGAAATAAACAGTGGTGCTCATATCTTAGCTAGAAGTATATTTAGTAGTATATCAGTATTGATTCAGTACAAAAGTCCACCACATCAGTATGGTCAGGGAATTTTTACACGCCAACTTGGAGCAGAATTGTCAGTGTACACAGGTGGAGAGTTAAGTTAGGTACTGAGCGTATTCAGAGAAACAGAGAGAGCAGAAAATAAAAAGTTGCCTGGCTGTTACATGGAATCACTCCAAGTCTCAGATGCAGTGGGAAGTAGACTCCCAGAGGCCTTTGTGCTTTGTGAGATCTGCTATCACCCCCACCCCCTCACACACTCACACTCACTTAGTAAACAATCCTTGACATTCTTTCCTGCTGGACTCAGGGTTGCCAGGTCTCTTAGTGACATTTTATGACTTGCACTCTTATTTGTGATGAGTTTAAAACCTCACAAGACACTAGTAGCTTAGCGATCTGTGTACTAAACATTCCCCAATGTGCAGTTTTATACATTTGAGAATTTTAGACTTGATTTTGTTTTTGTTTTTTAAAATAATTGTATTACTATTTCTACCAGACTGCTACTTATAATATGTGTAGCAGTGTCAATTATGCATTTTTTGTAACATTTGATTTGTAATGCTTGATTACTTCACTATAACTAGGCAGTTATGTGTTAAAAGTAGAGAAGATCGGTAGTTCCCTTTCGTTCTGTCACTCCGAGTAACGTCAGTGACTGACGAATGGGGGTTTCGCTTAGAAGCCTATCATCTTCGAGATGTAACAAAGCACCCAATGGCGATGCAATGCCATGGGCATGCGGAATTTGCATAGCGTAACTCCGCCCCACCTCGTGGGTATATAAGGAAGTACGCTGGCAACATCGCATTATGTTTCTGCTTCGGAGCCGAGAGCATCTATCTCTTCACTCCTTAAGCTTCTTCGAGACGAGCAGCTCTCCAGTCGGTTTTGGTGTGACGGCGTGTTCCAGCGATCTCACATTGCCTGCTTGCTGATCTGTGCAGTGATCTGCAACAGCTGTGTGAGTGTTTCCCTGGGCGCTTCAGCACTCTGCAGAGCTTTCTCTTACAAAAAGAGCTTGCGCGTGGCACGTCTTTTTAAAGACGGTTCGCCCGTGCACTTCTGGGTGCGGTCGGTCTCTGTTGCCATCTGATGGGCACAATCACTTCTTGACGTGTTTGGGCTTCAGCACGCTCAAGCAGCGTTTGTGGATGAGTCATGTTCTCATTGCGGGAACATGACCGTCGCGATGTTGTGGTCGAGACTCAATGACCCCTGTAAAGAGGAGAGAGTCCCCTCTGCCACATCCCAATCTACCGTCTCCGAGAGAGATGGTACTTTGGCTGGTGGCCAGGGTGACCTGAGGGTTACGGTGTGGCACAAACCCCGACGATCATTCCTCGGGCCACACCCCCCTCTCGCACGCCGCTATCTCGTGGGTGCTCGGACTGAAGCAGCAGGACTGTCTGCGGATGCCCCGCGTGTTTCGTTCGGCGCTCCAGGTGACGACGAGACGTTGATCGCCGCATCTCAAGGTGGGCTGGAGTCCTCTGGGGATGAAGATTCGGCTGTGCTGCCACCTTCGGGTGTGTCGGCATTGCCCGAGTCCAACCCAGAGTTGACAGCTATGTCATCTCGGGGGATGATTGGTCTTCAGGTTTGGCGCGTCCTGACAGCTGTCGGGCCCCACCCCCGATCTCTTTTCTCTCCCGAGGTGCATGAGGAGGTCACGCGGTCCTGGAAATTCTCTGCCCTTGATGGGGCCGCGGCCAAGGGTACACTGGGGTCCCCCTGCTCTGTTGCAACCACGGTCGAGACTCAATGACCCCTGTATGGAGGTAGAGTCCCCTCTGCCACACCCCTATTATCCTCTCCACGTGACGGGATGCTTGGCTGGTGGCCAGGGTGACCGAGGGCTGCGGTGTGGCATAGACCCAGACGATCATTCCTCGGGCCACACCCACCCTCTTGCACAGAGTGCTTCAATGGCCGCGGTAGTCCTAAGCACCCCTCCAAGGCCTGTATGATTTCATCTACCTTGGTGGCGAGGTACTGCAGAGCTGTGGGGCAGGCTGCCGCCTCTCAGCACACCATGGCCATCCTTCAGGTCTACCAGGCCAGGGTGCCTGCGGTGTGCATGAGGGTAGAGCTGTCCCAGGGCTTTGAATAAGCTGTGTGCCGCCTCAGACCTTGCCCTCCGGGCGACGTACGGGTCCGTGCCCTCCCTGGGTCAGGTGATGTCCACAGATGTGGTCCAGGAGAGACGTGGCTCAACCTGGTCAATATGGGAGGGACTGAGTGAACCCGCTTTCTCAGCACTCACATGTCCCAGCGAGCGTGCTCAGTCACTGCTGACTTGCCTCCGTCAAATCGAGAGCAAGAGTGTGGTTCCGCTGAAGTTGTTTCAGAGGCTCCTGGGGCATATGGCATCTGCAGCCGAGGTAACGCCACTCGGATTGCTTCATATGAGACCGCTTCAGCACTGGCTTTGCGATTGAGTCCCGAGGTGGGCATGGCAGACAGGCACGCTCCGGGTCCCAGTAACCCGGGCCTGCCTCCAGACCTTCACCCCGTGGTCGAACCTCAGCTTTCTACTGGCCGGTGTTCCCTTAGAACGAGTTTCCAGGCATGTTATCGTATCGACAGATGCCTCCACCACGGGCTGGGGTGCCATGTGCAATGGACGTGCTGCCGCGGGCTCCTGGACAGGACCCCAGCGTCGCCTGCATGTCAATAGCCTAGAGTTGCTTGCGGTACGGTTCGCTCTGCACTGCTTCCGGGCGTTGCTCAAGGGTCAACACGTTCTAGTCCGCTCAGACAACACGGCCACAGTAGCGTACATCAACCATCAAGAGTCAGAAGCATCTGAGGTCGCTTCGTGCCATTCACGTTCCGGGAGATTTGAACTGTGCAGCCAACGAACTCTCTCGGCTCCAGCCACTTCCGGTTTGCCTCCCACGACTCTTCCCACTGCTTTACTTACTTACTTTATTTATTTATATAGCGCTTTTTACAATGCAGATTGTTTCAAAGCAGCTTCACAGTGTTAAACAGGAAAATAATGCAACAGAATTTGATTCGGCTGAACAGCCGCTCTGGAGAAAACGGTGATGTCATCTAGCTCATTTCAATTATCATATATATTCAAGTAATGTAGTTGATATAGTTAATTTAGTTTAGTAATTACATTTATTTGGATATTTATTCGAAAATTTAGTGTCCCCAACTGAGCAAGCCAAAGGCGACAGATGCCGCCTGTTTTACTCCCTGACCGAGGGAACCCTCGGCACGGACGCACTGGCGCACAGCTGGTCGCGGGGTCTACGCAAGTATGCGTTTCCCCCAGTGAGCCTTCTTGCACAGACTTTGTTTCAGGTCGCCCCGTATTGCCCCGGCCGGACCTGGTTCTCTGAACTCATGCTCCTTGCGACAGCCCCTCCCTGGTCGATTCCTCTGAGGGAGGACCTCCTTTCTCAGAGACGGGGCACCCTGTGGCACCCGCGTCCCGATCTTTGGAACCTCCACGTGTGGCTCCTGGATGGGACGCGGCAGGTTTGAGTACCCTACCACCTCAGGTGGTGGCTACCATCACTTCCGCTAGGGCCCTGTCTACTAGACACGCCTATGCGTTGAAGTGTTCTGAAGGCGAAAGGGGGTCAAACACAGTATTAGTATGGTGTTCCTAATAATCCTTTAGGTGAGTGTATGTCAGATCATTTTATTTTTTTATAATGAACTTAATAAACAATATGATTACATAGCTCACTAGATTATTTAATTCAGAAGATCAATAAAAAAATTTTTTTTTAATGATTTTATCTCTTCAAGGAAATTTATGCTCCCATAAAACTAGCTTCTTATTTTGCAGAACTGAACAATCTTTGCCATTTAGTTTTATGTAGTCTGATTAACAAACAATCCACATAAATGGCTTAGGTGGAAAAATGTAATTCAAATATTTTTTGGGATGCAACAAATACAAAGTATACTGTAGTGAAAGATGTGATAAAAAAAATAGTGTTATAACTAAAATATAATATATTAGTTGTTATACTCCATCAGCATGTGCATATTTATAAGTAGAAAGCTGAAGAGGACTAAATTGTGAGTGTCTCTTCTGTAGGCATTTTGTGGAACCTGTCTTCTAAAGACAGTCTGAAGGAGAGGCTGGCCAGAGAGAGTTTGTCTGAGCTGACGGAGAGAGTGCTGGTGCCTCTGTCTGGAGGAGGAGATGCTGGTGTCATTCAACAGAGCGCGTCTGAAGCTGATATATTCTACAACACCACAGGCTGCCTCAGGTACAGCCATCACATATACATGTCTGCATTTAAATACATTCATGTTCTAAAAACTGCACCACATGCATTCACAGCATGGTCAAAAATTAACCAGAGCATGGGGCAAAGATGTCAACGAATGTAGTAACAAGCCCAAGATATTTAAAATGTAGGGGTGTAAAATGTATCCATAATGAATGCCTCTTTTTTTAACATAAAATTAACATGAAATTACATTAAATTCTATATTGTATATTTCATAATATCATATTATAGGGCTATACCTGATATTGTCCATTATGTCAGGTATTTGTATATTTGATTAAAAAGTACCAGAAATAATGCAAATAAAAATCAAAAGCGTTCCTTTCTGACATATATGCTTTCTTTGGGTAACAATCACAAATATGAATGTTTATGGCTGTGTTTGTAAAAGACACCACACCAGACATGGAGTATACAACGTATCAGATTTATAGATTTAAGTTTTATAGACACAATAAAGATTAACCTGCTTTAAATATTTGAAGACAAAATGCTTAAAAACAAAAAACAAATATCATGACATGTTAACATCACCCATGTATATGTATTGAAAGGAACCTGAGCTCAGTGAATGAAAGAACCAGGCAGCAGATGCGGGAAACTCGGGGGCTGGTAGACTCTCTAGTCGGATACATCGAAAACTCCCAACAGGAGGGGAAAGGAGAGGACAAGGTCAGACCTGAGAATCATCTTTCAAGTGTTGTGCTTGCTAATATGCTAGCCTGTGCAAGCGTGGCATTATTTACAAAGTGATAACCATTTTCAGATGGCAATTAGAAAACTATTATTATTAACATCAGTTGCTGAAATCTACAACATAATTTCCAAAACCGTTTGAAATCCTAATTCTGTACTTCTGTGCTTCTAGGGTGTAGAAAACTGTGTATGTGTTCTGCGGAACCTGTCGTACCAGCTGTACTCGGAGATCCCTGCTTCAGTTCAGATGCGTTTAGAAGGACCCACTCGAGCACAGAACGTGCGACACAATGACCCCATCGGCTGCTTCACACCACAGAGCAAGAAAGCAAAAGATGTCAGTCTTTTATTTGTATAAACAGCAATATTATTGTCCTTACTCACCTTTTACAAATTATGTATTTTATATTATTCATATTTCTTTGAATATACAGTATAGTGATAATACATACTATTGTTCAAAGGTTTAGGGTTTTTTTGTTTTTGAAAGAAGTCTCTCATGCTCACTTAAGCTCTTATGCTTATGATCAAAAATACTGTAAAATATGTGAAATATTTCAATGTAAAATGACAGTTTTTAAAAAAAAATAAAAAACAAATATATATATAATGTATTTTTGTGATAGCAAAGCTGAATTTTAAGCAGCCATTACGGTCTTCAGTGTCACATGATTCTTCAGAAATCATTCTAATATAATAATAATATTTGGTGAAACATTTCAGGATTATTTGATCAGTTCAAGTTCAAGTTCACCAGTTCAAGTTCAAAAGAACAGCATTTATTTGAAATAGAAATATGTTTTAACATTATTCATAAAGTCCTTATGGTCACATTTGTTTATTTTAACATGTAAATAAAAGTATAATTTTTTATGAAAATTTAAATTAAAATGTATTATTAAAATTCTTACTGACCCAAAACATTTGAATGGTTGTGCTGCATTTTTGTGGAAACCTTCAAAGTTCAAACTTTTCTTTGTGTCAATATAAAAGTCTTTACTGTCACTTTTGATCAATTTAATGCATCCTTACTGAATAAAAGTATTAATTTCTTTCAAAAACAAAGAAAAATCTTACTGACCCCAAACTTTTGAACATTATTGTAGTTATGTGCTTTCAGTTTATAATGTGTTCCTTTAGAGGAATCAAGAGCTGTCCACCTTCTCTGAAGTGGCAAGAGTCCCTAAAGGAGCAGAGTGGCTGTGGCACCCTCAGATAGTCGGTCTGTACAACCGCATCCTGCAGAGCTGTGAGACAAGCACAGCCACACGTGAGGCAGCAGCGGGAGCCCTGCAGAACATCACAGCGGGCGACAGCAGGGTGAGATACAAATCATATTTAATATCATAATCTCAATTGTAGCCGCATGTCAATTTTATCACTTTTGCACTAATTGTAAAGTTCAATGTGTTCTTCAACTCTCCTACTTTTTCCATCTGTATGTTACCCGTCTTTGTTTTTTCCATTGCTTTAATGTCTCACTATTCCCCTACTGTATGTTTCTTTGTGTTTCCTCTGGCAGGATGTCTAACTAATTGCTGTCTTTCTCTCTTGTTTTCCTTCACTCACCATTTTCCTTTGTTCTCTCTTAGTGGGCCTCTGTGTTGAGTCGTGTGGCTCTTGAGCAGGAGCGGATGTTGCCGGTGATTCTTGACCTGTTGCGAAGCCCCATGGATGCTGAGCTCCGTTCTCTCACGGGTCTGCTGAGGAACCTCTCTCGACACTGCAAAAACAAAGCTGATATGGGTTAGTGGATGACTTTCTGCCCCAGCTCTCTGTCTTTAATCACATTTTAATGTGTAAAACACCCCAGCCAAGATTTCAACATTCTGGCAAAGAAAATGTCTAGATCAGTAAAAACCTACATAAAGTTATTGCGCAAGCCGATAACTATAAAAAAACACACTGATAAATACTACATTTCTCTTCTCACTGCCCATTGTTCACCTTTCCCCTTTAGACGGATTTCTTACACATTTTTACTCCCACACATTCTTTTCATTTCCCATCAGACTCATACTTGTAACATTCCCAATTTCCGCTGAACTGCCGCCAATTCGTCCCTGACCTCAGCTCTCTACTGCACTATAATCCACCCCCGCTGGGCCACAGGGCGCCTCCTTCATCAAACCACACATATATTATTCACTCTTTCACTCCTTTTGTTTGTGTAATTCCAGCTAAATTTGTTTTTGCTTCCTATCCATAGCTACCAAAGTGGTGAATATTCTGGTGAACAAACTCCCCAGTGATGGGCATCAGAAAGAACCTTCTAGTGACGTGGTGGTCAACATCTGTGGGGTTCTCAACAACCTGGTTACAGGAAGCTCTCTAGCTGCAAGAGATATCGCCTACTTTGATGGACTACCCAAGCTGGTCAGCATTAAGACATCTCATGACAACAGGTAAAACAGTTGCAATGCAATTTAAGAAAGCTTTACTTCATGCTGAAAACATAATTTCTCAAACCTGGTTTTGACAATAAACAAAAAAAAAGTGAAAGTTTCTGATTTTTTATGATATAAGTATTGATATTTTATTGATATAAGTATATGTCTTTACATCAAACCTTAAAAAATATAATAATTTAAATGGTGGCTGTCATAAAAAATTGACCAAAAATGACTGAAAGAAAAAAATGAAACACCCTAGCATTCAAAAGTTTTGGTTCAGAAGAAATTAATAGTTTTATTCAGTAAGGATGCATTAAATTGATCAAATGTGACAATAAATGCATTTATAATGTTACTATATTCTATATTCTATATAATGTTACTAATATTTCTATTTCAAATAAATGTCTATTTATCAAAGAATCCTGAGCAAAATATATATGAACTAAATAAGTTTACACAAAAATATTAAGCAGCATTGAAAATAATAAGATATGTTTCTTGAGCAGCAAATGATTTCTGAAGGATCATGTGACACTGAAGTCTGGTGGCTGATAAAAAATTCAGCTTTGCATCACAGGGATAAATGTACTTTAAATTGTAATATTTCACAATAATACAGTTTTGCATTTGCAGTCTTGGTGAGCATAAGAGACTTCTTTCATAAACATAAAAAAATCTTACCACCACCTTTTAAATATTTTTAATAGATAGTGTACATTTTTAAGAGCTTGTCACAAATGTAAATGCTTTAGTTTGTGGGGAATAGACTGAAAAAAGCCTTACATTGTATGCTATATTTGGGTTATTCGCAGGAATATTGATATAATAGACATGATAAATGAAATTCTTTGATATATTTACTGTAACTGTTGTAATAGAAATAACATTTGAAAATAATGTTATTAAGAATGAAAACATTCAAATTATCTTCCAGCTAAAATGTGTCATATAAAACAAGCTACACTTGTGATAGGAAATAATTGTGGCATTTTAGAATTAAGCTTAAGGTTAGTCACGATAAACTGCACTGATTACATATTCAGGATTGGGGGTAGTATAAAAGTTGGCCTTTGAAAAACAAATGGTTCTTTTATGGTGGTCCCCCATGTTTATGGTGCTTACAGACCCATTACTTTAGAGCTAAGGTTAGAAAGCATAATTTCTGATAACTGATATGATAAGAAAATTTTTTTCAGGCACTCTAAATGTTGGACCTCTCCTACCTCTCATAGCACTACTGTTGTAATATAGCCTACATACTGTTTCATTATTTAGCTGTTTAATCAAGAGCACAATGTCTCAGCATTGCTTCTCATGTTTCTCCCTTCTTATTCTATCTCAGTCCTGGGAAGCTGAAAGCAGCTAGGGCCGCCTCCACGGTTCTGTCCAACATGTTTCAATACAGCAAACTTCACAGAGACTACAAACAGGTGAGTCTCTGTATAAAACCCAGCTAAAAGCACAAATGAATGTGTTACTGTTCAGAGTTGCTAGTAGTAGGCATGCGACAAAAGGCCTGTTCTCTGTAATCTGATATGAAAATGGATACATTACTGTATACAGACTTTGCACTGATGGGCATTGTGTGCATTTGCTTACCGAGGATCAGCGTGCTTGGCCAATGGTCAGCTATTTTATTATGTCAAGTCAATAAATATGGGCAGTTACAGTGTGTGAATAGATCTTTAAGTATACTGTAAAGCTGTCCAATTGCCCATTACTGTGCTCTCCTATGTGATATCAGCTATGTTAGTCAGTTACTGAACTGGAAAAATATTTACCCACAACCCATTACTGATTACCAGACTTGACTCTAATTAAAGCAAACTTATTGTGTCTTTTCTGTGTTTACTGTTTAAATGACTTTTCTTTTCGCATGTCTAAAATTATATTGCTGCATATTTACAACAAAATGATTTATTCAGAAAAGGATGCACTACCAAAAACTGCTGACAAAAGCAACTATTTAACACTTGAGCTGAAGGCCATATCTGTCAAGTTATTGTTTCTCTGGCATCAACACAAGATACATTTGAACTCACTTAAAGGTTTTTCCCCCAAAGAGGTTCTATTGTATTAAATAGTTAAAGCCTAGCCTTACAATGGCCGGTTACACAGGAAGAGGCTGTCTGACTTATATGTCACTGACCAACCATACCTTCTTGTACATGAATATAACAATGATAACCCTTACGAAAAAGAAGTTTATTCAAGTGTGCTATTAGTATACTTCTTTTAAACTAAAAAATAAGAAAGTATACTTTTAGTCTACTTTTTATGTAATGTAACAGAAATATACTTTATGTACTTCTCAGAAAGCATACTTGACTTATACTGACAGAAAAGTCATAGCAAAGTATATTTGGCCTATACTTGCATTCAATCTTTTGATCGAGATATACTTAAAAGTATAATTAAGTATTCTAAGTATACTTAGCTTGTAGTTGTATTTAATAATTCGATTGAGTAGCCTATTAAATACTTTTTTCACATAGTTTTACATACAGTCTTATACACATACATTGTAATTTACTTCAAATTTAATTTAGGCCTACTCTTTTCCGCCACTAACAAAATTTTCCAGCTCTCAATGTTTTGACTGTTATATGGTAGACTGTTATCTTCTAGTACAGAATCTCTGGATCAAAACAAAGGCGAAGAAGATGTATAAAATGTTTGTAAAATATAAAGAGTTAAAGTACAGTTAAAGGTATATTTCAAGTATAAATACCTAAATAGGAGCATAGTAGTATATACTTAAAGTGCAAAAATAATACATAGATAGTAAACTATAACTATGATATGTTCACTTAAAGAAAACTTATAAGTATACTTGCAGTGTAAAACTATTGAACTAGTAGTTTACTAAGAGTATACTTCAAAGTGTACTTTCATAAGCTAAAAATGTACTACAAGTATTAAAATAGTAGTATACTTATAAGTTCACTTGTGCAGTATAAATAACAAACTTAGTTGTGAAGTAGTTGTGCACTTAAAGTTTACTACTGTTACACTTATAGTACACATAAAGTATAGCCTATTTGAAAATATACTTGAACTTTACTTTAACTTGACGTATACTTCTTTTTCGTAAGGGAAACCGGTTAATTAATGTACAGAAAAAAAACATTCAGTTTGTGTCATTTGTGATCAGAATACAGATTACAGTACAGATTTTTAGAAACATGTAACGCAGACAACAATGCAAGATGTACAGTTCTCATAGATATCTAGCAGTGGCCCAAACTAAACTTTTGAATACCAAGTACCTCACAGAATGTGCAATCCAGTGATTTATTCTTCTTCAGAAGCACTAATTGTTAGAGGCCATCAAATGGTCAGTAAATGGACTCTGGGCGGTCCATGGACTTACCGTCTGGGGCTGAGACTAGTTAAAGTTTGTTGTCTGTGGTGTTCAAAATGCCGTTGGTCAGATCAGTGGTCCATGTGGAATGTGACAGTGGAATGCAGGAAGTTCCTTTTTGATCAAAGATACAATATACCAATCTATTTCTTCAGTATATGACTATTACCTTATGCTCCTTATATTTAGACTATTATATACTACTAATTTAGAATTAATTTCTCTTTTTCTGTTTTCAATTTTACAGAAAGGGTTCACAAGACGAGATTTCACTGATGCGACCATCTAATCTGTGTCCATGACTCAATGCTAAACTCAGTGAAGATGATGGCATTTGACAGCTATGGATTTCACTTTACCACCAAAGGGAATGCAACCAGCCTGTTTTTTTTTCAAACACACACATATTGTGACCTGTAGCGGAGAGAGTGAATTCTAATGTTTTTACTAGAGTATACATTTTAGTTAACAGCACCCTTAAAGTATTACAACATGCCAGAGAAGTAGAGGAATGCTTGCGGAGCACTTAGTCTAACAGACAGGCTGAGATGCGTATGTGTGTGTGTGTGTGCCCTAAACCTGAAGCCTGTTTGAGAGAAGCCATTAACACCCATTAGTTCCATTACATACTACTGTCTGCAACACGTCAAAGACTAATTCATTTTCATCAGACCTGCTTATTTTACATAGATTTGAGGTTTAAGCCTGTCTAGCCTCTCCGTCTTATCCTAAACGTATATATATATATATTATTTTTTCTTTATTTTGCACGCAGAGATTCACAGTTCATAGGCTAAAATCCTGACCTTTAGAAAAAGAGAGACTGAAGCAGACTGTGAACTAAAATGTTGTAGTTGTTTACAACTAAAGAAACAGATTTGCTGGTATTGCAATAAATATTTGCGATTTTTGCTTTTCATGTAACATTGCCGCAGGCTTTTGTGGTTGTTACAGCAATAATAGCCTTGGATTTTGAGTGCAAATGAGCTTACAAATGACATTGTACCTGAAATAAACCTTTGAAGCGAAGTATCTTGTTAAAGCCTTACTCTGAAAGCACAAATATTACACACCCATTGCCTTTGGAAACAGATAGAAATTAATATTTGAACATTTGTATACAATTCATTTCCAGAGGATTGTATAACAAAAGAATTTGTGTGCCACTTTTAAAGATTTAACAAAAAAATATATAATTTAGATATAACATATCTTGAAAGCATCATTCAAGTTTTTCAAATGTATTATTACCACCCAAATTTATTATTATTATTGTTATTATCACCCAGATTTGTGTGATTTAATGTACTTCATCTCCTTCCCTCTCTCCCTCTTTCATCACTTTTGAATCCATTCGTGCATCAGAGCATATTAATATCATTTTTATTCTGTTTATCAAAATGGTTCTGATGGTTATTATGAATAAAGATCTTCATGAATATTGAACAGTATACACTCTCCAGAAAAGGAACTGACACAAAAAGCCTTGTGAGTGCATACTCAACTCTTTTTATTTTTTGGTATAGGTTTCTTGAGGCTAATGCCTGAAAGGTTAGAATGCATTATGGGTCAGTGTACAATTGTTGTGGCCTTTAGTTGAGTGCATGGGAACATCTTGAGCAACCACTGACCAAAAACAGCTCTCTCTTCAATATAAAGACGGAATTGTAAAACGCTGACAAAGAGCTTAGGCCTAACTGGATGAAGAGAGGAAGATGAAAAGAGTGCAATGTTTAAAAATGTTCAAGAAATCTTCTGCCTAGAGAAATGGTTCTAACTGTTTACTCTCTAAAAACTAAAGACAAAGCAAATATTTAAAAATATAGAAGTAAAATCCAACACAGTTTATCCGCAAGAGAAAATGTTAATTAAAAAGGAAGATTAAGACCTTAAATGTTTCCAAATTACAAAGGCACTCCACATTTTATGCATATCTGGTTTGCGTGGTATGAGCCAAGCCCAACGCAGCCACAGAAATATGCACACAGGAAATTACTCAGTTCCCCATATGTGGCCCAGTAACACTTAGTGGAAGCAGTATAAGACTATCATTTCTTAAAAATATTAAAATAAAAAGTTGCTGTTTCATAGAAAAAAATATTCATGCACATGTCGAGAGAGTAACCCGGAAGTAGTGCTGAGGTCCAACTAAAGATATACTTAAGTATATTTAATTGTGCTTAAATGGAACTACTGCAAGTACACTTTAGGTACACATTAAATATATTGAACTTAAAGACAGTGATCATACTGTCCTTACTAATAGTGATATTAAAACACATTTTAGGTCTAATATTAAGAAATGTGCATTGTGCAGTAAAGAAGTACTCCACATAAAGCACATGAACAATAAAATCAATGTATTTTAAATAAATTTTGGTATAGATTTTTTCACTAGGGTTCAATGGCTAATATTAGAAGATAAAAGGGAAGATAAAACAATGCAGCTTTGTGCCAATTGGCTGGGAATGACTTCAGCAGATATTGCTCTCTGATTCCAGCAAACAAGGAAAGAACAAATCCTTCACATTGTATTTACTATAAACATTATTATTATTAAAATATAAATATTAGCTTATGAATAGCCCATTGACAACAACACAGTAGAAGTCTTAAGCAACTGACAGAATAAGACAACACACATTGTCCAAAAGTAACGTCTCGGTTACGTATGTAACCCTCGTTCCCTGAAGGAGGGAACGGAGACGTACGTCGGAATTGACCGACGAATTGGGGATCATTTTCAGAGACCAATCTACTTCGAGTCTATAAAAACGAGCCAATAATGTTGGCATGCGGTCCACGCACCGCCCCGCAACGCGGGTATAAATACGGAAGTGGAATACCGCATCCTCGCTTTTCCAACTGAGGAGCCGAAGAAATGGGTCGGCCCTTCAGTGGAAGCACAGCTCCTGGCGACGGGACGTACATCTCCGTTCCCTCCTTCAGGGAACGAGGGTTACATACGTAACAGAGACGTTCCCTTTCAGTCGGTCACTTCGACGTACGTCGGAATTGACCGACGAATTGGGGAT